>PVHT020000175.1:5999576-6041015 GCA_004024745.2 Catagonus wagneri
AACGAATTACCAACATTTATAGCAACATGGATGGACTTAGAAATTATCATGCAAAGTGAAACCAGTCAGACAATTAGACAGCAACACCCAATGATACCGCTTACATGTGGAAACTAAAAGACACAATGAACCTTCTTACAGAGCAGACAATGACTCACAGACTTTGGAAAACCTTGGTTTTTCAAATAAGACAATCTGAAGGGGTGGGGGGATGCACTGGGGGTTTGGGATACAAAATCTGTAAAATTGACTTGTGATGATTTATGCACACCTATAAGTGAAATAAAATCCATTAAGAGAAAAAAAAATGGAAAGATATTCTGTGCTCTGGATTGGAAGAAATAATATTGTTACAATGTTCATACAAGCCAAAACAATCTACAGATTTAATGCGATCCTTATCAAAATACCCATGGCATTATTCACAGAACTAGAACAAATAATCCTAAAATCTAAACAGAATCGCAAAAGACCCCAAATTGCCAAAGTGATCTTGAGAAAAAGGAACAAAGCTGGAGGTATCATACTCCCTTATTCAGACTATACTACAAAGCCACAGTAATGAAGACATGGTACTGGCACAAGAACAGACACATATATTGATGGAACAGAATAGAGATCCTATAAATACACCCATGAATTTAGGTCAATTAAACAACAACAAAGGAGGCAAGAATTTAACAATGGGGAAAAGACAGTCTCTTCAGTAAGTGATGCTGGGAAAATTGTTACATTTAAAACAATTAGATTAAAACACTTTCAAACATCATATAAAAAAAAGAAGCTCAAAATGGATTAAGGACCTAACTTCTTGCTTTTCTTGCAAAACAGGAAACCATGAAACCCCTAGAAGAGAACATAGGCAGAACATTCTTTGACATAAATCATAGCAATATTTTTTTCAGTCCATCTCCTAAGGCAAAAGAAATAAAAGAAAAATAAACAAATGAGACCTAATTAAACATAAAACCTTTTGCACCACAAAGGAAACCACTGACTAAACAAAAAGACAACCTACTAAAAGGGAGAAAATGTTTGCAAATGATGTGACTGATAAGGGGTTAATACCTTAAAAGTATCAACAGCTTATACAACTCAACATCAAAAAAAAAAAAGAATGCAATTAAAAAATGGGCAGAAGACTTGAAGAGACATTTTTCCAAAGAAGTTATACATATGGCCAACGGGCACATGAAAAAATGCTCAACACTGCTAATCGGCAGAAAAGTACAAACCAAAACCATGAGATACCACTTCACACATGTCAAAATGGCTATCATCAAAAAGACCATAAATAACAACTGTTGGCAAGGATGTGGAGAAAAGGGAACACTAGTATACTCTTGTTGGGATTGTAAGTTGGTGCAGCCATTCGGAAAACCAGTATAAAGGTTTCTCAAAAACGTAAAAATTGAGCCACCGTATGATCCAGCAATTCCACTGACAGATATCTGAAGAAAATAAAAACACTAATTTGCAAAGATATACGCACCCCAATTATCATAGCAGCATTACTTACAGTAGCCAAGATATGGAAGCTACCCAAATGCTCATCAAAAGATGAATGGATAAAGATATGGTATATATCTATATATCTATATCTGTATATAAAATTGAATATTACTTGGCCCAAAAAAATGCAGTTTGCAACAACATGGATGGACCTAGAGATATTATGCCTAGTGAAGTAAGTTGGAGAAAGACAAATACTCCATGTTATCATTTATACGTATAAACTAAAAAATAAAACAAATGAATGTAATTAAAAAAAAAAACAGAAACACACTCACAGATACAGAGAACAAACCAGTAGTTACCAAAGGGGAGAGGGAAGGCGAGGGGTAAGATAGGGGTATGAAATTAAGAGACACAAACTACTATGTATAAAGTAAATAAGCAACAAGGATATATTGTACAGCACAGGGAAATATAACCATTACTTTTTAATAACTTCAAATGGAGAATATATAAAAATATTGAATTACTATGTTGTACACTTGAAACTACCATAATATTGTAAATCAACTATACTTCATGAAAAAGAAAACGTTGACAAGAATAAACAATAACTTTGAGTAAAAAAATTAATAGACTTAAAAGAAGCTTTTATTAAATGGAGATGCATACCATGTTCCTGAGTGCGAAGACTCAGTAATATATATGTCAATTCATTCCCAAATTAAGTCCATAAGCTCAAGGAAACTTTAACCAAAATTTGCAGTATTTTTTTGGTAATCTGAAAAAACATAACAGCTCTCTTAGTAACTTTTACAACTTGAATTTCTAGGGGGAAAATGTGTATTGAGTCTGGAATCTAGCAATGCCATTAATTAAAAACTGCTACCTTTTAGTGAAAGGTGGAATAAAAGATCTATATATGTTCTGTTCTATTAATGTAGCCAAATGACTTGGAAGGGGCTTTGCTTAAGATCGTCACATTCTGAATGGAACTAGAGACTCTCATACTAAGTGAAGTGAGTCAGAAAGAGAAAGAGAAATACCATATGATATCACTTACATCTGCAATCTAATATACGGCACAAGTGAACCTTTCCACAGAAAAGAAAATCACAGACTTGGAGAAAAGACTTGTGGTTGCCAAGGTGGAGGAGGAGGGAGTGGAACAGACTGGGAATTTGGGGTTAATAGATGCAAACTATTGCCTTTGGAATAGATAGGCAATGAGATCCTGCTGTATAGCACTGAGAACTATTTCTAGTCATTTATGATGGAGCATGATAATGTGAGAAAAAGATGTATTTATATATGTGTGTGACTGGGTCACATTGCTGTACAGTATAAAATTGACAGAACACTGTAAACCAGCTATAATGGAAAAAATAAAAATCATTTTAAAAAAGATCATCACATTCTTGAAATTTTGAAAGATAAACAGTTTGGCAATTCACACTTCTTTCAGTCCAATGAATTAAAATAGTAATTATACTACTGAAAATGAATATTTCAGTTAAAACCTTTATGTCTTTGATAGTAATGACATAAAAATAGGATTCATGTCTTTTGCACCTTTGATTTTCTCCAGAGTCCCAGTGCCTCAGTGTTTTCACATTGGGTGCCACATTAAAAGAAATATATTCACATACGGGCATCATGCATTTTTTATTAACACTGTGAAATGAAAAGGCTCAGTGCTTTACTGGCTGCCTCTTGAATTTGACTGCAAACATCAACTACATACACATGGAAAATTATGTGAAATAATTTTCTTTTAGTTTAGTCTATTAGACACTTGTTCATGACTTTAGATAAATTAAATTTGAATAGTTCCTGACTATAATTCAGTTACAACTACAATTCCTAATTGACTCAAACCTATTAGCATGATCTCTAGTAATAGCTTTTTACAGTGTTAGTAAAAGTGTTGTCGAAATATCAGCTGCCTCTGTACCAATGCCAAATAGAAATACAGAGACAGTTGGAGAAAACAGAAAAAGTAGCTTGAATTGCCAGGCAAAGAGTGGAACAGAGCAGGCTAGTGCCTCAAGGACTGTGCCCCCACCCTCTGGAGGGGGTAGCGAGGAGTCTTACAGTGTTAGAAGAGCAGGGTATGATTAGCTCATTGACATTTTCCTTATTGGTTCATGGTGAGGTAATTGGGAGTCAGCATCATCAATCTACTGGTTCCAAACAGTCTGGGCTCTACCTGCTTGTGGGCAACATACAGTTGACTTCTTCCATCCTGTGGGGACTTAGCACATGCAAAATAGCTCCAAGGACATGGCTCAGAAGAATTAATTAAAGGTCCTTGAATTTGTTGAATGGTTAAACTATTATTATTCTGTCTTGACTGTTTTTTTCCTTATTCTGCATTTTCTCATTTCTCTGATTAAATTGATTCTCTGACTAAAGTTTTTCTATAGACAAAAAGGCAGGTGGAGGACATGAGTGACGGATCCACTGTGGGAAGGCCTCACAGGGTCCTGCTCAGATACAAAAGGCCAGTGGTTTGCACCTAACAAACATCTATGTACTAAGTAATCAAAAAACAGAAGACTCCTAAATACCTTAGGATGGCACTCTGATGGGTCCAACAGGTGGGACTGAGGTAGGACGTAGACAGGCCCCTGGGCTGACAACAGCTGGGGCTTGTTAGTCTGAGTAAATTGGGCCTTGCTCTCTTTGGCACGTCAAGAAGGAAGTTGATGGCGGGAGCTGGGCTCAGCTGGAATAAAAAGATAACCACTTCAATCACTCCTGGGGTCAAGGAGACCTCCCCAATTACACATATGCATAAAGACTCCTAGGGGTCAAAAAGGAAGGGGTGTGCCAGGTCATAATAAGTCCTGATACCATCCCAGAGCCCTTTGCTTTGGAATCCATCTTGGCCAAAAGATGAGCATGCATACTGGGGAAGGTCCAGTAAGATGTGAGAAATAAAACAAGATAATTGACCAAAGGTAAGCAACAACCGGGAAGAACTGCCCTATATAAGCGATTTAAATCATCTCTCTGGTGCACTCCTCACTGAGGGGAATGCCCACACCCACATTCCTCCTTTGGGTGTTTATTACTGCTTTGCTCCTGCCATAGATAAGGGGACTACTTCTCTGTGCTCTTCCACATGTTGTACTGTGTTTCTAACGATAAACAGCTTTCACAGTCTTTGCCTCCTTGAAAATTCTTGCATTCAACAAGGGGCAAGAATCAGGGCAATTCTGCTTTTAGTTTCTAGCTGGTCTAGTAACTAGAATTCTTGGATTTCCTGCAGGCTGCCCAGGTGCAACTTATGAGGAGAGAATTAAGATCTCATTTCAAGCTATCACTCACCGCTGTCTCTCCAAGATCAGGATTCCTGGTCCCTAAGTAAATACCATGCTCTTCAAACCAGGGATTAGCACATTCAGGAAGCTGCAAAGAAATTGGGACACAAAACCTGATTTAGGACACACGATAACTTATTCATCCTGCTGACACTAGACGAGGATCCTGTTCTCTCACAGTTCTGTAACCTTCAGTCTTCGACTTTTTTCCTCAGTACAAAGCGAAGACACCTTTCCTCATCCATCCTTCTAGTATTTAGTTTGGTAGATGGTGGTAAATCAACAAACTTTTAAGAACCCCTCCCTCAACTTTGATAATTCAGAAATGTTTAGCTTTTGTATAAGAAATTAGTTAAGGCTCTTAAAGACCCATAATAGACTAGAGGGAGGTCTATGTGACCTGAGACACGGAACACGAAGATGAAAATATATGTGCTTTTGAGGTACTGAAGTGAAACTGAAGTGTGGACAGAAGCAGCGGCAGTAAAACCGGGGAGACCAGACTGTAAACTCAGTTCTAATCAACGCGAAGGTAGGTTTCCGGTCCGAGACACCAAACCGTCTCACAAGAGGTACAGCAAAAACCCACACTGCACACAACAGCAGCCACCTACCCGAAGGGAACCCAGACGCACGTTGATCGGTAGCCGCTGGATGATGACGTACTCCCTAGACCAGATGGTGATTGGTTTCTGAGAGGGGCGTCGGCAGTCAATGCGACGCGGAGCCTTGGCTTAAGTCCTCGCGAGAGCTGCGGTCTCCGGCGGGGATGGCCGCGGAGCCGGGCAGAGTTGGCCCTTGGCTCCGGGATCCTACTCCCTGGCCCGAAACATGGCCGGGGGTCCTGGCCCACTAACACGGCCTCGCCTCGACACAGTCGCCATGCCCAAGCGAGGGAAGCGACTCAAGTTCCGGGCCCAGGACGCCTGCTCTGGGCGAGGTAGGGAAAGGGCAAAACCTTTGAAAGGCTTGGGGCTGGAGGCAGGGAGGTGGCAGGACAGCGCCGTGGCGAGTGCTCGCGCGCCTGTGACCGGAGGGCGGCCGGGGTCGGGACTTAAGAGTAAGCAGGAAATCTCGGTGGGGAGAGAGCTGACAAGAGAAGGCCTCCTCCTTTGAGGGTTGGTGCTGTGTTTCAGTGACCGTGGCGGATTATGCCAACTCGGATCCGGCCATCGTGAGGTCTGGAAGGGTCAAGAAAGCCGTCGCCAATGCTGTTCAGCAGGAAGGTAGGTTTCCAAAGAATCTTTTCAGACTGAGGCAGTGAAGAGAGAAATTGGTGTTTTATTTTCCTGGGATTCTGCCTCGTTGTTTTTCCTGCAATCTTTGGGCATCATCCTGCAGACGTGCTTGCTCTCCTAGCTCGTTACTCATTTATTCAGGGAAGGGGAAAAATTAGCCAAGAGCAGTAGCAGTTTCTTGAGCAGAAATATTTTATTTCCGCCTTTCTATTAAAAAATAAAATTTTTTCGTGTTCGTCCTTGGTTTCCACTGCTTTCTTCTGGGTTATTAATCATTTTCCTGTAGTTCACATATATTCTCCATTTAACTCTGCAATTTGCTTCTCTGTGTAATAGCCTTGAACTATTCATTTGCCCGTGCTTCTCTTACTTTCAGCTTCTTACTCACAGGACGTTGAGGTTTGTGTTTTTATGATATGTAATGTCTTCAGCCCAGGAATAGGGTTAAATTGGATTTAATTCCTCTCAAGCATTGCATCTCAAAAGTTATGCAAATTGAAAGTAGCATTGGCTTTTTACTTTTATCTTGCAGCGTGGAAGAATAATTCACTTTCTTTCTTCAGGTCTGAAGCAGTTTCTGAAATTTTGGAGTCAGTTTGCCCATTGCTTTCCAATTTTTTTGTACTTAAAAAAGCTGCTTTTTATAAAAGATTCTCAGCTTTCTTTAGCTAGTTTGCTTTTTTGTTTTTCTTTTTCCTCATGGATGCTGATATCCTGTCTAAGCCGTGGAACTCTGCCATTTCATTCTCTTATTTTCTTCTAGTAAAATCTCTTTGTGGCTTGGAAGCCTCCCAGGTTCCTGCAGTGGAAGCTCTTTCTGGGGCCGGTGAGCCCTGTGACATCATCGACAGCAGTGATGAGATTGATGCCCAGGAGGAAAGCATCCATGAGAGAACCGTCTGCAGAAAAAAGAAAAGCAAGAGGCACAAAGGTACAGGGCTTGCCGTCTTTTGGATTATTAATCCTATCTGTGGTGATAATTTGAAGTCATCATTTTTTTCAGCAGCATAAGAGGTAATACCAGTGAAGAACCAGAGTTGGGATCTTATTAGTGAGACAGGACTTTTATACACCAAGGAATTTTATTTATGTCTAAATTTGAGAGGGAAGGAGATTGGTAACAGCAGATTTCTGGAGCTGTGAATTCGACTATAGTGGCCATTCATTGAGAACATGTCATTATCAGGTAAAACCCATGTAGCAACATGAAAACAAAAAGCCTTTCCATTTCTGGATTTCTGAGTGGATAAGGAAGCAGAGTGGTGGCAAAAATGTTTTTTGAAATATGTGAATTGTATATAACCAGTTTTATTTCAGCTAAAGTTTGATATTACGGACTTTTAATTACTCCGCAGTTATTATTATTATTATTATTATTTTTAATGGCCGCTCCCATGGCATATGGGGGTTCCCAGGCTAGGGGTCCAATCAGAGCTGTAGCTGCTGACCTATACCACAGCCACAGCCACGCAGGGTCCGAGCTTCTTCTGCAACCTGCACCACAGCTCGTGGCAACGCCGGATCCTTAACCCACTGAGCAAGGCCAGGGATCAAACCTGCATCCCCGTGGATACTAGTCAGATTCGTTTCTGCTGAACCACGACGGGAACTCCAGTTCTGCAATTATTAATGTCTGCTTTATGTCTAGTAAGTACTGTAAAAAATAGAAAAGCCTGTGATATTTATTTTAATGGCAATAAAACTTACACAAAAGAAAGAAAGAAAAGTAAACTAATAGTATATTATGTGCCAACCCATCATTCACTGGTTTGCTCCAGACTTAAGGAATCAGACTCTCTTGGAATGGATCCCAGAATACCTACTCTTAAAGCTAAAGTGGTTCTGGAATTCCTGCTGTGCAACAGTGGGTCATTGGTCCAGCTTGTCTCTGTGGAGGTGCCAGTTTGATGCCCAGCCTGGTGCAGTGGCTTAAGAATCCAGTGTTGCTGCAACTGTGGCATAGGTCACAACTGTACCTCGAATTTGATCCCTGGCCTGGAAACTTCCATATGCTGTGGATATGGCCATAAAAAAACAAATATCCAGGCTTCATGTTAGCTGTTTATTTCACTTGGAATACTTTTACTCTTAACCTATGCCTATCAAGTTCTTTATGTCTTTCATAGCTTATTTCCATGAAGCTTTCCTTTACTGATCCCGTTTCCTACGTTTTGAAATCTCTTGATATTTATGTGTAGAACATTGACAGTTTTTATAATGAAATTTGTTCTTAATGACAGAAAAATTTTAATAACACTGTACTTCGCAAACGTCCTTATGGGTCTCAGTGGAGGAAATTCTGATAGTTGTTTGCCTTCTCTTTTAGAGAGAGATTAAATGTGGGAGAAAGGGATCCCAAAATGTGGTAGATGGAGTCTTAAATGGTTACTGGAGATTTTAAGAAAGCATAAGAACCAGAAAAGAGGATGTAGTCTTGGGAGTATTGGTCTCTGTTATGAAAAAGTTAACACAAGAACTTGATTGAGTCATAGAGTTGCAGGAAGCAGTTAGAAAAGCAGAGGCAGCTTCAGGGAGATAGATATAAGAGCTTTTTGCCCAGGAAACAGAAAGAGGAAAGGTGAGTTTTGCATAGTTCTGTGACTAAGTCTTAACGGTTAGGGTTAGCCCAGATTCTGGTATCTTTATGGAGTATGAGTTTTTATTTGAACCTGATGTGTATAGTGGACCTCAGGGTCAAGAGAATTAACACTAATAAGGCCTGAAGGAGGAAGAGGTAGATATACATTGTCACAGAGTATCTTTGAATACTGGATGCTTGTGTCCAGAATCATAGATCTAGCTAACAATGAAATAAGGAGAAACTAGAAGAAAAGAAACATGTCTGCAGGCATATACTGAGTAATGAAAATACTCTGTAACTTACCTGTCTTTTTCTTGTTGTTGTTTTTTACTTAATTTGTACTTTCATGTTTTCTTATACCATCTTAAAATCAGGGGTTTTTGTTTGTTTTCCCCTTTTTAGGGCCACACATGTAGCATATGGAAGTTCCCTGGCTAGGGGTCGAATCAACGCTGCAGCTACTGGCCTACACCACAGCTGCAGCAACACCGTATCCTTAACCCACTGAGCAAGGCCAGGAATGGAAGCCGAATCCTCATGGATACTAGTGAGGTTCATAATTCGCTGAGGTGCAACAGCAATTCCCAGTTTTGTTTTTTAAACGAAGAAAATATTTGGCATTGGGGACTGCAAGGGAAATCAGGGGCAGAATTTATAGTGCAAAGCTGGAATTTGGAGTCTGAAAACTGGGTCCTGTTTACATTGACTACCTGTAAAGTTCTGTTTTCTTATAGTAAAATGAGCACAATAATATTTTCCCTGTTTCCATTGAAGAATTATTAGATTTGAATGATATAATGTATTCAGAGTTGCCTTGTAAACTTCAAAATACCATGTAAATAGTTGTTAATAAAGCTTTAAGGACAAGACCTATCCACTTGGACAACAGGAAACAAAAGTTTTTAGCAGCTAGAATGAGCAGAAATGATGAGTTTGAGAGGCTTCCTTAGACCTGTTTAAACCATTTTCTTAGCTTTGCAAGCCCTGGGAGAACTGAAATGATTGAAGATCTTTCTATATGTGTATAATAGAAGGCCAAAAGTTAAAGTTCTTTTTTCTGTTTCAGAAGACCTAGACAGGGCTGGAGGAGAAGAGTATCCCATGGATATTTGGCTATTGCTGGCCTCCTACATCCGTCCTGAGGACATTGTGAATTTTTCCCTGATTTGTAAGAATGCCTGGACTGTCACTTGCACTGCTGCCTTTTGGACCAGGTTGTACCGAAGGTGCGACCACAGAGAACTCACTGTCTTATCTGTGTGGCTGATTTCATTGCTGTTTATGATTTGGAGCTACTCCCTGGATGGTGACCTCTTTTCACTTTCTCTACTGCATGCCTGGGCTCGAGCCTAGCTTTGGACTTCTTGAGCTCCTCTTTAATTTAAAATTGATATTATTAATTCATGCAGGTAATTATCTTCCCTATGGTTGCCCCCTCACTACTTTCTAATATCTACTTTCAGCAAAAGTGAGGTCTTAAAAAGAACTCTTTGACTTTCCTTCAGAGATTTATTTTAGAGTTTTCAAAAGCTGTAGATTCTCATCTGTTTTATCAGTTGTTTCTTAGATTTGCTAGTCAGTCATTTTGAAGTTTTATATAGTCTTTACACATAATTGTAGTGGCGAGGAGAGAGTGAGTGTTGTGGTTAGTAAGAGGGCTAACTTTTGATGCTGGGTGCAGAAGTGTAGTGAAGATTGTAAACTGTCAGTAAGGATGTGATGGAAAGGGATGTTGAGGTATCAGGGAGTAGAGAAGTTTCTGAGACGTAACAAGAGAACTTGGTGGGTCTTCCCTAGTGCAGGTTGTTTTTGAGCAACTAAAGTATATTGTACTGGTATCAATTCGGAGACTTACCCTTTTTTAGCATGAAATAGTGAGGACTTAGAATTTTTTAATGAATAGAAAAGTGTAGGATTATAAGATACATGTGAATTGGGTTTTGCATAGCAAAGAAGCAAAAGTAGCTAAGAAGTGAAGGAGGTGATGATGATGTGTGTGTGAGAGAGAGAACACTAGGAATAAACTAAATACCAGCCAGTGGAATAATACAGTGAAATTTGACCAGAGCCCAGGTGTCCTAGGAGAATGGCCTAGAACAGAAGACAGAGGTCAGTTATTGGTAGGAGTAATGTGTTATGTTTCAGGCACTACACGCTGGATGCTTCTCTGCCTTTGCGCCTGCGACCAGAGTCAATGGAGAAGCTGCGTTGTCTCCGGGCATGTGTGATCCGATCTCTGTACCATATGTATGAGCCATTTGCTGCTCGAATCTCCAAGAATCCAGCCATTCCAGAAAGCACTCCTAGCACATTAAAGAATTCCAAAGTAAGTGAGAATTAGTGCTGGGGTTTAACAAATGGACTCTTATATGATGGGCCTCTTATCACGGCTTGTTTCCAGCTTCCTTAATGGGAAAGGCTAGAGCTGCAGGTACCAGGCTGCTAAGGGACTAATGTAAACTTTCAGGCTTAGGGGTGTCACTTCTTCAGAACATTACTGCTGTGCTGAGCTGGCTTATGTTATCTTTACCTTAAAGCTCTCATGCATTTAGTATATTCCTTATTCTCTTTATTTTAATTTATTTTCATGCCTTGTACATTTAGAAGGTTTAGGTGGTTTGATGGTTTGGGCTAGGAAGATCACAACTCAGTGGTAGATGTAAATATAATTCTTAAAAGGTGCTATAAATCATGATACAAAGATATAAGACAAATTAATTTTCTAATGTGACCTCAACATAGGGATTCCCCTTAGAAGGTTTAGATGGTTTGATGGTTTGGGCTAGGAAGATCACAACTCAGTGGTAGATGTAAATATAATTCTTAAAAGGTGCTATAAATCATAATACAAAGATATAAAACAAACTAGTTTTCTAACGTGACCTCAACATAGGGATTCCCCTTTCTCACTGACCTTCTTAAAATATTCTGGTGTAGACTTCTTAAGCATTTGCTAAATGCCCACTCTTGCCAAGCTCTGGGGTAGGTTGTTTCAGAGACTGTAAGGCACTCCCACTTATAGACTTTAGTGCTCTAAAGTTCTTCCTGTGTTCTAGGCCATTTCTTCTTGTCTTGGGATTTCCCCAGTAGTTTATGTTCATGCATTGTATTCAAGTTTTTGGCATTCTTCTGATTGGTAAATAGGTCTGTGAACCTGTGGTCCATTCTCTCCTTTTCTCCATCATAATGAAATATCTAGTGAACACACATTTGCCAAACTAGACTAGTTTAGGCAAGTTGATGTCTTGGCCTTTTTCTCATTTAACTATACTATCATCTAAATATTGTATCTTTTGAGTTTGTTAGTGATTTTTATTACTCTGTTTCTACTCAAAGTCTGGTGTTCTATAGCACTTGCCCATTCTCTTGTTTTTTTTTTATTTTTATGCTTTGGATATTATATAATGATTTTGTTTCCCTAGTTCAGCTCTAGTGTGATAACATTCTACCAGATACTGTTGATTTCAAGACATCATGGTTCCTTCCAGAGTTGCAAACCGAGGTGGTCAGGGCCATTGGCGAGTTTAAATTAATGTTACACTAGCCGATGGATTTAGGGCAGGATTAGACTGCTGCGTGAGTAGAGTTTCATCCCTTCTTGTAATATGAGTGGACAGTGTATCATTTCACATGTATAGTTTTCTCCCCCTAGAACATTTGATCATATCAGGTTAACTGTGGTGAGGTGGGGATCATCCCAAAGCTAATCAGTTGCTGGGAGCAGAGCAGCATTGGGCAAACTCCTCATGCTTGACACATTCTGGCGGCTCCAGTGCACAATGCAAGTGCTACTGCCTAAATCTAAAACACCATGTCTTCGTATCCTTAAAACTGTCTATTAATTTTTTAAGTGGCCTAAAAAAGGTGGTGATAACTAAGGTCTTAATCCAGATAGTAAGCCTAGGCCACCTGGCTGCTGCTTCTGTGCCCGTTGGAGATCTTCTGAAGAGGATGTGGGACCTGCGGTGTCAGGTGTCCCATGCATGGCCTTGCTACAATAACCACAATCGCATGGCATTCAGGAAGTTGCCAGCATGCCTAAAGGAAGTTGTCCCATGTTCCTGGACTCTACCTCTTCGTATTTGATTCTCCCTCTCTCTCTTTTCAGTAGCATAGCTTGTGTGGGACACTGGAGCCGTTGTGTTGGCAACAGAAGTGTTTGCCCCTTAAAGCCAAGCCCATTATTTTTGATGGAACAGCAGGACGTACAGGGCATGTCTGAAGGGCAGGACAGCTGGCACGGCGGACGACCCACCCCTTATCCCCTGGGAGGTACTTAACTTCTTGTTTAACCCTAGCTGTAGCCTGTCTTTCCTTGAGGGGGCTTACTCTAGACTGAATTCAGCTCAGCTCAGTTTCCATACCTGCTGTCTGCTCCCAGAAGGTCCTGAATGGTCTGCTCCTATTGCAGGGCTGGCTATCTCTGCCTGCCTTATGGCTTTGTTATCATCTTGTCTGGTGGCTACTGGCTGCCCTTATATTTTAAAATAGAGGAGTGACCTGCTGAATCAGAGAATGCCCCAGTCTCTACAGACAATGTTTCTGTCTTTACAGATGAGAACAATAGGGGTTGACCTCAATAGCATCTGAGGTTGACTTATATTGGTACCTCTTCTCTTTACTGTATAGCCTTGGAATTGTCTCTTCTCAAATTGCACTAGTGTCAAATTGGGGAACGGGGGGAGGGGTGGGTGTGTATCTGTGCCAAAGTAAAATCTCAGCATTGGGACAGTGGCTGGCTTTAGAGCTATCAAGCAGAAAGGTTTTTGCTGTTTTTTTAAAATCTTACTTTGATCTTTTTCTTTTCTGTCTGTATTTATTTATATTTTATTATTTTTCTTGCAGTGCTTACTTTTCTGGTGCAGAAAGATTGTTGGAAACAGACAGGAACCAATGTGGGAATTCAACTTCAAGTTCAAAAAGCAGGTATGTGGTTTTATCACCTCTTTGTTTTTTAGGTAACATCTTGTTCTGAATTCATTAGACATAAAATTCTTACATGAAAACTTACAATAATGCCATGGAAAGAAAAAAAAGCAGCAACTATTTTATATAAAAGCACTAAGATTTAATAGCTTAATGCAAAGAGTTAACCTTGAGTAGATCTTGGGTCAAGGCAAAAAAGAGCTTTAAAAACTATTTTTGGTATAATTAAAAAAATCTGAATAGACTGGGGCTATTGGATGATATGAAATTATTATTAATTTTCTTAAGTGTGGTAATGTTATTGAGGTTATAGTAGAATGCCAGTGTCACTTTCTTTTTTTTTTTTTTGCCTTTTGTCATTTTATGGCCGCGGGTTTATGGCCGCACCCGCGGCATGTGGAGGTTCCCAGGCTAGGGGTCTAATCGGAGCTGTGGCCACTGGCCTGCGCCGCAGCCACAGCAATGCAGGATCCGAGCCGCGTCTGCAACCTACACCACAGCTCACGGCAACGTCGGATCGTTAACCCACTGAGCAAGGGCAGGGATCGAACCCACAACCTCATGGTTCCTAGTCGGATTCGTTAACCACTGCGCCACGACGGGAACTCCCCAGTGTCACTTTCAAATGACTTTTCCTCCCCTACCCCAAAGTTCACGTGATTTTATATATATGTGTGTGTATTTTATACAAAATGAGAGGTGAGGGGGGAGAAAGCACATATGGCAAAGTATCAAATGGTAAAGGATATACAGGAGTTCATTGAATTGTTTTATTCATTTTTCTGTATATTTAAAGTCTTTAAGTGTGGAAAAGGGGAAAACTTGGTACTGAGTTTATCTGCCTAAAATTTTTTTGTTGTTGTTCAAAGCAAATGTATTTGTAAACAGTAATTCAAATGGTTTTATGCCTGAGGCAATTTGGAAAAGCCATGAGGAGAGAGACTGCCAAGAGTCTATTTATAAGAAGAGCAGATATTATTCTGACTTTGTCTCTGCCTTTTGCTTGGACTATACCTGAGATCTTAGCCACAGTGAGGATCTATTCAGGTTCTTTATCTTCAGCAACCTCATTTCTGCCATCTATCTCCCTTACTTAGTATCTCACTAAGGTGCCATATTACAAATGAAATTAATTATCCCTCACTTAATGACAGTGTGTTCAGATAAGTTTGTGATTAAAATAAATCATATTTTTTCATAGGTTTTTCAAAAACACAGTTCTAGGGGAGAATTTTGGCTCTGATCGCTTGCTTGTAATAAGATGTCCACGTGATACCCATTAGATATTGATAGAGTCCACCATACCACTTTTCTGGAAGGGGACTGAGGAGCAATCTTCACAAGTGTATATAAGCTAAGACCAGATTGCTGCAGGAAAGTGAATGCTAAGATTTCGTCTAGCTTTGAGACTTGTGACTCTTGTTTTATGGTGCCTGGAATTAGATGGCCACTTCAGCTTCCCATCCCTTTTGTGCAGCAGATGTTCTTTGGAGTCTGACAAGTCACAAGGTATTTGTGATCTCTCAAACACTGGGAAGCAGCTGATAGAGCTGTAAGTTTCCACTTCTTGCCAGATGATAGGAAACACTGACTGAATGAAGCATACATCGACTGCCACATTTCTTATCCAAATATGTTACCACATTTCTTATCCAAATATGTTACCACTTTTCTCATAGGGCAGATTTTCCTTGATCTGTATAGAAACTTATGTGTATGAAGAGAGAAGAGATGACAGAAAAATGGATTTCTGTAGCTTTAGTTAAGCCATAGCATTTTCATTGGTGGAGTCTTAGAGCCATAAACATTTCCTCAAATCCATTTAAAGTAATTCTTAATTCTCTTCAGTCCCCTAGATTAAAGAGTAAGTGTATGGGAGGATTGCAGCCTCCTATTCAGTACGAAGACGTTCATACCAACCCAGACCAGGACTGCTGCCTACTGCAGGTCACCACCCTCAATTTCATCTTTATTCCAATCGTTATGGGAATGATATTTACCCTGGTAAGTGGAGACAGGATGTCATCCTTAGCTCTTTCATAGACTCTTACTGTACCTAGTGTTTGAAAGAAATTTGTAAATTTAACCACTGAGGATGAAATCTTTGAAGAATAATTTTAAACAAAATCTGAAAGCAGACCTGTATGTTAGGAACATACAGATTTGTGGAGAAGTTAATTATGTTTGAGAATATTTTACTTCTCTTTCCTTCTCTATGGTGAACAGAATATTTTTGCATCTCCTGGGTAGTGTTTGTTAATGTTTGAGAAGCATTATCCCATTAAGGTTAATCATGAAGCTTATACACGACCGCTATATGCCAGGACTTTGAGGCATGCATGTGGTGTCATAAGTGGAGTATTAAAATGTAATGTGACCAGCTATGTCCCTTGATACTCTGACTATTCAAGATTCAGTTAAGAATTAGATTAGTAAACAACAGATATGCCTCTGGTGTATTTTCCATGTTTTTAACATTTTTAAATATGTTCTAGGCAACTGCAGAGTTCATGTAATTTATCTTCTCTGTATTTTAGGCTTATGTTCAGCAGTATGTTTCCCCCTTAACACTGAAAATAGCTTTATTCTTTTTTAATGGTAAAATAAAAAATGCATACTTCACGTGAAGAATTTAAATAATATGTAAACACATTGAAAAAGTAAAATTGACTTAGACTTACACTATCCCATAACAGCAATTAACTTTTGGGGAACTATCCTTTAATGTATCTATTCAAATATGTACATATACACACCCACCCTCTTAAATAATTTTGTATAGGAGTTCCCAGTGGGTTAAGAACCCGACTAATATTCATGAAGATAAGGGTTTGATCCGTGGCCTTCCTCAGTGGGTTAAGGACCCAGCATTGCCACAGGTTGCAATGTAGGCACACAGACACAGCTCCGATCCTGTATTGCTTAGGCTGTGGCATAGGCCGGCAGCAGCTCCAATTCAGTCCCTTGCCTGGGAACTTCCATATGCCACTGGTGCAGCCCTAAAAAAATAATAATTTTGTATAGTTGAGATTATGTCAATTGTCTGCTTTTATTGTAGGCACCTCTCCTTAAGTCACATTAATGACTTATTTACTCATACTCCTTGTACTTCATACTCATACAGTTCTGTACAGATCTACATAAACATATTTAGAGATTTGTGATTTATCTTACCAAAAAATGTGATCAGATATATGTTTCATGCATCTTGCTTGACTTGCTCAACAATATCTCATCAAAATCCCTTCAAGTCATGTTTTATAGCTCTAACCCAATTTTTAAAAATTGTCACTGATGGTAGTCTACATGCATGTATTCTAATTTATTCAGCCATTTGAGCGGCTTTCTTTTTTCTTTCTTTTTTTAGGGCTATACCCATGGCATATGGAAGTTCCCAGGCTAAGGGTTGAATTGGAGCTGCAGCCACCAGCCTATGCCGCAGCCACAGCAATGCCAGATCCAAGCCGTGTCTGTGACCTACACCACAGGTCATGGCAATGCCTTAACCCACTGAGTGAGGCGAGGGATTGAACCCGCATCATCATGAATACCAGTCAGGTTCATTAACTGCTGAGCCACAACAGACACTCCTGAGAGACTTTCTTTAGCACAGTTTAAATACATGAAGCTAAGAAAAGTTTATAAAAATCACCCTTAATTTTTAATATCTTTGCAAAGGTGCTGGTAGTATAACTTAGGGATTATTTTGCGGCCTACTCCATATCAATTCCGTCTGGACTGTCTCATTTCAGAGTGAGCCATAGGAAAACAAGGTTGTTTAATTTGGGTACTGAATTTACTTTTCCTTCCCAGTTTACTATCAATGTGAGCACGGACATGCGACATCATCGAGTGAGACTGGTGTTCCAAGATTCTCCTGTCCATGGTGGTCGGAAACTGCGCAGTGAACAGGGTGTGCAAGTCATCCTGGACCCAGTGCACAGCGTTCGACTTTTTGACTGGTGGCATCCTCAGTATCCGTTCTCCCTGAGAGCATAGCTATTGCTTCCTGTCACTGAGGACAGCCCTGAGCTAGGCCAGTCCATTTGTAATCAGAGTCCACCTTGGAAGGGGCAGCTGGATTGTATATCTGGTCAGTAATGTACATGGTCTTCAGGTTTCTGGGGCTCCTGCTAGGGGAAGAAGGATTGCATCAGGAGGAAAAACAACTATAATTTGCAAACATATTTTAATGTAAAATTTTGCATTTGAAAGGAAAAACCTGACCCTATTTTCTGTGTTAAATCCCATTTGGTGCTACTGAGTTTGTTGTTCTTTATTCTTTTATCCCAGCAAAAATGGATGATCTTGCTTTAGGGAAAAATTAAACTCTAAAATCTCCAAATAAGGAAATTTTAGCCTTCCCTTATGGATCAGAGGAACCTTAGAGGCCTAAAATTGTTGCCATGTTGCTTCCAATTTAGCTGTCCCTCAAATACAAGTGAATATTTTCTCTTCTCCCTTTACCCTTCTCCAGAAATAAAGCAGGTGACAGGGTTTTCAGAATACATGAGATTGACTTGTGTATCTTTCTTTAAAAATAACTTTTGAACATTTGTCACATAAATATTCTTTTGCCGGTTGTGTATTCTAGGCTTTTTTTTGCATGAAGCTGATAGTAGTGATGATAATGATTTTGTGCCTTTTGTACTATACTAGAAACTTTTCAGAATATCTCTAATTCTCACAATTCTGCAAGGTAGGTTACACTCTTCCCATTCTCTGACTGAAAACACTGAATCAATGACTACCAAGGCCGTAGTATCCAATAAATGGAAGAGCCAGGATTCTAACCCAGGTCCTTTTGCTATGCCACAGTTAAAAAGGTCAGTCTCCTTATTCTCATGGTAGGTGGTGGCAAAGCAGAGCAGGCAGAGTGTACACAGATAAAATAAGAGAGGGATGAGTAAAAAGTTGATTGTGGTATATTTTATTCCTAATCAGGCTGAAAGGTATGTATGTGTTTCTAAGTAATATATAAAATAAACCAAGAAAGTTATTACAGGAAGGATAGTGATATTGTCATTGAATTGTTAGAAAGATATTTATCATGCTGAAGATCATTTAAAGAATGCATTCCCAAGTTGAAACCAGACTCCTGCATTATAAGAATTTAGTGACTTTCCTCTGCTCAGCCTTGCCCTGTGCTACCTAGGAGAGCCTGGCCTTTGACCCCTGCAGAAGTGCAAATGTCCTCTTGATGGGAGGACATGCTGTAGCTGGTGTACTCTGAGAAGAGGATCGGTGCTCTTGTTTTGTTCTTCTAACAAGATAACCTTGTTGCTTGTCTTCCCCCAACCTGCCCTCCACCCAAATTAGCTAAGGAGCTGGATATTAGCTAGAGATTGTCCTGAGGTGAACATTAAGACAGTATTCTTTAAACATGAAAAATCTCATGGCAGCAGTTATTTCCATGAGCCAGACTGCTTAAATTCGTGTGTTGTTTTTCCTTTCTTTTCTCCATACCCCCTCCTATTTAAAGAATATTCTTGGGAAGCATCTGCCTCATATTGCTGCTAACAGCTAGCCTTACCCCACACTGCGGGTGATAGTAAAGCTGTTTACACAGAAAGTGAGCCTGGGTCAGTGAAGAACAGAATTTGGGCATTTAAATGATAAAAACAAAAAACCCAGGACAATAAGCACCTTACAAGTCTCTATAATCAAAAGTTGCCTCTCTGAGGCAGAGGAGAGAAGCACAGAGCCCCTAGTTCCCTGAACAGAAGATGCCCTGGAACAGAAGTGAGTTGTTTTGGTAGATTGTGTATACCCCATTTAGGAGTTATTTTTTAAAAGGGTGGGGGAGGTGAAATAAATTTGTCTTAATAATTGTGTTCTGACTGAACTTCCTAGTTTTTGTATCAAACTCCATGTTATCATGATAGGTACAATATTAGGTGTTGCCTCAGCTGTTCTCTTTAGAATAGCCACAAACATCAGGAAGTATATTATCAGATTATCATGGCTTTACCCTTCCCTCTGCATTGACTGAGTTACCTTTTCTAGGATGATTCCTGCTTTATTACTGAAAGGATATAAAGTATCTCAGGGATTTCCTTTTGGTGAGAACCCCAAATCACCTGGAGAAGAGTTGGAACTTTCTGGACTGCTTTTGCAAAAACTATTTCTAACTTTCACTTCCTTAAATATATACCTTCATTTTGCTTTGAGAATCATACAAACAAAATATTTAGCTTCATTTCTTACCTTTCAAATAAATCAGAATTCCGTAGGTTTTCCTGCCTTCTACCAAAGATACAAGGAAACTAAGCCAAATGTTGAATATATTGGGGGAGAAAATAAATGAATGGATGGATGTGCCACTGATCTCAACTACAGCATTTGTTGCTGGTACAGAACGTGTGTGTATCTCTAAGTATGTACATATTGCATGTATATAAAAATCCTTCACACTTCTGGCTGTGCTCACTGGTATTGTAAAGGATTGAGTAGGAACTGTGATGAAACTTCACAAACCAGATGGGAAGGATGCATTAATCGCCAAAGGGGACAGGGTGAGTAGCAATTCAGGAAAAATGGAAAGACTTAACTAAAACTTGTCAGGAATTTTGGCATGGAGACTGTCTTCATACTATGTATATATAATAGATATTTAGTTTTATAGTAACAACGTTAGCACGCCAAATGCCTGAGTTAAGGCAATTGACGCAATTCACTGGAGTGTACTCTGTGGAAATACATCTGGATTCCAAGTTTCTGCACTTAAAAAAATGGATGCAACCAAAGGAAAAGTAGTAAATGGGCGCAAGAGAGAGAAAGGTGACAAACCATTGGCAAACAATTACAAGGCCAGTACTAAGGCCAGTTTTGAGAGCAGGTGGTTAGAGACACAAGTGAGTGCAAAGAGATGTGTGCTGCTTCTCATTGGGAAGGAGGCAGGGCACCACTGGGCTCTGAAACTTTACAGGGTGTTGTGTAAAACCTGGCTCCCCAGTACTCCAGCCCAAACCAAGATGGCGCTGAGCATCAAAGCAGCGCCGGTGTCACGTGCGAGGGGCGTGGCCTCGCAAGACCAGGTCAGGCCCGCCCTTGGGGTGGGGCCAGGGGCCGTCCGCGAGACGAGGGGGTGGGGCCTTGAGGCTGGGTGCCTCGACACTGGTGGAGTCGGCAGCTACCTCCTCGGCGCCTGCTCCGCTTTCTGTGCTGCTGCCCAAGACGCGGTGGGGGCTGGCTTCCTGCTCCGAGCCGAGCTGCCGGGCCGTCAACGATTGCAGGCAGGTGAGCGTCCAGAGCCCAGGTTGGGGGAAGGGTGCCTCTTTTCCCCACCTCCAGCTCCCCTCACAGTTTGGGGCGGGGGAGGGGAGGAGAGTGGTGGTGAGTCTCTAGCGCTTCTTGAGAAACAGCCCCTTTTTTACTTAGCTGTGTCCTCTCCGATAGGCATAGATACTGCTCCCTCCGCTGCCCCTCACCAGCCTTTGCCTTGCTCTGTGCCCTTGGGGGTGAATATTGGGGTGGGGGCAATTTGCGGGGAGGACGTGGAGTTCCCCCGCAGCTCCATCAGCTAGGAGCAAGGAGGATGAGCTGGCAAGTCTCCCGGTGGGGGTGGTCTGCGCCCCAATTTCTCCTCCAGGATAGTCAGAGAAGCGCTTGGGCCAGTTCCGCTCCTTTGGACACAGGAGGTGCTGAGGTCTTCACGCTTCCCGGTGGTCTTAATCCTTCCCGTGTATTTCATATCGCCCGTTCTTAATATCGCTAGCTGTTCATTTCTCAAACTGCCAGTCTCCGGCTGTGCCAGAGATGCCCCCATCTCCGCAGTGCCAGGGCGGCGGGGCGGAAGGAGCGACCAATCCGAGGCTTGGTGAGGGTGGGCGCAACCCTAAAGATTCCAGAACTGTGAGGGGGAGTGGGAAATTGACTTTCGACCATATAGTTTAGTACAGTTTGGTGGTGGGTGGGAAAAAAGAGATCGGTTGGAGGACTTGGAAACGTGGGATGGCTGGGTTTTTTGTTTTGTTCTGAGAAAAAGGAGGGGTTGAAGACAAGATGTCTCTAGGTGCTAATGTCACCTTTGAGGAGAGGTTTGCTGGTAGAGGGCTGGGGGAATTGAGGCTGCTATCCTGTGAGGTGAGCAAGTGATTGAGGAGGAGGCTCTGCTGAGCATGGAGAACCCCTCCTGGTGAGAGCTTAAGGGGCCCCTCCAGTAGCAAGGTTTCAGGCACTTCCCTCAAGTCTTTCCAGTTGGAACTGGTGCCTAGTACTTTGTTCAACATCAGCAGTTGAGCAAAGTACTAGGTACACCAACTGAACAAAGTACTAGGTATCCCAGTTAAGCCAGACACCTACTATAAGCCAGACACCATGATCAGTGCTAAGTCTATGAAGGCAATTTAGGGCCATGAAGGACTTGCAAGTAAAACAATATAGATACTCTGTTAACAGCTCCCCCTGCCCCAATTTTTCTACACTGCTATTGGTTTAGAAAAGACAGACCATGTCCATCTGCTTTCGAACAGCTGTCTAAACTGGATTCCAGTTGCACCTACCATGTACCGCTATTAATTAGCCAGGTAGTCCCAAGGAAAGCTGCCTTAGCAAAAGGAACGGTTTCGATGATTTCTTTTGGCTATTTTTTAGGACTTGAGCCCTATTTTTCAGGTCCTGAGGCCTGAGGAAGCTGCCTGGGGTAAATGGTATCTCAAAATAATGAGATGATGAATGGCAAAGTGGTTATGGAGGTGGGTAAGATTGCACTAGACACCACACACAGTGGGAGATACCACCTCTCGAAGATAGGGGTGAGGGGGAAGGGGATGTGAAAGGGAAATTTCATCCGGTGGTATCTGGGTGTGTGCTGCTGAGCACGTCATGATGCCAGAACCGTGGCATGTAAGAGGTCTGGCAGCTCGGTGGTAAGGAGGGATTGGAGGGGCAGGGCAGGGCAGGCAGCCAGTCTGCTGGGGCTCCTCTCTGGGTTGATTGCTGAAGTCTTAGAGTTTGAAAGATTTGTCAGAGATTGCTTGTGGGTTCCTTCAGAGCTTCTGAGGATAGCAGGGTGCGAGCTAGGGGAGAAGAAGAGTAGTCAACGGTGGCCATGGGGCAGGGGTGAAGGCTCAGCAAGCGCAGAGAGCTGGGGGCCAGTAGGGCTTTAGGATGTGGGGGAAATAGCTGAGATCTTTTTATGCCAGAGATAATCTATTCTGGGGCTTTAGGCCCTTAGATGTGTTGCTATTCAAACAAGGTGTGGTTTCTGGGTGGTATGGAGTTGTGTGGCATGGGCGTGTGTACCCTGGAGAGGAGCTGGTATGGAGCAGGGAGAACTAAGTGAGTGAAAGCTGCCTCAGTCAAAGTCTAGGTCCAGGTAGGGAACTGGGAGAAATGGTGGGGAGGGAGTGGGGTCGGAGGGAGGGACGAGTGTGTATTGCAGCCACATGAAGTCACCATATGTCCCCCCTCTGGCCTTCTAGCTCATTGAGCTATAATTAGCTCTGGAGGGCATACAGTGCTGGCTCGCAGGAGTGTGGCACTTGGGATGGCCAGCAGAGTAAAAAGTACTCAGAGGTGTCCTGGTGCTGGGTGGACTCTGAGAGGGGCTGCTCTTAGGGGACCCTCAGCCTTTGCTGAACCGGGAGGATCCTGTGGGAACTGAGAATGTCATAGGGAAGGAGCTCTGGGCTAGGATGATGTGAAACTGCGAGGCTGGCAGAGCCTGAGGACTCCCGTCTTTTCTCTTGGTTGCTGGCTCACCAGTCACACAAAAGGCATCATTGCTTCCCAGCTCATTGCTCTGCTTTCAGAGAGCTTTGGGAGCTGCAGCCCCCCATCTCCCTCCAGTGTCTTCTGTTTCCCCAGGTGAAATCACTTCTAGTCCAGAGTATCTTCTTACCTTTCAGTCGGGCTGAGAGGCCTTGGCTAGAACTGCTTAATTCTGAAAGAGCTGGAGGAGAAACAGCCACCGGTTAATTCAAATGCTCATACTCCAAATGGTGTTCGGCCCTGACCCCCAGGCCGTGTCACAGCCTGAATATTTGATCACACGCCACTATGTATTGCTCTCAAATGATTACTTGTATATCTTACTTTCTCTCAAGCAGACTGTGAACTTCTTAAGGGTTGAAATTGCATGCCACTTGCCTTTTGTATCCATAACAATTCCCAGCTCAATAAGTAATCTACTATAGAATAAGAAATCTACTCATAGTAATCGTTGGATTGAACTGAAGAGGTCTGTCTTCATATCCCCCAGGTTCAGTGAAGTAGGGCCTCCTTGAAACTGGAAATATTTATCCTCTGGGGACCCAATACAGTGATGTTACGTCAGTGGGGGAATTAGATTCTATAGGCAGTAAAGTGAATATTCCTAAATATCCCCTAAAGCATGGTAGATGGGTTTAGGTTTATAACTGAACAATAATACCAATATACAGCTATAGTATACATTGTGTAGTAATCATAAAAATATGTAATATATATGGTGATTTAAAAGAGTACTTAGATACAGTGTAATTTTGTAGTTAAGGGTCAGATGAAATAGCTGGTCTGCATTTAGAGGCCTTTGTTGCTCACTTTGCCCAGCCCGCAGAGTTGAATTCTCATAAATTAAATGCATGTCTGATGTGACTTCATGGCCACTGTCTTCAGATAAATAACTGTCATTTTTTTTTTTTTAATTTTATGGCCGCGCCCATGACATATGGAAGTCCCCTGGCCAGGGACTGAATCTGAGTTGCAGCTGTAGCAACACCACCCCCTTTAACCCACTGCACCAGGCCAGGGATTGAACTCACGCCTCTGCATCGACCTGAGCCGCTGCAATCAGATTTTCAAGCCACTGCACCACAGCGGGAATGCCAGTAACTCTCATTTTAAAGGAGAGATAAGTTTCCATTCAATTTAAGGAACGGCTTCCTGGGACAATGAGGGCTTCCTCATTTAGTAGTGAGCTCCTTGTTCCTGAAGGATAATCAAGTACAGACTGAGCTATCATGGAGGTCATGGAAGGAGCTCCCACCCACAGTGGGAGGTTGACCTGCATGACCTCAGAGAACCTTTCAAGTAGGAATCTGCGATTCTAGGTAGGGGCAGGGGTGGGGTGGGCGCTGGATGGTAGAGTTTCTTGACAGCTACCACAGAAGAGGACTTGCCTATGTTTGGCTTAGAGAATAGCTTCTGAGAGGAAGGCCTGGGAAGTGGTGCCAGGACAGGAGCTTGGCCTGGGCTGTTCCCTAAAGAGTGGATATTCTGGAAGGCTTAGGTGGTGACCAGCGCCATCTCTAATGCACATGGAGCCCTGGGCTCGTAAGACCAGGCAGTGCAGTTCTGATGGGCAGGGGTAAGCAGAAGGGTGCCCAAGTGCTCTTATGAACATACATGATTTCCTGACTCACAGATGTGTGTGCTTATATAACCATGCATGTTCATTCTCATGACTGCGCAGACACACACACATGCATTCTCATGACCACAGTCATATACCGTCACATCCACACACAGTCTCACTGTTGTACATAACCACTCATATTCTCTCATGCACATGCACTCAGAATCCTATTCTCGGGACCATACTCTTAGTCACACACTGTCTTCTCCTTCATGATTACACACATACACTACAAATTCTCATGACTATACACTTACATACTCTGTTGCATGACTACATATGCCCCCCTCCTGTTCTCTCTCTTTTATAACAGCACATACCGCCACATACACTTTTGTGACCATGCACACTTTTTATAGTGCCTGCATTTCTCTGGGCAGTTCTGTGTACTCTGAACTTTCACGCCCCAGCACCTGACAGCACTCTCTTCTGGTGCTGCTGATTACTCCTGGGAGTTTTGTTTCCTGCCTCATGACAGCTTCCTGATCTGATGGGCTGATCTACTAATGCAGAGACTGCTGAGCAATTTTTCTTGAACACCGAAGGGCTCGTATTTGTCCCACACAGACCTCTAGTTTGAAACATTTTTATTCTCCAAATAGATCACACTTATTACTTTGCTTCTTCTTCTACAAATATTATTTGAGGACATATATAAGTATTAATCAGTGGCTCTGATTAGCAGAAGATGACTAGGGTTAATGTACTTAATGATGTCAGTTCAGTCAAAGCCAGGTGCTTTGTTCAGTGGTGCAGCCTTATATCTTAGCTTTTGTAAATAAATGACCTCTATTAGACATTTAGAATGTGGAAAACAACTAGTGGGCCTGTGTCATCTGTATAACCTTCCCAAGTTTTTTGCTTTGTTGCATTGGTGTGCTGCCTTTCTGAGAGAAGACGTATTTATTTTAGCAGAATAGGGATACTTACCAGGGATCTTTAACCTCTTTTTAGACTTGAAACCTTTTATACAGATGAAACTTTAATCAGATGTCCAGTAAAATTGATGAGTTGATGAGATTAAAGGGAGGAAAGACAGTTCAGAGTGAGCCCTTTGCATTTGTCTCAGCTCTGTGTCCTTTTTTTCACCCCAGACTGCCCCTAAACATACTCTGTCATAAAGCCAGTTTGTAGATCCCTGCCTTAGTTTAAAGAGGTAGTTGTGATAGCTATAATTTTTGAAATTTTATTTTATTTTATTTTATTTTTGCTTTTGAGGGCCGCACCTGCGACATACGGAAGTTCCCAGGCTAGGGGTCAAATTGGAGCTGTAGCTGCTGGCCTGTACCACAGCTATAGCCACAGCAGCATGGGATCTGGGCCCAATCTGTGACCTCCACCACAGGTCACGACAACGCCGGATCCTCAACCCACTGAGTGAGCCCAGGGATCAAACCCGCATCCTCATGGATACTAGTCAGGCTTGTTACCGCTGAGCCACAACAGGAGCTCCCAATTTGGGTTATTTCAGAAGTATTTTGGGGGTACACAGAGACTTGAACTCCTCCTTTCCCCTCCACCCATTGATGTTGGTCCTCCCTGGTGAGAATGAGAGTGACTGGACAGCTAGGCATGCCCAGGGCAATTTCAGTTTATACCTGTGTCCTGGTGTGGTTGTTAACAGTGCTTCCATTCACTGTCTGGCTTGGACAGAAAGTTGTGTGCTTACCCAAATGATAGGCCATGTCTTGGCAGGAGGTGGCTCATAACTAACTCCTGGGGAGCAGCTGGAAAGATGAGCTTCACAGACACGGGCCCAGGGGAACCTGTCAGATAGAGAGGCCTCTGCCTGCGTCTACCTGAACCTGCCAACATTCAGAAGCAGAGTGTCTGGGTTGGCAGTCGAGGCTAACCTGTGCTTGAGTAGCATTTAATAATTCTCAGAACAATTTCATATCTCTTATCTCCTTTGACCCTCATGACAACCTGGGAGATCACTAGATTCTGTTGTGTGTTATGACCTTCATTTTCCAGATTTGGGAACCTGAAGCCCAGAGAGAGGAAGTCTCACCGCTTGCCTTTTAGTGGCCCAGAGAACTGGATGCTTTTGAAGGGATTTGTGACCAGCAATGAGAAACTGTCAGCAAAGCTTTCCCAAGAGTTTTTCTTCTGTAACTAATGTAGATTTTTAGTTTTCTTATTGTACTTGTTGTGGGCCCAGCCTTCCAGTGCTTTAGGAGCCTAAGGTGCTCAGAGGTGACACTTACCGAGTGTTCTCTGGACACTGGGCTCTTTGCATATGTTAACTCTTGTAATCATCACGTCAGCTATCTGAGGTATTATTGTCATCCCCATTTCATAGATGAAGAACTGTGGCTCAGAGAGATTAGGTGTCTTTCCAGAGTCACATGAGTGGCAGTGGAGGAGCCAGCGTTCAGTCCCATCAACCTGCTCCAGAGTCTGCCTTTCGGGACAGGAGTGGCCCCTGTATTGCCGTCAAGACACTTTAATTTTTCAGAGAACAAGATAAATGAACCTGGCCTTGAATCAGTTTTTCCTGTTTTAGAGTTCCCCTTCTTTAAAGTTAGAGATGGGCTTCCCAGAATGACTGTGTTAAGTGTGTCCATTCAGCTTTGTGTACACTGGGACCATAGTAAATGTTGGAGCATCCAAAGATAATTAGTGTATGGTTCTTACCCTAGAGTCTTCAGATGAGTCGAGGTGCCACAAGCAGAGGAAAAGGTGATGCTGGGTTGACGGAAGAGACTATCTTACCAATGAGGGAATCAGAAAAGGGTCCATGAAGGAAATGGTGTTTAAGATGAGCTTAGAAGGGGTGATCAGAAGTTCCTTAGACCAACATGGAAAAGGAGACTGAAGCAGGCCAGGTGAGGTGCCAGAAGCACAGGAGCAATAGGTGAGCTCTAGGAACATGACAGTGAACAGAGCTAGGGAGTAGCAGGGCTTGACTGGACTTTTGGAGGAGAGGATGAGTAAAGGCAAGGCTTCTTGAGGTGATACTTAACTGGACAGGGAGCAGATCAAGGGAGGAGGAGAAGCTTCTGGATTAGAGGGAAAGAGAGGTGGGGAGTCAGACTCCAGTCCCCTGGGAAGATGGTATCTGAAAAACCCACAGGGTGAGAGGAGCTGAGGACTCAGAAGAAAGTCTGTCTCTGTAGTTCCTTTGAGAATGTGGTATGGTGAGGGGAACTCAGGGGAGTCTTCTTACAACTCAGTATGGAGCCAGCTAGGGGGAGGGGGCAGGGATTTGAGTGGGTGGTGGATGAAGCCTTGGACCTAGGTCACTTCCAGTGGGGAAGAGGCTCCCTCATGACCTTGATGCTTGCTATGCAGAGGCCTTCCCCCAGGCTAGAGGAGGATGGTGGAGAGGGCCAAGGTGAACTGTCCCTAGGCTGCCTGGCATCTCCCTGGATGAGGGAGAGAAGAGCTGGGGCCCAAGTGTGGGTCCCTTGGAATAGCACTGGCCCTGGAGTCGTGTCCACTCCATCTTCCTCCATCCCCTGTCCCCTCTTTGGAGTCAGACCGGTTGGAATTGAATCCCAGCTCTTACTTTTACTACCTGTTTAGCTTTGGTTACATGACTGTGCATCCCAATTCTCAGATCTGTGAAATGGGAAGAACTGTGTCCTCTTGGCAAGGAATTGTGATGATTAAAGTTAATATATGCCAGCTGACAACATCGTGTCTAGCACATGGCAAATACTAAATAAATCATAGCTGCTACTGTAATTGTTATTCTTTTCCAGGATGACCAGCTTCCTCCCCATTTTCTCAGGCCTTTGCCCTTCCTCCAGTCAGGTGGGGATCTGATCTTCCTCTTTTACCTCTTCACCCTGAAGGGGATCTCACCCTGAAGCTCTCTCTTTGCCTGGCTCACGGCCCACTCAGACCTGGGCACGGCTCCCAGCCCAGGCCCTTTGGCCTCTATGGGAGCCGGGAGCTTTGCTCTTGCTGAGCTGGCTCACCATGGTAGGGCCTGCCATCTGGTAGAGCAGTGGGGAGCCAGCCTATGTGTGTGTGGCTGGCCAGAGCATCAAAGCCAAGTCCCCATGCCTTGTGTTTGTTAGGAAAAGATGGGGATGACTTTGGGGAAGCCAAAGAGGCCCCAGAGTGTGCCTCTTCTGTGTTTATAAGCCCAGAGGCCTGGTTTTCATCTGACCCCTCCTTTCTCACACACACCCTCACATCAGCTCACTACGGAGCCCTCTTCTGTTGTTTCACAGCTTCTAACACTCCTCACTGGCAAAGCCCCTTGCAGATGCTTGCTTTGGGGGCTGGTAGCTTTCACCTCTGAATCAGGACCTGTGAGTGTTATTTAGAAATTCTGCATGAGTTGAGGAGGCTTCTGTTAGGCTGAGATGATAACTGTGCTATTTAAAGATGGCCATGGAGCCGGAAAGAGCCAGGCATTCAGACCCCGCTGTCCTCAAGCTCCCTTCTGCTCACCGTGCCTGTGCAGTGTGCAGGGGTACGGGCAGGAAGTCCTGGACAGTCACCTCAGGGGCATCTGCCTGGCATCCCGCTCTGGCTTCATCTTTAACCTCTTCTATGTGATGCCATTTCACTGGGGGAAGTGGAGTCGCTCCCTGGCTCCTGGTTTGGGAGGATGCTGGGAAAGGACTCATGGCACCAAAGCCAGCTTCTCAGTTGCCACAATGACTAGGAGAGGATTTGGGGAAGCCAAGTTAGACCAAATTGCACATCACCCTGGGTGGCCTAAGGTCCTATTTTCCCTTCCTGAGAACTTCCCAACCCCTTTCCTGAACCATAAAAAGCCGTCATCAGCCCGCTTTGCCCACTACTAAGGTGATTCATACTCCCCTACTACTGTGGGGTGCTTCCTGCTTCTCCAAGCTCTGTTTATCCATGATCTCATCCCTCTGAGGTGGACTAAACAAGGGCTGTGATCTCTCTTACCACAGAAGCCTCGGTAGATCATGACAAGCCCAGGGTCACCAAGCTGGTCTATGGCAGAACTGCAGCTCAGGTTCCCGAAGTCTCAGCTCTGGGCTCCTTACTCTGTATTACCCCGCAGGCTGCCTGAAGACCTGCATACCATTCTCTCCTCCAAAGGACAGCCTCTGCCACAGGGAGCCCCTTCTCAGACTGACTTTCTCTTCTGCTCTCTCATTTCTTCCTGAGGTGGGGGAGTGGGGAGTGGATAAGGGCCTTGCTGTCGATGAGCTTGGAGAAGTGTGGGGGTGCCAAGGTGGGCTCCCAGGCTCACAGATTGGAACATTTAGAGTAAAGGGACCTGGACACAGCGGGTGGGAGAATCGGAAGAATTGCTGTTATTAGCGTCAGGCAGCTCTGGCACGACTAGGGTAGCAGCCCCTCCAAGTCTGCTTCCAGCTGCTCTGTGGAGCAGGGATTTTGGTGTAGCTAGGGTGCAGACCCAGGTGCTACTTCTCATCTCTAGGGACCCTGCCCTTTACAGTGGCTGTCCAGCTTGGGAAAGGATCCCCAGATCAGAGTTCGTGTCCAGTTTCCGTGTCTGAGAACATGTGTATGTCCTAAGCCTCCAAGTTCCTGTGTCTGCCTATGTCACATGTGGACATGAGGGGACAGGGGGCGGCAGGCCCAAGTGCCACTTGAACTGCTGGACCCTCTGGGAGTGGCTGTGGTTGTGACCTTGGGAGTTCTCAACCTGGCGCTCTAACTTTTATCTGATCCAGGCCTACATTCCTGCCCAGCCTCACTCTGGCTGCCCACCCTCATTGCTGGGGAAAGGGATGAGGGAATGACAGGCCAGTTCAGGAAGAAAAGCCTCGGCCCTTTTTTGGTTCCCCTGCTTGCTAGGTTCAGCCCTGCCACAGACCAGAGGCTGCCTGTGTCTGGCTTTTCACCTTTCGCTGGGTCCTAATGCCGCCCGTTGCCCAGTCTGCCACCTGAGGGGTAGACAAGAAGCTGTCCCTATGTCTCCCATCTGGGGAGGGGTGGGAAATGAAGGAAAGCAACATCGGTGGGGCTTCTCCCGTGTGCCCATCACTGTGCCGGGTGCCTCCTACCACATCTCTCGTAAAACAGGAGCTCTGAAGACAGTCCCCTCTGAAAACTGATTAAGGTGGTAGCCTTCCAGCAGTGAGCAGGGGCGTTGGGAGCTGCTAGCAGGCAGGGAAACCCCCAGCCACACGCTGCCTTTGCTCTGACCATTGGGCTTCCCTGTGCTAGGTTCAAGGCGTTACTGCCAGGCTGTACACATGCTAACGACCCTAGCTGGTGACTTCCGGCAGTGCCGGCATGGGCCGTTCACATAGAGGGAGAAGATTCCTAATCATGACCAGGCACCCCCACACAGCAGCCCTGCCCTGGGAGAGTAACATCCCCACCCTGACGTCAGCTAGTCACTGCTCCAACCCAAAGGCCATGAGTTGAAAATGGAAGCCTGCTGTCTGCCAGGTTTCAGGAATAGAGGATGACCTGAACCAGAGCCTCGTCCCTGAATGATGGGCATGGAGCAGATCAGGGCTCTCTGCCTGCTTCTGTGCTCAGCCTGTCCTTTCTAAGAAGCCGTGTTGTTCCAGTGGTCAGGGCAGGAGCTCCTCTGCCCCTGTTTCCTATGATCCCAGTAGTCCATCCTGTATGGGACTCATACCCACTAAGAGCGCCTTGACCCCGTCTGTGCTTGTCTTGTCCTGAATGTAGCAGAGAAGCCTGTGAGGGAGGACAGAGACCCTACTTCCTCTCCTCCCACTCTCCCAGCCCCAGGTTTCAGGAGGGCTCTGGCCGGCCTTCCGGCTGCTCCCCTGCTGCTCACTGAATCATTTCTATATTTGGCCAACAAGCCACGTGGGTGGGGGAACCACTCCACTGCGGCTGTACTTCTGACAGCTGAGGGTGGGGGAGGCTGGCAGCAGAGGCTCCAGCAGCGGGCATGAGCATTTCTTGGGAGAACTAAGGAAGGCACCGTCTGAGTGAGTAAGCCCGGAGAAGGGCCATGCGCCAACTCCTCCCCCCCCCCCGCATTCTGGTCCAGGGTCCTGCCTCTTCTCCCTTCACCCACCTCCTGGATGTCCTTCTCTGCTCAGCTAGTCCTCACAGCAGTCTCTTCTCCCACAGACCACTGTCCTCCAGAAACGATGGTTGTCGTTGGCCCCAGCTGGGACTCTGCCAGGCTCCAGTGCTCAGTCTAAGCAAAGGGCGCTCTTCCAGCCCTGCTCTCCATGCCTGTCATGGCCACATTCAGCTACCGCCTGCTTGTCTGGGGACATAGGGCACCCAGCCCCAGCCCTGAGAGGTTAAGCCAGGCCCTTTGGCTCCATTTCACAGGGGCGTTCTGGGCACCCTTTCAGACCAAGAGCAACTGATGCCATGGGAGAAGCCCCTGCCCACCTGTTCACTCATCTGGCACTGCACACTCTGAGACCCCTGCGTTGGGTCTCCCTAGAGGTGCCAACCCTGTGAACCCCTCCCCTGCCCCCTGACGCTGAGAAGGTCCTGCCCACCCCCACCATGTGTGAAGTGATGCCCACAATCAATGAGGGGGACCCCCTGGGGCCTCCCCACGGCACCGATGCTGAAGCGAACTTTGAGCAGCTGATGGTGAACATGCTGGATGAGCGGGAGAAGTTGCTAGAGTCCCTCCGGGAGAGTCAGGAGACTTTGGCTGCAACACAGAGCCGGCTCCAGGACACCCTGCATGAGCGGGACCAGCTCCAACGCCACCTTAACTCTGCCCTCCCCCAGGTAAGGCCTGAAGGTCTGCATCTCCCTCGTCCCCTCCCCTTAGGAGCCTTTCGGAGCCCAGCATCCTCTGGGCCCTCAGCAGTCTGAATCTATTTGCGTATCAACAGATAGAATTCACAGAGCATTTGCTCTCCTTCAGTTTGCTTCAAAAACCTTTCCCTATCATTCCCAAGTACCTCAGTCTGAAATTGGCTTCACCCGGGAAAAAGGATGGCCTTTGATGCAGGAAGAAAACGCAATTTAGTTACCAACCGCAGTGAGCTCATGTGGCCAGCAGGTGGCACCCTGGACTGGAAAGACATCTAGCTTGGGCAGCTCCCCACTGGTGCCCTCTTCTTGGAAATGATGGGTGGGGAACCACAGAGAGGAGATGGGAGAAGCCTTGAGATCTGGTCCCCCTCTCACTGCGCAGACGAAAAAAAACAGGTGACATCACATGAAAAATTATAGGCAGAGCTGTGATACCTCTCTTATTGTGCTCAATCAACACTAGTACTAGCAATAATAGTCATTATATATTGTTTTCTTTCTGTGTGCTAAGTACGTGTGGAATTTTCTTAGCTCGATCTCACAACTGTGAAGTTGGTGCTATGATCACCATCATCTGTATTTTACAAATGATGAACTAAAACTTGAGATTGATAAATTACTCACAACCACTCTGCCTGTAGGGCTGCTGCCAGGGTTGTGGGGGGCAGCCCTGAGGAGCCAAACTGCCCAGACTCAGCTTTAGCCCTTTCCTCACATGGGGGGAGAAGCACGAGAGTGGGGGAGTTTCCTACCCAGGACTCCAAGTTGTTGGGGGGCAGAGTCTTGAGGTTTTTTTTTTTTTTTTGGTCTTTTGTCGATTTAGGGCCACACCTGTGGCATGTGGAGGCTCCCAGGCTAGGGGTCTAATCGGAGCTAAGCTGCCGGCCTACACCACAGCCACAGCAACACGGGATCTGAGCCGCGTCTGCAACCTACACCACAGCTCATGGCAAAGCCAGATCGTTAACCCACTGAGCAAGGCCAGGGATTGAACCCTCAACCCCATGGTTCCTAGTCGGATTCATTTCCACTGTGCCACGATGGGAACTCCCTTGAGATGTTTCATAGATAGGAAGTGCTGGTGAGTATTTGGGGTGGGAGCTGTGCCCATCCTTACTGCCCAGTGTTTGGGGCCCTAAACAAGCCTTAGGATGAAGGAGCCAGTCCCTGCCCCCAGGGAACTCGTACACTAGAAAGCAGATAGGCAAGAGCCCAAGTGACTGAAGAGAGTGTGCAGGAAGAGAAGGGGGGCCCTGCCCTTGAAGGATTGTGAAAACTGTGGAGTAGTTGACATCGCTTCTGGCTCCCATCCTCACAGTAGCACTTGAGGGAGGACTGTACCTCTATCTTTCAGGTCAGAGGTTAGATATCTTGTCCAGGGTCACACAGCTAATTTATCTCAGCCTTAAACTGGGAGCTTCATGAGAGCAAGGATTATGTCTGTCTTGTTGCTGTGTCTCCAGTGACCAGCACAGGAGCTGGTATGTGGTCGGTGCTCACAGGGCTTGTGGTCAGATGATGGGCTCCCAACCTGAACCACTCCCAAGTTTTTAACCACTGTTCCAAACAGTTTTCCAAGGAGAGAGAGAGGGAGCCTTCCTCCAGGAAGTCTGGAAAGGTCCCAGGGAGGTGGGTCCTATGAGATGGGCTTTGAAGATCAGTGATGACAGAGGATTGGGCTTTCCAGGGGGAGGGAGCCCACTGAGCAAAGGTGTGGAATTAAGAAGCTTACTAGTGACCGGAAACATCAAGTTACCTAGGTTGACCAGGTCTTAGGATGTATGGAAAGGAACCATGCAAGAGAAGCCTGGAAACCAGGATCAAATATTTGTGTTTAATGGTGTGCTTTGGGAGATTACCCTGGCAGCAGTGTGTCAGACGGGATAGAGTTGGTGAGGGTAGTGGGAGGCATCCTAGGGTGGGAAGGCCAGGCAGTGGCTGAGCTTGAGAGCATCAGTCCTCTGGTAGTGGTGTCATGGCGTAGGCTGGGGCCATGCCATTGAGTCCTGTGTTGGGGTGCAAGCACGTGTGTGCATGTGTGCACATGCACATGCTTGCGCACGTGTGTGGGGTGTGTAAGTAGCATGAGTAGCGAAGTAGCATCGAGGCCAGGCCTGGCTTCCAGAGTGCAAGATGCTTGACTTCTTTTGGCCACGGCCTTGATAGAAAGGCAGTAATCGTGGGCATTGTCAGGGTCTGAGGTTTCTCAGGCTCTGGCATCTCCATGTCCCTTCCCACAGCCCTTCTTGTCCCCTTTGCCTAATATGGAGTGATCAGAGGGGACTGCTTTGGAATTCTTCCTTCAGTTATGAGTCCTTGGTGTGTGAGAGACACTTCAGGTTAGGATGAGGCTGCAGGTTAGGATGGAGCTTGTCACTCCCAGACCTCAGGCACTCACAGAATTTGGACCATTTATCTGAAAACCCTTCTGGAATTAGGTGATATCTAGTGAAGTAAATAGATATGATGAGCCTGGGTCTGTGGAGCTAGCTTCTTACCCTAATGCTTGTCCTGATGGAAGAAGGTCCTGGAGGGTGTCTGGGCCTGATAGTGTGGGAACGGGACCCCAGCAAGAGATAACTTCGGACATGAGTACTCAGTAAAGGCAGGGCAAGTACCCTAGCATCAGGCCCCAGGATGGAGTGAACCAGGATCCCAGATGCCAGAGCCGAAGCCACATGGCTGATTGGGCAGCTCTGCGTGCTCTCTTGCTGTCATGTAGGTGGGTCCTTCAATCACCTTATTTCACCAGCTACCTTTTTAGGGTCACACCCGTGGCATATGGAGGTTCCCAAACTGGGGGTCACATCGGAGCTTAACCCACTGAGCGAGACCAGGGATCAAACCTGCATCCTCATGAATACCAGTCAGATTCATTTCCACTGAGCCATGACAGGAACTCCTTCTCCAGCTACCTACAACGTGCAAAGCCCTGCGGAGGGTGTGGAAGCGAGCTCTCTGGAACATCACTTCAAAGCCCCCTTCTCTTCCTTCTCTGATAGCCATCTATCTCTGTTCGGACCTTACTAACACCAAAACTCCCCTCCACCCACTTCTAAAGGGAAATGTCAGGCTCTGGTGGATGCAGAGGTGTGGCTTCGATCCCGGCCCATCATAGTGGGTTAAAGGATTGGGCATGGCTTCAGCTGCAGCGGAGGTCAAAGCTGTGGCTGAGATTCAGTCCTTGGCTCAGAAACTTCCATATGCCACGAGTGTGGCTGTAAAGTTAAAAATAAATAAATAAATAGATAAATTTAAAAAAATCACTTGGTTGCTAGGGAAACAGAAATACAAAATGGGAGGGAGGGCATTGTCAAATTATACTGGTGGCCGGAGGGAAAGGAGGTACAGAGCAGACTTGGTGATTTCTCACTCGTATGCGACCGTGTTCCCTTGCACCCTACCGCATACTTGGAATGCTTCCCCTCCAGAGAAGCACGTGCAGGCTACTTGATAGAGAGGGATTTTTCTGGGGACAGTTGGTAGAAGTAAAAGGATGGCTGAGAGGATCCCAACACTGACTTGGGCTTGCAGGATACTGCTCGGGGGGTGCACCTCCAAGTACTGAGGGGCCTTGGGGTTTTCAGGAATTTGCCACCTTAACCCGGGAGCTGAGTATGTGTCGGGAGCAGCTTCTAGAGAGAGAGGAAGAGATATCTGAGCTGAAAGCAGAGCGGAATAACACAAGGGTAAGTGGGGTGACCTGGCGTGTGTGTGCAGGGTGGGTGGTGGCGAACGCCTTGACCAAGGGAGCAGGCCTGGCCAGGGCCAGCACAGCCCCGGCCCCATCCTAACCACTTACTGACCTGTGTTCTAGGATGATAGTCCATTTATTTAACCACCAGTGCAAGGCTTTTCATCTCTTACGGGGGGGTCATGGGAAAGTCAGGGTCCTGGGAGAGAGGCCAGGGCAGGTGTTCCATCGAGGCAGCAGCTGTTTACCCACATGGAAGTATTTCAGCATCTCACAAGGATGCACGCGGCTATGCTCGTGTCTGTTGGGTGTTCGTATGGACCCTGCCCTTGGAGCCCAGGCTCATCACTCTTCCTCTCGCCCTCCCCTCTTCTCTGCCAGTTACTTCTGGAACATCTGGAGTGCCTGGTGTCCCGTCATGAGCGGTCACTGAGGATGACTGTGGTGAAGCGGCAGGCTCAGTCACCTGCAGGGGTTTCCAGTGAGGTGGAGGTGCTGAAGGCCCTCAAGTCCCTCTTTGAGCACCACAAGGCCCTGGATGAGAAGGTACCCAGGCTGGCCCCTTGCTTGCCGTGACCCCCGGTCCAGCCAGGTTTCCCTGGAGCCTCCCTCCATGCCTCCCTCTCTGTGATTTCCACGTCCTGTGTTTAGGGCAAACTGCCTTCTAGCTTCATAACTGTCTCCCTCCTACCATGGGTCCAATTTCCAAATCCCCCTATTAGGTGCCCTCTCAGAAATTTGCCTCTCGGTAGGTCCTTCTCTTTGCTCAGAGGTGGTAGAACAAGCCCATGCTTCTCCGGCTTGAGTCCAGTGGGGTCCCTGTTTCTTTCTCCATCTCCCCTTACCTTGGGCAGGTGCGAGAGCGGCTCCGGGCGGCCCTGGAGAGAGTTACCACCTTGGAAGAGCAATTGGCAGGTGCCCACCAACAGGTGAGCTGCTTGCCCTCCTTCCATCTGTAGACTCTAGTTCCTAGAAGCCACGACTGGTTTACGCCTTTTCCCTACTCTGTTCTTTATCGGATTTCTCCTCTCTGTCTTAGCTGGAGATCATTAGCTGGGGGTAGGAGGGGGACCTCAGAAGAGTCTGGGGCATATAGGAGGTTCTCTTCTCTTTGACTCGGTGTCCTACAGGTGTCTGCCCTTCAGCAGGGGACAGGGGTTCGGGACGGCGTGGCAGAAGAGGAAGGGACTGTGGATCTGGGACCAAAACGCCTGTGGAAGGTGAGTCCTAGGGAGCTGCACAACAGGAGGCCTGTCCTACCTCAGAATGGGAGTTGGGGGCCCTACCCTGCCTTCGTTCAGTCGAGTAACTGCTTAAATTAAATCTGGAGCTTTATCCAGTAGTACCATCTCTCTTTCCTTCTTTCACCTGCTCTGTCTTTGGATTTCTGTTTTAGTGCTAAGCATGCAGTGTGTTTGTCCACTTGAATTGTTAGATGCCATCTACCTAAGAGATTATGTCTCTTTCTGAGCCTCTTTTTCCCTAGTCATGCCCCTTTCTACGTTACAAGAGGCTGAGCTAGCAGGTAAAACTAGAAATGACAGCTTTTCAAGAGATACACGGGAAAGCAAGGGTGTTTGGTCATTGTCAAGAATGAGTTTCTGGAGCCCAGGGGGAGGAAGGTGTATGTGGAGCTGTGCTCTGAAAGTGGGGGCCAAGCTGCGATCTGCTCTGGTGGTGTCGTCCTCTTCCCACCTCCCCAAGGGCAGGGGAGGGGAGTGGGATGCCCTGGGCTCTGATGACAGACTAACAGCTCACTGTCTCTGGAGGATGATGCGGGCCAGGTAGAGGAGCTGCAAGAGCTCCTGGAGAAACAGAACTTTGAGTTGAGCCAGGCCCGGGAGCGACTGGTCACCCTGACTGCAACCGTGGCGGAACTCGAGGAGGATCTGGGCACGGCCCGCCGGGACCTTATCAAGTCAGAGGAGCTGAGCAGCAGACATCAGCGGGACCTCCGGGAGGTGAGCAGGAGCCGGGGCCTGACTCTGGCCTTTTGGATGTAGGCGTTCGGCATTCAGGAAGGTGGCTGCTGGATGTCCCAGATAAAGAAGGAGAGCAGGGAAGAGCCCAGGAGTGTAAGACTAAACACCTGGTGGGGAGGAGTGGTGGGAGGGATGGGTCAAGGTCAGAAATTGACGGGGCAGTGTGGAGGAGGTACGGCCAGCCGGGTGTTGGAGCGGAGGTGCAGACAGAATGGGGGCAGGGAGAAGCGGATGGCCTTTCCTCCTGTCCTGTCCTCTCCCACCCAGGCTCTTGCCCAGAAGGAAGACATGGAGGAGCGAATCACCACACTGGAGAAGCGCTACCTGGCTGCTCAGCGTGAGGCCACATCGATCCATGATCTCAACGACAAACTGGAGAATGAGCTGGCCAATAAGGAGTCCCTGCACCGCCAGGTAACTCCTGCAGATGGTGTTGGGGGGCACTATACTTGACCCTGGAGGTCCCGATGATCCCACTGGAACCCTTCCTTGGTCCAAGAGACCCTGAGGTGCCGCAAGTCACCTTGGGAAAGGGAAAGTCAGGGCTCTTTGGGCAGCCAAGAACCAAGATTGCCCCTTGATGCTTCCGTCCCATCACCTGCTTTCTCCTGAGGCTGAGGCAGGGGGTTGGGGAGGCCTCAATGCTCCCTTTGGACTCTCCTCCATGCCCCCACTTTGCTAGTGTGAGGAGAAAGCCCGACACCTGCAGGAGCTGCTGGAGGTAGCAGAGCAGAAACTGCAGCAGACGATGCGCAAGGCCGAGACGCTGCCAGAAGTGGAGGCTGAGCTGGCCCAGAGAATCGCAGCCCTCACCAAGGCAAGTGGGCCAAGGGTCTGGGAATCTGCCTCTTCGCCATGCTTCCTGAGCTCTACTGGAGCGAGGCACTGAGCGAAGAGAGTGGGAGGCACGTTGGGCTGGGGGCCAGGAAACTCCCTCTCACTCATGACTCCAGGAAACACACTTTCTTAGGTCTGTCAGTTGAAAGAGTCATCTCTGCCCTCATCACCCACAGGGATGTGACAGTTCCAAAAGAAGGGACGTAAGAGTACTTGTGAGAAGCAGAAGAAACATGCTTATGCAAAGTGTTGTGCACACTGTGGCTAGTACTTCCTGTTGTTTGGGTCTGAGGTGGAAAAATGAGGACCTTTGTTTCTAGAAAGGTGAGATCTGAGAGGAGATATGATCAAAGTTTATACATCCCTGAAGTAGGTGGGAGTTTAGGCTGAGCATTTTTTTTTTTTTTTTTGGTCAGATTGAAGCTTTCCGATCTAGGGACCATCCCTGGCTGTTAAAGGCTGCAGCTTTTGGATGAATAAAAGGGAATATAAATTTACCCAATGGATAGTTAACTTTATGGAGGTGTACAAATGAAAACATCCTGGGTTCGGAAGAACTATTCATGGACATTGGCATGCAGTAGATTAATCAAGAGAATTTAGGAGTGTTTGCAGTGCTCAGCGGCTTTCAGGGGGATCACCATGGCTACCCCCTAAAGCGGTGGAGAGAAGAGAAACCAGTGTTTAGTAAGCATCCCACCCCAGAGCCTTTGGAGGATAGAGTCTGGCCAGTGTGCGCTTCTGACAGCTTGGGGGCTCTGGGGAGGGAACCCGCAGCCTGACTGTATCTCGGTAGGCTCAGGACCAAGTTTGCTTCTGCCACTGACTGGCTCTGTGATCTGGGGAAGGCCACTCCCTCCCTAATTGAATATCTGTGTCATCACCCCTATGACGATGTCATCATTTCTGTGGTGCTGAGGTTGGACTTGGTGGTCTCTAAGGCCCGTCAGACCCATAGGAACGAAGGGCTAAGTTTAAAGTGCAGCGGAGGACATTATATGTGAGATGCTGAACAGTCAGTTTTCATATCTCCCAAAAGTGACAAGAGGTGATTAATATGTTCAAGGGCTATAGTAGAAGGGCTTTAAGGAGGGATTTCCTGACTGTAGGATGTATGATAGTCTGAAATATCTTATTAGAAGAGACAATAGGGTCTCCATCGCTGAAGATGCGTGAAGGGGAGACCACTCTGCCTGGGCTGGTTTAATAATAAAAATAATCACCATGGCTAGAATTTGTTGAGTGCTTATTGTGTCCTAAGTGCCATGGATTATCACTTTTAGTCTTTGCAGTTCTATTATCACAGTTGAAGAGACGAAAGTTCATAGAGGTTTAGTAACTTGCCCAAGATCACTCAGCTGGAAAGGGAGGGAGCCAGGATCTGAACTCAGACAGTCTGGCTTGAGTCCATGCTCTTAAGTGCAATTCCATTTATCTGGAGGCTTGGAGGAGATTTATGAAAGCTTATGTTTTCAAGTGGAGTTTTTTCTGGAAGTGTGGGGAGAAATTACAGTCTTGAGCTGTTAGCTCCAGGATGTTTCAAGGCTGGCTCCGAGCAGGAAGGAAGGGATATGGGTGGGGGAAAACCCGGCAGGGGTTGGGATACTTGGGAAGAAAGGCAGTGGTGGTGGCAATCACGCTTCCAAGATGGTAGGTGGAGAGCTTGGCTTCCTTGGTCCTTGAGGCCCTGATCCCCAAAGACCAACCACCCTGACATCTGGGGGCATGGAGACAGGGTCTGAGCAAGAATGCAGATGATCTACAGACTACACTGACCCATTCCTGGCTCTAGGCTGAAGAACGGCATGGCAACATTGAGGAGCACCTGCGGCAGCTGGAGGGACAACTGGAGGAGAAGAACCAGGAGCTGGCAAGGGTGAGGGCACCAGGCTGGACTCTCAGGCCCCCCCTCTGCGCCCAGGCAGCATCCCAGGATGGTCTGTGGACAGGGAAAGGAGGAAGAGTGGGAGCTGGGGCAGGACCTGACTAGGGACAGAGACAGAGCCACAGAGGGGTGGGAGGAGGTGGGCAGGAGAGCTGGAGAGAGGGGTCCCCAGAAGACGAGAAGTGGACAGGTGAGTGGGGTGGAACCACAGCAGGAATGGGGTGGCTCCCTGGGAGTACTGCGAGATGGCCCTAGCGTGGCCTGGTCCGAGGTGGGCTGGCTACGCAGGTGCGCCAGCGGGAGAAGATGAACGAGGACCATAACAAGCGGCTGTCAGACACCGTGGACCGGCTACTTAGCGAGTCGAATGAGCGCCTGCAGCTCCACCTCAAGGAGCGCATGGCAGCCCTGGAGGAGAAGGTGCTGTGGGTGGCTGGTCTGGATGGGCAGGGCTGCTGGGAGGGGCGGGGCTGGTGGAAAGGGGCGGGGCAGGCCAAGGT
>PVHT020000175.1:6042015-6263538 GCA_004024745.2 Catagonus wagneri
GGGCAAGGCGGGGCGAGGCGGGGACTGTGACAGGGTGTGGAGTGGGCCTGGAGTGAGGCTGGCGAGGGGCGGCCTGGGCGGGGGGTTGGGCAGGTTGGGCCGCCTAGGAGAGGTAAGGCTGGGAGGGCAAACCGGAGGGCAGGTCGTGCAGGGAGAGGAAGGCAAGGAGTGAGCTAGAATAGAGGAGCCGGGGGCGGTGTTCTTGGCTCATAGCTATTCTCCCCCAGAACACGTTGATCCAAGAACTGGAGAGCTCCCAGCGGCAGATTGAAGAGCAGCACCATCACAAGGTACCCAGCTGCTGGCCAGCTCTGCCAGCCTGGGAGGGCTGAGCTTGCTGTGAGGAAAGAACACGCCCGTGTTTCATGCAGCTGCTCTGAAACCCAGCACTGTGCTAGCCAGTTTGTTAGTCCACGTACATACACTATTTCACTAATCCTCACTAAAGCCTTTCACAGTAGATACATCACCACCCACCTGTAAAGAAGAAACTGAGCCGTAAGCTTAGGGCAGGGAGTGGGTAGCAGAGAGGCAGGGCCCAGTGAAGGATTTGACAGAAGGACTTGTTGGGACCTCAGACCTGGTGAGGCTCTTGCTGGCTGGTGATCTGGGGAGGATTAGCCACTGTCCCTGCCCTAGAAAGGACAGTGAGGTCTGGGAGTTTACTGGGAGCCCTTCCGCAGCATAGCCATGTGTTTGTGTGGTAGTGAGGGCTCAGCAGGCCTGCTCCGGTAGAGTCCTTCCAGGCAGACTCCTCTTCAAGCCCTGCCCCTGCCAACCCTTCTGCTCACTTTCCAGTTGGACCTCTTCTCTTTTGGTGTCATCTCTGGGCTAGGCCTTGGGCCCCTGGCTTTGGACTTTGCAGTGCATTCTTCTGCTTCTCCCCAGCTCTGCTGTCCTCTTTGTCCCTCTGGCCCCTCTCTTCCCCTCCCTCATCCCTGCCCCCACCCTGGGTCTGCCTGGCACAGGGCCGCCTCTCTGAAGAGATTGAGAAGCTGCGCCAAGAGGTGGACCAGCTGAAGGGTCAAGGAGGGCCATTTGTGGATGGCATCCACCCCAGGTACTGAAGCACCGGAGGCTGGGCATGCTGGGGTGGGGTTCTGGGTGGACCCTGAGGAAGGAGACTTTCTCCCCTCAAAAGCCCGCCAGGACCTCTGGGTCCTCCTCCTATTCAGGGTGGGACACTGAGGCTCAGAGAACTTGGTAAAATCATCAAGCTCACTTGGGCTGTTTAGGAAGGCACACCTATCCTCTGAGGGTTGCTAAGAGGCAAGTAAAGTGCAGGATGATCCCCCCCGCCCCTGCCCACTGCCGTAGGACACAGGCCATGATCCCTGCTTGCTTGACAGAGGGCATGCCCTTGAGAGGTCCCACAAGGGCCTGCTCGTGGAGAGTATCTAGTTTACTCTAGTGCATTTAGGACACTGTCTTTAGGGCTCTGGAGGGTTTCTGTTTCAAAGTCAAGGCCCTCCAAGGTTCCTGTAGCAGGCAGTGGGCAGAAAGGCAGGAGGAGAGATTGAAATGAGGCATCAAGAACTTCCTTACTCTTGGAAGTGAAGATGCCACGTTCTCCATACAGTTATGGTGTCTCTTTTCCTGAAAATGTTTTAAGAGATGGTGAGTGGAGCTTTCTACCTAATGCTTGATTAAGCTCATGTTTTAGGAAACTTCTGGACTTTTCTTCATACTTTATAAAGCAATTGGCATTGAACTCAGACCTCAGGCCTGCCCTTTGTTTTCTGCCCAGAGAAGCAGGGCGATGATCGAGAGGACTGAAGTGGATGATGCCACTCAAGGTTCATGGCTCTTGGATATTTTCTCTCCACACCGAAGTCTCTTAGATCTGAACTCACAAGGTTCCCTCTGGTCATGCTCTTGATCTCTCTGGGAAACAGGGATCAGCTTCCTTGAAGAGAATTTAAGGAAAATATGTATATGTATATATGCAGAGGGGCAGGGCTTAAATTAGGGAAAGGGATGTTAAGCCTGAAGAAGAGAAGCGTATGAGTTTCTGGGGTGGTAGGGGCTTAAGTATCATCTTCGAGTTGATTAGGAATTATTGTATAAGAGTATGGAAAGAAGCAGTGAATAGAGACAGAAAATGGTAGCTGGAATTCCTCCAGAAGATGGTAGCGGGAATTCCTCCATCTTCTTGGTCTCTTCTGGTTGTTCAGAAGAGACCAGCCCCTCGCACCAGTTAATAAATGGCCAGGAATGCGCTGTTTGCCAGTGCTTGCTTTCCTTAATGGCTAGGAATCCTTGGTTTTGACTGTAAAAGCGTTATCCTCATCATGGAATTGGGGCAGAGTTGAAGGGGGGAAGAGGAGTATAAGCAGACACTCCCCTCTCCCTCCCGATACCTGTGTCCTCTGTTGTAGGCTCCCCCTGTCCCTTTGTTCTGGGTTCCCTCAAGTTCTAAACTGGGAAGGCATAGGGAAGAAATGTTAATAGGAGAGGCTTCCAGATATTCCAGAGGATTATTATGGCGAGCCTAACATTTCAGGGTTGGGATAGACCCTCGGGACTGTCAAAAATGCTTTCACTAGCCCATGTCTCAGATACAGTGTCAGAGCCTCCTGAAGCTTCCTGAGTATGCCTGGGTTGGATTTCAGCCAGGAACTCAGTCCAGATTGTAGGGAGACCAGAAGAAGCTGCTGAAGAGCAGACCAAGAAACAAGGATGCTCGGGATCTTTAGAGATCATCCTTTTCAACCTCTCTTAGTGCTGTGAACCCCCTCGCACCATTCTTGTCAGATGGCAGGAGAGCTTCTGCCTGAATACCTCTTTGATGGGTAGCTTAGCTTTTTTAGAGCCATTAGTTGTGTCATTAGCCAACTCTTGCCATTCAGAGGTGCTTCTTGCATAAGCGGAAAGCTCCCTCTTTAGAACTTTCTCTCCTGGATCATTCTGACCTGTGGAGCACACCAGAAAATAAACCTAATCTCTGGCTTACATGGCAGCCCTTAAGTCATTTACAAAAGCTCGTGTCCTGCTAAGACCTCTCCAAGCTAAAGCTCCATTAACGCTATGGACCTAGTGAGTGTAAGCTGGGGCTCTCAGTTCTCAGGGCTTGTCTTTTCTCCCCCGTCCACCACTCAAGGGCGCACTTGGGCAGTGCAGCGGATGGGCGGTTCTCCCTGAGCACAACCGCCCACGCACCTCAAGGTTTGCATCGTTGCTACTCCTCGGCACTGCGGGAAGAGTCTGCCAAGGTGAGGGGCTGGAGGGGTGAGGGCGGACGGGTCTCCCCTGGGGAATTTGGGGTCAGTTCCGCCGTGTGCCTAGCTCCAGTTTCACAGACTGGCTGGTGTGTGGTGCAAATCCTCCCCCTGCCCTCCCCCGTGTCAACAACAGCTGCAGCCCTGGGGCTGGGGCCATCATCAGCTGCAACAGCTGTGCCCTGCCTCGCCTCGGCCTCCTGGTGGGTAGGAGGTAGGGGCTGGCAGGTGACTAGTCCCCGAGGCCCCACTGAAGGTTATGCATGTGTGCCTGGGTGTGCGGGCACATATTTCTGGTGGTCGGGGGTGGGGGAGGCGGCGTAGGGGGCAAAATGGAATTGGCAAGCTTTCTGGAACAGAAGCTGTGGTTTAACGGGGAGATGAGGAGGGGATGATCGGGTAACTGGCCTTTGGAATAGCACCTAAGTTTTCTGAGAAGCAGCTGTAGCTCATGCACAGCCTGCCTAGGGAGACTAGGGAACAGGAAGGATTAGGGGCAGAAAAGGACTGGCCTCCGTCTTTTGGGGAAGTCTGATTCCTTTCTAGCCCCCAAATTGTTAACCCACTCCGTCTCGAGCCCATGTCCTCTACATGCTCTAGGGCACCAGAAAATATAGGTAGAGAAGGTGGGAACTCTAGTCTGATGGGGCAAGATTCATCTCTGTCCCTAGAAAGCCCCTAGGGGGAATCAAAGTCTGAAATCACCTCTTTTCTCTCTTCCTCCTCCACCTTTCCTCTTTCTTTTTATAAGAACACAGCAGTTGCCCAAGAGCTCAGTCTTAAGGCCGCAAGAGTGGAGAAAGAGCCCTAAGAGGAACTTGGGGGTTTGGGTCATAGAGAATGGGGTTAGAGATGGCCCCTTTCCTTTTCTTCCCCGGTTCTTTTCACTCTCCCGGCCCAGGTCTGTGCTCTTTCATCTTGAAGGCCTTTGTTTACTGAAGGTGTGTGTAGAATGATTTTTGAGAAGCTGCCTTCTCTGAGATTGAACCAGCGGGTCTGGTGATGTACCGAAGCTCTGTGAGACACAGGACAGTCAGGCCTCCTTGGCTTTCTCTTGTTCCCTACATCTAGTCACCTTTTGTGTTCACAGAAACCGATAGCCTTTCTGTAGTGCTTACTTGGTACCAGGCACGGCGCTAAGTGCCTTTCATACATTTCCTAACGTAATCCTCACAGGTACTTACGAAGTAGCTGCTGTTACTACCCTGTTTAATAGATGGAGAAACTGAGGCACAGAGAGATTAAACTTTCCCATGGTTGTACAACTGGTGTTTGGTGGAGCCAGGATTCAAAGCAAGGCAGTCTCTGGAATCTTTTCCTAACCATTCTGCCTGCTATCCAGCTCCTTGAGTAATATTTCTTAGATTTTAACATATAAGTAAATTATCCAGGGAACTTGTTAAAATGCAGATTCTGAATCAATAGGTCTGGGATGGGGCCTGACAACTCCCGGAGATGCCAGTGTTGCTGGTATAGGTGGGAAGGGTCCTGCTCCTTAGCATCTCGTATGTCTTTTTTTTTCTCCTTTTTTGGCCACCCCCGAAGCATATGGAAGTTCCCAGGCTTGGGGCTGAATCCAAGCCAGAGGTGCAACCTGTGCCACAGCTGCGGCACTGCTGGATCCTTAACCCGTCACACCAGGCCGGGGATTAAACCAGCACCTCCACAGAGACAAGCCGGATCATTAATCCTCTGCGCCACAGCGGGAACTTCTCATGTGTCTTATTACTACTCCTCTACCTTCCTTCTTTGCTAAGGACTGGGAGCCATCTCCACTGCCTGGGGTGCTGGTCCCCGCAGCTACCCCTGCCTTTGACAGTGACCCTGAGATCTCTGATGTGGATGAGGATGAGCCAGGGGGTCTGGTGGGCTCCATGGACGTTGTCTCCCCCAGCAGCCACTCAGATGCCCAGACCCTGGCCATGATGCTGCAGGAGCAGCTGGATGCTATCAACGAGGAGATCAGGTTAGGGCAGGGGTAGAGGGCCTGGGAGGTGCCTTGAAGGACACGGGCCCTTTGTGTCTGGTCACTGCAGGAGAGATGCTACGTGTGCTTGCTCGTCTCTTACAGCTGTACCTTAGAGAGCCGCAGTCTAGGAACCTAGCACTGGACAGAGAGGGGCAGGACCTCAGGTTAACTTCTCAGGCTTCATTTTCCCTCCAGGGCCGTGAAGCTCTGGCAGCTAAACATAATCACTAAGAGTGTCACTCCCACATACGAGGCCAACTCGGGGTGAGAGCTTTTGTCAGTCTTACCCTTCCCACAGGCACTAAGAGAGACAGCATCATTTCATTTCATAGGCAAGGAAGTAGAAATCCGAGAGATTAAGTGATTTGCCCAAAGTGATATAGTAAGTGGCAGGGCCAGGATTCAAACTCGGGTCTAAACTCAGTGCACTGTGCCATGCCTCCCATCCCTAATGAAGCAACAAACAGAAACCACTGGCAGGAAATGTTATGAAGACCTGCACTTTACCCTGCCTTTGTAGAGCGTTTATTGATGTTCATGGCAGACAGCAAAGGAAAATCCAAACCAGAGAACACCAGAACTTTACAGGGCAGTAAGGTTCATCTGGTCCGCAGACCAGCCAAGAAGAAAACACTAGACACACACTCACCCAGAGAAGGGTGCTAACATAGCACTGCCAACTTTCATTCTGCAAAGTAAAGCATTAAAGATAATTACCATTTCCTGTCACCACCATTCTACAAAAGAAAGGACATTTTAACATCCCTAAAGTGGGATAGACATGCTTTGAGAATAAAGATAGGCCGTGCTCCTGAAGGACAGTTAGCATCTTTATGCATGTGTGTGTGCACGTGCGAGTGTATGTGTGTACATACGCACACGCCTTCCTGAGTGCCTCCCCCCTACACATAACAACATTATCACTGTTACTCTTAAGTTTTCCAAGAAACAGGAAAAACTCCATTAGGGATCAGCATCAATGAAAGGTCCTGTATTTGGAATCCACTGTCAGACTATTCCTGACATTGGGTATATTGGGAAACGGAGGCCCTGTAGAAGGTGATAGGCCAAGAATTCTGACTTGTAGAAAGGTTTATATTCCACTGACTACATTGCCTCCTTTCCTAGCAACTGCTTTGGTTAAACCATGGAGTTGTGTTACATTAGGCCAGCTAACGGGAAAGAGAGAAGATTGTCTAAGCTTCACTGGAATAGAACCAACTATGCCCAGAAGACCTTGTATGTCCCAGCAATGCCAGAAAAAACCTGGCATTGCCCTGCGCCTGGGGTCACCGGGTGGTGAATGCAGGGAGTGCCCACACCTACCCCCTGCTTGTCCTCTCTGGGGCTAATGGTGAGGTCCGGTTTTGCCCACTTCCCAGGATGATCCAGGAAGAGAAGGAGTCCACAGAGCTCCGTGCTGAGGAGATTGAGACACGAGTAACTAGCGGCAGCATGGAGGCCCTAAACCTGACCCAGCTGTGCAAACGTGGTTCCATCCCCACCTCTCTGACTGCCTTGTCCCTGGCCAGCGCGTCCCCTCCACTCAGCGGCCGCTCCACACCTAAGCTCACCTCCCGCAGTGCTGCCCAGGACCTGGACCGAATGGGGGTCATGACCCTGGTGAGAATGGCAGGGCGGCTGAACAAGGCTGTCATCATGGGCTCTGCTTTGGGGTCGGCCGAGCGGAGCTGACAAGGCACCGCAGGGTTCACTCTCAGTTGGGCGCCAGCCTCTTAAGATGATGTTTGCAGGCGCCAGCATGCAAGGCACCACCTGTCCTTCTGAGTTAGGAGAGAGCTGTGTAGTATTTCCTCACCCTCTCCGTCGGATGATGCTAGAAACTAACCCAGTGCCCATACCTCTTTCTCTCTTCCAGAAGTAGCCCTGACATTTTTTTAAGCCAGCATTTTTTTTTTTTTCTGCTGTGATATTCTCTCCAGGCCCACGTGAGGCCCTGAACCCTATCTTCTCATCCTAAGACCACTGGGCTCCCCCTGGGGTAACTTTCAGGCATCCAAAGGGTGAGTCCTAGCTCACCTTTCACTCTCTCTTCCAGCCCAGTGACTTAAGAAAGCATAGGAGGAAGCTGCTGGTGAGTGCTGTCTGATGACCCAGGTACTAATAGGTTAAGTCTCCCATGCCCTTTCCTTCTGGCTTCTCCCCTCTGGGCCCTTGAGTCCAAGTCTGAACTCTGAGAGGCCCCTGGCCTCCCCTCTGCGTTTCTCCATGTTCCTCTGCCTGTCTGGGCTGGGGAGGCAGGCCCCAGATCTCTCCCTCTATCCCCTGACGGCTCCACTGTCTGTTCAGTCACCAGTGTCTCGGGAAGAGAACCGAGAGGATAAAGCCACCATAAAATGTGAGACTTCTCCTCCTTCCTCACCCAGGACGCTGCAGCTAGAGAAGCTTGGCCACCCAGCCCTGAGCCAGGAAGAAGGCAAGAGGTAAGTGCGGCAGACCCCACCTCGAGACTCTGCCTCCCAAGTTTATCTCGTCCCTCTCTCTGCCTCTGAACAGGCTGCATCTCACCTGTCCCAGGTGTCTGAACATCTCACTTCTCTTTGAAACACCATCAGGGAAGGACATTCCCATGTCTCCTTTGGTCACCTGCTCTGATCATACCCCCTTACCCTCCCAACTCTGACACTTCCTGTAAGTTCTCCCTGAAGTCTAACTCCCATCTCTCCTACTGTAATTTAAGTGTGTTTCTTCTCATTCCACCCCCTCCTGGCTGTCATCCTGTAGTGCTCTGGAGGATCCGGGCAGCAACCCCAGCAGCAGCAACAGCAGCCAGGACTCCTTGCACAAGGGCGCCAAGCGCAAGGGCATCAAATCATCCATCGGCCGCCTGTTTGGGAAGAAGGAGAAAGGCAGGCTGATCCAGCTGAGCCGAGATGGAGCCACAGGCCACGGTCTCTGTCCACTCCTAGTAAATGGGTGCAAGTAGGGGGGCAGAAGCAGGAAGGTGTCCGCGGATCCAGTCTTCTCTGCCTGTCTCCCAGGGACCAGTGAGCAGAAGCTCCAGACGCAGACTTCAGCTCTGAAAAAGCAGTTTTCTCCTAGAGCTATTTCACAGTGGGAAGGGCTGTCTCATGACATGGTAGCCCCTGCCACGAGAAGTGGCAGGTGTCAGAGGCTGGCTGTTTATTTGGTGTGCTGTGGAAGGGGTTCCTGTATTGAGTGTGAGGTTGGACCTCTGAGGTTCCTTCCAGTTTGGAGGTTTTCTGATGTACTCTGCTCAGAACCGTCCGGAGAAATTCCTTGGTTCTTTCTCGAGGAGAGTCAGTTTTAACGTCAGATATTCCTAGTACATCCTGCCTCTAGGACTCAGAACGCCATGATGCCTAATCATGGTTTCGTAGCTATTATATTCAAGTAAGTGCTGGAGCAGAGGCAGCATTATTACCACCTCTGTGATAATCCAAAGTTCTAGTGTGTGTCTGCGTATGGTAGGCACACAGTGAATGTTAGCTGTCTTCCTCTCCCTCTTCCATTCCTTTTTTTCCTTTCTTCTGTGTCCTCCCTTCCTCCTTCTCTTTCCCTCATCCGTTCAGTTATTTGTTCAACAGAGATGTATTAACTACTTTAAACAAGGCTTAGTATTAGGTATTGGAGCAATAGTCCATTCCTTCAAGGAGCCTCGTTTTTCTCTCTCTCGCTCTCTTTCTTTTTCCCCCTGTGGGGCTGCACCCGTGGCATATGGAGGTTCCCAGGCTACGGGTCAGATCGGAGCTGCAGCTGCCAGCCTACACCACAGCCACAGCAACGCCAGATCCGAGCTGCATCTTTAACCTACACCACAGCTCATGGCAACGACAGATCTTCAACTCACTAAGTGAGGCCAGGGATCAAACTCTCATTCTCATGGATACTAGGCAGGTTCATTACCACTGAGCCACAGTGGGAACTCCAAGGAGCTCAGTTTCAAAGGAAAAAAAATGAAGAGGTGATTCCAAAACAGCATGAAGATAGCTATATGCTTTGGGTGCTTCTGGAACTCAGGTCAGCCTTAGAGCAGTAGGGGCTCTCCTGGCCAACACCTGGGCAGAAGCTTGAAGGCTAAATAGGAATTAGCCAAGCTAGAAAAAGCGTGTGTATGAGAGGAAGGGAATGGTGTCATGGGTGTAAGAGTTTTGTATGCACTTGAATCTGTTCAGAGTGGGGATGGAAGAGGGTGGAAGGAGCAGCAAAGGGTAGGAGCCAAGCTCCTCAAATGGGAGGAGCAGAGCTGAGAAGGTCTTTTGTGTGAAGCCTTGTGATTCCCTAAATTCCCCATGCCATGTTGGCACCTAAACCTAGGACAGTATCCTGAATTGGTTTCTGGATCTTGACACTGCTGCGTATGCACTTGTGAGGAGTTACTGGAACTTAAATTAATTCTAAGATCCTGCGCCTGCCATGAACTCTATAGGGTTCTGGCATGGGTTTAGGAAATCCTTAATAGAAGAGGACAGAGCTATGCATGTTCCCGTTCACAGTTTGTGCAAGTACACGACCCTGAAAAAGAGGCCCAGACGCACATCTCTGAACGTGCCTGTTTCCCCACCCCCAACCCAGGTCAGGATAATCATGTCTGAGCCTTGTACCCACTCTGGCTTTCTGGGTTTCCATTGCCCCTTGGTTTGGAGGAGGGACAAGTTTTGTCTAGGTTTGCTCCCGTAATGGGGAATAACTTCAGTCCATTTGGCTGGGAAAAAACCTCCAGGGCCGAGGCTCCCAGGGAAAGGCCCCCTGGGCTTCGGGTGACCTGTGCGATGCCCCTGTGGAACTGCCTGGATGTAGAGATACCGTGTGGAGCCTCCAGGAATAATAGGGGTCCCATCAGGCCCTCTTAGTTTGTTACAGAGGAGCCTCCTACTGGTCTGCTCCCCAGCCGTGGTCCAGGCCAAGGGAGGAGAAGCAGAGGGCCGAGCTGATACGCCATCTCTTCCCTTCTAGTTGTGTTGACAGACTCCGAACTCGGTCTGCAGGAGCCCATGGTGCCTGCCAAGCTGGGGACCCAGGCAGAGAGGGACCGGCGGCTGAAGAAGAAGTAAGAGCCACAGGCCAGGTTTCACGAGAGTGGGGCCCAACCCCTCACCCACTGTCTTTCCCCCGAACTGCCATGGGAATGAGCTCAGGCAGCCAGAGCTCAGCAAGGCCCTTTCCGAACTGAGTTGGCCTGATCTGAGTGGGCACAGCAGGGGCTGGGAGGTTGTTCTTAGGACGCCCTGAGTGGGAAGGAAGTGCTGTGGGAGAGTGACCCAGCACCTGGAGCTCTCTGGCAGAGCAGACTGAAATACCCAGGTATCAGGCCGTGTGCAATCCGAGTAAGAGCCCCTCGCCTCTGGGGACAGAGAGGTGTTGCTGCCTCGTGTCTTGGCGTCACACTGCCACAGACACAGAGCGGTGTGGGGAGCAGGCGTAGTGGGAGTCCAACCCTTGGCCCAGCCCGTGGCCCCTGGGAGTAGGCACGGATGAGAAAAAAAGGAAAGACGGGTGAGTCTGTTGTTCCTCTTCCTGCAAGACACCAGCTGCTTGAAGATGCTCGCAGAAAAGGAACGCCCTTTGCCCAGTGGGACGGCCCTACTGTGGTCTCCTGGCTAGAGGTAAATCCAGGCAGAGGGAGTCTAAGTCTGCTCAGTGGGAAGGATGTGTGGATTGGGACGTGAACTCCTTGGGCCCAGGGGTGGTAGTCCTAGAATTTTCCCAGCATGTTTTTCCCCTGCCCAAATGCACATGTGCCACACCCAGCATTGACCCACCCCCCCAACCCTGCGCCACCCCCAAACATACACACCAGTTACTTTGGAGGTCAGAATTGATGCCTCTTGGGTGGTTAAGTCTAGATAAGGGTAACTAATCATTACTGAGCCATAAGACTTTCACAGGTGGTCGTCAACCATGGCATGTTGGTAAAATCCCTTCACTTTCCCAGGCCCCAGATTTTTCATCTGTAAAATGGGGAAAAGAGACATTTGATGATGGTCAGCTCCACATTTCTAAATTCCTCTGCTCTGCATTTGCTGTTTTCAGACCATGAATGAAGCTGGGCCCTTGCCTCTCAGTATCGCCAAGCTCTTGACAATGGAGCCCAGATCTGGGGGAATGGGCTGAACTCACTCACCCTCTGTGTCCCATGCCTGCAGCTCTGGGTGGGGATGCCTGCTTGGTACGTGGCAGCCTGCCGGGCCAACGTCAAGAGTGGTGCCATCATGTCAGCCCTGTCGGACACAGAGATCCAGCGGGAAATTGGCATCAGCAATGCCCTGCACCGGCTCAAGCTCCGGCTGGCCATCCAGGAGATGGTGTCACTGACCAGCCCCTCTGCCCCACCCACCTCCAGGACCGTAAGTAGCCTCTCCTTCACCCAGGACGTTTTCAGAAGCCCCAGAAGAGTGTTTACAAAGTCTCGACACTGGTCATTGGGAAGACTGTAGCGTTGAGTCCTGCACCCATACTTCCATCCCGCAAAGGGTTCCACCAGGTCTCTAAGAATAAGTAACATTGATTCAAGGAGGACTAGTTCCCTACCTCCCACTCACCAACCATGGGCTCCATCTCCCCATCCCTACTCTGCCAATAATTCCGGATCTTTGGGCAGTGTTTCCAGGGTGGGACTTCTGAGGTTCTGTGTTGCTGCCAGATTGGGGGAAGCAGAGAAAGCAGAACATTTACAAACTCTGATCTCCCAACCTCTCCACAAGAATGTAAACCACCCCATGGACCCCTAGGGTAAAATCTTTCACTGTAGTCCATCTCTTGATTGGGGTCACCCCTTATTCCAGATTCACACCATTTACTCATGTTCATTCAGAAAACATTTGTTGAGTACTTCTGTCTGCCAGGCACTGTGCTAGGCAGTGCAGATACAGTGATGCAAGAGAGCTGCTCAGAGATAGACAGTGTGTAGCATTCTGAGCGGTGCCTGTGGGAGGACTCAGGGTTGTCCATGGGGTTCCCAGCCTGATGGGGGTCCTGGGGAACCACACACAGGACCACCTAGTTTTCCTCTCTGCCTACAGTCTTCTGGGAATGTCTGGGTCACCCATGAAGAGATGGAAACTCTGGCAAAATCCACTAAAACAGTGAGTGTGGCCCTGAGCCCTGAGCCTGGGATTAGGGCCGATGACTTGCACAAGATGGGAAGCCAAAGGGGGTTGCAGCCGCTCTCATATGAGACTGGTATCCCTGTTGTGTGATGCGGTTCTGTCTTCAGGATGGTGGGTTGGAGGGAAAGAAGTGAGAATGGGAAGAGTTCATGTTGGGGGTTGGGGGGAGCTCCCTCCCATGGGGTCAAAAGCTCAGCCTGGGCTCCTGGTGTACCACAGTGAAGAGCTGGGCTTGGGAGTGCTCAGGCAAGTGCTCCTCTCTCTGAAGCCAGAGTCCTTACCCCTGTGCTTGCTCCTTAATGGAGGAGCAGGGAGGGTTGGGAGAACTTGGCACCTCGCTTGGCTGTGTTTTTGCTACACACACATTTGATCCCCTCTCACTGCAAACACAGACACGTGCACCAGCCTTCTGTGCTCTCTCGACTATCCCAGTAAGCTTTTCCTAGTCACCCGTGCAGCTACCAGGGTGTCTGCTCCTTCTTGGGTGGAGGATGCCAGGTTTCTTGACTTTGCCTGTTTTCCCCTGACATGCTGCACTCGTTCCTAGGACAGTGAGGAGGGCAGCTGGGCTCAGGTAAGACCCCCATCCCGTGACCAAAACCATCTCTCGGCAGTTTGGGGAGTGTTCTCCCAACAGGTTTGCTCCCCAGCAGGACTCTCTGAGTCCCCAGTCTTTTAGGTCCCTCTACACATGAAGAGCCCTGGACACAGGTTCTCTCCTCCTGCTAAACTCCCCTCCCTCCTCATTCCCCTTCAACTCCTTCTGGTTTCTCACCATGGCAGCTGAGGAGCCTTGGAGGGCTGTGGCCCCAGCATGGCTGCCTCTTCCCCTCACTTTGTCCCCCTTCCCAAGAGTAATGATACTTAGATTAGTACGAATCCTCTTCCTCTTCCTGTCCCCCTCAGGGGTACCTCTAGTGAGCTAAGCAAAGGGCTTTCATTCATTCACTTGGCAAGCAAGGATTTATTGAGCTACTAGGGGTATTAGGCCTTTCTGTGCTCTCTGGATATGGAAGTGAGCAAACTAAGGGGAGATGCAAACAGTAAACAAACAAATAAATGGACAATATGTCAGATATAAGTGCCATGAAGAAAAATGAAGCATGGAGCAACGCCATGTATACTTACTGGGCATACCCATCAACAGGAGACCGGATAGATCAGTTATAGTTTATTCTCATAGTAAAACACTATTCAGCAAAAGAAATGGATAACTCAGACGTATATTTGTAAAGGTAAAAATGTAAGTCCCCAAAGATTTTCTATTAAAACTCAAGAACGAGCAAATTTAATCATACATTGTTTATATATATATTGTGATTATTAGAACTGTAAAAAAATTTTTTTTTCAAGCAGGGCAATGACAGACAGAAAACTCAGTATGGTGGTTACCTCTGGAGGGACAGTAGGACATAAGATGGGGGAAAAAACATAAGGACGGGAGTTCCTGCCATGGCTCAGTGGATTATGAACCTGATTAGTATCCATGAGGATGCAGCTTTGATCCCTGGCCTCATTCAGGGGGTTAAAGATCCGGCGTTGTCATGAGCTGTGTTGTAGGTCACAGATGCAGCTCGATCCTGCATTGCTCTGGCTGTTGCATAGGCTGGCAGCTGCAGCTCCCTAGCCTGGGACCTTCCATATGCCATAGGCGCGGGCCTAAAAAAGCAAAAAAAAAGAACATAGGGATGCATACAATAGTGTGTGGATAACATGGATGGTGTCCAGAGATGGTAACTTTATTTTTATGCTTAATAATTTATATACGTATCAACTATTTCATCTTAAAAGATAGCAGAATAAAATTTTCAGTTCTTAAAGAGGTCAAGTAGGGTAAGGAATGAAATTGATGAAGAGTTGCCATTAAAACTCTTTCTAAAGATAGCTGGTCAAGGAGGTCCCTGCCCTCCCACCAGGAGGCAAGGACTAACCAAATCGGACCTCTCAGAACCAGACTGGGTGCGAGTGGTGCACATGGTGGGGGTGGGGGCAGCGAGCCAAGGATCTGGAGAGGCAACCAAGCCCTAGAGAACTGAGTGCTCGCTCTTCAGATGCAGGTCACCATATTTTGTTTTTCTACATCTTTAGCCAAAACCTAACTCCCTTGTGGACCACGTGAAGCCAGTTTCCCAAGTGAGATTGGCTTTCTTTGCCACTTTGTAGGTAATGTAACCTGCCCCCTGGGCTCAGCAGGCCCGAGGCTGAGAACTTGCCTTCCAGCACCACAAATGCTTTTCATAGTCAACAGGAAAGATTTCCTGTCATCTGCTGCCTAGGTAGTTACTTCTGTTCATTAGTAAGGATAATTGGTAAGTGAGTAGAAAGGTATCACTTCAGGATCTGAAAAAATTCCATTTAAAATACCCACCTCTCGCCTCTACCAGCCCCTGAGTGAAAATAAGCTGAAATTTTATTGAACTGCCGTGGAGGCTGGAGTAAGTTTTCTCCCAGTGGTAACACCAGCTGCGATCTGCCAGCGCTGCCTTTGCCCCCAGCCTCCTCCCTCTTGTTCTCCAGACACTGGCCTATGGGGACATGAACCACGAGTGGATTGGGAACGAGTGGCTGCCCAGCCTGGGGCTCCCCCAGTACCGCAGCTACTTCATGGAGTGCCTGGTGGACGCTCGCATGCTGGATCACCTCACCAAGAAGGACCTCCGGGTCCACCTGAAGATGGTGGACAGTTTCCACCGGTGAGCCAGGCTGGGACCAGGGCTGTCTCCCGACATGGGTCTTCACCAACTCTGGAGCTCTGTCTCCAGGAACAGAGGTGCTTCCTTCTCTTTTGGTCCCTGTTCAGGATGGTAACAGGTCTCCCTTTGCGGAAAGCTGGATCTTTGCTTCCCCTGATGTTTGAGGGTTTAGTTTGCTCACCTGCAACCCTTAAGACAGAGTCATTTCTTGTTAACTTCACTTGGAAAATTTTCTCCCTAGGTATGAATTTGATTTCTTGTTTTGTGCTTTCTGAAATCTCTGTATGTTTACAATTGAGAAGACTCATGATGAACCCAGCCTCTATTTTAGGTGTCTTATATCTTATGATAGGAAAGCTCTTTCTGAACTCTTGCTCTGCCAGCATCCCAGATCTGAGCCTGTCAGCTCTAAACTCGCATCCTTCTGTACAGGAAGTCTTCCAGGCTTCTCCTCCTCTTTGTTGAAAAGGTCTTCTATGCAAAAGTGTCTGCAGTGGAGATCTCAGACGGGCGGCCTGAAGGCAGAATTTGGCCCACAGGTGTATTTTGTTTGGCCTCCATTGTATTTTAAAAATGATGACTTCAGTTGCTGGTATTTAAGCACTAGGAAATGTTACCCAAAATTCTAGATGTCCAGAAAGCTCTATGGACATACCCCAGCATGGAAACAACCAGCTGGGGCTAGAGCAGCAGCCCTCCCAAAGACGTAGGTATTCTCCAGGCCCACCCAGACCCTCCAGCAGGCTCCATTCATTTGAAATGTCAGCACTGGGGTTGGAGAGTAAGGTGGGTGGTAATGCTTCCAGGAGTGGATAGTCTTTAAGAAGTCCTTTTTTAACATCTACGTTCAAATTGCACGGGCTGCTATTTGAGCCAGGTCTTTTGCCTTGAGTAGTTAATGTGGCAGATGGTGGAACTGGGAGTGTGTGGCTTTGCAAGGTTCTTTCAGGGCTCTGCAGATGTCTGTTGGCCTCTCGAACTCATAAGCAACAGAAAATTATATTGGGAAGGGATCTACTTAGCCTCTGTATTTTATGAGTGAGGAAACTGAGGCACAGGAAGGAGCAGCAGCCCAAGGTCACTCAGATGGTAGCAGAATGCAAGTCTATTGACTCAAATCCAGTTCTCTCGCCACCACACTACAGCCTCCTATGCTGGCACCCCTAGCTGTGTCTGCCCTCAGCACCGCCCCTCCCTCGCCACTGAGTCGAAAAGGGAATCTTTTGTCTCTGTCAGTCTGGGAGGCTGCCAGGCCCAGCCACACCTGTCCCCTCCTCAGTGATTGATAGGGCCGGGGAGAGAAGGGCCATTCCCCACCGAGCTAAGATGTGCCTGGGCTGCTAGAGGATCAGGCACCCCAGTCCCACCCCACGTTGTGGAGGTCCTCCCCCTGGCCCTATGCCCACACCCCAGGAGAGACTCTCAGTACACACGGTTCCAGATTCAGCTCTAAATCTTCAGTACTTCAGATTTCTAAAGCGCCTCCACATTCCTTACCTCAATTATGCATTAACTTTTTATTCCACTTAATATTTCATAAGCATACGTTATATCTTTAAAAATTCTTTTAAATCATACTTTTTAACGATGAGAAAGAGATATTTAAAAACTCTCCTTTCAGCAGTTCCCATTGTGGCCCAGTGGGTTAAAGACCCGATGTTGCCTCCATGAAGATGTGGGTCCAATCCCTGGCCTCGCCCAGTGGGTCAGGGATCGGCACAAGCTCCAACATAGCTCGCAGATGCAGCTCAGATCTGATACTGCATGACTATGGTGTAGGCCCCAGCTGCAGCTCTGATTCAGCCCCTAGCCTGGAATCTTCTATATGCTGCAGGTGCAGCTGTAAAAAGAAAAAATAAGATAATTAACACTCTTCTTTAACAGATGGAGAAAACAAGTCCAATAGTATCAGCAGATCACTCAGCCAGCTGGTTACTGAATGGAGCTAACATCCTTCTTTCTTGACACTCAACTCCAAGCTCTTTGCCTTAGACCACAGTGTTCTGTGGAGTAGGTCTCCATAAGAATCTCCTGCTTTGATAGGAGAACAAGCACAAATAATCAGCAACATCCTCCTAAAATTGGTACCATGGCTGAGTGCCTGTGATGTTCCAGGGGCTGGGCTAAGCCCTTTCACACACGATCACCTCTAATTTTCACAACGGCTCTGCAGGAGAGGTATGACCCCCATCTCTCTTATGCTGAGTGCCTCTCAGCTGGGAAGTGGCACAGCTGGTGTTCAAACCCAGGATGATCTGACTTTAAGCCCTTATATTTTGCCTATGTTATGCGACAGCACGGGAGCTGGACTAAAATTTATAGTGAGATTGAAATTAGAGGCATTTCCAGCCAAGAGGTGTTTGTGCATCCACCACCTCCAGGGAGCCAAGGCTTACACCAGTGCTTGAACAATGGATGAGTGCCTTGAGCCAGAAAAGAATTCCTAGAAGTGGTATCTCCCAAGCTATAAGGGATTGTTTTAGGCAGATGTGCTACTTGGGTAGAACCAAGGGGAGAGGAGGAGGGAACAATCAAGAATAATTTAATCTCACAAAGCAGTGACCTCAACAGTAGAGTCAAAAGCAGTTGGAGTTGGGAGAGACCTTCTATTCCTCCATTTTATAGATGACAAAACCCAGAGAGGCTGAACGACAGAGTAGTTCGACTTAAGGAAGAACACTGCAGTGAAAGCTGCCCAAGATGGAATGAGCTGCCTGAAGAGGTAGTAAATTTCCTGTCACCAGAGGTGTCCAGGCACAGGTGTTCATAATACTCAGAAGGATGCTACAGGGGTGACTCCTGCACTACGTGGGAGCTTGGACTACTAGCCTATGGGGTCCCTTTATAACCTACAGATTCTTTGGTTCTTGGCCTGACTTATTTATTGAGTGCTTATTATGCACCTGGTGCTTTTGAACGTACTTTTAGTGCTTTATGTGATTTATTTTGTTTCATTCACTTACAGTGTTTACTATGTGTCAGGCACCATTCTAGAGGTTTGAGTATATCAGTGGATAAAACAAAGCTCCTTGCCCTCACGCAACTTACACTGTAACTGGGAGAGAGACAAGGAATTATATATAGAATGTTAATAAATAAAAAGGTGGTAGGAAAAAAGACTAGAGTAAGGGGAATTGGGAATGTGGGCTAGGGGTGTTTCTGGTGATGCTGCGGTTTTAAATCAGGTGGACGAGGTAACTACTGAATAGAGAAGGTAACATTTGAGCAAAAACTTAAAGGAGACAAGGGGGTGAGCCATATAGCAGTTTGGGTGGTGCGGGGGTTGGTTTCCAGGCAGAAGGAGCAGCCACTGCAAAGGCCCCAAGGCACATAGGCCACGTGTGTTTGAAGAACAGCAGGGCTGTGAGTATGGGGACAGGTCCTGTGTCACCGTAGGCCATTGTAGGGACTCTGAGTGAAATGGGGACACAAAAGAACGTATGTAGGGAGTCTTGTCATTAAAGTACCTGGAGAGGGAGGAACCTATTGCTTTCATGCAAAGAACTTTCCTTCCTCAGTCAGGCCCACACCCTGGCTGAGAGGGATGACTTGGGGTAGGCCTAGGGGAGGAAGTGGCCTTGGGATGGATCCTGTCTAAGCCTTGGGGAAAGGAGGAGCAGGAGAGGGCTGGGATGCTCTTTGTGCTGGAGGCATGTAGGTCTTAATGTGCCGTGGCCAGTGCTGGCTGTGGGGCAGGTGTGGCGGCAGTGTGGCCCCACTGAGGCTCTGGCTCGGGGTTGGGGGTGGGACTGTGTGCCTGCAGAACCAGTCTTCAGTATGGCATCATGTGTCTGAAGAGGCTGAATTATGACCGGAAGGAGCTGGAGAAGAGGCGGGAGGAAAGCCAGCATGAGATCAAGGGTAAGCTTGCCAGGCTCAGTGGAGCCTCCTCAGAAAGGTGTGGGAGTAGCCTTCGGGGAGCAGGGGCTGCCTCACTCATCTCTGCCTGGGGCTGAGCGAAAGGAGAGGCATTCTGTGCCTCGGGGAAGCTCCAGATCTGAGAGGGAAGACACGGCCCCCACCTTCGGGAGCAGGGAGCTCCCAGTCTGATGAGGGAGACCCAGTCCATGCCCAAAAGAAGCTGCCAGCTGGTGGAGAAGAAATAGCCCCTGCCCAGTTACCTCTGTCACACACCAGACAATGGCCACCGGCTGGACAAATGCAAGGAATCCCTTGGGATAGTGCCGTAGACTGGCATGAGAAAGTGTTCATGGAACTGGGTGTTCTGGGTGGGGTTAGACAGGAAAGAGAGGCAAGCCTTAGATGAGGTTTTGAAGGTAGAAAGAAGAAGGCCAGCCATTCCCCCTTGGGGCAGGGGATGACCTGTGCGGGGGCCCTGGGGAGAGAGCCTATTGGCCTGACCCTGAGTCTCGCAGGCTGGCAGGAATGATGTGGTGCTGGTTCTTCAGCAGCTCAGGTGCCAGGCAGGACAGAAGGAAGATGTGCAAGTTTGAGGCGGGGCGGAGGGGAAGTGGTTAGGAGCCAGAGAACAGGGTGGACTGGGGCTCCAGGTCTAGGGACCTCTATTTCTGTCCCTGAGGGGCTTTGGCCAAACCTGTCTCCTTCTGTTCCTTTCCTCCCCCTGACCTCCAGATGTGCTGGTTTGGACCAACGACCAGGTAGTTCATTGGGTCCAGTCTATTGGGCTCCGAGACTACGCGGGAAACCTGCATGAGAGTGGGGTGCATGGTGCTCTGCTGGCCCTGGACGAGAACTTCGACCACAACACATTGGCCCTGGTTCTCCAGATTCCCACGCAGAATACCCAGGTGGGCATCCTTGTCATGGATCTCAATCTCAGTCTCTCCCTCTCTTCGACTCTCTTGCTTTCCTTCCCTCTAATATACACAGGTTTATGGTTTTGTGAGAGGGCTTGGGGCGGCGGGGGGGGGTGTTCTATAGGGGATCACAATGTCCTCAAACTTCCAAGTGGTCTCTGTGCATAACCAAGCCCCTAGGAAATGTGTCCTTCACACACAGAGCACGGGTCTGGAATTGTGTGCTAACCCCACACTGTGGCGGGCACCTCCATCCCCTCCCAGCCCCGTCTTTACAGCTGAGATTTTTCCTCAACCTGCTTTTCTGACTTGAATTTTCTTAAAAGCAAACTAGCCCCGAGATCCAGAAGGACCCGAGGACACATATCTCCTTTGTTTCCCATCCTAGGGATCTGCTTCTGGGTCCCCAAGCTTAAGAAAGCTAAATATACCGAATAATACAGCCCAGAGCTTCTCCATGCCAGGGCCTTATCTCCCTGTTAACAGCTCAAAAGATTAGCTATCTCCTTCCATTAAATTTCAGGATTATTATGGAGCTGTCATCTAAGAACATATCTAAATTCTCTTGAACCTATTTATATGTTTGACCTTTTTAACTTCTGATGGGTAATGGACTCTAGAAGTAGTACTTGTTGTATAAAGTACTTCCTGATTTTATTTGTCCAAATTATATCCCCCCGTGGGCTCTCCCTGGGGAAGAGAATTGCTTCATCCTACTTGTCTATGGTTTGGTACCAATGTTTATATTTGACCAGTTCTCACCTTCTGTGATTCTGTAAAATCTCTGATTGTGTTGCCTCTGGGCCCGAGCCTTTGTCTCTCCAGACAGAGTGGTCTTAATTCTTTTAGCCTTTCCTCATATAGACTTGTCTCCATACCCTGATCATTTTAGCTGCCCTTGTCTGGACTGTTTGCAGCTGTTAGATCTCTTTTGAAATTCAGCCACCAGAGCTGCACGAGCTATTCTGGGAGCAGACGAGTTTTTGCTTGTGCAAGGGTACGGTTGGGTTGTCTCATAATTCTGGGCAATGTATTGGCCTTTGGGGGTGATGGCAGCACACAGGGCCAGGGTATCCTACAGGCTCTTTGCCGTGACCTGTCCCAACCAGTCAGAATGGATAGCACGATTCCCCCTCATTCTCCAAGAAGAGCCGAGATTTCTCCCGAGATGTGGTTTTTCTATGCTTGCCCACCTCCAACCACACTGACTGCTTTCTTGCCCATTCACACAGCTTTATGAAATGTTTCTGAAGTTTGTAGAGGTCATAATCACCTTTCACTAACCCAGAACGACAATGTCATCTGCATGTTTGAAAATTAACTATGCTTCTCCTTTCCAATCATTTGTAAAAATATTAAGTTCCCAATACTAAAAAAGACTATCCTTACAGATTACTGTGGTTAATATTTTCCACCCAGAAATGGGCTTGTTTTCCTTTTTTTCCCCATCTCTAAATACATCCAGTTTTAGCAAATAGTAAACATCTGTAAACAGTAACAGAGCTACCCCACTGTTGCCTTCTAACCTTTCTTATTTTTCTGACCCATTTGTTTAGCTTAGCTTCTAGGGGAGGTAGGATCTGACCGCGTATGGAATTCTTCATTGTCATGGTTAAAACTGTCTGGTGTAAAATTTAAAAACATTCTTGTTCCTGACATTTCTCAGATCTCCTAATGAGTTAAATTACTGGGGGAACCTAGGGACCCCACTCAGCATAAAGGCCACCAATATCCATGACTGAGCTGTCTTCCTAAGTTAAATTTTTGATGAGGAACCTTATAAAATACATTTATTCAATCAAAGTAAGTCAAATCTTCACTCTCCATGGTCTACATGCTTATTTACTCTTCCAGAGAGGTAGTGTGGCATGAATCTCCCTTACAGACAAACTGGGGCTTTCTCCCCCAGTAGGGGAAAGCTGTCCATCCATGTGTTTTGTGGTCCTATTTTTTTTAAAAAAATTACAGTTTTCTAAGTTGCTCCATATGAAAAAATCTTTAAGTTTTACATTTTGACTTCTAAGAGAACACTGAGGTTAAACTGAAGGAGCATCATCAGGGTTAATGGATTAAATGCATTGAAAAACCCATCTCTGCCCTTAGGCCCCCTAGGAAATAGGTGAAAGATGGCATTGGAGGTCACTCATTATGGTCCCCCACCCCCGCCCCCATCCTGTGTGTTCAGGCACGCCAGGTGATGGAGAGAGAATTCAACAACCTGTTGGCCTTGGGCACAGACCGGAAGCTGGATGACGTGAGTACCTGGCTGCGAATTAGGGGCTTGGGGATTTGAGTTCATGAGCTCTGCTTTCCTTGGGACTGCTGAGTGGTAAGGAGGCCTAATGGAGGAGAGTCACAGGCTGAGGATGATGTCAGGGGGTTGGGGAGGCAGGGCCAGGCCTAGGAGTAGGCCTAGAGAAGTCTCTGTTACACTCCTCGCACTAAAGCTGATATATGCTATATGTATCTGATATATAGCTATATGTATATGATATACAGCTATATGTATATGATATACAGCTCCTATATGCTATATGTTTAGCATCTTCCAACTCTGTGCCACAGCCTCTTAACCACATGACAGAGAGCTTCCCCCCACCCCCCAAGGCCATCTCTTTGGGATCATACTTTTTCTTTATCTCTTAGACCTTATCTCTTCGGTGCTGTCAGCACAGCACATCTCCAGTGATGTGTTTGTTTGGAGGCAGGTGTTATGCTGAGATCATTAAATGACAGGTTTGCTCCCATGCTCCTCAGTACAGTTTAACATAGCTAAATACAAAGCTCAGGCTTCTGTCATCCCAGCTCTCTCTCTTGTTTTGCCCTTACGTAGACTTTCATATCGAATTAAGATTTTCCTCTCAGTTCCATCATGGCTCAGCAGTGATAAACCCGACTAGGATCCATGAGGACGGGTTTGGTTTCCTGGCCTTGCTCAGTGGGTTAAGGATCCACCATTGCTGTGAGCTGTGGTGTAGGTTGCAGGCGCAACTTGGATCTGGCGTTGCTGTGGCTGTGATGTACGCTGGCAGCTGTCGCTCCATTTGACCCCTAGTCTGGGGACTCCCATATGCCTCGGGTGTGGCCCTAAAAAGCACAAAAAAAAAAAAAAAAGATTTTCCTCTCAACCTGCTTCTGATTGCTGAAGAAACAGTCCCTTCCACTGGATTTCCTCCAGCCTCCCCCTTGAGTTTGGGCTGGACTACGTCTGGGAAGACTGAAGTTCTAGCCGTGCCGCTCCCGTTAGAGATGCCTACCGAAACATAACGTGTTTCCTGAAGACAAAGCCCCCTCCTTGGTCCTTGCCTCCTCCAGCCTCACTTTCCTATCACCAGCCTTGCCTGTCCTTCCTGTCAGGTCTGCCTTAACTTCCAAACAAGTTTTTGTTTTTGCTTTTTAGGGCAGCATATGGAAATACCCAGGCTAAGGGTCTAATCCGAGCTGCAGCTGCTGGCCTAGCCCACAGCCACAGCAACACTGGATCCGAGCCGAGTCTGCGACCTACACCATAGCTCACACCAGATTCCCCAACCCTCTGAGCAAGGCCAGGGATCGAACCCACGTCCTCGTGGATCCTAGTCAGATTCGTTGCTGCTGCGCCACAATGAGAACTCCCCAAATAAGTTTAAAAAGAGCCCAGACTGTTTATTTTTGGCTTCTCCAACTTCAGTCAAATCTGTTTCTGACCCCTGATTTCTGTACAGCTTCCTTTTCTTTGTACCCCTACCCCTACCAATGACTCTATTTAGACTTCTGGGCCTCCTTGTGGGATACCATTAGTATTACCTACCTATAAATTAGTCTCTTCTTAGTTGGGTTTAACAGGGCTAAAAATCCACCTTTTTGGAATGACTGCTCTGCCTCGGTAGATAGTACACACTAAGGAACACACAGAATTTGTGTTTTTTTTTAACAGAAGTACCTTGAAATTTGAAATGTGTTTTTTACACACACATATATTACATACATATCACACACACACATTACATTAATGTGTGGATGTGCACATGAGTGTTTCAGTCAATGAGATAAACTGCCAGATTCACTAGATGTCCCCACTCAGAGGTCTGAATCTTCCCAATGCCCCTACAGTGCGGACCCACACACCTAGGATCTTAGCTTTCTTTGATATAGCTTTCCCATCAATCTTTGGTGCTTTCTAATTTAGAAAACCCTTTATTCCATCAATCCTGACAAAAATATTCTTTGCATGCCTGCTCTGGGCCAGGCATGGGGGTGCCGCGATGACAGACGCTTACTCTGTGCTAACAATCATCATGTGATGATTATTATCCCATCTTATAGATGAGGCATTGAAGTTCAAAGAGGTAACTTACCTGCTGTCACAGGCTGACACGTGGCAGCGCAAGACTGGAGCAAAAGTGTATCTGATTCCTGTGTTCTTTCCCCTACATCCTGCTGCCTCCGAAAAGTGGAGCTAGCTGGCCTATCAGGCTTCAGGCCCTGGGGTGGAGTTATTGAGTAGGTGATGATATCTTTCAGCACAGTGGGCTTTCTGGCACGCAGATGGGTGTGGGGCTGGAGAGGACTGATTCTTTAAAAGGAAGCTTAAGGTAGAAGTCCTGGGTCCTAGGAATAAGACGAGATTTGAGGGAGGGAGTGATCCCAGAGACTGCCTCCTGTCCAGCCACCTAGCACATCATCAGCAACCTTGAGCTGTGTTTTGCAGCTGTTTCCTTTGCCAGTTCTGGGCCTCGGTTTCCCCTCTCAAGCTTCAAGGTCTTGGAAAGCTATATCCAGTTCTCCCCTACATGGACAGCAGGACTCAAGGGAACTGAGGATTTGGGGACCAGAAAGAACATCTGACTATTAGGGGACAGGGTAGGAAAACAGAAACAGGTCCTTAGGGTTGGCTGAAGGTGGAAACGGAGAGGAGGGGGAGAGAGAGAAGGAGAAAGAGAGAGGGAAGACAGAAGAAAAAGTTCTCTGGACTAGGTTAAGGATAGGGTTGTGGGGAAGACAGAAATGATAAAGAAAGTTCCTGATAAAAATCAAGGATGGAATGCCTGCATAGGGAATCAGCTGTCATCCATTCATTTAACAAATATTTGTTGAATGCCTACACGTGTTCTCAGGCACTACTCAGGGGCGGGGGATATACTGGTTGGAACAAAAAATATCATGATCTCTGTTCCATGAAGCATAGAATTTAAGAGAGGGTGAAGGGAAAAGGGAGAAAGAGAAGGAAAGAAATTGATGAAACAAGCTCATAAGTACATGCAAAAATGCTATGATGAATTCTATAACAGAGATACATGGTGCTAAGAACTGATGGGGCATCTGACCTACTCAGGGCACAGGCAACAACCCTAATGGGGCTGGGACAGGTTGTGTAGTGAGATGTGATGAGGTGATGTATCTCGTTACTGCTGAGAACATCCACCTGCACCAGTTCTGACAGCATAAGGGTGGAGGGGGCTTAGGCTTGGCTGCCAAGCAGGGTGGATATGGGCTCTGAAGGGTAGGGTGGGAGGCCTGTGGGAGACATAATCCTACAGGATATGTCTCTGGGTGCCGGTTGGCAGAGATGGTTATTTTGGAGACTTGGTTGGCAGGGGTGAGGGGGCAGATGGCAGGAGGCTTGCCACTACCTCCTCTGGAGAAGCCTGCTTCAAACTGGTCACTTGCCTGAGCCATTACTGTCAGTGTTCTCACCTGATCCTGTTAGGGATAGGCAGCCTGAGAAATAGGTAGGGCAGGTGAGGTTATTCCTATTTTGCATTTACAGATAAGGAAACTGAAGCTCCTCAGAGAGGTCTCTTAACTTGCTCAGGATCGCATAGCTAGTAAAGTGGAAGCCAGGTCTCCTGACTCCTGACCCAGTACGCTTCCAGCACACCGGGGCTGCAGCCATACTGAGGCCCCAGAAGGGCAGGAAGGAGTGAATGGAGGCTGGCTGGTGACTTATCACCCATGGATAAGGCTGAGAAGGGGAAGACTTTAAAGGTCAATGGGCACCCCAAGCCCAGTTTAAAGGTTGGGGTGGCCGGGGAAACCGAGTTCACCCGCAGGATGCCATATCCAGAGGGGACCTCGCCTCGCCAAGAGACAAGGAACTTCTCAGTCTCAAGGGTCCCTCAGAGTAATGCACTTAGCCCCATCCATTTTACAGAAGGAAAAGCTGAGGATCAAAAAGGGAACGCAGTCTTGCTCCCTTCTTTGCGAAGGGAATGGTACCGCTAGAACCAGCCATTGGCTGCTCTCCCCCAGGCAGGGAGAGAGGGTGGCAGCTCCAGTCTGGCCCTAGGCCTCTGAGTGTGTCTCTGGCACAGGGGGAGGACAAGGTGTTCCGCCGCGCGCCGTCCTGGAGGAAACGCTTCCGGCCGCGGGACCACCACAGCGGCGGAATGCTCGGCGGCTCGGCGGAGACGCTCCCGGCCGGCTTCCGCGTGTCCACCCTGGGGTCTCTGCAGCCCCCACCGGCCCCGGCCAAGAAGATCATGCCTGAAGGTAAGGGGCAGGCTGGCTGGGCTTCGCTGCGGCCCTGCAGGGCCTGGGTTGTGCCCGGCAGCCGGGGGCCTGGGCCCGCGGAGCGGGGTGGGCGCTGGCGCTCAGGCGAGGCCGAGGAGGGGCGCGCAGCTCCCGAGGCGACGCTGCACTAACGGCTGCTGCAGGCGGGCGAGGCCGGGCAGGCCCCACGGGCGACCGTGTGCGCGCACTAACCCGCCGCTCTGTGTTCTCCCGCGGCTGCCGAAACCTCCCAGCCGGGACGGCGGGGGCGCAGAGACTGGAGACCTCCACGGTTCGGACCTACTCCTGCTGACCCCGCCTCCCGCCCCGGGTCTGACGGGAGTGTGCCCGTGGCTCGGGGTAAGTGGGCCAGGCCCCCGGTCGCGGGCGCTCTGCGTCCGGCCCTCCGCCCGAGCACGGCCTCTCTGCACCTGCCCGCGGCCGGCCGGCCCTGTGCCGCCCCGGGCCTGCTCTCGCGCACTGCCGGGCTGGCGCTGCCTTCCTGCTTTCTCTGTCCCTGGGCGCTTCGTGCTTGCAAGCATGCTGCAGATACCTTGCGACCGTCTCCCACGTACTCACTCCCAACTCACCGCGCAATGCCTGTCTCTGTCTCTCTCTCTCTCTCATAGCTCACTCCCACTATCTCTACGGACACATGCTCTCCGCCTTCCGGGATTAGGCAGAGCCCCCAAGGCCGGCTTTCTCCTGCTTGGTTTCACAGGCTCGGATAGCCCTGACCCCTCCTGCTTGGTTCCCTTACTCCCAGGGCTCCTAGTCTCATCCGTGACTTTCCAGTGCCCAGAATCTAAGAATATACACGTCTACCGCCCTCGGCGTCCCACTACCCAAAGTCCAACGTGTGTCCCTTGTAAGGCTCTCTGGGGTATGGCTGTCTCCTAATGATGTGGAGGCAACCAGGTTGTCCATGCTTGTGGGTCTGCCGGAAAGAGAGGAAGGCAGCCCAAGATGCATGGACTCCACCCAGCCTCTTCTGCATCTAGCTGGTCTGGAGTGCAACCTCTACCAGAGACCAGGACACGGCATCAAGGGCTGGGGGAGTGACCCTTCCTAGAAAGGGGCACTTCAGGCTGCCTTGCTTGGGTTATTTGGCCTCCACCCTAGCCTGGAGCCCAGAAACAAGAGGTTTCTGTCCACCTCTCAGTTGTACTAGGTGATCTACATCTGATTTGGGCACCCGCAGCACTCCCCCTCCCCTGCCTCATCTGCACAGCTGCACTGCAGCTCCTGCTTCACCTTCAGAAACTCCTTAGGGCCTGGGAAGGGCTGCAGAAGGTTCCATTCTTCCTGAGGATGATGAGAATGGGAAGAATGAAGGCTAAGGTGGAGACTCCAGACTCAGGTTTAAGTTGAATCCCAAACACCGAGCCTAAGGATTGGGAAACTCTCAGCCCTCCTGCCCAGTGAGAGGTGCAGGCAGGTCAGCTGGAGGGAGAGTCAATGGCCTGTGGTAGCCTTAAGCCCAAATGGCAGTGGGAATGCCTCCTGCCCCAACCGTATGGTGGAGCTGCTGCTGGGCTCAGGGGAGGCAAGGGGTGGGGGGGATGTTGTGTGGATATTTTGGCTCTGGGGCAGAACGGAGCTAACCATGCACTGCCAGCTATTCTCCCAACGTCCCTTCCCTTGCTGTCCCTTATGATCCCAGCCCCATAAGAATATACTTAGTGGGCAGATTGAATATACATTGACTTTAAAATCTGATAATCTGGGGTTTCCTTCCCCTGATCTCCTGGGAAGAAAATAAAACTTCCTCTTCAGTGAATCATGTCCAAGGTCCAGGAAATCCAATGTTGGTGAAGGCTGTCATTCTCCTGCATGTCTCCAAGCTACCATCCCTTGTTCAGGGCTCTTTTGTTGTGCAGGGACTGTCTCCTCCAGAAATTCCTGAGACCTGCCTAGTTTCAGCTGCTTTCCCCAGCAGCGTGGTAGCATCCAGGGCTGAGGGATACAGGTTCTGGTTTGGTTGAAATGTTTCCAAGAAATCTCTCCTTTTCTCCCATTTACACTTCCTGCTAAGGTGTCTGAAAGTGTATGGGACCCAGGTTCAGTGTGAGTTGATGGAACCCAGGGCTTCATCCAAATGAGAGGAGAGGTGAGGTGTTTAGAGCATGTTTCCTGGAGAAGGGCCAGTTTGGTGCCACCTTGCAGGTTTGCAGGCTGATGACTTGAGTTCTGAGCAGGAGCTTGGCTAGCAGGTGGGATAATGGATCAGAGCACCCTGTCCAGAAGGAGTAATGAAGCCTGGGGCAGTGCCAGGCTTACAGCCTCCTGCTGCTTTTCAGTAGAGGAGAGGTCCACCAGTGGGTGTGGGCAAGGCGTCCACCTGCCCTTGCTCTCCCTCGTTGTTCCCTGCCCTCCCTGTCAGGACGCTGGGAAAGGAGCTGGATGGAGAGAAAGAGCACCTGTCCCTGGGTAATGGATGTTAAGATCGTGGAAAAAAACCCAAATTTCTAAGATTGGTAAAGTTGGAGACCACAAGGCAGTCTGACTCCTTAGGGAACTCTGATGGGCTAGCCTATGAGAAGTTCAGCCCTAACCTCTCCTCTACAACTTAACCGTATCGTGATTAGTCACGTCATAAGGCAGCAGCTGGAAGAACCCAGGTCTCTTTGGGGCATCTTGGGATATATTGCAGGGAGGTGACAAAGAAGAGAAACGTCTGCATTACCTGATGGAAGGCTCTTGTCTTGGTTTATCCCTTGCCTCACAGTCAGTATACTTTTTATTTGGAGCATCACCAGTGACCCTGTCTCACCAGCCTCCTGTGTCTAGTCAGGTCCCTTCTCAGTACTGTACTGGTTCAGTGCATCAGAAATGGGTGTGCAGGTGTGTATGAGTGTGAGTGTGGGTGTGTACATACCAATAAACAACCTGGTTTTGAGACAACATACAAATGGCTTTGGTCTTTTTTGTGAGTTTTTAAACTTTGAGCTTACGTCTAGCGTATTCTGCAGTCCTGAGGGCTGCTGTATTCTGAAGAGTAAATGTCAGAGTTTTTAAAACTCATAGTAACTTTCTGTTTACTCATACAACCATGGGATTGATAGGTTAATATTTGGGTCGCTTGTGCCAAGTGAGTAAAGGAAAAGGAGTGAAAACCCTGACTGCTGGACTTGATTTATTTCCTCTTCTTCCTCTTGCCTGCTTTTGACTCTCCTCGTAGCCTTCCCTACTGATGCCAGAGTTACTGCTCCTGAATCCCCTCTGGTCCCATCACTCTGCTAGTCACACTTCTAGCAGCTCTCCTCCACCTCTAGATCCAAGGTCCAACCACTCAGCGGGGCATAGGAGGCCATTGAGACTTGCTCCAGTGCCCCCTCCTTCTTCCACCAGCCTCAAGTCCACCTAACTCATGTTGTGTCTACCCAGCCTCATCACCAGAAGGCAGCACAAGTCCTTCTTTCCTCGCGTCTGCAGCTGTGGGCCTTCCAGGCCCACTTTAAGCATCAGCTGGGAGGCACTGCCTGCCTCTCCACAACAAAATTAGATCACCAGAAACCCTTGGTACCGCTGGCACTCTGTGTGCACTGTGATGATGCCTGGTCATTGTCTTCTCCTTGTCTGTTTCCCCTGGGGCTGTGAGGAAGCTCCTTTAGGTCAGTCTCATTGGTCTCTGTGTCCCTGGATGTGTACACTTGAATGAATAAATGAGCCAACCTTACCTCAGAGAGTCTTTATAAGGATTATTATCAAATAAAGCTAAAAATTATTGAAAACTCTTGTCTGGCAGACACTGTACTAAGCATGCTAAATGTCTTAGCTCATTAAATCCTCCCAACCCTGTGATGTATTATCGTCACAGTCACAGAACTGGAAATTGTAAAGCTGAGACCCATGGCAACTGGTAAGATATAGATGTGCCTTGTCCTTAATTGTAATAAGTTTGTTAAAACTTCTGGCCTAGTGCCAGGAGTGCTTACTGGCTTGTCTTTTAAGTGAGCTGCCCCAAGACTAAGTCTCCTGAGCTCCCTTTCTCAAACTCTGACCTGTGCACTACTCATGCAGTACTTGACTCCTGTGGTCTGCACGGAGCCTTGTTTCTTCTGTTCACCTGAAAGGTAAACTCCCTGAGGGAAGCATAATACATCATACGTCCTTATATCCTCTCCAAGGCTCCATGTCCCAAACATTGATGATACCAGATGGCAGTAGACAAGGCAGTCTGTGACCTAGGGAGGGCAAACAGGCAAGGGAAGGTGCTGACCTAGTGCCTACAAAGGTAGAATTGACCGGCTGGCTACAGGAGAGAGATCTGAAGGAATCCAGGAAAACTTCAATTTCCTGGTGTTGCCATTGACCAGGGTGGGGAATGGAGAAGGAACAGGCCTGTGTGGAAATGTGAGCTTGATACTGGATATGCTGCGTTTGAGATGAGACCTCACCATCATGTTTCTGTGGGCATTTGTAGAAAAGAAAAAAGACTCTGGGTTTCTTTCCTAGAACACTTTCCTTTTCCTCCCATAGAAGTGTTGCCAGCAGAGTGAGAGAGAGAATCTGGATCTGGTGGTCTCCAGTGGCTGAGGGCTGAGGGCTGAGGCACAACCAGAACCGCTGTGGGGTTTGGGGTTCCCATATAGGCCTTCATGGTGCCTCCTTAGCCAAGACACTGGGCCAACTGCAGCCTTCAGTTCTTCCTGAGTTTTAGCTCACCTCCCGGCCAAGAGCCCAGAAACCAGGAATTCAGATGAGACCAAGGGGCGTGACATGCTGGGGGTGGCTCTTATCCATAAAACATACCTGAGCCAAAGGGCCTCTTCTCTCTCCCTCCATTGTACCCCCTTTACCTCCCTCTCTGGTAGGTCCAACCACCTACTACACCTGCAGCGCTTAAAAAAGTTTTCCAGTCTGCCAAATAGATTACTTTGAGAAGTTAGATGTCTAAGAATGTTTATGGGAGTGCAGCAAATAGTACTTTAAGCATTCTGCAATTCATACTAATTATCTAAACACTCCAACAAGTTCTTATTTACACACTGACAATTGGTATATCAGTTTCAAATAATCCCTGTCTTTCTGTTCTAGCAGTTTCCCTGAAGTCCATTATTAGGCAATATTCGATTAACCAACCTGTTTTGATTTATTGAAATGGCCTACCAGGGAGAACAAATTTAAGCTTATTTTCCTAAAGAACTGTCACTCATAACTCATTATTTGGAGTCTTATCTATAATTCAGTTGTGAAGGTTAAGCATTTGTTAAGAAAGTCCCTATGCTTTGATGACAAATGTTTGTGAAATTAGTGAGTGAGGCTGGGCTCCAGTGTGGCAAAGTTTTCCATTTCATATACATGTGGTTCGTTTCTTCTTGGTGGGAGACTTAAGGACCTAAAGACTGTAAAGAAGAAATAGGTAGACAATGACTACACCTGACAACGGTCAGGAACATTCGACCCTAAAAGGCATTGCTGAGAATTTCATTCATAATAGATTATGAACCTCAGATTCCTGTTGACATGGTAACTGAAGAGGAATAAACAAAAAAATATATCCAGCGACCCTAGAGCCTGTCAGCTTCCTTAGAAGAGAGGTGCCCTTCTTGGCCAGACCAATCCCCCAGTGAGGAGGGCAACTGAAGGCGAAGGGGCTGTATCCACCTTAAGAGCTTGGGCAGTGCCAGGAGCACAGAAAATGAACCTGAGGGGAGAAGACACCCCGCCACCCCTTGAATGGGTAGTTCAGTATTTTTGGTGAATAATAAGGGAGTGAGTGTAGATTTTTGAGAGCCAAGGCATTTGCCCTCCTCATCTCCAAGGGCAGTGAGCCAGGGAGAGCTAAGCGTATTCCTCTTAGAGCTTAGGTGTTTCTCCGTAGCCCTTCCAAGAAGGTAAGGCAGTGTCAATTGAAGAAAAATGCACAAATGTTTTTCTCAGGGACCTTACTGAGAACTACAGCCAAGGGGACAGTCTCTCAGTTCTGAAGAGGTAAGGGAGGATTCAGAACAAATGGAGGTTTTGCTGAAAAAACAAAACAAAAAAACGTAGTCAAACATCAAAGGTTACTGCTAATCACAAAATACAGACATGCTTTTAGTGCTTTTCTTTGGATGGGAAGATGCAAGAGTCTGGGCTGGTCAAAATGACTTAATTGAAACTTAGATATGCACCTTAGCAATCTAGTGCCAGTATCTGAAATGCATAATGCTTCCTGTTTTTCTCCAGTCTGGATTCCCTTCAGGGGCGCATCTTGCCACCACAGTGGCTGATGGTTTGATGGAAGGCAACATTTGTCTTTTACCAGAATGGCAGGTAACATTCTCAGTTCATAGCTGTAAACAGTGACATAAACCCAAGAAGAAAATCTCACAAACAGGGACCTATTAGGCCTTTATGATTTATGATTCCAGTAGTCCCAGCCCTGACTGGTAGTTTGGGACAAGCAGGCCTTGGGGGGACCCTCCCTTCTGCACCCTCATATGAGTTCTGTGAGCCTACTCTAAGACTTCCTTCTCCTTTCGCTTCTCTTTTTGCTCCAGAGTTTCTGGAGAAACTCGGAGCAGTGTGTCCACTGCTGCCTCCAGGAGCAAGTCAGAAGGGGAGGTGTGTTAAAAACGGCCCAGCTGAGCCCAGAGCATGTGCAGAATGGGCACCAGAGCCTGGCTGGGAAAACTGCGTTAAGTATGTTGGAAAGGGACCTCAAGAATTGAATGGAGGATGAAATGTACCATACTCTGAGTCCCCTGACTTCTGTCATGATTCTGAAATTTGTAATTTGCAATAAATCAGACACACTTAGCCTGGAGCAGTTAATATTATGGGATGTCTATCCAAATTCTTTGTGTTCGGTTCTCTACCCACTTTTTTCTCCTCAGGAAGCCAGCTTTTGGAAAATAGCATTCTTTGTAAGCCCCTTCCCTTACCCCCAACAGAACCGTCTTCATCTTCTGAGCTGTAGACAGGGATTAGAATCGCCTGCAGCCCGGAGGAATGGAAGGGTGTGGTGAGGGGACATGCTAGCTGGCCTGCAAGAAAGTGACCATGTCTGACCCCAGTCACCCTGATTTAATCACCCCCCACACTTCTTCACAGGGCTTCCAGTAGTGGCACAGGGCACCAGAGAAGAGACAAGGATTAGAGAGGGGAAGCCCACAATTTCCAGCCCTACACCCCATCTGCTGTCTGTGTGCTGAGATGTGTGCCAGTCACATGAGCATGCTCAGTTAATTGAAAGGGAATGAACCTATTGGGATTTTAAGATGGAATGCAGCAGACTATGAATTAGAATGCAGCAGAATGTTCAGTGGAGTTTCCTGCTTGTCCCACAAGGATTTCTGTAGAATCTTGTCTTCGCTCAGCCAATGGACCAAACCTGGTTCCTTTGTAGTAATAAAAAGAGCGGGACCCCAGCACCTAGTGACCACCAGGAATACGGTGCCTCTGATGCTTTTGGAGTCCCATCTGCTCCACAAGCCCTGCCCCTGGGATGGGTCTGGACCACTTAGGTGGAAGAGCCTACAGCAGCAGTCATCTCCTCCCTCTATATCATTACAGACACTCCTCTAGCACCCAGTCTTTATTCATTTTTTAAAAAAGAAATCCAAATAAGTTAGCAAAAAAATATATAAAACAATGGCAAAACCACACGATGCTTAGTTAACAAAATAAATCACCCCCGGAGCCCCTGCCCCCACCCTCCCCCACCTGTCCCGGGCAACTTCATCACAAGAGAACTTGGTCAGATGGCAGCTTTACAAACAACACACAAAACAAAACATAAAACCACTGGAAGGTTCCCAATATTTCACTGCAAAAGCTTGGCCCCCCAGGGACTTGGGAATAGAGGATTGTTCCTCTCCTTTTCTTCTCTCAATTCAGGGCAGGCCCAGCCCAGCCACTGGCATAGGAAGAGATTCGAACAGGAGATGTGCATAGCTTGTCCAGGTCAAGACATTCTTCGTCTCTCAGACTGTTTCTTTTGAGGGGGTGGAATTGAAGGCTGCATTATGATCAAAGGGAAGCTCCTGAGTTTGTCCCCTGAGCCAGGGGGCCTACACCAGGGGGCACTCTGGTCCCCTGCTCTATCCCCTTGGAAACAGAACTGCTCTCTGCTCTAAGGAGTCAGCTAAATGAGAGCATCCATTCCCTCTCTGGGTGGTGGGTTAACCTTATACGGATGAGGAGGGGGTTAGTCTGGCATTTGGCAGCCCCAAGGCTGGCTTCCTGGCAGCAGGACAACTGGCTTAGGAGAGCCCTGCTGCAGAAGTGGTGCCATCTGTGGCCAGCCTGGGTGGGGGGGCTCTCACGGACACCCATCCTGGCAGACAGTCTCAGTTGGGCATGGTTTCATCTGGGAAGGCCACAGCCACATCCTCCACTGTGATGCTGTCCACGATGGAGGTGAGGGAGTGCAGATTGTGGGCGTCTGTAGGGTCAGCTGTGAGCAGATGATCTGTAAGGAGAAGGTAGAAAGATGTTACCTGGGTGATGAAAGAGTCTCAAGACCCAAGGCAGAGGCTGAGCTCTTTGGAGTGGCACAGGTTTTCCAGGAGAGATGGGTGAGAAAAGCTCAGAGTCCTTTTCCCGGCCCCATACCTATCCCAATGCTGTATGCACGTGTGTGTTTGTGTGTGTGTGTGTGTGAGAATGCCAGTGTATCCTCTCGGAAATCCCCGGGTGGGGTTAGAATTTGGAAGCAGCTATTCCTAGGTGGAGCCAGGTTGGTGTATCCTGGGCAACTGGAACTGCCCTTTGCTGGCCCAGTTTTACAGCCCTGACTCAGCAGTTCCCAGGGACCCCTGGGCAGGGACATTGTCCTCTCCGTGGGGAAGGTCAGCCATCAGGCACCAACTGGGGAGCTGCAGGAGGCCTAGACCACTCCTTAGCTGGCCAAGGCTTCACGGAAGCACAGGGCCTCCTAGCTCACCATTTGAGGCCCAGGGTTCAAAAAGTCCCTATAGAGGCCAGGGGAAGAGGACTGGAGCAGGGTGTAAGGTAAGAGGGGAGAACTGTACCTACAGACAGACTCTGGGATTTGAGTCAAGGTAACCAGGGTCCTGGCCTCACTTACCCCCTGGGTTGGAGCCAAACTCCAGTGCACTGCCCCATTCTGGACTGCAGGAGGCGCTGTGGGAGCTGCATTCACTGGGCACCTGCAAGATAGGGTGAAGGCCCAAGGTCAGGGCTCGGCCATTCTTAGCAGTGTCTCTTTGTCTAGTTCCAATGGGCAGAAGCACCTGCGGTGGGGTTGGAGGGTGGACCACAGGCTGAGCCATCCAGTTCAGCCCACCTCCTATTCCAGAATCTTCACAATCAGCTCCTTTCAATGCCCCTGCCAAGCCACAGAACCCCTGCTTCAAGGCCTTTCCTAGCATCCATTCTGGGTGGCAATTCTGCCCTCACAGGACACCCAGCTTAAGGCGGTTTCCTGACCCTGGGATAAGGAGGCAGAGTAAAGGAGGCACGGTGTCCAGCCAAACCAGGGCCACTTTTGTGCAGGTGTCACGAGAGAGACTAAGTGGGTTTTCTGTCTGTCAGCCATACCCAAGATGGGGTTGGGCGAGGGGAAAAGCAGTCTCCTCAGGGACGTCTGGCCTTGCCTTTTAGGCCCTGTCCCCAGGCACTGGGGTGACTCTTCTCCCTCACCCAGCTAACTCTGGACTTGCTCTTCAGTCCTGTGCCACCCTCTCCGCACACTTCCCCCCCCCCCCCCGCTGCCTTTATCTTGTCTGGAGAGGACACGGGGCCGCAGGAGGTCGGCTGGGCAGCGGCGCTCCAACAAAGGAAGGCACCTTGAAGCCTCCTACGCCCCCGCCCGGCTCCTGTTCATCCCCACCGTGGGGTCCCCGAGGCTGTCTGGGTGCCTCCCGCGCCCCCTCCCGGGGCGGGACGGCCACTTACCCCTGGCTGCGGCCCGCCCCCGCCTCGGTAGCGGAGGTCCCGCTCCTCCTGGTTGAGGGAGCTGAGCAGGGCCTGCAGGCGCTCGATGTACTGGATGGCGCTGCGCAGGATCTCCACCTTGGGCAGCCGCTGGTTGGGGTTGAGCAGCGTGCTCCTCTTCAGGGCCTCAAAGGCCTCGTTCACCTTCTTGAGCCTGCGCTTCTCCCTCAGCGTGGCGGCCCGCCGCCGGTCCACGGACACCGACTTCCTCTTGCACACCTTACAGGCCCACGGCAGGCACTGGCCCGGGCAGTGCTCGGGGGTCCCCAGCCCCTTCTCTTCCAGGGGCACGCGGGCCTCGGGGCTCAGGCTCAGCTCAGTCCGCTCGTAGCCCGGTGGCTCAAAGCCCTGAAGGTGGACGGGCAGGTAGTTTTCCCCGTCGTAGAAGTGGGGTTCCTGGTAGAAGTAGGGGGATGTCTCATACAGCTCCATGGGGTCAGAAAAGACTGGTTCCTGCCACCAGCCCCCAAGCTCCTGCAGCCCCTCACGCCAACTGCTGGGTGCCATTTAAACCCTCCCCGCTGGCATGGAACCAGAGATAAATATAGCCAACGCCGCAGAAACCTGAGCCCCCCTCTAAGCTGTTGCTGCACATCAAGACGTTTCCAGCGGATTGATGTGAATCCCCTCCCCACTCCCCCTGCACCCCCCGCCCCCCAGCCAGCCTGCCCCCAGCCGGCTCCTGTGCACGGGTAAGGAGGCCATAGGGTGTAATTTGATTAGTTTTCATTTCTCTGCAGCCCCCATGGGGGCCGGGGAGGTGGGGGAGGACACACATTCTCCTCTCATCTGCTCCTTTCAATTACTCCTAGCTGGGCGGCCTGCCTACTCGCTGGGCCCGAAGAAGCCCGGTGGGGGGGGTGGGGATGGGGGGAGAAAGAAGGAAGCGGTAGGTTTAGGCTGGAAGGGGCCTCAAGGAGTCAGTTTATTCATCCCCCTGCTTCCTCACAGCGCCTTATCCAGACTACATCAGTCAGATGAGACTCCTTAAAAGATCCCCCTGCCAGGGTGAGAGCGCTTCACATGAGAGGCACCTATTGCTATTGGCACGTATCAGTGTCCTGGGTAAGAAGGATTGAAATGTGGGCCAACGGACTCAACTTCGGGGTTTTCAGAGCAGCTTTGACATCATGTCTCTTAGGTCTCATGTGATTGGGGGTAAATTGAAGCAAGAGGAATTTTGGGGTTCTGTTTTTCCTTTTTGGCAGGGGGGTCAGTGGAAGTTTGCTCTCTAATACAGCTGGCCAGGGTCAGAGCAAAGATTAGAACTTACAGTCTACACGTCACCACCTCCCCCACAAGGGCAAAGTCAATATCTGTTAAGCCCTCTGTCTCCTGCCTTTCTCACTCTGAATCATTTTTTGTCCTTCTTTGTCACCTCTTCAACTTTGTTTCCTACCCTTTTGGACACTAGGATTGTCCTGGCTCCTTACTGTGGGTGTGGTAGGAAGGAGAGAAAACAGAGACCTTCAAACTCAGTTTAAATATGCCCTCTCCTTGCCACTTGGCTTGATTGTTGTGGTCTTCCCACAAAAGCCTTCGGCTTTTTGGGTTTTTTTGTTCTTTTTTGCTTTTTTATTTCTTTTTGGCTGTGCCCGAAGCACCTGGAAGTTCCTGGGCCAGGGACCGAACCCACCCCACATCAGCAACCCGAGCTGCTGCAGTGATGACTGATCCTAAACCCACTGCGTCACCAGGGAACTCCAAAACCACTAGTTTTATACATATTGTGCAGAGTTCAAATGTCAGGTGGAGGAGGACTACTTAAACTTCGGGCTTCTCAGTGCATAGTCACACAGAGGCCTTGGAGTCTGAGAGGACAGTGTTCCCAATACAGGGAGGTGAACAAGGATCAGGCAGGGAACAAGTCTCAATCTTACGGTTGAAGGATTACAGGGATGCCCAAGGCAGGCTCTCTGCCCTTGAGGACCTTACTGTCTAGGAGACCCTGGTGGCCACCTAGTTCTCCCCAACCCCTGATGTCCAAATCCCCTTCCCATTATCCAATTATCTGCTGACCTCGCAAGGCAGCCCATTCCACTGATGTGAAGGGAGACCTTCTGGATTTTGAACTGCAATCTGCCCCCTCTAGCTGCTATCCTTTGGTCCCAGTTTTTTCCCCGAGGACCGTTTGGACTAAGTCTGATCCCTTCTCCTATGACAGATGAGACTGATGTTCCAACCAGTGACAAGGACAATAAGAGGAAAAGAAATTGTGCTGGGAACTCAGGGAAGACTTCACAGGGGAGGTAAGATCTGAATGGAGCTTGAAAAATCTGGCTTTCCTTCCTCTTATTATCTGTGCCAAGGAGCCAGGAAAATGCTGGTGTGCTTTTAGGGTAAGGAACGGACATAACTAGACAACTTTTTTGCAAAACCCAAGCGTGTTGAGGTGGAACAGCAAGGTAACTGTAATTTGGTTCTTGGCCTTACCAGTGTGATGAAAAGTGGCTGTGGGTTGTAAACCTTGCTTTGATCCTGACCAGATGAACTGAAAAAGAATCTATATTTCTAACACAAATCCCATCAGAAAAAAAAGAAAAAGAAAACCCTTGCCTCAGTTTACACTCTTGTCCTCTGAGCGCTGAGTAAAACACTGACATTGAAATTACTATGGGGAAAAAAAAGGAGTTCCCATTGTGGCTTAGCGGGTTAAGGACCCACCATTGTGTCTGTGAGGATGCAGGTTCGATCCCTGGCCTCCCTCAGTGGGATAAGGATCTGGCATTGCTGCAAGCTAAAGCATAGGTTGCAGATGCGGCTTGGACTTGGTTTTGCTGTGGCTGTGGTGTAAGCTGGAACTCCGATTCATCCCCTGGCCCAGAACTTCCATATGCTGCAGGTGTGGCCCTAAAAAAAACGGAGAAAAGAAAGAAGTTACTATGGAAACCCAGAAATTGTGTTGTTTTGTCTTTTTGGGATCCAGTCTGCCTCACCCTTAAACAATATGTCCACATCCTCTAAAAATGGCAGCAGGAGAACCAGGCTTGTTCTGTGATGATTTCCAGGATCTTAATGTCTAGTTGGTGAGTGTGGATACTGTGTGAATGTTAAATTACAGTGCAGGATAGAGCTATTTTAATTCAGCAGTAAACACGGGAGCCGTGATCAATTGCAAATGAGTGGGTTCATCAAATGAGTGTTTTAAGTTTATAGAAAATCAAAACCACCAAAGACTGGAGTCTCTGTGAAAGGCTTTGAGGAGGAAGAGAGGGCTGGGTCTTGGAGAAAAGGATTTAGATGAGAAGAGGAGAAGGGAGCACTGGGTAGCTGGATTTGTATGGAGCTCAGGGTTCAGGTAAGTGGGTGACTGGACACGTTTGTGGAGATGGGAGGAAGCCCACCTGGGCAGCCTGGAGGGTCTTGAAAGCTGAGACAAAGAGACTGCGTAGGAGACATGACAATGATCCAGGAGTGAAGTGCTGAAGATCTGAACAAGACACTCAGAGCCAAGAGGACAGATTCAGCTGGGAAAGGATGCGTGTTTCATCTGGTAAAGGGATGGTACATGTTTATGCTAGGGGACCTGGCACATGAAAACACCCCCAAAATGCTAATCCTCTCCCTTGCTTTGCCCTTTCCTCACTCCTGGCCTTTCCCTCAGGCTATTTCCATGGCCATCTTGTCTCCAGGGCACCAGAGCAGCAGGAATGGGAGAGGGAAAACCTGGCCCCACCCCATGTGTGTATGTGTTTATTCATTCACTCTTTCATTCAAGGAACATGTATTGTGTGCCTCGTGCTGGGTATCAGAGTCATCTTTCTGCCTGCCGGGTACTCATAGATCAGTGTGGAAGACGATTGTACAAAGTCATCTAATCAAGGTAGAAAGTATTAGTGATAAAAGAGTAGGCTAGAAAAAGTGCTAATATAATCCAGAGAAGGAATTTATTCATTTACTCCTTTCTCTGCTCAACTCAGTTCATTCCAAAGCAAGACTGGACCTCGGCAAGAGTGGTAAATAAGCTCAGCACCTGCCCTCAGGTTGGGTGTGAGTTTGGCCTATGTCTCTATGATGTTTGCCTCTGACCAAATTTGTGGGCAAGACTGGGAGCTTAGGGTGACCATGTATGCCTGCGTTTCAATGAGCCCCTGTCTGCGGGCGTGTTTGTGTATGTCTTCCACGTAAGTGGAATTTATTCATGTCAAGTCTCAGCTGTGGGACACTGACCCTCCCAGGACTGAGAAGATAAGGCTGCCCAGGTGTCTCTGACCTCAGAACCCTAAAGGGGCTGGGGATTGGCCCTTTACTCACCTTGTTCCTCTCTCAGAGCTGAGCTGTGGAAAAGCTGCCCCTAGAGGCTCCCCCTGCAGATTCCTCCACCCCATGCGAGCTGCCCTCTGATGGATAGGAACACATTGGTGCCAAGCACAGTACAGCCTTTGTGCTCTGCCATCAGCGGTGATCCATCAGCTCTAACCTGACAGCAGGGCGTCAGGCCCTAATCCCCACCCCTGCTGGCTTGGGCACTCAGGGCCCCCTGCTCCTACTGCAGCCTCCTCCAGTAGCAGTCCTGCTCCCTCAAGAGGAAGGAAGGGAGCCTCCCCAGCCAGAGCTCTGGGGCCAGGCTGTTTGTGCTCTGACTCTGACTGTCTCAACTTGATTCTGCCTATTTGCATGCTGGGCTGACCTCATTTGCGTGGTAGTGGTTGGATTTCAAAATGCTCAGAAATCCCCTCCACCTGACTCCTTCCTTCCCCATCTGCTGCACACCCAGTCCCACCTCTCTGACCCCCAGCATCTTCCAGTCCCTACCGACCTCACAGAGGGGCCGACTTGTGCTGCTGGTTTGCTTGACTGTCATCAAAACAAGTTTCTCATCCTAGGGTCTCACATGCCTGGGTATAGAGGCTGAAGGGGAAAGTTCTGGAAGGGCGAGAGCCTCTGGCTTCTCCAAACAGGCTCTATATTTTGTTTTCCTATGCTAATTCTCTGGTATGATGGATGAGGACCAGGTGGGGGTTGGGTGGCGGACGTGCATGTGCATTTCAGTAGGGCCTAGATGCATGGACATGGCACGCAATTCAGAATCACCTGTGAGACAGCAGCTTTGTCACGGGGTGGGAACACGCCACAGAATCACAGAATGTCAGAACTGTAAGGTAGAATCAGGATCAGCTAGCACACCTTCTTCCTTCTACATAGTGAGAAACTGAGCCCCAGAGTAGGGAAGTGACTTCCCTAGGGGTGCGCAGGGCACTGATGTCAAAAGTGTGAAGGGGTGTAGTGGTCGAGCTTGGGCCTCGGGGCTGAATAAAGTTGCCTCGTCTCCCTCTCGGAGGCTGACAGGTGAAAGGTGCTGCAAGTAAGTACCTGCTTTCCAGGTGGACCTGAGGCCATGGGTAGGAGGCATTGAGGGAACTGGAGGTGCTCTAGGTTTCACATGGAGCATTCCGGGAGATATTAGGAGAGGTAACGATGGAGAGATGAAAAGAAGACACAAAAGAAAGGTGACAGACAATAGGCTGGGTAGACCAGGGGGGATCTTGAAGGTTGGAGACAGGAGGAGAGGTTTGGAGGCAGATGGGAGCCAGGGTAGAGAGATGAGGGGGAGGGGAGGGCCCCAGGCCTCCGGAGGCCACACATTGTTTCCATTGAAAACTGAGCATCGAATAACCACTGGGAAATCCGTCCCAGGCTGGAATCTGGAGCTCAGAGCCAGGCTCATTCATCAAAAATCTCTGGCCTTGGGGTGGGGAAGTGCAGGTCTGGAGGTGGAGGAGAATGGGTCCTCAGAGAGTGAGGGTCATGGAGAGGTGACTGGTAGACACAAAGCACAGGGCTCATTTTTAAAATAACTGGACCCCAGAGTTCCCGTCGTGGCGCAGTGGTTAACGAATCCGACTAGGAACCATGAGGTTGCTGGTTCGATCCCTGCCCTTGCTCAGTGGGTTAACGATCCAGCGTTGCCGTGAGCTGTGGTGTAGGTTGCAGACGCGGCTCGGATCCTGCGTTGCTGTGGCTGTGGTGTAGGCCAGTGGCTACAGCTCCGATTAGACCCCTAGCCTGGGAACCTCCACATGCCGCGGGTGCGGCCCTAAAAAAATGACAAAAGGCAAAAAATAAAAAAATAAAAATAAAATAAGTGGACCCGGACTCAGCAGATCGCACGTTGCAGTATGGACCTGAGGGTCGGTGGAATTATAGATGAGGATTTCTTAAGAGTAGTCTATGCTCCTATGGGCTGGGCATTTCAGCTCCTGGTTGAGACAGTTACTGTCAGAAAGTTCAGAGAAAGAGGACAAACGAAGCCTGGGCAAGGAGTCAGGACTTATTGCTGTCATTTCTCCTCTCTGATTCTCAACTCTCCTGTTTGTAAATCAAGAGGCTAGATTGGCCCTTTGAGAGGTGACATTCTCTTTCTGATTCAGCATGTGGGCTGGAGGAAGTGCTCTTGGGGTCAGGATAGGAGGACTGTTTTGAGTGTGGTATGAACCAGACCTAGCTCTAAAGATGGGATCAGAGAGGGTAGGTTTCCTTGGCTATTTTGTCCCTGTCCCATCTCCACTTCCGCTTCCATACTCAGTCTCACTGAAAGGCAGCCAGAATGTTCTCTGGACCCATTTCAGCCTACCTAGAACTGCCTGGCATTCTTTGTCATACTCACCTCTGAACGGCCCCTTCCCCCCGCCCCTGCCTGTTCCCCTTCCCATCCAGCCTCTCCATCCTGCCCTCCGTGTGGGCTCAGAGCCCTAGCATGCCACCCCACCCCCTTCTAGTCTCTGGACAGCTTCTATTTCTGCCGCTTTGACAAGTTGTGACATATTTGGGAGCAGCTGCTGCCTGGGTGGAGGTGCCTTTGCTTTTCTCCCTGCTCTGTCTTCTCCTCCCCAATACCTCTCCCAAAAGCCACCCTTTCCCAGAATGTGCTATAAGACCCTCCCTGAATTCCTCTCTCTGGAACTCAGACATCCAGCTTTTCCTAGGTTCCTGCAGGGGTGGCCAAGGCTCTAGACGGATATAGAGGGACCCTTACAGGGTAGGAAGTCATGTGACAAGGTATAGAGAATAGGATCTCTTCTGCTATGTGGTTTGAGGCAAATCTCTTCCCTCTCTGGGATTCATTTTTCTATCTTTAAAATGGAAATGATGAGTAGTCTTCCCTACTAACTCTAAGTAGTTTTGCCACCGATTAACTGTAGGGACTTGTGAATTATCCCTGTGCTGTTGATACCATTACTCTTGTCTTCTCTAAGGACTTTATTCCATTGCCCTTTCTCCCAAATATGTTTAACTTCTTTCTCTCTGCTGGCCTTTCCTCTTAGCTCATAAACATGCTGAAGTCTCTCCCATCGAACAGTGCTTCTTGGAGTTCCCATAGTGGCTCAGCGGTAATGAACCCTAGAATCCACAACCATGCGGGTTCAATCCCTGGCCTTGCCCAGTGGGTTAAGGATCTGGCATTGCCATAAGTTGCAGTCTAGGTCACAGACGTGGCTCAGATCTGGCATTGCTGTGTCTGTGGTGTAGGCCGGCAGCTGCAACTCTGATTCAGCCCCTAGCTTGGGAACCTCCACATGCTGCAGATGTGGCCCTAAAAAGAAAAAAAAAAATGTTTTTTTTTTTCCATGTAGCCTCCTCAGCAAAGTCTCTGTCACTAACCTTCCCTTCTTTAGGTTTCCAGAAAGAGGAGTTTACGCTTACTCTTTCCACTTCACGTTCGCTTAACTGCTCACTGATTTCTACCTTACCTGGGACACTAAAACTTCTGTTCCCCAAATCATCAGACACCCTCACTAGGTGCCAACTCCAGGAGCTATTTCTCAGTTTTAACCTTACTTGATTGGTTTGTGTCGTTTGACAATGTTGACCACATCCTCTTTAAAACTGTTCTCCTAGCGTCGACGACCCCTTCATCTCCTAGTTCTCTGGTTTCTCTCAGCGTTCCTCCTTCTCTCTTCTTCCTTCTCTTTCCCCTCCTCTTTTTCCTCATAAGAAGGATTTTCTACTCTCAGTCCTCTTCTCTACAGTCTTCTTAGATAATCTCATTCTCCCACTTAGGTTTCAACTACCATGTGTGAAAATGTGAGCTGTTCTAAACTGTTATATATTGATGACTCCCAAATCTATAATCCAGCCTTGTTCTCTCCCCCTGATCACACATTCAAGGTTTTGTTAAATATCTCCACATACGTCTCCACTTTAGGAATCTTGCAGTCTCCTAAAATTAAATATATTTGATATGGAATCCAGCTACTCACTTCCCCCATTTCAGTATCTCCCCTGTTGGTAACTAATGCCACCACCCACCCAGTATTTCCTCTCTCTCATCCTTCCAAATCCAGTTATTCAAAAAGCCCTTCAGTCTCTGCTCTCCTCTGCACCTTAACAATTCCTAGAATTCCTAGCTTCACCTAGGGCCAGGAATTGTTTGAGTTTCCGCTAGGTATAGCAAGAGCCTCACAAAAGGTTGCACTTCATCAGTAAAATAAAGTACTCTATATATGCTTTTTACAAGTTTAAAAACAAGTTGCAAACAAAGGATCAAACTAATAACTTCCTGCCAGAACAAAGTCCAACATTCTTCAAAGGAATATGATAAAATTCAACACTCAGGAGTTCCTGTGGTGCATTAAGAACCCAACTGTAGCAGCTCAGCTTGTTGCAGAGGCGTGAGTTCAATCCCTGGCCTGGCACACTGGGTTAAAGGATCCAGTGTTGTCATAGCTGTGCCATAGGTCACAGCTGTGGCTCAGATTTAGACCCTAGCCTGGGAACTTCCATATGCCATAAGTGAGGCCATTAAAAAAAAAATGACACTCAGTTATGTAAAATTCATAATGTCAGTTATACAATTAAAAATTAGTAGGCAGCAAAGAAGCAGAAAAATATGACCTATAATCAGGAGAAAAATTAGTCAGTTGAAATAGACCCAGAAATAAAGAGATGATAGAATTAGCAGACAGGGCCATGAAAATAATATTATAAATATGTTCAGTATGCTTAAGGATTTAAAGAAAAACATGAGCCTAATGAGAGAAATAGAAAATATGAAAATAATTCAAAATTCACCAGATAGGGTTTATGTATTAGTCTGCTTTGGCTGTCATGAGAAAATACCATAGACTGGATGGCTTAAACACGGAATTTTATTTTCTCACAGTTCTAGAGACTAGAAATCTGAGATCAGGGTAACAGTATGGTTGGGTTCCTGTGAGAGATCTTTTCCTAGCTTACAGATGACTGCCTTTATGTGTTGTGCCCCCATGGTCTTTCCTCAATACAGAAAAAGAGAGCAAGCTCTCTGGTGCTTCTTCTTATAAGAGTAATAATCCCATCAGACCTGGCCACTACCCTCATGACTTAATTAACTCCCCAAAGCCCTGTCCCTAAATACCATTACGTTAATTTCATTCAGGAGTTAGGGTTTCAACACGTGAATGGGGGGAGGCACAGACATTCAGTTCATAACAGATTAATAGCAGATTAGACATTATAGGAAAAAGTTCACTGAATGTGAATACAAAGCAATAGGAAATATCAAAAATGAAATAAAAAGATAAAATATTTTTTAAAAGAGCTTCACTGATATGTGTGACCAACATGTAATTACAGTCCTAGAAAGGGGCAGAAAAATATTAGAAGAAATAACAACTACAAATCTTCCAAATTTGATGGAAACTATAAACTCACAAATCTAAGTCAATGAATCCCAGAAAGGATAAACACAAAGAAAACCAAGGAACATCATAATCAAATTTCTGAAAATCCATTTAAAAAAGAGAAATTTTAAAGCAGTCAGAGAAAAGGGGCACGGTATGTATTGAAGAACGAAGATTTTGAAGACCTGCTGACTTGTCATCCGATAATATGAAGGACAGAAGGCAGCAGAACAACATCTTTAAAGTGCTGAAATGTCTGTCACCTTGAATTCTATACCCAATGAAAAATATCTTTCAAGAATGAAGGTGAAATAAAGACTTTTTCTGAACAAAGAAAAGCTGGCAGAATTTATCACCAGGAGATATTCACTATAATAAATATTAAGGAAGTTCTTTAGGCAGGAGAATGCTACAAAACTGAAATTTAGATCTACATAAAGGAATGAAGAGCATCAGAAGTGGTAAACTTGTGGGTAAATATAAAAAGACTTTCCACCCTCATTTAAAAGTTTATTTAAAAGATAGTTGTTTATTTAAAGCAAAAATAACAACAATGTATTATAAGGCTTATAACATAAAAATAAAATGTATGACAACAAGAGCACATAGAATGGGATTGGGGCAATGAAGTGTGCTATGTAGGGCTCATGTATGAAGTGCTATAATATTACTTGAAAGTAGACTGTAATAAGTTAAATATGAGTATTGTCAACATTAGAGCAACTAACAAAAATAAAACATAAGAGCAACTACCGAAAAAGAAAACATAGAGTTATAGTTAGCCAACAATGGAGATAAATTGGAATGTTAAAAAATTCTTAATCTAGAAGAAGACTGGAAAAGAGGCAAAAAGGAACAGATTGATAAGATAAATTGAAAACAATTAGCAAGTTGTTATATTCACACTGGACGAAATCTATAACTGAATAAATATAAATAGGCTAGAGTAAAGAAATAAGATCCAAATATAGGCTGTCTAGAGGAATCTGACTTGACACAAAGACACCAGTAGGTTGAGAGATGGAAAAATATATACTATGAGAATATAAATCATAAGAAACCTGGAGTGCCTATATAAGTATCATAAAAAGCAGATTTCAAAACAAAAAGTGTTACTTTGGATAAAGGGATACACTGTATAATAATGAAGGTATCAATTTATCAATAAAACATATTAATCTTAAATGTATATGTATCTAATAACAAGCCTCAAAGTGCATAAAGCAAAATACATAACTACAAAACTGAAGGGAAAAATAGACAAATTCAAAATTTTAGCTAGAGATTTCAGAAATCCTCTCAGTAATTCATAGAACAAGTGGATAAAAATCAACATGGAAATAAAAGACTTAAGCTAGTTTTCTATTTTGCCGATTGACATTTGGAGGATATTCAACCCAGCAATAACTACACACGGCTGAAAGATGCTGGACCACAAAACAAGTCTCAATGAATTTAAAAACATTGATAATAAAGAGCATATGCTGTGACTATAATGGAATTAGGTTAAAAATCAATAACAGAAATTTCTAGAAAATCCCCAAATATTTGGAAATTAAATTTTTAAGTTGCTCTTGGGTCATTATTTATTGAGCTCTTTCTTCTAGGCCCTCTGCTAAGTGCTAGATAACCTGTAATTCATTAATCTTCACAATTATTCGATAAGGTAATTACATTATCACCATTTTGCAGATGAAGACCCAGAATTCAGAGAGGGTAGGTAGCTGGTGAGTTGTAAAGCTAGGACTAGAAACTTTTGTCTATGCCAAAGCCCAGCTCTAATAGTCAAGTAGTGAGAGCATTTGAGATGGGTGCTACAAAGAGAGCTGTGCTAGAGAGCCCTTTTGGGCATGTGGATAGGGGAATGCGTGGCTCAGCTGTTGATAGGCTGCTTGCCTTCTCACCAAATTCCCATCCCCAATATCACCCCCCAGGCTTGGTGCTCAAGAACCTTCCCTTTAGAAAGTCTCCCATTGGATGTTTCCTTGTGTTCTTCACCACCCAAATTCCTCTCTGTTATGGAGCTCCTCTTTTGGTAGCCAGCATTCTCCATGACAAGTTCACAGGCCTTTCTCAGATGCTCTCTAAATTCTTCACAAGCTTTCTTGGTCTTCCTCCTCTAAGAGTCCCACCTTCACTGCCCTCACTTGTGGCTTCCTAATCTCAACAGGCCTGCTTTCTGCCCCAGGGCTTTCTGGATCCTTATCTTTGGGCCCTGAGCTCTAAGCAAGCCCCAAGACTGCCCACGTTCCTCAGGCTGCCTCCTCAGACCAGATCCACTATTGCTGGTCACCTAGAATCTACCAGTAGTCAGAATATCCCCACACTGTCCAGCACTGCCCAGGGGCTTGCTTTTCCTTTCTCTTTTACTTGAGACACACTTGAGCCAGACTGCCTGGGTTTTAATCCTAGCATTATCACTTTCTAGCTGTGCAAGTAGCTTGGCTTCTCTGTGCCTCCATTGCTTTATCTGTTTAACAAGGATAAAAATAAACCCTGTCTCATATAAGTCACTGTATGGATTAGATCAGTTCATATTTATATGAATGCTTGGCATGTAGAGTGTACTCAATAAGCTTTAGCTCCATAATTATTATTGGACCTACTTCTGTCCATGTCTCCCCCATCACACTGGGAGCTCCCTGAGAACAGAAGTAGTATTTATTCTATCACTCTGTCACCCTGGGAGCTCACCGAGGAGAGGGGCTGTATCTTCCCTAAAAATGGGGGTTCCCTGATGTCTCCCCCATCACACAGGAACTCCATCTGCGCCTTGCCCTCATCGCTCAGGACAGGGACATGACTATGGCAGTTTAGGGGAGCTCCTGGGCAGTGAGGCTGTCTTGGGCAGAGGCCCTGGGAGAGGTCTTAGTCCTGGTGAGAGAGCCATGGGGTCCTAGATAGAGATTCCTACACAGGGTAGGTGGCCCCCAGAGTGAGCTGGGAAACTCCAGAGACAAGGCAGCTTCCAAGGACTCCTTCTACCCTTAGGAAGGGGCAAGCCAGGCATTCCCCCTAGACTCTCTGTCTATGCACACCATTCTAAGGATGTCAGCCCTAGACACATGCTTACTTCTTTCTCTCTATCAGAAGACAGGAGATGCACTGTGATCCAAGGCAAAGATCAGATCAAGATGGCATTGATCCTAGCCCTGATACTTGCTAGTTGTATGATCTTTCATTCATTTAATATCCTGGAATCTTTGTTTCCTCATAGGCAAAATGGTAATTAGAAACTTCATTTCTCTGGGCATATCATGTACTCAATAAATGTTGAATCAGTGATTGCATATTCCTTTCCTTTCTTTTGGGGGGTTTAGAGAACAAAATAGCCAACCTTTCCTCTGGTAAGTCGAATTCCAGCATCTGTCGGCCAAACAGGTCATCGAGATGACATTTAGTTCATTCCCAGTCTTTAATCCATTCCAAGTACACACTTAAATAAGCTCCCAAAATGGAACCTTTGGTAATACATTCCCATTCTTTGGTCATGAGAAAATCCCTTCTAACATCACTTCGCTCCCTCTCTACCCCACCCCTAATGGCACATCATAGGCATGTTCTGTCTTTGACACTTCTCTATAGCTGGACTCTAGAATGTGTAAGTCATTTGGTCAAGAGTCAGGACATCTGGATTCTAGTCCTAGGTCTGCTATTAACCCCAGTGTGACTGAAGAAATGGATGCTAGTATTTACTGGGTCTCTACTGTGTCCCGGCCACTGTGCTAATTGGTCTACGTACATTACCTCATTCACTTCTTACAAGTGACACAATCCCTTTACAAAGGAAAAAAAATCTAAGGTTCAGAGAAGTGAAGAAACTTGTACTAGAATCACACAGCTTTTAAGTGATGAGTTCACATCTCCCTGACTCCACAGCCTATTTCCATTGTGTTATGCTGACTTCTCTAGGGGCGATAGTTTCTTGATCTGTAAAATAAAAGAATTGGATTCTGTGTTCTGGAAGGTCTCATCCAGCTTTGACCTTTTGTTACCACCTGCTCGAGGCCTCTGGAAGGATCTTAGGAAATTTCTGCACAGCTTTCTGGATTGCCCTTTCCTGACCATCTTTTTTGTCTGTCTGTCTCTAGGCCCTCCTCACAGTCCTCTCCAGTGAGCCGGTGTGAGACAAGGAACCAAATGTTTCCCTGAGTCAGGGCAGTTCCATCTGCTGCGTTCCCTGCATAGCAGGCTGTGGGAACGTTGCATTCCACCCTCCAGATCCTGGTGCCTAAAGTGTTTTCCCTGAGCTATATTGCCTCTCGGCATTCCCCTCTCTGTGGGAGCTTGGACCAGCCCAAAGCAAGATCTGTTTGCTTTTCTGCCTCTGAAAGCAATTGGCTTCCTGGCGGTAAAGGTATAGTTGGGTGAAGCGGCTTCCTGGACCCAGGCACTCTTCCTAAGCAGACTGTTTCCATTCCTAAAGCATCAAGCCTCACTCTCTCAGACCACGCATGGAGTGCACACATGCAAACATTCACCAACTTTTTTGTTCTGTGTCCTCACCCCATCTTGGCTCTTTAAAAATGGAGACATATCCCTGACTTCAATTTTCTAGCCATAGTTCACCTCAGCCTACGGTTTGCTTTCCTGTATTTACAGATAGTGATATTGAGGCATTGGGAACTAAGTCAGGAGACCATCCTGGGACAGGATCTTGGGCACCTGCCATTCCCATATCTCCAGTTGTCTCATCATTCCTGAGTGTGTCCAGATTTCTGAAAGTGACAGTTTCATTTGTTTGCTAGCGAGGCTCTCATATTTCCTGGTCCAGGGGTGAAGGACAATGTTTTCTTGGATTCCTGGACCCATAACCAGCTGTATATTCCATCTGGTGTGACTTAGTGGGAGCTGGGTAGTCAGAGAAGCACCCTGGGCCTGAAGTAGGATTAATTCATGTGACCATCATTGCCGTATAATCATTAACAGCTACATTATCATTGCAAGACTTTCCTGTTTACCAGTACTTTGATAAATACTTTATACACATTAACTGATTTGTGTTATTCCAATTTTCAGACTGGGAGTTATAGTTTCTAATGGTAACTAACTGAAGGTAGATGCAAGATTAGAACTTGGCCTGACCAACCTCAAAGTCAGTGGTCAGTCTCCTCCATTAAGGTCTGCTACCTCAGACTCAAGGCCTTGGATGACCTTGGTAACCAACTCTTCTTCAGAGTGGGAATACAGTAAATACTCAGCAAGTGCACATGGTGGCTATCCACTACATGCTTACTAATTAGCTGAGCTAAGCGGTGGTGTCCATATCATAAAAGCAAGTCACTTCTATGGTATAGAGTGAGAGTTCAGGGTCATTTCTCCTCTGGGTTGACTTGAATGTTATAGCTTACATGCTCTGTGTCCTGGGGTGAATTCCTGGCCCTTTGGATGTTGATGATACCCATTGGGGGAAAAATGAAGATGTGAGTCAGAGAGACATGGAATTGTAGATGAGTAGAGGCAGGAGGCTGGATACCTTGACCTTCAAAAGGATTGTTGAGCCTGAGGAGTAAGTGAGCTGCATCAAGTTACTTGGGTCTTTGTTGATTCTGAAACATACAGCCTCTCCCCTGGAGTCATGAATTTGGGAGCATTCTATCCACTCACTGATGGGCATGCCTGGCACCAGCGCTATAGCCCTGGGAGTGGATTTTGGCATGCTGAGTGGTGTTCATGGCGCCTCACTCCCCGCCACATAGAGCAGATGGCACCTCCTGACCTGTCTTCCTTTTGCTTTGTGCTTGCTGTCTGTTCTTTGGGCTTGGCTCTTGGCCTTGGAGGTTGATAGCCAAGAGCTTGACTTCTGACTTCTGATATCCACAGGACTCCCCTTTCCCACATATGCTATGTTGAAATCAGAGATGCATGAATGTTCAGAGCTGGGAAGCATCTTAGACCAATTATCTGTTTTAAAAAGGAGAGACCAAGAACTAGAGAGAAGGAAGTGGCTTGCCTGAGGTGACAGATGGCAGATTAGCCATTTTGGACTTCAGTGCCTACCTGCATTGTCCTCAAGATCCAGGATATTTATTTAATAAGCATTTGACATTTTCGACATATATAGCAACACTGCCTTTTTGTGGGTGATCACCTGGTAGGCCTCCCTTCTGTACCTCTCCTGGGTCTGCCAGTTCCCTGTATCCTTCCCCACCCCCATCAAATTCCTGGTCCAGATTTATACCCCTGTGATCTTGCCTCTTTAAGTGGCTAAGGACTGTTGTGACAGGGAGAGATGTCTATACCCTTGGCCTCTCCCCGTTCCCACACAAGCCAGGGTACCAGACAGACACTACTTATAGCCATGAGATTTAGGATGGTTTCTTAGCCTCACCAAGCCTCAGTTTTCTCATTTTGCAAATGGGGATAATAATGCACTTAGCTTAGTTCCTGGCACCCAGTCAGCTAATAACACGTTGTTATTATTATTGTTATTATTATTATACTAATACTATTATTATTAGTGGGACCATTATTATTCCTGAAAGCAACAATTCTCCGGAAGGCTTCTCACCTAGCCTGGAGGACGGAACTCAGGCTCCATAACGTTTCCATGGTAGAAACCCTCCCTCCCCAAATACATACAAAATCCACATGCCAGGAGTCCTTGTGAAGTCCTCAGTCCTTACCCTGGCCTTATTCATTGTCAGCCAAGCCACTGGCATTTCACAAATCTTAGCTCTGCCTGTTATAAGCTATAAATAACCCCCAGACATCTGTTCTATGAAACCCCGATACTGAGACCAAAAGCAGAAGCTTCCCCATCCTTTCCCATCTTATGCTGCTTCTGGCAGGATTTTAATTTTCTCTGCTTTCAAATTTAAAGCTCTTCCCCTTTGTGCCTTTTCCCCCAACCCCAAGCTTGTGGACTCTCTGTCATTGCAAATGTCGAGGAAATCTCTGGGGAACAGCTCTCTTAGAAGAAAGTGCCTATTTAGGGAATTGCACAGAAACAGTGTGCTGCCTTCTCCTCCATTGGCCAGGGAGGGCCAGCAGCTACAAGGTGAAGAGGATGTGCACAGAAAACCTGAGGGGACTGTGAAACAGGTGTCACCATGGCAAAGGGATTCAGAAGCAGTGGCTGTCTGAGTCCCCAGAGCTAAGCAAGCCCTCAGTCCTCTTGGAGGGAATAAGATGAGAATCCTTGGGGCCTTTCTTCACTCTCATTCTCACCCCCTGAAAACACGTATTCTTCATAAGACCTCTGGGCCTCAGCCCCTTTCAACCTGCCAAAGAGATAATTAGCTAATCTGGGTGGTTATATGTTATGGACCAAATGTTTTGTCCTTCCATCCCCTGAATTCATATGTGAATGATATATTGACGTGATGATATTTGGAGATGGGGCCTTTGGGAGGAAATAAACGTTAGATAAAGTCATCAGGGTGTGGCCCTCATGATTGGATTAGTGCCCTTATAAGAAGAGGCACCAGAGCTTGCTCTCCCTCCACATGTTTGCACTTATCAGTGCAAAGGCAATTTGAACAGAGCAAGAAGGCAGCTGTGTGTAAGCCAGGAAGAGAGTTCACTAGAACCTGACTGTATTGGCACCCCGATCTTGGACTTCCAGCTTCCAGAAGTGTGAGAAAATAAATTTTTATTTTTTAAGCCACGTAGTCTATGGTATTTTGTTATGGCAGCCTGAGTCAGCAATACTCAAGCAGGATGGCCAGGATATTCCCTCTTCTCAGGACAGCATGTCAGTACGGCCTTCCTGGAGACAATATCAATGACTGTGTGAAACCTGGAGCCACGTGTTTTTCCCATCATAAGCCACATGATCAGAAATCTATATTAAAGATTTGTACTTTACATGTATTTATATGAAAGACAAAGTTTTGATTGGTATATCAAATTTTACTAAATTGAAAGTAAGATTTTTAAGTAATGAAGTATAAACATAATAATTTAACAAATGCTTATATTCCCACCATCCAGTTTAAAAAAGAGAACATGTTAGCACTGCCTTTGAATGCCTCCCTGATCTCATCCATTCCCACCTCAATATGAAGTAACCCTCATCACTAATTTTGTACTTATGATTCCTTTGCTTTTCCTTACAGTTGTATCACATTTTTAATCCCTAAATGGCATAATGTTTGATTTTATGTTTTTGAATATTTTCAGTGGAAGCAGAGTATACTAGCTTCTTTTATCTGTGTTATGTGTATTGCAATTCATTTTCCTTTCATTATAGTGCAGAATTCCATTGTGTGAATATAGCACAACCTATGCTTCAACTCTATTGCTGATGGAAAGTATTTTTTCCCATTTTGGGAGTACCAAATATTATGCTGTGGTGAATATTCTTCATGTCTCTTGATGTGTGTATGGAAGAGTTGTTCTAGGCTATATATATGAAGTGGAATTGTTGGCTCACAGAGTTTATGCATTTTAAACCTTGCTGGATAAAGTAAAAACTGTTTTCCAGTCTGGTTGTACCAATTTATACTCCCACTAAGGACACTGTCACATATAATTTTTGTTCATTTATCTTGTGACAACAAAATGGCACCTCTTGTGGTTAAAATTTGCATGTGATGACTAACGAAAACATCAGAAAACTGTCCATGTCTGCTGATGACTAATAAATATTTATTCAGATATTTTTTGGCCATTCAGATTTCTTTGTGAAATTCCTCTTCAAATATTTTACCCATGTTTCTATTGAATTGTTATTTTCTTATTGAGTGTAGGGGTTCCTCGTATATTCTCATAGGAGTCCTTTGTCAGATTTAAGTATTGTCTTCTTGGAGTTCCCATTGTGGTGCGGTGGAAACAAATCAGACTAGTATCCATGGGGATGCAGGTTCAATCCCTGGCCTCACTCAGTGGGTTGGGGATCCAGCATTGCCATGAGCTGTGGTGCAGGTCAAAGACTAGGCTTGGATCCCACATTGTTATGGGTGTGGTGTAGGCTGATAGCTGTGGCTATGATTCGACCCCTACTCTGGGAACTTCCATATGCTGCAGATGTGGGCCTAAAAAAAAAAAAAGCTTCCATTCAGGTTTGCCTCATCACTCTCTTAATATGCTTTTCCTCTACTTTTCCTTTAGAGTTAATGCTTTTCGTTCCTATTTAAGAAAACTTTGCCTATTGCCGGGTCATAAAGGTACTTCTTTTTTTTTCCAGAAATTTTATTTTTTCACCTTTACATTATGTCTCTGTCTGGAACTGAGTTTTGTATGTGATGTGAGGCTGTTGGTCACCTCTCTAGTGAAAGCTGTGCATGTGTTCTGTGGAGCAGGCCTCTGAGGTCTGTGCCAACAAACACTGCAGGGTCCTCTGCTGTGAAAGCTGTGGGGAGCCTGCAGCTGTTGTGGAAGCTTTTGAGGTCCTTAGTGGCAAAGACTTCCGGGGTTCTCCATAGAGCAGGCCACTGGGACCTGTGATGTTACTCATACTTATAGTCCACAGTCTTTTTTTATTCCTAGCCATCTCCTGACGTCTTAGCTAAGCCAGTGTCGCTACCAATCTTCTTGTGCAGTTTTTCTTTGATTTTTGTTCTACTGTGTTGCTGTAGGTCTTAATTGGACTCTTGGGTCCTCGCAGGGGTATTTTTGTCTGTGATAGCTGTCTGTTGTTTTTGGGGGGGACAGTGCTGCTCTCTCTTACTCTGCCATTTTGCCGATGTCACCCCAAGGTTATTTTTGCTGTTTATAAAACACTGCAGATGGAGTTGTTTGTTTTCAGCACTTTAAAGATGCTATTCCATTATCTTCCAGCTTTCATTACTTTTACTGAAAGGTTCACTAATTGTATTATTTTTTTTAATTATATTATAGTTACTCCTTTGCAACAATGTGTGTTTTTACTCTGTCTGCTTTTAACATTTTCTCTTTGTTTTGGTTTTCTCCAGTTTTACTATGATGTATTGGGGAGTGGGGGTGGAGGAGGGTTGTCTTATGGATATTCTTGAGTTGGTAGCTTCATATTGAAATATTCTAAGATCCGAAATACTTCTATGTGAAGTATTTCTCCAAATACTTCATCCGTCTTATCCTTCTTCCTCCCCTCTAGGACTCCAATTACATGTATGTTGGAATTTTAACTATGTACTATATGCTGCACATGTTTTCCACCCTTTGGGAGGTATATATTTTAATCTGAATATTTTCTATTGACTCATCTTCCAGTTTACCAGTGCTCTCTTTGCTTTGTTTGATCTGCTGTTAAAGTCATCAAATGTATTCTTAATTTATGGTATTGTATTTTTCAGTCCTAGGATTTCCATTCAATTCAAATGTATTTTCTTAAATACATTAATCACAGTTACTTTAAAGTCTGTATCTGGTAAACAAAAAAATCTGAATTACCTATGGGTCTGGGTTTCCTTTGGGGGGAGGTTTTTTTTTTTTTTTCTTCTTGGCTTTCAGTCTTTCATGTGTTGTCAATTTCCAATTAATTGCTGGATTTTTTTTCTCAGAAATTATAGAAACTCTCAGTGATCTTAACTTCCTCCAAATAAAGCTTTAATTGTCTTCTGGCAGGCAGATAGGTTTTGATCAGATTAACTTGATCCAATTGACACAATCTGTTTCCATGTTACCCTTACTTCTAGGATATAGTTCTCTGGAGGCTAAACTGAAACCCTGAGATGCTGAACTCTAATTTTGTCTTCCTTGATCCATAAGAATAACCAAAATTTCTGCTTGATCTCTTGAAGCACTGCCTCACATATGCACAATTTAAGCAAATATCTTAATTGAAAATTGTCTTTAGAATGTTGGACTTAACTGAGTACAGTTCTCTTTTCTTTGGATCTTGGATGCCAGTTTTGTGCCTTTAAGTTATCTAGCTTTTCAAGTTCTCAGTGTAAGAGGTAATCTTTTTTTTTTTTTTTTGTCTTTTTCGGGCCAAACCTGTGGTATATGGAGGTTCCTAGGCTAGGGGGTCCAGCCGGAGCTGCCACAGCCACAGCAACTCAGGATCAGAGCCGTGTCTGTGACCTACACCACAGCTCACGGCAACGCCAGACCCTTAACCCACTGAGCAAGGCCAGGGATCAAACCTGCATCCTCATGGATGCTAGTCGTGTTTGCTAACTGCTGAGCCACAACAGGAACTCCAGCAGTAATCTGATACCAATTATTTTTTCACAGGCAGAAACAAAAGTCCCTCTAAGATAAAAACTTAATGACAGCAAGGACCTTGTCTGTCTTGTTCATCATTGTATCCTAGTTTCTAGAGCAGTGACTGGAATATAGTAGGTGCTTAATAAATGTAGCAGCCCAGTCCTTGGCTTCTACATGGGTCACAGTAGTTACTTGATTTGTCCCCTGCATTGCAAGTGAACTTCAAAATCTGGTTGGATGCTGCACGTGAACCATAATGGCATCTCCTGGAATTTTTATTGCAGTTACGTTGGAACTATGGATTAATTTGGGGGAGAATTCGATATCCTTATAATTTTGGAGAGGACTGACATTTTTGTAATTTTGTGTATTCTAAACCATAAATAGGATGTCTCTCTCCATTTATTTATTAAGAAAGGTAACGTAATACAAGGTTAAGAGCATGGATTCTATAGCCAAACTGCTTTAGTTCAAATCCCAGCTCTGTCACTCAATAGGTTTGTGATATTGCAATAGTTTCTAGTTTCCTTACCTCTAAATGGGATGATTATAATAAAAGTGCCTTTCTCATAAGAGTAGTTGAGAATTTGTTAGGCTAATAATTATAAAGCATTAGAATCACTTGACATATAGTAGGTTCTATACAAGTGTGTGTTACATAAAATAATTTTCCTTTAACGTGTTTCAATAAAGTTTTAAATGCTTCATAAAAATCTTATAATCTTTTGTTAGATTTATTCCCAGTTACTTTATATTTTGAATGACTATAGTTTTAAAGGTTATATTTTTATCTGGTTTTGCTGGTTCATGGAGATAAAATTAAGTGAAATTGATTTTGATATATTGATTTTTTTTTTTTTGGTCCAGTGAACTTGCAAAATGCTTCTATTTATTCTCATTATTTATTTGCGGATTTCTGAGAATTTTACACTAGGTAATCTTACAGCCTGTGAAAAAATAACAATTTTGTTTCCCCCTTATTAATTTTTTTTATGGCCTCACCCATGGCATATGGAAATTTGCAGGCCAGGGATTGAATCCCAGATGTCACTATGACCTATGTTGCACCTGCAGCAATGCTGAATCCTTTAACCCACTGTGCTGGGCTGGGTATCAAAGCTGCACCTCCACAGCAACTCAAGCCACAGCGATGATGTGTGTTATCTGTGGTCTTTTTGATGATAGGCATTCTGACAGGTGTGAGGTGATTTGAATTTCTTAAAGCGAATGCTTAGCATACTTATTTTCAGTCTTTCATTTTCTAATATAAGCATTTAATACTATAATTTTTCTCTAAAGTATCACTTCAGTTGTGTTTCACAAGTTTGACATGTAGTGTATTCTTTTTTCTAAATATTTTATTTCTTTAAAAAATTTTTTGAATTTCATTTTATTGGAGTACAGTTGACTTGTAAACATTTTAAATTTCTATCATAGTTATTGTCTAATCTGTGAGTTATTTAATGTTTTTATATCTCTTTTATGAATGTTATTTTTACTAAGTATAATAATTCTAGGAATAGACTTAATTTTCTTTAGCACATTAAAGATATTGTACCCTCTTCTGGCTTTCACTACTGATGAAAAAAGGAGTCAGTCTAACTGCCATTTACTTGACAATGTTTCTCTCTGACTGCTTTTAATGTCTTTTCATTTTAATTTTTCTTTTCTTTTTTAATTTTTAAAAGAAAAATTTGTTTATCCATCTGTTTGTGACATAGTGCTCAAGAGGCAAAGTGTTTCACATAATAGATTGCATTTCTAACTCCTTGGAGTGTTTGTTTCTTTGGCTAAAAGGAGAAACTAGACAGGAAAGGCAGGCAATGCTTAGGGAACTAAAATAAGGTCAGGACCAGGAAGAGCAATACTGATGGCATCCTCACAGGGATGGGCACAAGAGCGCTGTTAATGGGAAGCTGATTTTTTCTAAAACTGCTAGCTAGAAGCACAGGAGTACCAATTCTGGACACTCATGCTATCTCAGGCTTCAGTCAGCCCCATCCTCAGGTACAGCAGCACAGTAGTCACTCTTGATGTCTTACTGAATGTAGTAGTACAGCAGCTTGTAATTATGGGAGATCATGATTCTAACCAGGAACTTATCATGAATCCCCTTGCCCTTCATGGAGTTGTATACAGCAAAATACATTGGATTGTGAATGAATACATGAATACATTGGACAAACTGCAAGAAAGCATTTTCCAGATCTCCTTTGACTTCTATGTTGATGCTCTCTAATATATCATAAATCTTGTACTTTTCAAATACTTTCTGGAGTTGACACACACTCCACTTGGTCATGATGCTGATCTATTTGGGAATTCCTCTCCTCTTCTCTTTAGTATCATAGAGATCCCAGCATCTTGGGGATATACATAATCAATGACAGAGCCATCCTCTCCTCACCATATGTGTTGGAAACAATGTCCTTTTCCAAATTAGTCCTGCACATCTTCTTGTAGACTCTATTAATTTCCTGTAGTTCCTGGTTGGTCCTTGAGCAAATGATCTCAATGAGGGAATCCTCCTCTACCCCCAGCCCCTTCATGGAGGGTTCCAGCTCAGAAGCATAATACTGAGCAGGTGCTTTCAATAGGCCCCAAATCACTTTCTCCAGGTGGCCGGACAAGACTGACTTCAGTGCTGATGCACGTGCCTTTTTGGTCCTCCTCTGATAAGCAATATCTTGTTCATTGCCACATTTGGTCAAAATGTTGACAGTGGTAACCTCATCCATATCTTTTGTCCTGATGCCTGTTTCAGTGTTCAGAGCATTGAAGTTGTATGCTTTGACTGACCTGAATGTACTTGACGGTGTAGCATGATCACTTTCCAGTCTGGATTTGCACAGAATTTCATGAACAGTAGATGTTTTGACAGAAGCTATGTCAGGCACCAAGAACTGCGTGCATCCCCATATGTGAAGTTATTTTTTTTTTTTGTCTTTTGTCATTTTAGGGCTACACCCGCAGCATGTGGTGGTTCCCAGGCTAGGGGTCAAATCAGAGCTACAGCCGCTGGCCTACGCAGCAACAGGGTATCCAAGCCACCTCTGCAACCTACACCACAGCTCATGGCAACGCCAGATCATTAACCCACTGAGCGAGGCCAGGGATCAAACCCACAACCTCCTGGTTCCTAGTCAGATTCGTTAACCAGTGAGCCACAAGAGGAACTCCGTGAAGTTATTTTTTTTAATTTTATGCATCCTGAAAGTTTCACTAGGATGTGCTATAGGTGTAGATTACTTTTTATTTAAAATGATTGTGATTAGCTGGGCTTCCCAATTTAGTAGACTATTGTTGGTTATCAATTCTATTCTGAGAAATTTTCAGTCATTAACCCTTCAGATTGCTTCTGCCCTTTCTTTGTCTCGAGTCTTTTAGAATTCCAGTACAATCTTTTTTTCTTACTTTGCATCTCTTTGTCTCTCTGAATTCCACATACATGTCACATACATACTTAAAGTGAGGAGATGGAAGAAGATATTACATGCAAATGGAAATCAAAGGAAAGCAGGCATAGCAATACTCATATCAGACGAAAGATACTTTAAAATAAAGAAAATCACAAGAGACAAAGAAGGACCCTACATAATGATCAAAGGATCAATCCAATAAGATGTAACAATTGTAAATATATATGTACCTAACATAGGAACACTTCAGTAATCAGGCAATTGCTGACATTTGTAAAAGAAATCAACAGTAGCACAATAATAGTGGGGGACTTTAACACCCCACTTACATCAAGAGACAGATCATCCAGACAGAGAATCAACAAGGAAAGACAGGCCTTAAATGACACCCTAGGCCAGATAGATTTAATAGATGTTTATAGAACTTTCCATCTCAAAGCAGCAGAATATACATTCTTAAGTGCATATGGAACGTTCTCCAGGATAGATCACATCTCGGGCCACAGACCAAGCCTTGGTAAATTTTAAAAAGTTGAAATTATCCCATGCATTTTCTTCAGCTCCAATGCTATGAGACTTGAAATAAACTGCAAGAAAAAAAAAAAAAAACAGCAAAGAACACAAACTCCTGGAAGCTGAACAATATAGTACAAAACAACCAATGGATTATTGAAGAAATCAAAGAGGAAATCAAAAGATACTTAGAGACAAATGACAATGAAGATACAACAACCTGAAACCTATGGGATACAGCAAAAGCAGTTCTGAGAGGGAGGTTTATAGCAATACGATCATCTCAGGAAAGAAGAAAAAGCTCAAATAAACAGCCTAACCTTACACCTGAATTTTTTTTATTTTTCCATTATAGCTGGTTTACAGTTTTCTGTCAATTTTTCAACTGTACAACATGGTGACCCAGTTACACATACGTGTATAGATTCATCACAAGTGAGTAGACATAGTTCCTGGTGCTATACAGCAGGATCTCCTTGCTTTTCCATCCCAAAGGCAATAGTCTACAACTATTAACCCCAGTCTCCCATACCATCCCACTCCCTTCCCCACCCCCCTGGCAACCACAAGTCTGTTCTCCAAGTCCGTGATTTTCTTTTCTGTAGAAAGTCTCATTTGTGCAGTATATTAGGTTCCAGAAATAAGTGATATCATATGGTATTTGTCTTTCTCCTTCTGACTTACTTCACTCAGTATGAGGGTCTCTAATTCCATCCATGTTGCTGCAAATGGCATTATTTTATTCTTTTTTATGGCTGAGTAGTATTCCATTGTGCATATATGCCACATCTTCCTAATCCAGTCATCTGTCAATGGACATTTGGGTTTTTTCCATGTCTTGGCTATTGTGCATAGTGCTGCAGTGAACATGTGTGTGCAAGTGTCTTTTTCAAGCTTGGTTTTGTCCGGATATGTGCCCAAGAGTGGGATTGCTGGGTCATATGGTAGTTCTATGTATAGTTTTCTAAGGTAACTCTATACTGTTTTCCATAGTGGTGGTACCAGCTTACATTCCCACTAGCAGTGCAGGAGGGTTCCCTTTTCTCAACACCCCCTCCAGCATTTGTTGTTTGTGGACTTATTAATGATAGCCATTCTGACTGGTGTGAAGTGGTATCTCATGGTAGTTTTGATTTGCCTTTCTCTAATCATCAGTGATATTGAGCATTTTTAAATGTGTTTGTTGACCATCTGCATGTCTTCTTTGGAGAAATGTCTATTCAGATCCTTTGCCCATTTTTCAGTTGGGTTGTTGGCTTTTTTGCTGTTGAGTTGTAGAAGTTGTTTGTATATTTTAGAGATTAAGCCCTTGTCAGTTGCATCGTTTGACATTATTTTCTCTCATTCTGTAAGTTGTCTTTTTGTTTTCTTTTTGGTTTCCTTTGCTGTGCAAAAGCTTGTCAGCTTGATTAAGTCCTATTTGTTTATCTTTGCTTTGATTTCTGTTGCTTTGGGAGACTGACCTGAGAAAACATTTGTAAGGTTGATGTCAAATAATGTTTTGCCAATGTTTTCTTCCAGGAGTTTAATGGTGTCTTATCTTATATTTCAGTCTTTAAGCCATGTAGAGTTTATTTTTGTGCATGGTGTGAGAGTGTGTTCTTGTTTCATTGATTTGCATGCAGCTGTCCAGCTTTCCCAGCAGTACTTCCTGAAAAGACTGTCTTTTTCCCATTTTATGTTCTTGCCTCCTTTGTCAAAGATTAATTGACTGTAGTTGTCTCGGTGTATTTCTGGGTTCTCTGTTCTGTTCCATTGGTCTGTATGTCTGTTTTGGTAGCAGTACCACACTGTCTTGATTACTGTGTCCCTGTAATGTTGCCTGAAGTCTGGGAGAGTTATGCCTCCTGCTTGGTTTATGTTCCTCAGAATTGCTTTGGCAATTCTGGGTCTTTTGCGGTTCCATATAAATGTTTGGATTGTTTGTTCAAGTTCTGTGAAGAATGTCATGGGTAATTTGATAGGGATTGCATTGAATATGTAGATTGCTTTGTGTAGTATGGCCATTTTTACAATATTAATTTTTCTGGCCCATGAGCATGGAATATCTTTCCATTTCTTTGTATCTTCTTTGATTTCCTTGATTAATGTTTTATAGTTCTTGGCATATAAGTCTTTCACCTCCTTAGTCAGGTTTATTCCCAGGTACTTGATTTTTGGAGGTGCTATTTTAAAAGGTATAGTACTTTGGCATTTATAGTATTTCATTGTTAGTATATAGAAATGCAATTGATTTCTGAAGGTTAACCTTATATCCTGCTACTTTGCTGAATTTGTTGATCAGTTCAAGTAATTTTGGGGTTGAGTCCTTGGAGTTTTCTGCATATAGTATCATGTCATCTGCATAGTGACAGTTTTACCTCTTCTCTTCCTATTTGGATGCCTTTTATTTCTTTTGTTTGTCTGATTGCTGTGGCTAGGGCTTCCAATACTATGTTGAATAACAGTGGTGGTGAGAGTGGGCATCCTTGTCTTGTTCCAGACTTTAGTGGGAAGGCTTTCAGCTTTTCTCCATTGAGTATTATATTTGCTGTGGGTTTGTCATAAATGACTTTTATTATGTTAAAGTATATTCCCTCTATACCCACTTTGGTAGGAGTTTTGATCATGAGTGGATGTTGGACTTTGTCAAATGCTTTTTCTGCATCTATTGAGATGATCATGTGGTTTTTGACTTTTCTTTTGTCAATATGGTATATGATGTTGATTGATTTGTGAATGTTGAACCATCCTTGTGCACCTGGGATGAATCCCACCTGGTTGTGGTGTATGATCTTTTTTATATGTTGTTGGATTCAGTTGGCTAAAATTTTGTTGAGAATCTTTGCATCTATATTCATCAAAGATATTACACCCAAATTTTTAATTTTAATCATTTTACTTTATTTTTAGAAATTTTATTTGTTCTTCTTCATATCTGCATAATATATTCCCTTGCTTTGTATGCATATTTTAATTTTCTTCTTTCATTTTATTAAGTTTATACGTATATGTTTTTTCAGGTGAGTCTAAAATGGAAACCTTGCAAGGCATGATTCCGGTATCTCAGGGTTTCTCAGTTGTTAACACTATGGACATCTTGTAGGAGGCTGTCCTGAATATTGGGGGATGTTTGACAGCATCCCTGGCCTTTGCACACTAGGTGCCAATAGCACACATATGCCCCTGCCACTTGTGGCAACCAAAACTGTCTCCTGGAAGGCAAAATTGCCCTCAGTTGTGAACCCCTATACCCTCTGTTTTCTCTCATGTGGGACCTCACTCACCATGTCTTGTTTCCTTATGTTTGTGTTATATGTATATATTATAATTTCATGTTTTTTAAACCTGTATCTGTGGGGATTCTCTGATGCCTAGATTGAAAAAAATTTTTTTTCCAGGACTGTTTTCTGTTTGCCACTGCCAGGCACCTGAGGGCGTTGCCAGGTCAGGATCACAAAACATAAACATCTGACTTTAGATTTTTTGAGCCACCATAGCATGAATTTGGAGCAGCAAATCTGTAAAAGGGCTAGCTGATAATTATTAATTCTCAAGAGAGAAAGTTTTTCTCTCTTCCATTCAGTTCAAGGTTTGAGGCAGGTAGGTGGGTCCTAAATTTATGGGTTTATACTGGGAGTGTGGTCTTCTGTTGAACTCTTTACCTTTGACAAGTCCTCCATGCCTTCCAAGATTTGTGAAAATTGAAACATAAATGCTGATGTTAGTACAGCTCAGATTTTTGCATGATTTTAAGGCTTCTGAATTTACCTGAAATTCTGTTCCAATCTATTGGTGCATTTAAAAAGATGTTTTCATTATTTTGTCCAGTATTTTTGGTCTCCTTTAGTAAGAAGATCAATCACTAAACTATTATGCTATACATCAGAACCTGAAGTCCATAACTTTTAAAAATGAATAGCAATAGTGAAGCTGGCTGAACAAATTTGTCGATTTTTAACAATAACACAAAAGCAGTACAGAGCAGTTAGATTAATAGATACAAAATAGGTACAAAAGTGTATTCTTGGAGTTCCTTTCAGGGCTCAGTGGAAACAAATCTGACTGGTATCCATGAGGACGCAGGTTCAATCCTAGCTTCTCTCAGTGGGTTAAGGATCCGGCATTGCCATGAGTTGTGGTATAGGTCACAGACATGGCTCAGATCTGGCATTGCTGTGGCTGTGGCATAAGTCAATGGCTACAGCTCCAATTCAACTCCTAGCTTGGGAATTTCCATATGCCATGGGTGCAACCCTAAAAAGACAAAAAAAAAAAAAAAGGTGTACTCTTATAAGCCTATACTAGATGTGGATTGGTTGTGAGAGCACTGATGAAGTCCATGGGAACAAGTCTTTAACAAATGGAGTTGTGGTGTGCTCCAGCAGGGCACATCTCAATACAGGCTCCAGGTTTACTCACTAGTGACAGTTCTCAGCACTGGCCCTCAGTGGTTTCATGAGAAAAAGGAAAAGGACCCATGCACCACTCAGAGTTAGACCACAGAGTAGGACATGTTTAGATTCTGGGGTTTATCCAGTGCTTTTTAAAATTCTAGGAAAATTGAGCCTTCTTGGTGGGTGTAATTCACTTTCGCAATAATCAGTTCCTTGGAAACAAAGCCCTGCTGATAGGGCTGATACTTGGTGATTTAAATGCATCGTCAAGTTTACTTGGAGTGGTTAAGAGCCCTGAAATCAGACTCCCTTCTTAACCTCACCGAGTCTCCGTTTTAGAATCTGTGAAATGAGAATAATGCTAGAAACTACCCCACAGGTTTGTAGTGAGCCTTGAAAGATTAGTACATGTAAAACACCTAGACTAGTGCCTGGAACATATAAGCATATAGATGTTCATTGCAAAAGAGTAAAAAATATATATATATTAAAGCAAGATTTATCAGAATCTGAGAATTTCTCCTAAAAATGAGACTTTAGGAGTTCCTGTTGTGGCTCAGTGGTAACAAACCCGACTAATACCATGAGGATGTGGGTTCGATCCCTGGTCTCACTCAGTGGGTTAAGGATCTAGTGTTGCCCTGAGCTGTTGGTATAGGACACAGATGTGGCTTGGATCCTGTGTTGCTCTGGCTATGGCGTTGGCTGGCAGCTAGAGCTCTGATTTGACCCCTAGCCTGTGAACTTCCATATGCCACAGGTCTGGCCCTAAAAAACATTAAAAAAAAAAAGTGATTTTATGTCCAGCAAATAGCACTGCATTTCTTTACTGCTGGTGACTCATCATGCTCAGAGCAGTGAAGCAATAAGAAATGAAAGGAAATTCCACTGGTCAGTCTCTTAGTCCACGTGTCTAGCTACAGCTTAGCACGAGCACTTACTCCATCCAATGCATCAGCAGTGTTTCACTTTCAAGATTAGAGTGTTTATAAGGTTTGTCACATCTAGAAGACATGAGCTGCCTGAGGTCTGATGAGCTGGGTCCCTCAAAGCCTTTTAATTCTCCATGGTAGACAAGCAGTTCAGTAAATCTTTCCTACAAGTTTCCATGACTTCACTACCCAACAGCATCAACATAATGTCTCCATACTCTGCTTCATCTTCTTCCAAATTTTTTGTAAACCTACAATAATAAAAACACAAGAACAAAGAAAATTCGTAACTTTGGGGCAATGAGTGTGATTTGCAAAGTTCAAGGTACATATTCTTCAAACAAATGATGCAATGCAGATGCCTTTTGATGGGAATAAACTGCTGAGAAGCCTCAGCCCCACCTATTCTTTTCTTTGTGGGATCCCTGTCCCCCAATAGTGAGCTCAGTTTTTGCATGTTTGTATCCACACTCTCTTTGACAACCTCTTCTTGGGAAGCTGAGGTCTAGTTCTGTCAAAAGTCTCTGGGCCAGAGGGGCCACATGTCCCCCCCACTGCCCATCTTATGGAGAGAGGCAGCATGTTAAATATGAATCTTGCTTTAAATTTCTGTGTTTTTTACTTGTTCTCTTTATTCAAGTTAACATTTATTGGGTACTTACTATGTGCCAGGAACTATGTTAGGTGCTTTCCGTGTAATTCATCCAGTCAGGTAGGCAACAGGCTCCCTAAGCCACAAGTGGTCTTTCTCAATGAGGTGAGGACAAAGGAAGAGTGAGAGGCCCAAATTAAAATGACCATCTACCTCCAGACCTGCCCTTACCCTGTGCTCCTGTCTCAGCCATGGCTCCACTCTCCGCTGAACATTAGAGGCAAACACTGGAAGTCATCCTAGACACCTCCTCCCTCCCTTCCTGTATCCCATTTATTCCTGGTCTCTCAAGGCCTCTCTCTCACTGGATTCTCTATCATAGCACTTTTCACAGTGATCACCTGTCTCCCTGTCCACTTTCCCCTCTGAAGTCAGACCCTGTCTTTGATCCCTGACTACTCAATGCCACAGCAGATCCTCAAAACTTGTTTGCTGAATAAATTAATGAATGAAGTTTCTATTATTTCTATATAAGAATTTCTTGAGTTAATCTTTCTACCCATACCCATTAATTGCCCCAGTTTGGGGTCTTCCTCCTTCTCATCAGAACTCTTAAAATAACCTCCTAACTAAAGTTCTTTCTCTCCACTTTGCCCTACTGCCACCCAGTTTCCTCATTGCCTCAACAGTCTTCTCTCTAAAGCACAAATCCAAGTGTGCCATTGCTCTGATTAAACCCTTTAATGCATCTCATTGCCATACTAAATGGTAGTGTGTGTGTGTGTGTGTGTGTGTGTGTTTAGGCCCCAGTGCCTTTGCATGGATGCCTTCTGCCTAGGATGCTAGCCCCTTTTTTCTGCCTGACAATCTGCTGCCCATCCTTTGAAATCCAGCTCAAATGCCCCTTGCTCCTGAAGCTTGCTGGAACCCAAAAGCCTCCACCTACAGAAGATTAGACCTCTATCTGAGCATTTGTTGACTGACTGTAATTGTTTGCTCACACATCTGTGACCCCATCTTTCTCTAGAAAGAAGACTGAGTTGCTTAATATCCCGAGCTTGGCATCTCTAACTCCTTGATAGGCTTTAAAAAAATACTGAAGGGAAGAGGGTGGGAGGTTGACATTTTCTGTGTACCATGAAAACTATTTTCAATCCAAAGAGCCTGAGTCAACACTACATCTGACGTGGCTGCTAAAGATGGTCCAGCCCTCAAAACATGCGCTTTATTCCAATCCCTCTTCTCATCTCTCTTTTCCCCTCTCATGTCTTCTTTCATGCCCTCTCTTCTTCTTTTTCTTCATTTTTTTCTTTTTATTCATTTTCCTTCTTTCTGTTGCTATTCAGCTTTAACATTAATCATATGTTGTGCAAAACGGTATTACGACAGTGTTTATGCAAGTAAGCAATAATAATAGGATCCCCACAATCCTGCTACTACACAAATCAAATTTTGTCTACATTCCCTTCCCATCTTTGTATGTCCACATCATTTTGCATAGTTGTTATTATAATGCCTTAATTTTCTAGTCTGCTTTTTAACTTAATATCGGAAACATTTTTCATTCTCCTACGTAGTCTCCACAATTACCATTTTAATGACTGCATAATATTCGGGTGAATGGATATGCCAAATTTTACTTAACTATTTCTTCTCTGCTAGACACTTCCAGGTTTTTCCCCATTGCAGAAATCTTTGTCGTATATGTGTTCTTTTACATTTTTCTCTTTCTCGCTCTTTCCTGTTGACTTTTCCTGCTCTCTCTACTCTCTTCACTCTCTTTTGCTGTCATTCTACCCCCTTGGCTATGCTCTGTTTCCTAGAGCAGTAATTTGCCCCCAACTGGGCATAGAAATCACCTTAGTGGGACCAAGGGTTTTTTAAAAATTACTAAAAAATTTGTGACAAAAGAGCTCCTAAGGACACTTTTACTATTTTTGTACCCTTAATACAGTATACATGATAAATTTTCTCATTCATAGGAGGTAGGAACACAGGACTAGGCCAGACCTGGTTGGAAAAGGCTCAAGCATGTGACAAGACCCAGTGTTTACAATGGGGGGAAATGACAGAACCTAAATGTCTATCAATAAAGAGATGGCTAAATAAACCATGATGTGTCTAGGAATAGTATACAGCATTTAAAGAGATTATTGTAAATCTGTATGTACCAACTTAGACTTTAGTGAATTTAGTTGCAAAATATCTGTAGTTTACAACTTAAGTAAAAAATAACAGCAAAACCCAAACCCATATGATAGAATTATATATTTCCTATGGATATGTTATGGAAATATATAGACACGCTGGTAACAGTGGTCAGCTCTGTGTCTAGGAGAAGGGCCTAGATCTGGGAGACTGAGCAAAGGGAATTTGAGCCTGAACTGCAGTGGTTTCATTTTTTAAATCAAGGAAAGTGTATTCACATATTGCTTGTATAACAAAAAATTAATTTAAAAAATGTTACCACTGTGTGTCTTTCTGTGTACACTGTACGCTGACCAGCCCCTGATTCAGGAGCTGGCCACAAAGAAATGAAATGTAATAAGAGAATGCTATTAAATATGCAAATGTCCTTTGGGGAAGAGTGGACTTTTTGCTTTTCTCCATGCTACTCTGCTGGCTGTTGTTGCTGGTGGGTCTAGGTCAGGGAAGAAGCAAGCCTGCTCTTCCAGGAGAGGAGGGTGCCCCTAACTCATGCTCTGCCTCTCAGCCAGTCCTCCACACCCCAGGCCTGGCAGGTGGAAGTTGGGGGTTTTGAAGTTTAGTCTCTTGCGCTGGGTTCTGGATGGAGGACAACAGATGAGGCCACACAGCCCTGCTGCCCAGACCGAGGGGAACAGGTGGAGGCTCTGAGGCCAGAGTGTGAATGGTGGCGATTCATGAGTGGTACAGGCAGGCGGAGTGCCCAGCTCAGGGCCAGTGACAGCTGGGCTGCACTTGGATTGGGAGGGAGGGAGCAGGGGCATGGGGTGGGGGGATGGGCTTAGCCATGGGGAAGAGGCACGAGAGGGCAGAGGACAAGAAAGGGAAAGAGGGGGAGCTGCTCCTGTCCAACACCCAGGGTGGAGCAGGCTGGAGGTCAGAGGTCCCAGGCTGACCTGAAAGGCTTGGGAAGCTGCAGGTGTACATGGACACAGTGAGAAAGAAGAGTATTCCTTATCTGCCCCTTCACCCTCCTCCCCCATCCTCAGCTGTCCTCTACCTAGCCCTAAACCCAAGGCATTTGGACCATTCCAGCAGCTGTGCCAGTGCTGTGGCTGGGTCAGGGCCCAGGCGGGGGTGGGTGGGGGGTGGGTGGTGGGTGGGAGGTGGGAGCAGCTGCCACCCCTCCCCTTGCAGACAAGGGGTGGGAGCACAAGGAGGTGACCAGGTTGGGGATATCCCAAGCACATGGCAGGGCACTCCACACTTTTTTGTCCAGGACGCCTACCTGCCTACTCTGTCCTTCACCTCATTCCTCTTAAGTGTTAGAGTAGGAAAGGTGAAAGAACTATGAAAATCGTAATTATTATTAACATTTACTGAACACTCACTATGTACACAGTGCTATTGATTTTATACTGAGTCTTCCCAACAGCCCATTATGAAAGTAAAGCCCATTTTATAGGTGATAAAAAGGAGGCTTCTTGGTTATGTGCTCAAAGTCAGACACTAGGAAGGGGCAGAAGTGAGATTTGATGGCACATTTGTTTGACACTGCAGGCCAAACTCATAACCCTAGAGGAGGATTAAATTAACGAAATATCCCTCAGAAAGCCAGCAGTTCTGCATTTCCAGAAGGAACAAGAGAGGACAGGTCTAAGTTAGCCTTTCTCACTGTCAGAGCTGAGAGCTGCTGGATGAGGTGGGGTGGAAAGTAAAGGAAGGTGGAAAATCCTATTCTCTAGAGATTTCTCTACCCATCCCTTTGGGCTGACTTAGAAGACTTTGCCTGGGGGAAAAAAAAAGGAATAAAGTGCTCTGGATTGAGTATCAGGAAAGCATTCTCTGCGTTCCCCTTGGGTGGGCTCTTTAGAAATGGGCAAAGCCTGGAGCCCGTGGGTATACAGGTGCTCCCACAGGTCTGGTCCATTCTGGAACCAGAATGGATGTCCTGGAACGTCCACCTGAAGCCTTTCGCAATGCTACTGGGGGTCGCCCTAACCTTGAGCCTCCTCTCAGCCTCAGGAACCCAGCCCAGAGAGGGCCCAGGGAAAGCGCCTGAGTTGGGGCCAGCTCCTCGCCCCACACCCGGGCTTCCAGCGGCCAGCAGGGGGACCCTGAGCCCCAGGCAACAGCCCTGAGCCCGAGGGCTTCTTCTGGCTCTGGATCCCTTCTCAGCAGATCCACACACCTCCCTGAGCTGCACTTTCTCGCTCTGGGAAAAGGGAAAATAATTATACTTCCTTCACCCACCATGAAGTGAGAATTACATGAGTTCTAGATAAATGATAAAGCATTGTTAGACTTTCTTCTTTTTGTACTTTTGTACTATATTATTCTGAAAGTTCAGCATTCGGTAAATGTTTCTTGAGCTCTGTTATGGACCAGGAGCAATTTTAAGGCCCAACTGAAATCCCTCCAACCCTTGGGCCAAGGAAAGTGAAATAGAAAAGTCCAGTGCCTAGAGGCTCGTCTGTGTCTCCCACCCCATCTGAACATCCAAGTAGAGTGGATGGCTCTTAGGTATAGGTGGCAAGCTCCTGTGTGTTCTCCTGGCCTGGAATTTGGGACTCTGGCATGGGCTCATGGAGAGGCTGGGGAACCCAGGCCATGGGCTACTTCTCCATCCTGACTTCAGAGTCTTTTCACATTCCCACCACTCTCTGGTGACGGGTCTTGGGTTTAGGGCAGAGGAGCAAGGCAGATGTGAATGGACTATTAGAGTTGTGCTTAAGGTCAGGGGATTATGGCCAGGGTAAGACTGCAGCTAAGGTAATGAGCTGAGGTCACAAAAAGGTCCCTTGTCCATTCTTCTCCCAGATTTGTTTCCCAGGAATGTTTTTCCTTGGCTTTATGTGGTGTACAGTGTTTTTGTTTTGTTTTTTATTTTTCCATTATAGCTGGTTTACAGTTTTCTGTCAGTTTTTCAACTGTACAGCATGGTGATCCGGTTACGCATACATACATTCGTCACAAGTGATTAGACATAGTTCCTGGTGCTATACAGCAGGACCTCCTTGCTTTTCCATCCCAAAGGCCATAGCTCATGTTTTGACTCAGCTTCCATCTCTGCTGAGCAGGGCTTCAGTCAGACAAGTCACTGTAAAAACCTGTGTGTGATGGGCTCCCTGACAGGCCTCCAAGGGCCCCAGGGGTCCTATCGGAGGAGAAGGGCCGTTCCACTGGTTCTGTTTCTACCTCACTCCTTCCGAGAAGATTCTGCTTCAGTCTAAGCCCTCATCCCAGGATACAGTCCACAGAGCACCCAAGAGTGATGAGGTGATCATTCACATCATGTTGCTCTTCTAAAGTCCATGTGTTTAGCGCACTGCAAACTCTCTGAGAGGGCCTCCTTGTGCTCTGCTGGAAAGAAACCCAGACTCGGAATCGGAGGCCTGAGTTCATATTTCAGCTTGAGCATTTGGTGCTTTCAGGCCTTCCTCTGAGCTTCAGTATTTTCATCCACTAAAGGGGATCATAACAGCCCCCCAGCCAGGAAGCGTGATGATATATGAGATATACGTAAGAGAGAGCCAGGCTCATGATTCTGCCTTTCCAAGACAAACGAAAATATAGGTTCACACAAAAACTCGTGTATGAACGTTCATAACAGCATTGTTCATAATAGTCTGGAAGTGGAAACAACCCAAATGTACATCAGCTGAAGAACAGATCAATAAAATGTGGGATAGCCACAAAACAGAATATCATGCAGCCATACAAAGGAATGAAATACTAACACATGGTTACAATATAGATGAACATTGAAAACATTATGCTGAGTGAAAGAGGCCAGCAACAAAGGACCATGTATTGTTTGGTTCCATTTATATGAAATGTCCAAAACAGGAAAACCACAGAGACCAGAAGTAGATTATGATAATAGTCACACAATCCTGTAAATATATACTAAAAACTGTTGTTGTATACTTTATATGGGAGAATTTTATGTTAGGTAAATTATATCTCAGTAAAGCTGTTAAAAAATTTTAACCAGTTTTGAATTTAATCTGGCAACTCTGCTTTTACCTTCTCTCTCTTTCCCCCAGTCTTCAGGCTGCCTTCTCCCTCTCAGAACACAGAAAGTAGTGGGCATATTTCTTTCTTCGGGGCAAGGACACTGACGGGTGGCATCAAGGAGTCTACCAGCAGAAATCGCTTCACTCCCTGGCCTCCATTTTCCCTTCTCCCCCCCGAGGGAAGGGGAAGCAGAGAATCCTTGCCCTGCACCCTTAGAGGTGATATTTGAGGAGTTCAGGGAGGTGGACGTGAATATTTTGGCCAGGACAGGGTGGGCTGTGCAGGGAACTCTGCTGAGTTTATTGCATGGTCATATGGGCTCCAGGTCTTCCAGGCTGTGGTGGGGTGGCAAGCGGACTGCCCGGAGGCGCCTCTTTGGCTGCTCTCAGGGCCAGAGAAGCCAAGAAATTCATAGCAAGTGCCCCGTGGGCTGGGGTCATGGGTGGGGGCTGGGCCATGGCCCAGATGAAGAGAAGCTGATGCCAGGAGAAGGATGATTCTTCAAGTGATGTGCAACATGGAAGGGCAAATTGTTGGCCTCCTGTCAAGTGGGGACGAGGGGTTAGAGGGGGTTGTGGAGGGACTTCGGGGGAGAGACTGTGTTGAGGCAGAAGGCCTGGAAGCCTCCCCTCGAGATTCAGTGGGGACAGGGGAGAGGGGCTTGGAGCACTTGGACTTGCAGGTCTCTGAGCATCCAGAACTCTGTGCCCAGCCAGCTATCATTAACCACTTAGGACCTGGACAAATGGAGTCATTTTTCAGTCTCTCTTCCCTCTGACTTATCTCTTTCTTGACACTGCTTCCCTCCCTTAGGCCATGAGCATGCTCAGAGATCCTCATCCAAAACTAACATCTTTTTGACACCCTCCCCCCTTATTTATTTTTTTCTTGGCTACACCCCCAGGATGTGGAAATTCCTGGGCCAGAGATTGAACCCAAACCACAGCAGTGATTCAAGCTGCTGCAGTGACGATGCTGGATCCTAAACCCGCTGTGCCACGAGGGAACTTCTGACCCCACTCTCTTGCAGCTAACAGTCCATCTTTTATTCTTCTCCCCACCAAGTTCTTTCAAAGCTTCATCTGCTCCGACGCCCCACCTTTTCCTGCCTGCTCCAGCGTTAACCTGCGGGATGGTGCTTCTGCCTCCCCTCCTCCCCCTTCTTGTTACCAAATCTCACCACTTCCCGCTCAAATCATTCACAGCTGCTCTCCAGCCCTGAACCTTCCTAAAACACCTGCTAGCTTGCTCCCCACTCTGGCTGCTCTCCCTTCCCAGGTGCTGTGGGCACAGCTTCTTCCCAACTTCTCTTCTCCATCCTCTTCCTGAGTGATCTCATCTCTCCCAGACCTCAACTGAGATGACCCAGATGGAGTTCCAGTCATGCCCTTGGCCATTTCCACAAGCCCGCTGGACCCTGCACCTGGATGTTCCCAAAGGCAGGCACATCCCATCAGTCTGTCTAGGAGCGGACTTTCCGTCCTTCCCCAGTCCCTACAACCAGCTTCTCCTGCTCCCCATCTTCCTTATGGGCATCAGCGTTTCCCCAGGAGCCCAAACTTGAGATCCAAGAGTTATCTTTGCCTCTCCATTCTTCCCGGCTGTTCTGTTTGACTTGGCAAGAACGCCCAGAGGCCTATGTGACATCTCTCTTGTTCCTCTCCTCTAGTCCCCCTGCTTCCTCTTATGTTTGGCTTCTTTGACCAAGATAGCTGTTAGATCTCTGATAGATCTCCCTGCTTTTACCTTCTCCTTCCTCCAGTGTGCTCTGCACAGGGTCACAAAATTATCTTTCCAAAGCCTCTTTCAGATCCTTCAATCTCCTGCTCAAACATCTACAAAGGCTTCCTGCTGCGTCCAGCGCTGAAGGGAAATGGGGAATCCTGGAAGAGGGATAGCGCAGTCTAACAAAAGAGAAGACTCTTTTTTACATTTAGAAAGTGGGGGACCAGGAGGCACTCTGTTCTGCAGAACAAAGGCACCCAGGTGTTAGCCCACATGACTTTTATTAAGGAATGTGATGATATTAGTGTGGAAGATGACGAGATTAGTATTCCTTTGATTAAGGAAGGTGGCAAGATTAGTGGGCAGGAACAGGCATAGGCAATAACGAGGTTATCTTTTTAGTGATATCAAAGGATGTATCCTTAAGACATAATGCAGCTGTTTCTGTAATAACATGGTTAATGCATTAAGTCCTTTAGCTTGTCTTGGAAGGAGATTCTGTACTTTAGAACTCTGCATCCACAGATATTTGCCTTCTGCAGAGTTCAGCTCTTCCATGGTTTCCAACAGCTTCCCATCACTAGTAAGACAGAGCATGATAGCTCTTTAGTGATTTACAACCTGAAAAGCACTTTCAAATAAGTAGAATAAGTAATGTGATTATCCCTCTTTTACAGATAGGAGAACTGAGGCTCAGAGAGATGTGGTGAATTATTGGGGTTCGCCCAGGGCTGAAGGGCGGTGCACTGAGGCCTTCCGGCTTTAATTGAGTGCACCACCCATTCTAGTCTTCTCTACCTCCCCTGCGCAGCCTCCAGAAATGCGGCCCCTCACTATCACCAGATGCCCAGTGAAGTCAGTGCTCTTGCCAAGCCCCTGATCTTGCCCGAAACATGCCTCCCTTACTCAGTCTGTTTGTTCTTGCTGTCTGCCCAACCCTTCTGCACAAAAACTAGGCATCTTGCCCCACCTCCAGGGCTGCTCCTGGCCCTTGCTGGCTCCACTTCTCTCTCCTGTGTGTGGCACCTGAAACACACCCTGGCGCAGACCTGACACTCCAACCCTGTGCTTTGAGCTCCTGGAAGTCCCCTTAGAATAATGCCATCCTCATAAGGAGGTCCTTAATAAACATCAGCTGAGCCAGTAAATGCACGGTTGCACTGCTGGAGAGTCTCCACCTCCAGAAACCCCTTGAGACCAGTTGGTTCACTGGTTTTGGTTGCAACCCTCTGACCCTCACGCACACCTCTCTGAGCACAACACATCACATGTAGGTCAGTCTCAGCTCTGCCACGTGCCTTTCCTTTAACTCCCCTCAGCCTGGTTTCCTCATCTATGATAGGGGACTAATAACACCTGCTTTGCAGCTTCCCAGGGGCGTGGTAAGCCTTAAATAGGATGCTGCATGTGAGGCATAACGTGTGTTTGTGTAAACGCCACGCTGCAGTGCAGCTGTGAGGAGCCTTTATTATTGTAGAAACGAGGGTCCCCCTGATACTGAGTCTCTCTGGGTGTGTTCCCAGCCTGCCTGCCTCCCCGTTGAGATGGGGAGGGTGCGGAAGCCAAGACCCTCACTTCGCCAAGTCCTGAGTTTGAAGAGCTGGTGTTTGAAGGATTCCCCTAGCGCAGCTCACCTCCAGACATCTTCCTGGGCACCAAGCTGTGCCCCTGACTCAGGGTTGGAACAAGTTTATTGCTTTTCTGGATTTCAGTTTCCTTATCTACAACGGGCAGTGGAGTTGAAGCTCAGATTTTCAAATTTTTTAAAAAGCCACATGGCTAATAAAATCTATTTCAATAAAATCGTATACCAGAAACCCATATGTAAGATATATCAAAACAGCTAAAGCAGGGGCAGTCCTATGAGTCCCTAAGACTTGACCCTCCTTCTCAGCCTTTGCAAACTCCTCTGCCAAGCCCTGCGGGGTTCTCAGTTTACAGCAACAAAACCCCCAAGTTAGGAGGCTGCCAGCCATCCTTCTGCCACTGGCAGGAATTCTTTTCTGTCCCTGCTGAAATTCAGCAAGAGTAAATAGGAAAACCCTGCCCCATCCTCACAGGAGGGACTGTGTATTGAGGTCATTTAAATGACCTTTAGTTCCCCACCTGCTTGGGAGATTTTCTTATCTCTATACCCCCAGTGCTCAGCTCACTGTCTGATACAACAAAGGGGGTTCATTGAATGTTGTGGAGTAGAATAAGTGAATGGATGAATGAGCGAATGAGCAATGAGTTTAAGAAAGAAATGGAAGTGACCTCTTCACTTCAGGATTTAGGGACAGTTCCATGCTATCTGGAGGGGCTCTGACTAACTGGCCCTGACCTGACCTGCACCTCCTCCTGTCCTCACAAGCACACAGACACACAGGGAATGCTCAGCCTGGGTCCATGTTCCTTCCCACAGACGCAGCATCTCCCCCATAGGATCCTGGAGAAGAGAGAGAGGAGGAGGGAGGGAGAGAGAAGGAGGCAGGGAGACCTGGATTCCAGAGCTGAAGGGGGAAGGGCAGAGGAAAGGAGGAGAGGGATGGAACTTCAGGGAAGTCACTGCAGAGGCAGAACTGGCCAGGAGGTGGGCCCCCATCCAGAAAGCTTTTCCTTCCAACCTGCCTGTCCTTGCCCAGCCCTGCTTCTCCTCCTCCTCCTCCTTGTGCACATGCTGCTCAGAACAATGCTGAAAACTAAGACAAGGACCAAAATAACCTCGTGCTGTTGGGAAGAGGAGAATCCTGTAACTTCATCAACCCCCCCCCAGTGGAGCTGAGCTGAACCCTGACACCCCCCTTCCCTGCTGGTGTCCTGAAGGGTGAGAGGGCTGGCTTCAGCCTCCGTGGATGGGCCCCTTCCTATCTTGGGGTGTCTAGCTCAGTTTGGAGAGCTCCAGAAAGGAAGAAGTGCAGGGCTGCCCCTGAGGAGTGCTTCCACCTCGGCTCCCCTGCTCCTCTCTCCACCCCGGCCCCAGTGCAGAGACTGCAGGGGTGAGGGGCCAGTGGAGAAGGCCAGGCCTGGGGCTTTGGGAGGACAGAAGCAGGACCAAGAGATGAAGGGGTAGTGGGCTGAGGACCAGTTCCTGGGAGTTGTTAGACTCTGTGATGTGATCTTGCCTGCAGAGCCATGTGCCAAATAGAAGCCTTTCACTGGGTACATTTAAGGACTCCCAGACCTAGTACCTGTGGGACTTAGCATGACTGGCTGCACAAAGCAGATTCCTGAATTTTTCATCGCCTCCTCTTTCGACCCCCATTATTCCACCAGCGTGGTGCTGCCTACTTGCCTTGTTGATAAAATTATCTGTGCTAGGAGTTCCCACTGTGGCTCAGCGGCAATGAACCCGAGTAGTATCCATGAGGAAGCAGATTCAATCCCTGGCCCCACTCAGTGTTTTAAGGATCCCGCGTTGCCATGGCTATGGCATAGGCCCGCATCTGCAGCTCTGATTCAACCCCTAGCCTGGGATGCCGTGGGTGCAGCCCTTAAAAAAAAAAATCTGTGCTAGACACTCCATAATTCAGCTCATTAGGCCCCCATAACCATGCTATGGAGTGGTAACCCTAGTCCAATTTTATGCGTGAGGAAACCGAGGCTGAGCTGTACAAGGCAGATGAAAGCATGGAGGGTCACATGTCTGCAGAGTGTAAGTGGACCCTGGCCATGGGGAGGGTCATCCAGTCAGAGTGTCCAGACACACGGTGAAAGCCAGAGAGTACTGGGCTCAGTGTAAATTCCAGACAGCTTGGCTCCATCTGTTCAGCCTATACCTCCCCACATCCTCCTCTGTCCACTATAGACCTCTGATCTCCCTTTCTTCTCCTACCACAAACCTCCCCTCCTCTCAACCCTAGAATCTGCCCTAGATGAGATAGTCCAGACTTAGCCAGTTTCTAGGTAGAAAAGTCCAGCACCCAACTGCTCCATCTCCATCTTGGCGTCTTTTCCACCTTGGAGCAGACTTACTGGCTGTCAGAGTCAGACAGGATGATAGATCTTGTTGTCTAAGATGACTGACAGATGAACTGAAGCCAGGAGAGGAAAAGTAACTTGCTCGGGCCACGTAGCCAGCGAGCAGCAGAGTAGGGTCTAGAAGCCAGCATCTGGCTCTTCTGATCTTCATCGAGTGCAGCTTTCACTGCACCAAGTGGCCCTGCTGCCCGGGGGCACCTTGTTCTCCATCAACGCCCTACCCTGTCCCACCCAGAAGATTCTGAGGACAGGACCGCTTTTCCCAGAGCTGCTTTCCAGGGCAGACCCTGACTGAACCAGCTCTAATCCCCCAGGAGACCTGACCCTGGAAACAGGCAGGGGTGGAGGGCAGGAAGAAAAAAGGAAAGGAAGATAGGAGGGAAGAAAGTGTTTTGGTTTATTTTACCCAGAATTGAGGAACAAACAAATTACCTACAGGAATGGGAATGCTAGGGGGAGAGGGGCTTCTGAAGTTTAGATAGGCTTGCCTGGGTCTTTGCAGGATTTTCTGACAGCTAGGTGAGTGAAAATTAGGAAGCCGAGTGGAAATTAAGAGTGAGCCTTAACCAAAAAGAATTTGGGTCAAGGAAAGGGCTGAGAGGCGGGAGCACGGACTCCAAAGACTTGCATGTTCACGTGGCGTGTCAGTGCCCTACCCCCAGTGGAGGGGATGGGGGGAAGGGGCGTTGACATGTCCGAGTTCCTCCAACCACTCTCTTGGGAAAGATTGCAGTTTTGCTATCTGAGGCCCTGGAATCTAGGCTCCCCAGAAAGAAGAAATGGAAGTTATCGTTCTCCATGCTGGGCTTCCTCCCTGCCCCAGGAAGATTCAGCCCACGCTTACCAACTTTATCCCAGCTCCTCAGGTTCCAGCCCCACCCTAGGCCTCACTGTGATTCAGCACAGACCGCTCCCCCCCAGAAGAAGCCATGTGCTCACCCTCATCAACTGAAAAAAATGTGCAATGTGAGAGTTGTAAGTTAAGTTTTGTTTGGGCCAAAATGAGGACTATAGTCCAGGAGGCAGCCCTCAGATAGCTCTGAGGAATATATACATGATTTTTGTGAAGGGGGACACATGCAATTAAGAACACATTTTGGCAGAGGCTTGTAGCTGGTCATGAGAAGGTTGCTGCTAGTCACGAGGAGCAGATGTCTCCATTAATGATTTTAGTTCTTTTCTAGATATGAAAAGATGCAAGAAATTGGGCACATAAAATCTCCTCCTGGAAATATCTATCTGAAGGCCTCTTCTGCCCTGAACTCCTGTGTTGAAGGTCAGTGACTACAACTAGTGGCCAGTGACCTAATCTTTGTAAGGGCAAATGGCAAGTGACAATTTTTAGTGGGCAGGGTCCTCTCATAGTCATAAATTCAACCATGTTTTGGGAGGCATTTTATGACCATTTTGTCCCACAGTGCTAGGAATTCTCATTCCTAGGTCAGGGGAGGATTTCATTAATAAGCCACTTGGTGGGCTGTTACTGAACTAGACCATGTTAGGAGTAGTCAAAGTCTCTGGACTACCTGTCGTACTAGTCTGTTACAGCCCCAGAGATGATTCCCTATGTTGCTTCTTTCCATATTTAGAATCACACTATTACAATCATTGATCTCATATAGAACTATAAATCTGGTCAACTGCTTCTAGTCAGTCATCATTTTGTCAGAGGCTCCGTCATACATTTGGTATGAGCAAGAAACAACAATTTTGTAAAGAAGGCAAAATACAAATAGTATAGCTAGTAGTATTAGTAAGATTATAATTAAGAATTCATGCCAAGAACTTCCATTAGGTGTGGCCAGGTATATTCTCAGTGACTTAGTCTATTCAGTACCAATTCTTATCTTTAAGGGAAATTATATACTGGGGGCAGGGATGTGTGTTTTTTATTTGTTTGTTTTGCATTTTAGGGCCACACCTACAGCATATGGAGGTTCCGTGGCTAGGGGTTGAATCGGAGCTGCAGCTGCAGGCCTACACCACAGCCCTAGCAATGTAGGATCCTTAACCCACTTAGCGAGGCCAGGGGTTAAACCCACATTCTCATGGATACTAGCCAGGTTCATTACTGCTGAGCTGCAATGGGAACTCCATATCTATTGATATTTTTCATAGGGCACGCAGACCAATTTTCTAGTGTTATTAGGCTGGATATACTTAGTATGTTTTAATTGTTCCCAACTAAAGGGGGGGCCTTAAAATTAAATGATCATAGCCTGGTGTTAGTTATGTAAATCAATCCCACAATTAAGGAGGTTATATTTCTTGGCTGAAATTGTGCCTGTTGCTCCATCAGAGCTTGATTAACTTTAGGAGAAGATTCATATTTATGACCAGGGTCAGAGCAGGTATTATTAATTGAACAGGTGAGGGGATCCTACCTAGTAATATCAATAGTGGCCTCAACAGAACTATAATTTCTTTCTTCTAGGATGTATTTTCTAAGGGCCTACCAATTAGAGCCTTGGAGTGGAAAAAATCCACCAAGGTAACCCAGAAGTACTGGGTATAATAGGTGATTGACTCTAAACCTATCGGATTAATTTTAACTTTATATAAGATTGTGATATACATTTGGTTCATAACCAAAGTGTGAGCAGTTATCAAAGCAATTGATTTACAGGCCTGGTCCAATATCTTGGGTCAACGGTCTCCTTCATATACCATTTTCTTCTTATCCTGGTCTGGTGGTTTCTCCTCTGTTTGAGCATTGTTTTAATGTGATTTTGAAGTCAGCAGTACTCTCTATAGGCCAGACCAGTGCAGGGGCCCTTTCTAAGAGGAAATACTAATCCAAACATCAGTTCTCTTCACTTTTGCTGTGCATGAGCTAGCTGAAGAGTACCTGATAAGGGTCCTACCATCTAGGTTGGAGATAGTCCTTTAAATTATGGGTTTTTTTGCAGTATGCGTACTCCTCTGGTTGCAGGTCATGGAGCATCTGATCTTCATCCAAAAATAGATTACTGAGATAAGCTTCCCAAACAAACTTAGTGTCCTTTTAATATTCAATTTAACTTTACAATAATATAACGTAATGGCAAGGAGCTATCTGGAAAGTGAGTTTTAGGCAGTAAACATAGACCTCAACTAACACAACAAGAATTTAATGTCCACTGAAACGTAATCTTTTCCTCTCTAAAATTACTCTCATTTCTACCAAATATAGTCAAATGAAGGCTAATTTGTTTGCAAAATAAGTTTGGTTTCAATAAACTTGGCCTGATGATTTACGTAAGTGTAATTGATCATACAGGGTTTTTTAAAAATTGGCTGAAACTTTTTATAGGAATCTCACATTAAATTTTTAATGGTTTCTCAAGGCCAGAGAAGCCACATCAAAGGCTTATCACAAATTTTGCCTATAATATCTATAGATTTGGGTGAATTCCTCCCTTTTCAAGGTCTCCAAATTGCCTTAGGATTCCTGCCTCTATTAGGGGATAGCCTTCCTAATTTATCTGACAGAGCTGCTGAGAACCTAAAAATTTCCAGTCTCTGAAGGGATCAGGTAGAGAAATGATTATTTCAATACTGCTTATAAAGGTATGACTTATCAAATTTCTGTAAGTCATAATTAGCTTGAAGGGAGGGGATTCCTTATATTTGGAAACAGATTAAAGGCCAGTAATGTTTCAATCAGAAACTCTAAAATTATAACCATATTCACCAGTTCACTCGGTCCAGTGGAACTAATCATTTTTAGCAGTTTCATGAAGCTGTCAAATTTTCCATTACAGTTCTTTAATTTCTTAACCAGTTCAGCAGTATGATCTGAAAGTTATCAGAAATCTATACTTGTCAAAAAGTCCTTGCTATGAGTCTTCTTGAAGAGGAAGCACTTTGCAAAGAGCAGAGTAGAACAGTAACTGTCTATGAATGACAAAAGACTTAAGAAGCCACGCTAAGGACCTGATTGTATTGCAATTGACAAGGAAACTTGGTTCCTGCTGTGACACACAACATTTTAAGATAATAATTAAAATTATGACTGATAACATTTTTCCAGGATAATACCATATTTTTAGAAATTCTACGTAATCTAGAATGTCTAGATTAAAAACATTTACTGAAACAATATAACCTAAGAAGATTTACTTCTCATTTGACAATGCTTCTCATGTTATTTACATACCAAATGAACCTAATTAGTTTAATATCTCTCTTTGGAATGTTTCATGGGCCCTTTGAGCATCCTAGAGTTAGGTAGAGTTCAAAGGAATTTCTTTAAGATTTGATTCGGAAAGTTTGTCAAAAAATATCAAAGACATTTTAAAACAGTCAAATAGGATCATAAGTCACTGTGAAACAATACTTATTCACTTAACCAAAATGACAGTAAAAGACTTCTGAGGCAGAATAAAAAGGTAAGGAAACTTAAAATCTGTTATCAAAAGCAGATCAGCATTTTAAGAAAACTTTGCCCAGAAAAGGAAGAAAAAAACGAAATTCAAGTTTTGTACCAGCTTACATTTAAAATTTATTTACTCAACTGAATTTATTCTAAATTTAGCTAATCCTGACCATGCCTCAAACTCTTTTCTCAGGGTTCTTTTTCCACAAACCTTCCATCACTTTCTGTACCCGTATTAATTTGTCCTGTATTTTTAACCATTCAGAAATGAGCAGCTCTAGAACAAAATTACTTTCTTTTCCCTTAACGAAATGTAATTCCATCCCTCATACCCACTTTTATTGAAAACACACATCCTTTCTTACTGTATACTGAAATGTTTCCCTTATTATTTCTAGTAGCTTTAATGACATATTTAAATTAGAATCCCCAACTCTTAACAACCTTAATTTCTAGTCAAACTAAGAAAGGAACTATGAATTATCTTTTACATTAACGTTCTGTAGATTGGCAAACATAAATATCAATAATAATTTCTGAAAACATGCTTTTTTGTAAAAAAAAAAACTCAGTGTGACACCAAACATATTTATTAGTAGTCCTCAATACCTTTAGTTTCGCTGTAAAAGGAAGTCCGTGTTCAGTAATTAATGTTTCAGTATCTTGTTTTATTTGGGAATGACTTGGCTATTCAATAAACTTCCATCATTTAACTTAATTTAGCACAACTCTAAAATTTTGTTACTAAATATCTGGAGAGGTTATTTTTAAGTAGGCATTCTTAAGATATAATTATTCCTAAAGAGTTTACCTAAAAGCTCTTATCTCATTTATATTTAATTTACTTATAAAAGTTTCATCATGCCAAGTTATTTTTCTTGCTGACAGATTTGCAACAGATATATTAAGATCTTATTTGACTTGTATTAAACTTAGGTACAATGAAAGTATTAGATGTAATGTTGACGACTCTAAATACATGTCTATATTAATTAAATCAACAAACTTGAATACCAAGGATTAATTTAATACTGAATATTTCCCATTTCACATGAACCTGAATTCATTCTGGCTAGTTTCCTTTTATGTTTCTGAAAATTTATGTAAGAACTTAATTTAAGTCAATTAAGTGAAACTAATGCCATCTGAAGGTGTAGACATATATGCACACATAGCCATATAGACAGATGCAACCAGAGGATGCATAGCTTCATTTTAAAACATATTCTTCAATCAAGTTTTTTAATATAAAGCTCATTAGTTTATACCAGTTGGAATAAGTTAATTTTAAGAGATTCCCCTCACCACCACCATTTTTTATCTCAATCCCAGGAATTAGAGATGATCTAGATAAGACAGGTGTTCCTAAGAGCCCTGGTCTCAAGGCTCAAGGAGACAAAAGCAAGTTCTCCTAGAAAGGATTTGTTTTCTCAGGGTCAGAATTCTGAAAAGATTTTATAAATCCAGCTTTCTCTGACAACTTTATATCTAATCAAAGAGCCCATATCATTTTTCAGGGCAGAATTTTCCTTTAATTCTCAATTAGGTAAGCACTTGTACTATAAGTTTTATATGTATCTGAACCTGGCTGGGGTGTCAGAGGATGGCTTTCTGATGCTCTTCGTTTCTCTGTTTCAGAGACTCTATTCCCATTTGAAAGTTGAATCTGTCAGGGATAAAATTTACTAATGAATTGCGTGGTGGGCCAGGGTGCTGCTTGTGAGCTTAGTTCCTGTAGGCATCACCCTAGACTCAGTTCAGCCCTCATTGCTTGGTTCTCCTTTGGTGGCCTAAGACTACCGAGAGTAGTCAGATCACCATATGGCCAATTCTTTTTTTCTTTAATGGCCACACCGGAGGCATATGGAAGTTCCCAGGCTAGGGGTCAAATTGAAGCTGCAGGTGCCAGCCTACGTCACAGCCACAGCAACATGGGATCTGAGCTGTGTCTTCAACCTACACCGCAGCTCATGCTAAGGCCAGAATCTTAACCCACTGAGCAAGGCCAGGGATGGAACCCACATCCCCATGGATACTGAGTTGGGTTTGTTTCCACTAAGCCACAACAGGAACTCCCCGAATAGCCAATCTTATGCAAGATCCCTGGATGAGAAAGTCTTTTAATTAATGAGTGGGTTTCCCTATGGGACCTCTGCAAAGTATGGGACTCCGCTTCCTCCACTTCCTTAAATTTCTCAGTTGCCTGAGAAAGCCATAACTGACCAGGAGGAGTCATGTCCCTCTTCCTCAGAGCAAAGCTCTCATGTAATATCTTCACTTTTATCCCAACAAATTCTGTTACAGCAGGTGAACTGAGGAAAGGCATCAGATCAGCTTCTTACCTAACTACTCAGCCCAGATTGCTAAGTGTTCCAGTGTCTTTCAGCCAGCAATCCCTCCCCTAGTATTTTTCAACTGAGTGGCCAGGTACCAGTTATACACACCAAATAGAACTCAGGATCACCAACCAGTATGGAAGATCCAAGACCCAGGAGAGACTCACCCAATTTGTCTGACTCTCTGAGGAGGCAGTTGGGCGCAAGGGCCCTCTGCTGGTACCAAACCCTGGTTCCTTGCTGAATTCAGGAAAGAGAGAAGTCTGCTCTGGACCCCTTTGTTGGTCACCAAAACTGTTGACTGGAAAAAAAATGTACAGTATGAGAGTTGCAAATTAAGTTTTAGTTGGAGCAAAATGAGGATTCTAGACCAGGAGACAGCCTCTCAGATAACTCTTAGGAGTTACTCCAAAAGGCCAGTGGTTTTTTGGGGTTTTTTTGGCAGCGGGGGGGCGAATGGAGGTCTGAATATATGTGATTTTGGTGAAGGTGGAATACATGCAGTCAAGTACACATTTTGGCAGAGGGTTGCTACTAGTCACAAGAAGCAAATGTCTCCATTAATGGTTTTAGTGCTTTTTTAGATTTGGGAAAGATGTAAGAAACTGGACACATAAAATCTTCTCCTGAAAATATCTGATGATCTGAAGGCCTGTTCTGCCAGTTTTTCCCAGAGCACAGAGTGCCTCATTCCTGATCTCTTCAGCCCCTGTGTTGAAGGTCAGTGACTGCAGTGACTTGTGACAGATGGCAAGTGACAGACTTTGTTGGTATCCTCTCTGCAGAACTCCTCTCTTGGCATCTTGAAACCCAACAAGAGTGTAGTGACCTCAGAGGCTGGGATGTGGCCAGGTAGCACTGGGGTCCCCCAGCCTGAATCTCTTTGCCCTTCCAGGGCCCTTTCCCAATATCCATGAACAGGGATTTCTCAGGTCGGGATCTTTGTAGGGCACCTAGTCTGGGTGAGCATCTGCCCTGGGGTGGTCCTTAATCAGTACAGGTGGCCCACCTACTCTAAAACTTCAGCAGGAGACAGCCAAGAGAGGGATCAGGAGGGCACACAGTGGGGAGAGCACTGTGTTGGGAGTCAGGAACCTGATTTCTTACTCTGATCCTGTTAGGATTTGCTGTGGGAACTTGAAAAAGTCCTTTCCTTCTTCGAGTCTGCGTTGGGAAATTGGAATGGCTGCCTTACAGCTTAGGTCCTGCCCTGTGAAGAGAGGGAAGGTGGAAAGAAAAGGGGCACAAGGGGAGAGGACATTGATGGAGATGACCTTGAGAAGGTGGGTCACTACTCTGAGCCTCAGTGTCCTCATCTGTAAAATGGAAATTGCTGATAGACTGAAAGGCGGTTCTGAAAGAGGAGAAACGAATGTCATGACTCAGGAAAGAGCCTGCCAAGCAGTGTGTGCTGGAAGGATGTTCGCTCCTAAGAACATGCAGGGGCTGATTTCAAGGGAAAGCAGGATTTCAGGAGTGAGGGGTGGGGGTGGTGCCAGGGCTTCCAACTGACTGTTGTGGGAAGCGGAAAAGGGGAACATCTAGGAGTTTTGCCCATGAGATGACTTGCTGTGGCCAGTGGAGGGATCGCGGAAGCCAGACCCGAGCTCCTGGGTATCCCACATTTGAGAAGCGAGGGAGCGATCACAGGCAGGCGGCACCGGATTCACACACCAGACCCTACGAAAAGCTCACATTTTTTTTTCCAGCTTTTCTCACCCAGAATCACTGCCTTGGTTTAGAGGAGGGGATGGGGGAGGAGACAGAGCCAGGAGGGAGGGGCCCGCTGGTGCCGCCGCTGCCGCCTCCGCCCCCTCAGGGTGTGCGGAGCCGGATTGCCACTCAGCTCCCGCGCCGGGGGGGCGACGGAAGCGCTTGGGGCCGTAGTCCAGTCCCACCCAGCTACCATCCCTCAGGACCTGACAGGCTGGCCCTGGATTCTCCAGGCATCCCAGGAGCCAGCGGCTGCCGAAGGCGTCGAGGTGGGAGGGCGCTTGGACAGAACCGTCCGAGCGCTGCCAGTTTTAGTGGCCTTGGGTAAGTCTCAGTTCGCCTCCCCGTGGGGATGCAGGAAGGGGCTGAAAGAGGCGATTGGCATGCCCCCCTAACGCAGGGCGTGTGCACGGGTGCCTGGCAGTGCTGGACCGCGACCGGAGAGTGCTAGGAAGGAGGCACCAGCTGCGTCTCAGGTGGGTGGGTGCTGGGCTTGTGTGCGCGGCAAGCTGGGGAAAGGAGACGCCGCGCCCTGGCCGGGTGCTGGCCTCAGTCCTCCAGACCCACGTCTGCGAGCCCCGTCCCAGGTGCGGAACAGGGGCGCTACCTCTTTAAAAGCGTCCGGGCCGAGCCTATGCTGCACCATGTGATTGCCTGAAAGGCCGGGCAGGGAGCGCTGCGGCGGGAGCCTGGAGGACGGTGAGCTGCCTTGCGGTGTCCGGAGCCCAGCCCTGCCTGGCGGGGCCACGCGCCCTGGGCGGCACCAGGTGCCTGGAACTTTGGGCACCGCCTCTGGAACTACCTGGCCACCAGGAGACGGGACGGGAGCTCCTTGCATCCTGTTCCGTGGGCATGGATAGGCAGGGCCAGGCATGGGGGACCCCTGTGGGGTGTGTGTGTGTGCTCGGAACTGCCTCACACCTGATAAAAAAGCCAGTGGAGGAGTGAGTGCTGCTATTTTAAGTTGTCGAATGGATCCTCTGGGGATGATTAGGGGAGAGGACAAAGATTAGGCAGAGAAAGGGTTAGGGTACCCTCCCCAGGCTGGGCAGGCACTGGATGTGCCAGGTGGGGTACATCCCCAAAGGGCAGCAGGAGTTCCAGGGCTGCCCGGGTTCCCCTCCCCCCCCCCAGGCAGGCCTTCCCACCCCAGACTTCCGTGACCACAGGTGCTTGCCTCCTGCCCCTTGGTGCTGCCTGCTGATGTGCCCAGCCTGTGCCCACCATGCCGCCCTCCATCTCGGCCTTCCAGGCCGCCTATATTGGCATCGAGGTGCTCATCGCCTTAGTCTCCGTGCCTGGGAACGTGCTGGTGATCTGGGCAGTGAAGGTGAACCAGGCACTGCGGGATGCTACCTTCTGCTTCATCGTGTCACTGGCAGTGGCTGATGTGACAGTGGGCGCTCTGGTCATCCCACTTGCCATCCTCATCAACATTGGGCCGCAGACCTACTTCCACACCTGCCTCATGGTCGCCTGCCCTGTCCTCATCCTCACTCAGAGCTCCATCCTGGCCATGCTGGCAATTGCGATCGACCGCTACCTCCGTGTCAAGATCCCACTCAGGTGAGTCCAGAGCAGCTGAAGGTACCTGCCATGCCCCATGCTGGGGGGCTTGAGGGTCATTTAGAGAAGATAAAAGGTAGAGCATAAGACCCCAAGTAATCAGATATTCTCTGGGGCCATTGTGCCCCAGCCCTCACTCTGCCTTCCTGTTCTCTGCTCTGCAGTACCAGGCTGAACTGCAGCTGAAACAGGAGAGGGATGGGTGGCTGGAGGGACGTGAACATGGCAGTGCCGCGGACCCCAGAGCTGAAGCTGCTGCTCTTCTTCTGACTTGACCAGGGAACCCTGAGGCTGCCTGACAGCCTAGGGTGGGGCCACCGAGACAGTCACAGTGATGCTGGGTGGGAGTAAGCTGAGCTCCACTAGTGGAGGGAAGCGGAAGGGACAGCAGATTGCTAGGGTGGGCTGAGGGTAGCTACCGCACACAGGAGTGCTGCTTTTCCAGCCCAGCCTGGACAGGCTTCCTGAAGACACTCTTTAGTTCGCTGGTTCTTTAGACGTCTCTGTGCTAGCCAACTGTTTGCTCCAGGGCCGTCCTGTTGAACCCAAGCAATCTGATGACCTCTGCCCAACTCCCACTTATGGAATCTCTGTTGCAGGCAAGAGGAGGGAGAAATACAGGCTCCCGCTCTTAATATTCCTGTTTGGTTGCAAAACCGAGGTTCTTTCCAGTTATAGCAGAGGCGCTTACGCTGTGTCCAGAGAGTACCAGGGTGGGTAGCCTAAGAGAGCCAGTCTTCTCATGCAGGTGTCCAGTCCACATTGGGTCTTCTTCCCTGGGCCTGCCAGGCCAGGATCTCGTCACCAGGCAGTGCCTGGGCCACCAAGTGCCAGCAAATGCCTGGGCGCACTGCCAGCGCCGGCCTCGCTGGGACACTCTTGTGGTGTGCTTGCCCCTTCTTTAAATCTTCTCACCAGTAGATTCGCTTTCTACTGGGGAGTTCTGGCCGTCTCCGGCACTTGCCATTCCTGGAGTAGCTTCCCTATCTGGGACACGCGGCCTCTGGCCTCACTTGGCACCTTGCCGAGGCAGGCCTGCGGCAACCATGTTTCTCCTGTTTGCATGACATTTGTGCACATTTAATTTTTCAAAGCTTTTCAAATGCACCATTTTTCCCCCCTCTGTTCCTCATGATCCCGTAAGGGAGGTGAAGTAGGAGCTGGCAAAAGGGAAGCAGATCCAGAGCATCTCATCCCACTGCCCCTCCTTCTTGATTCCCCCACACCTCAGCCCTCAGATGCCAGTCTCCCTGCCCTGTTAACTCCCCTCACGACCTCCAGGTTTTCCTGGGGAGGTGAGGTGAAAACTGCTGCTCAGGGAAGAAGGGAAGCCATGGAAAGAAGCCCAGAAGCCCTGTAAGCTCAGCCCCTGAGAGGCCTTCATGCTGCCATTAGTCCCAGGTCGTGGCTGGGCTGTGCCAATAAAGCTGGTTTCAACCCATTAGAGAGGGCTGGGCCTCTGAGCCTGGCCGTTATAACAAAGTGTTGCCACATTAGGAAAGTCGTGGATATATGGATATAGGAAGGCTGCTTAAGAAATTCAGTCTACTGAGTGCTGCCAAGGCAAACCGAAGGCCTGGTCATGATGTGACGGCGGTCACAGGCCCACAGCATGCGCCCTGCTTGTCTTGTGGGGAGGAGGATGGATGTGCTGGCAGGAACTGCAGGCTCATTCCTCCAGAAGCCAGTTTCTGTTGCTCCTTGCTCCGGCCTCAGGGATCTAAGGGTCTTGAGGAGCAGTCTTTGAGGGCCCAAGCAGAGGTGTACATAGAGGCTGAGAATACAGACCTGGGTTCAGATCCTCACTATGAATTCCTAGCTGTGTGATCTTGAGAAATTCCCCTTGTTAACCTGCAGTTTGAATTTTCACATCAGTAAAAGGAGACAATAATAATAGTACCTTCTTCCTAGGATGATTAGAAGACCGTAATAAACTCCTACATAAGTGCTGTACACTTAGTATTAGATGCAAGCCATAAATGGTAGGTTTATATTTGTAATTTTATTATCATTATTAACGTATGGCTCCAAGTGGGTCTGAATAGACAAGCCCGGTGCCGCTACACACACACATGTTCTTATATAGCAACACCTATGCCCATACACACATGCACACACGCAATACACCATATGTCCCGGGAGATGTCAAAGTACTGTTCAGTGATATTTATACATGTTTTTTTTTCCCTTGCTAGGTGGTCATGCCTCAGGGGTAGCGACCTGGGAGCAACGACATTTTGTTCATTTCTGCAAATTCTCCAGGAAGCCTAGCCTAGCGTCTGTCCCACAGCAGGCACTCAGTAAATGTTGATTGGATTGAATGAGTTCTCAGAGCTCACTTGCATGTGCCTCAGGCAGGCCTTCCAGCAGTTTAACCTCTAACCTTCTTGCTGGGGCCTGTGCCTTCCCGGCATTCTACCTGGGGGCCCGGACCATGCCGGCCCCCACATCCACTCAGGTGACCCCTTCAGAGCCACACTCCAGCAGTGCCTGAGAGAAGAGTCTTTCTCCTGAGTTGGAGAAAGGCTGCTGGATAGCTTCCAAAACGGGGACCCGGGAGGCACGGGGCTGAGGTGATGTGCCAGCCCGGCCCCTCTCTCATTCCTGCCCAGGTTCCTCTGCAGAAGGAATAGCTGCTCCCCTCTGGGCTGCTGGTCAGCAGACTGCTGGGTCTGGGAGACCACTTTTTCACCAGAGGTCTCCACGTGCCCGGCGCCCTGCCCTGACAAGCCAGTCGGAAGTGCATGAAGCCCCGGGCACCTGGGAGTGGTACTGACCAAGCATCGGTGAGGCATATTTGGGGCATTCGGTGACAGGAGTCAGCTCAGTCCTTCACCAAGCAAGGCATGGTTTGATCTGTCCACTACAAATTTTGTTTCCTTCCACTTGGCAAAAAGCCAAGAGAAAGAAAAAAAAAAAAAGGTTCACATTGTGTAGTGTGATCCAATTACAAGAAAAAAAGAGAAAAAAAGCTTAAATTGTTGGTTCATCTATAACCTGTGGTCATTTACATGTATTTTGCTGGTTATTTGCATAGCACCTCCACATGGCTTAGTAACTGATACCCTATTCCCCTCAGCTCCTACTTCTAGGGAATCTGCAACATGCACTGCACCGCCCCTCAGCCCGGGTTCTCTTGGTGGCACTCTCTGCCAACTTGATACCTATTCCAAGGGGCTCATTATGGGAGGAGTGCCAGCCATGGGCTCCCTCACCAAAGCCCTCTCTGTGGGAAGGTCTCTAACCAGATGGGTGAGGTGGGGTGAAGGGGTGACAGGTGTTTGGGAGTCAGAGATATCTGAGTTTGAACCTTGCTTTGCTACAAACTAGCAGTGCAAAACCTTGGATAAGTTATTCAACCTCTCTGAGCCTCCTCTCCCTCCACAGCTCCCCCCAGTCAGTTTATCTAAAACTCAGGGAGGTTCAGTAATTAGCCCAAAATATCTTGTCAGCAGCAGAGACAGGATTTGAATCCAGGTCTGTCTAACAGACGCCTTTAACCAGTGAGCCCTTGTGCATTTTGAATCTGCCTCAAGAAACTGTGGGGTTGGAGTTCTCGTCGTGGCTCAGTGGTTTACAAATCTGACTAGGAACCATGAGGTTGCCTTGCTCAGTGGGTTAAGGATCCGGCGTTGCCGTGAACTGTGGTGTAGGTTGCAGACACGGCTCAGATCCCGCGTTGCTGTGGCTGTGGCGTAGGCCGGCAGCTACAGCTCCTGTTAGACCCCTAGCCTGGGAACCTCCATATGCCGCAGGTGCGGCCCTAGATAAAGCAAAAAGACAAAAAAAAAAAAAGAAAGAAAGAAAAGAAAAGAAACTGTAGGGTTTATGGAGGAGTTTCCTTAAAGATGTCAGTGGGGGTGATTTTTCTCCTCTGATTTTTGCCGGAGGCCTCTGCTCTCTGCTCCAGCCCATACTTAGCGCCTCTCCCTCCCCCTTCACCTTCACACCAGTGGGTGGTTGAGCCATGGCAGCCCTGCCTTTGTCCACAGCTGGAGGCCTGCCCGACTGGGCTGCTGACCGGGGAAGCACAGCTTGGAGTAGGGGAGGATGGTCTGTTGGACAAGAGCTCTGACAGGGAAAGAGATCTGGTAGATTAAGGTGGGTTCGCTTTGGGGGGATCAATCTAGCCCGTCCCCCCACCAGCTAGCCTGGGCTTTTCTGGACTGCTAAAGTACCTCCTGTGCTTGTACCCCTTCGTGCGACCATCTGTGGCCTCAGGGTCCCAGAACAATTGCTCTCTGGGGGTGCCATCTGCTTTCTGCAGAGGTAAGCTCTTCTCTAGCTCCTCTGTCTCAGGATGGGGATTAGTCAGCAGCCTAGAGTGTCTGAGACACAGAGGAGTGGTAGCAATCCCTGAAGCTTGCTCCCTCACATTTGCGGAGGAGGAAACAGAGGCCCAGGGTTCCAGTATTCAAGGTCACTCAGCCACAGGCTTTTTTCTCCTCCCAATTCTGAGTCTTTCTCCCCAGCCTCTGAGGTAAAAGGAACAGAGCAGAGAAATGCAGCCTCCACACATTAAGTCAGCAAATTAGTGGTGGGCTTAGAGGGGGAAAATGATGGAAGGATGTCAGCTTTGTGGCTATAAAGGTAATTTCTTTGTTCGAATTAGGGATAGGCTTCAGGTGGTTTTTGCTAAAGAACGTGCTGAGCCATCTGGATTAGTGCCTGTGGTGAAAGCATCTCCCAGCTGGTACTGGAATGGCTTTTAGGAAGCCTCCGAGATCGTTAGGAGCAAGATGCTAGGTGTGAGTGCTGCTTGAAAGCAGGGGAATGGCCAAGATACCTTCTGGAGAACCCCTCCACCCAGAGGTCATGGAGCGGAGGATTAGAGGCTTTACCATGACATTTGACTTATTTCTGAGCATAAACACAATCCATGTTCATTGTCAAACATTTGAGAAATATAGAAAAGAATAAAGATGACAAAATCACCAGTAATTCTGTCATCACTACTGTTAACATTTCGGTGTTCTAGGGAAACTTTTCATGCAGATAGATAGATGATAGGTAGACAGATAATTATTTTAATATAATCGAGTTCTTCTATGGTTTTTATATCCCGTTTATTCACTTAATGTTATAAGCATTTCCCCCATGTCAGTTAAAAAAGTATATTTTGTAAGGATTTTTACAGTGGTATAATATCGTGTTCTCTTTTTATTCATCTTCTAGGTCTTAGCTAAAACAGCTCCTTCTTAGGGAGGACTTCTGTGACCCCCTCCTCACCTGGACCGGGTTCATTTCCTCTGTTAGGTACTCCAGTTAGATCTATTTCTCCCTCCCCATCTCTCCTGGCCCAGAAGATTTTCTGGGCTTGGTAAGCACCAAAAGAGCCAGGACCACATCTGCCTCATGCCTGGAACAGAGTAGGCCTGCCGTAAATGTTTTTTTTAAAGAAATGATTATCATATTTTATTGACTCGTAATTTTGACTATTTAGATTGTTACTGATTTTTAATTTTTCCAAATAACACTGCAGTGATACCCACAATTCACGTTGTAGGATCAGGGCCAAGCCTAGAACTCTGGGCTGTGCCTCTTGGTAAATAGCAGAACTTCTGTCTGTAAGAATTTTCTTATAAGGTTAAACGTTTCCCAACACCCTTCCCTCTAACTCTCCCTGTTTGTCCCACCCAATTTCGCCAAAACAGCAAATCCCCAGAGTGCATGTGGCATTCCTCTGCCCATTTGCCCTGCTAGGCTCCAAAGAGCAGGACTGTCTGGGTCCTGAGTCTGGTACACATTGCTGGTCTCTACTCCCTGAGACCTGGGCATCCTGTTTCTTTGCCTCTTGGTTAGGAGAGCGGTCCCTAGGGTAGAGGGTTTGGCATGTGGTACTTCCTGGCCCCATTTGTCAGGGTGGGCACAGAACAGAGAGGAAGGAGGATACCTGGTTCCTTGCGCTGCATGAATCACCCCTTTAGCCTCAGCTTCTTTAACTCACAGCTACCAGCTGCTGTAGAACAAAGAGAAGGCTGGCAGCTGGTGGTGGTAAGGGGAAGCAGGAGGATGAGCCCTGGCATTTAGGTCGCCTTGGGAATACTGGCTTGAGGGTGGGCAGGGAGCTGGGAGCAACTGGCAAGGGGCATCCCTGACCCAAAAGAGAAGGAGATCGGGCATCTTATCTTACAATGCTCCTCACCCCAGCAGTTTTTTTCCTTAGCAGGATTGTAGAGAGCTGTGGGGTTTAGGGAGCCGGTGGCATCGATTTGTCTATTACATAAACATGTTTTGAGCACTGACCATGTACCAGGTGCTCTGTGGGACCTGTGGATATGGAGATGGGCAGGCTGGTGTGGTCTCTATCAGCGTCTGGTTCTTAGACACTGTTAGGATTGTGGATTCCTACAGACCAAGGTGGCCAAGTTAAAACTCCCAACCTGCCCGTGATAGGAGTTGGGGTGGCTGGAGACTGGCACCAGACACCTTGCAGTGCTTGGGCTGGGCAGCTGGACCCAACTCCACACGCGCTCTCTGCAGCCCTGGGACTGTTCCTGATGCCTGCCTTCAGAGCTTCTCTGTCCTTGAGGAGAGGAGCGCAGTCAGCCCCCCTGATTTGTCTTCACATGCAGAGAGCCCTAATACAGAAAGATCTATTCATTTATTCATTCAGCAATACTTACCAGGCGCTTCTTGTGCCAGGCATTGTTATGGATACTTGGGATATATTCATCAACAAAAGAAAGATCTCCGTGGAGCTTCCATTCTAATGAGTTGGTGGACAGATGCTAAATAATAAATATAATACCATGGGAGTTCCCATAGTGGCTCAGCGGTAAGGACTCCAGCTAGTATCCATGCGCACGTGGGTTTGATCCCTGGCCTCACGCAGTGGGTTCAGGATCTGGCGTAGCTGTGACTGTGGTGTAGGTCAGCAACTGCAGCTTCACTTTGACCCCTAGCCAGGGAGGTTCCATACACCATGGATGTGGCCCTTAAAATATGTATATATGTATATATTGTATGTAGAGTGTTAGAAAGTGAAAAGAGTGTAGCAAATGAGATTGGGAATGCCAGGATGGGATGGGGAGAGAGGTTTGCAGTTTTAAATGGTATGGAAGAGAGGCGTCCTTGAGAAGGTGCCTTTTGAGCAGTCTTGGGGCTGAAACTCTGCCTTGCAGATATTGGGAAAACAGTCCACAGAGAGGAAATAACTAGAACAAAAGTCCTAGGGAAGGACCATACTCAAGTGTTTGAGGACTAGCAGGGAAGTCTGTGCGGCTGGGATGAAGGGGGCAGAGTGGCCGGAGATAGGGCTGGAAAGTTAATGAACTTGGAGGCAGCTGAAAGAACATTGGCTCTTACTCTGAGGGAAATGGGAGCCATTGCGGATTTAGGGCAAGAAAGTGACGTGATCTGACTTAAATTTTAAAGGCTCACACTGGCTGTTGTGTTGAGAATATTCTGTACGGGCAAGCAGAGGACTAATTAGAAGCTATGGCAGTAAGTTAGGCAAGAGAAGAGGGAGGTGGCTTGAATCAGAATGATAGCAAGAAGAGGAGGTGATGAGAAGCGATTAATTCTGGATGTGTGTTTTCAAATTTTAACTTTTTATATCTTTTTTATTGAGGTAAAATGTTCATACAGTAAAGTGCATAAGTCTTGGAGTTCCCTTTGTGACTCAGCAGTTAACGAACCCGACTAGGATCCATGAGGATGCAGATTTGATCCCTGGCCTCGCTTGGTGGGTCAGATTCCGTGTTCCTGTGAGCTGTGGTATAGGCTGCAGAGGTGTCTCAGATCTGGCTTTGCCGTAGCTGTGGCGTAGCCCAGCAGCTACAGATCCGATTTGACCCCTAACCTGGAAACCTCCATATGCTGTGGATGCGGCCCTAAAATGGCAAGAAAAAAAAAAGAAAAAGGCATAAGTCTTAAGTGTATAGGTCAATAAAGTTTTGCATGCAGATATATCTGTGTAACCACCAGCCAGATCAGCAGTTGGAACATTTTCAGTACCCTAGAAGGCTCCCTTATGTCCTGTCCAATCAGTATTTTCCAAAAGGTAACCACTATTCTGACTTTCATCCCCATAGATTGATTTTGCCTGTTCTTGAACTTTTATAAAGGGAATCGAGTAGTATAAACTCTTTTATGTGTGACTTCTAAAGCTTAAATTATGTCAGAGATTCATTCCTATTATTGAGTGACATAGTATGTTTTGGGTTTTGTTTTTGTGTTTTTGTTTTGTTTTGTTTTCTTTCTCATTGCCGTTAGAATCGCATTGTATGCATATGCCAGAATTTGTTTAAATTCTGGATGTATTTTGAAGAAAGAAAAATGTTACTTATGGATTTGATGTGGGGTGTGAAAGAAAGAAGAGTTCAGTATGACCAAACTTTTAGTTCTAAGCAACTGGAAATATGGAGTGGGCATTATCCAAGGTGGAAAAGGCTGCAGGTGGTACAAGTTTGGATTTATAAAGGTTGAATTTGGAGTGTCTGTTAAATACTTCAGTGGAATGTTGAGCAGGCAGTTGGATGGACATACAAGGATGGAGTTCAAGGGAGAGGTCTGGGCTGGGGATATAAATGTGAGAGCTGTTGGCATATAGATGGTGTTTAAACCCACAAAGTTGGATGAGATCCCCAAGTGAGAAAGTAGAAATAAAGAAGATGATGCAGATGACATGATACTATACATAGATAACCCTAAAGATGCCTCAAGAAAACTAGTGGAGCTTATCAATGAATTTGGTGAAGTTGCAGGACACAAAATTAATGTATAGAAATCTGTTGTATTTCTATATTCTAACAACAAATTATCAAAAAGAAGAATTAAGGAAATAATCTCATTTGCCATCACATCAAAAAGAATAAAATACCTGGGAATAAACCTACCTAAAAGGCAAAATACCTGGAGTTCCCGTCATGGCACAGAGGAAACGAATCCAACTAGGAACCGTGAGGTTGCGGGTTTGATCCTGGGCCTTGTTCAGTGGGTTAAGGATCGGGCATTGCCATGAGCTGTGGTGTAGGTCAGCAGCTGTAGCTTCAATCTGACCCCTAGCCTGAGAACCTCCATATGCCATGGGTACTGCCCTAAAAAAGAAAAAAAGAAAAAAAAAGGCAAAAAACCTGTACTCTGAAAACTATTATGACACTGATGTGAGAAATTGAAGGTGACACAAATAGATGGAAAGATATGCCCTGTTCTTGGACTGGAAGAATCAGTATTGTTAAAATGATCATACTACCTAGGGCAATCTACAGATTCAATGCAAGCCCTATCAAAATACCAATGTCATTTTTCACAGAACTGGAGCAAATAATTTTAAAATTTGTAGGGTAATGCAAAAGATCCAGAATAGCCAAAACAATTTTGAGGAAGAATAGAGCTAGAGGAATCAGGCTCCCTGTCTTCAGACTATACTACAAAGCTACAGTAATCAAAACAGTATGGTAATGGTACAAAAGCAGACACATAGATCAATGGAACAGGATAGAGCCCAGATATAAACACAAGCACTATGGTTAACTAATCTATGACTAAGGAGGCAAGAATATACAATGGAGAAAAAAGAGTCTCTTCAATAAGTGGTGCTGGGAAACTGGATAGCTACTGTAAAATAATGAAATTAGAACACTCTCTAACACCATACACAAAAATAAACTCAAAATGTGTTAAAGACCTAAATGTGAAAACGGATAATGTAAAACTCCTGGAGGAGTTTGACATAAATCGCAGCAATATTTTTTTGGATCTGTCTCCTAAAGGAAAGGAAATAAAAACAAAAATAAACAAATGGGACTTAATGAAACTTAAAAGATTTTGCACCGCAGAGGATACCATCAACAAAACAAAAAGACAACCCACTTAATGGGAAAAAAATATTTACAAATGATGTGGCCAGCAGCAACAGCTCCGATTAGACCCCTAGCCTAGGAACCTCCATATGCCATGGGTGTGGCCCTAAAAAGGCAAAAAAAAAAAAAAAAAAAACCCACGTAACAAGTGTTGCCAAGGATGTGAAAAAAAGGAGCCTTCCTACATTGTTGGTGGGTGTGTAAATTGGTGTGGCCACTGTGGAAAACAGTATGGAAGTTTCTCAAAAAATCTAAAAATAGAACTACCATGTGACCCAGCAATTCCACCCCTGGGTATATATCCAGCAACTCCCAAAACAATAATTCAAAAAGATAGATACATCTCAATATTCATAGCGGCATTACTTATAATTGCCAAAATATGGAAACAACCTATATGTGCATCAACAAATGAATGGATGTAGAAAATTTGTTATGTATGTATACAATGAAATACTACTCAGCCATAAAAAGAATGAAATGTTACCATTTGCAGCAACATGGAGGACTTGGAGGGCATATGCTAAGTGAAAAAAGTTGAAAAGAAGAACAAATACTGTATGATATCACTTATATGTGGAATCTAAAAAAATACAACAAACTAGTGAATATAATGTTTTAAAAAAGCAAATTCACAGATGTAATAGAGAACAAGCTAGTGGTTACCAGTACAGGGGAGCAACATGGGGGGTGGAGGGCACAAACTATTGGGTATAAAATAGGCTTAAAGATGTATTATACAACATGAGGAATATAGCCAATATTTTGTACTAACTGTAAATGGAAAATAACCTTTCGAAATTGTATAAAATTTTTTAAAAAGAAGACGAGAGGACCAAGACTGAGCATTGAAAGGCTGGAGAGAGTGCTTTAACCAGCAAGAGGGACTAAAGGAGAGTCCCAGACATAGGAAGAAACCCAGTGCCCTAAGCGTGGTGTTCTAGAGGCCAAGTATAGAGAGTATATCAAGGAGAAACAAGAGATTAACTGTCAAATGCTGGGTCAAGCGAGATGAGGACTGAGAATTACCATTGGATTTAGTAAGAACAATGTCAATGTAGTGGTGGGAACAGAAAGCCTTATTGAAGAGTGCTCAAAAGAGAAGAATGAAGTTGAAGGCAACTAGCATAGATTACTCTTTTGAGGAATTTTGTTACAGAACGCAAAGTCGCGGGTCAGGAGCTGTCAGGAAAAGTGGGAACGAGGCTTTTGTTTTGTTTTTTGCTAAGAGAGGTACATTAATATGTCTGTATAATGACTGAGATATCCCAGTAGAGAGTGCAGAACTAATAATAGGGCAAAGGAGAGAGTTTCTGGATTGACATCCTTGTTTAGGCAAGCAGGGCTGGGACCTAGGACAGATAGGGAGGGACTGGCTTTAGAGGAGCATGGAGCCAGGAAGGCAGCATATGTGGGTGTAGATGCTGGGAGGTGAAGTTCTTTCTAAGTGTTTTGGTTGTCTTAGTGAAGTGGAAAGCAAGATCATCAGCTGAGAGGGAGGAGGTGATGGATCAAGTAGCAAGTGTGAAATAATTCTTTAGGAAGTGGGAGAATGACTAGACTCAGAAAGTCTGGTATAACGGGGCAGCATTACAGGCCCACCTGAAGTTCAAGGAGGTAAATTTGTGTGTGCAGCTGCACAGGCACAGACATGGAGAAGGCAGAGTTCATTCCTTCACTAATTCAGAAGTGCCAGATTCCGTGCTAGGCATTAGGTGCAGAAGTCGGCCCCGTTCCCTGCCCTCATGGAATTTAGAACCTAGTTGGGTAGCAAGCCAAGACACAGATAAACAAGCCAGTAGCTACAGTTACAACTTGAGAAGAATCTGAGGAAGGAAGTCATCCTGGAATTCATTGTGGCTGGCCCTTGTTGGCTTCTCCAAAGCCTATGTCAGTGTCCAGAGGGATCCATGGGGCCCAAGGACTAAGACAGGGCCTTGCAGGCCTTGTGGATCATGGTCAAGGGTTTGGATTGCATTCTAGGTGCACAGTAAAACCTTTGAGTGCTTTAAGCAGAGAATGACATAAACCAAATTACAGTTTTTAAATGTCAAAAGTCCTTAACAAAATATTAGCAAAGCAAATCCAGTGATACATAAAAAGGATAATATATCACAACCAAATAGATTTTAGTCCATGCAAGTATGGTTTAACATTTGAAGAAAAAAAATCAATTGGTGTATTCACCACATTAACAGAAGAAGGTCACCCTGCCTGCTGTGTGGAGGATGTCTTGTGGGGGTGGAGGATAAGAAAGGACAGTAGGAGAGCACGGTGTAGCGGGGTTGCGGCAGGAAAGGAGCTGAGGAGGTGGTGAGTGATAGGGAAAAGGGCAGATTCAAATATGTTGGAGTTAGAACCAACTGGCAGTGGACTGGCTGTGCAAAGTGGGAGACTGATCAAGTATGAACCATCATCCACCCTGTGGCTTCAGCCTTAATCCTGGGGTTCACACTTGATCAGTCCCCCCACTTTGCATAAGGCTGAAGCCACAGGGTAGATGGCGGTCCCATTTCTGGAGACAGGGAAGGGTGGGGAGGGGAGGAATGGGGGGAGAGTCAGATCCTAGCAGGTACTCAAGTGGAAGTGACATGTTGGCAGGCCTACTGGTGGTCTCTCTCTTGCTCATTCCTCACCCTCCATCTCTTCGTGGGGTTCCCCCAGCTGGATCCCTCAACATAGAGTCCTTCAGATATCTAGCGAGCTTCCTGGGTGCCTCCAGCTTCTCCATCCCCTCTCCCCACCTCGCTTCTCAGGAGGCTTTTGGCTTGTTTAGGTTGAAACCACAACAATAAGGACATGTGTCTTTGGGCTCCCTAAAGCTTCCAGAGAAAGACAGCAGAGTTGGGGGGTTCATCCTTCCTGCCAGGCTTTTATTCAGAATGAGACGGAGCAGTTTCTGTGATAGCTAAGTTCCCCCAAGCCTCCGCCTATCCTCAGTCGGGCGGGCCCTCTCCCTAGATACTCTGTGTGCCTCCCCAGCCTCATTTCCCAGCCTCATCGCTGGAGCCTCGTAGGTGAGCGTTCCTCCCCAGCTCCACAACAGGGTCCTCTCCCGGCTGCTAGATTGCGCCTTCGCTCAGTCTCAGCTAATGCAGCAGAGAAGGTGGTCAGACAGTAAGCAGGCAGTTATCAAGTGTCAGCTCAGCCTAGCCCTGATGGGCAGAGCAGGTGGGGCGGCGAGCCCCAAGGCTGACAGAGGGCACACAGGGTCAGGGTCTCTGTCTCTGTGGACTCCTTGCAGAAGCACTGTCAGCTCTCCCACACAGAAATGATCTCCTTTAGCCTCATGTAGCAGAGAAAGCTTCGCAGTGCTGTCGGCAAGGTTGGCACAAGCCGTGAGAGCCAGACCTCGCAGCTCTCACCATGCGGCTTGCTCTCAGAGTCCACAGGCTTTCAACTCTCTGCTTCCCACCCCGGGAGAGCAGTGGCTAAGACTACAGCAGGGCAAGAGCTGCTTCTCAGCCCTTTTTTTTTTCTATCCCACAGGAACCAAGGGCCCTGACACCCACTTACCCAGCTAGGATAGGAACTCACCCAGCAATGATTCTCTTGTGGGCACAGGGGAAGAAGGTTACTGGAATAAAAGCCTTTCTACCCAAGATGTTTTTCCTTTTTTTTTTTTATTGAAGCATAATTGACTTAAAATATTATATTAGCTTCAGGTGTACAACATAGTGATTTTTTTTAATTTTTATACATTTCAGAATAATCACCAGGATAAGTCTAGTTATTATCTGTCACCATACAAAGTTATTACAGTATTATTGACATATTTCCTATGCTGTATATTACATTCCCATGACTTATTTTATCCCAGTTTTTTTTTTTTTTAATAATCACCTTTTCAGAGGGACATCTCTCTCCCCTTGCTATATGGAGGTGTACCCGTGAAATGAAGGGTAAGAGAGAGCAGTCTTCCCAGACAGATAATTCAAGCACTTAGAATTGTGTCGTTTTGGAGTAGCTACTTAACCTTTCTGAGCTTCTATTTCCCCGTCTGTAAAACAGGCTTCTTATTACTTCCTTTCACGGGTTGTTATGAGGCTTAAAGATGAGATACACTCGGGGGCTAGCACACAGCAGGCACTCAGTAAGTAGAAGCTGTTACTATTGTGGATAAGCCAGACTTGGTTTTCATTTACCACTTGCTGTTACATGGCTACTGTGGTCCCACTAGGATAAGGCCCTTGTTGAGATGAGCTGCACGTTCTGTGGACACAGGATGTGGTTTTCTCCATCTGCCCGGCTCGCTGTATTTCAGGACCTGACAACACACGCCTGGCTGGCACTTAGCAGGTGGCTGAATCAGTGTCCACGGGAGGAAGGAAGGTTTGGGGGGAGACTGAGTCCCCAGGTTGGGAAGAAGTCAGTTGGCTATTTTACATTCACCCACAGAGGGCAATTGCAGGTACTAGAGAGGGAAGGGTTATTTCAGTAAAATATCCCCAGGAAATCAGAGGAGTGAAGGGTCTCACCCCAGCTTACCTGGCAACTTACGAGAGAGTGTCCTGGTCTCTTGACCCCAGCCCTGCTCCCGCTGGACCCCATGCTCCTGTTTCTTTGAGGGAAGGGTGTGACCAGCCCCTCCTGAGCTCTGTCTGTCCTCTCCCGCCGGCCTCCTGCTGCTGTGTCTGGAGGGTTGGCATCTGAGGGAGTTGAAGCAAGGGCTCCCCTGGGGATCAGCGGCTCCATAAATCCTCTCTGGGGAGGAAAACATTCACTGTGTTTGGAGACTCACTGTGCTCAGCAGACACACCTGCCACACCGGTCCATCCTCTGCAGAGTGAACACAACACCCCCCACACACACACATTAGGGACTCCTGGGGCTGCCTTGATGAGAATGGCCCAACCGGGGAGAGACACAGACACCACTCCGAGCGACTGTGTCAGGCCCAGGGGCTGCCGGTCTGGGAGCAGCCAGCAAGCCAGCGAGGGCTGTGAAGGCACGATGCCTTCCCTCTGCCGTCACCACCTTTCATCATGGGAGGAGGCTGTGGCGGCCTCACCCTCTTGGGGGGCGGGGGAGCTATAGCTTTTTATTTTTAGAGTCAAAAAATTATGTTCTTGGTTTCCAGACCTCTCATTTAATTCTGCTGGCTCACCCCTGTCTCCTCCCATCCCAATCCCTCATTCAAGCCCTAGGGAAGAGTCGCAACCAAGCTAATCTCTTTCCTGTTTGTCCCCACCCAGTCCTCATCGCCCCACCACCACCATTAATCCTGCTTGACATAGGAACATAGTTTATATGTTGACGTCAACAAGTATTTTCTGGAGTTCCCTTTGTGGTGCAGCGGAACCGAATCCAACTAGGAACCGTGAGGTTGCGGGTTTGATCCCTGGCCTTGCTCAGTGGGTTAAGGATCTGGCGTTGCTGTGAACTGTGGTGTAGGTCACAGACACGGCTCAGATCTCACGTTACTGTGGCTGTGGCGTAGGCTGGCAGCTATAGCTATGATTCCATGGGTGCAGCCCTACAAAGCGGAAAAAAAAAAAGTATTTTCTGACAACACAAGACGTCACAGGCTCAATGCCACACTCTTGTGAGCAAGGCTGACATACCAGCTGCCCTGCGACAGGAGGCCTGAGCAAGCCTGGCCCACACACAGGCACTCAGGCTTACTCCTCCAGCCGAGGACGCTCAGCCCCACCCCTCCTTTGGCCTGTACTCAAAACTCACTTCGGTTACATCTTAACTTGTCGAGGCCTTGGCGTTCAGGAGAAGAATGAAAGAAGACCATTTAGGAGTTCCTGTCGTGGCTCAGTGGAAATGAATCTGACTAGCATCCATGAGGACACCAGTTCAGTCCCTGGCCTCACTCAGTGGGTTAAGGATCCGCCGTTGCAGTGAGCTCTGGTGTAGGTCGCAAACGCGGCTCAGATATGGTGTTGCTGTGGCTGTGGTGTAGGCCGGCGTCTACAGTTCCAATTCGACCCTTAGCCTGGGAACCTCCATATGCTGCAAGTGTGCCCCCTCCCCAAAAAAAGGAAAGAAGAATATTTAACATCTAAGACCATGTATTAAACACACACACACAGACAGCCGTTTCTTTCTTTTGTGTAATTCCTACTTATTATTTAATAGCTCAGGTGACACCTCCTCCAGGAAGCCTTCCTAGTTTTGTTGTGTTTATAGCTCTCCATGTTACACTTTAACAGCCCCTGTCAGACCACACAGAGGTAACCTCCCTCACTGGCCTGTGAGCAACTTGAGGGTGGGGTTCAAGCCTATTTATCTCTTCTTCGTTAGTGAATATGGCCAAGCCTATTCATCTCTTCTGCCCATTTTTCGTATTCAGTGCCTGACCCAATGAATCAATAGGTCAATGGTAATAGTAGAATGTGACTCGCAAACATCTAATATTTGCTAGGCCCTGTGCTAATTTATATGGATTCTCTCATTTAAATCCTTGCACAATGTTATGAAGAGGCACTAATAGCATTTTGCAGCAATAGTTATATTCCTATTTTCCACATTTTTGAGGAAGCTGAGGCTCAGAGAGGTTACACAACCTGTTGTCAGTCACATAGCAGCTAAGTGTAACTGGAATTATTGAATGAACAATTTAATGGATGAGCGAAAAGACCTGTATTTGAGCCTTGACTCCAGCACTTACCGCTGGGTGATTTGGAGTAAATCATTTACCTCTTTGGATCTTAGTTTCCACATCTATGGAACAGGCACGATTCCTGTCCCTACTGCAAAGATGTCTGTAAGGCAGTACTCTTGCGACAGGAGAGAAGAATGGCTTCATTGGTTTCAGGGGTGAGATGGTTCTGTGGGGGGGAAGAGGGAGGCAGGTACCCCCAACCCCCCACCCCAATCTGTTCTCTGGCCTGCAGCTCAGAGCACAACCCGGGGCTGGCCTGGCTGCGTGGCACTGAAGGTGGCAGGAGGAGCTAACGCTGGCTGCAGGGCTGTGGGTATGTGAGTGGAGCAGAGCCCTGAGCGACAGACACAGCTGCCGCTGGCGGGTGAGGAGGACTGGGAAGTGGGTGCTGCCGCACGCCTGGCAGAGGGACCGAGTTTGCCTTTGGAGCTGACGTTTAAAGAGAAAACCTCCTCCCTCTCGGGTGTCGTGCCACGGTGTCTACCATCTGCTGGAGCTGTAGACAGCTCCCGGCTGCTGGGAGCCGAGCCACGCACCTCCAGCACTTGCGGAATGGAGGCTGCACACCAGCAACTCCCTGGGCATACAAGGTGGGGAGGGAGGCGGTGTCTTGGGTTGGTAGGAAGGAACCACCAGCGACTGGATGTGCTGGCCGGTGCTGGGCTTTAACTCCTCCATGATGGACAGCTCCGGGGCCCCAAGGGGTCTAGCAGGGGCGGGTGTCACCTCCCACTGCTGACATCCACACAAGCAAGGAGGGGACATTGTCTAGGCCCCAGTCCTCCCGTCAGAACATGACCCGAGTCTGAGCTTGATCTGCTGTGAAGATTTGAAGGAAAAAAAAAAATGTTCAAGGAAAACATCTGAGAGGAGAGTCAAGGACAGGGGAGCCCCCTCCCAAACCGGGGGAAGGTGATTCCAGTTTGCCCAGTACAGAGGGAGACTCGAAGCTGGGAACCCAGAGGCTGGAACTCAGGGCCCAGTCTGCCGCTGTATCCATGGGGACAAGCCACCTCGTTTCTCTGGCCCTGGCTCCTCTCTCAGTGAAGGGGGTCACTGGACCCAGCGAGCAGTGCGAGTGCAGAGTCTGACGAAGGCGGGGATGCCGAGAGCCACGGAATCCTGAGGGCCTCCCAACGCTGGGTCTGCTGCTTCACTGCTCTGTGACCCTCTGTGCCTCAGCTTCTACAGGTGTCAAACAGAAATAATGACAGCTAGCTACCTGTCGCGGGGACTACACATGAAAATAGTATAAACCCACCGTCTCTCCCTAGTATCACAGGACACACTCTTCCCCTTTCCTGCTGTTTCGTGGGAGGGAGGGTGATGGGTGGACAGCAGTGAGAGCATATGCGTGTCTGTCTCTGTTGTGGTTGGGGTGGACAGCTGACACACCCATCCACTAAGTGTGGCTTGAGGGGTTCCTTGACATGCGTACCGTGGCCTGCTGTGGGTGAGCTCGGCCTTGGGGAAGTGGCTGTGGCAGGGCTGGGAGGCACATAGCTCTATATAAGGGACAGTGCCTGGGGTACCTCCCTCCCTCCTTCAGGCTTCTTCACAAGCCCAGGGGCTGCTGGCAGGAGAGGATCCTAAGGAAGAAGGAAATGTGTAGTCCCAGAGGAGAAGGAGCACCTGCATGCCCTCAACATCAGGAGCAGCACCGAGGGCCTTCTTGGGTTGCGTATTTAATTTAATGTAGCCCTGCAAGGCTGGTATCCACACCAGTTTCCAAGTAAAGAAGTAGAGAACCAGGGAAGTAAAGGAACTGACTGTTTGTTACCCAGCTAGTAGGTAGCAAGGCTGAGATTTGAACACCTGCCTGCCAGATGCCAAAGTGGCTGCTGTTTGTGATATTCCATCGCCTCTGGCCACTGTCCTCAGGGATGTCCAGACTGTGGGCAACCACAGCCCCTGCCTCAGGGAGCTTCTAAGCTGACATGAAGGGAAAACAACAAGATGTTGAAGCTAACAGAAGACATCAGCTGAGCGGCGAGGGCTGAGATTTCCGGGACAGAGGCTGCTAGTGGGGTCAGGCCTGGCCTGGCCTGCTGCCTGGTTTCGTTTAGGCCCTGCCCGCTTTCTTTCAGGTCCTGGGGCCTGCGCAGGCTCCTTTGCAGAACCGCCTTGGTCACAAGTGCAGGGAAGCTAAATCAGGAGGTGTTGTTAGCATCACAGCAGCAGAAATAATGCCATGCGGTCCATGGAAGTGAGAGTGGTGGAGATGGGCTGGAGAAGCAGCCCGTCCTGGGGCTGAGGGCTGCGAGCGTTCAGGGGAGCCTTCTCTTCTTCCTGCAAGCGGCACTGGGCCAGAGCCAGAGGATCCTGGGTTCAGTCTCAGCTCGAACACCCTCCAGCCAAGCCATGGCCCTGGGCACTCACCGAACCTTCCTGGGCCTCAGTTTTCCCGTTCGTAAAATGACACCAACAAAATCTGCCCTTCTGTCATGCAAGCTGTTGTGTAACAAGGAGGATCTTTGGTTGGGAGTGCTTTGTAAGGAGAGCTGTGCCATGCCAGTCTCATTTCACTGCGGCGGGGAGTCTCTTTGCCTCCTCCCTTTACTCCTTGCCTGGCTCCCTGCCTTGTGGTGGAGGCAACTGTCCATTAGGAGAAATAGGTCACACAGGTGGTTTGTGAGGGACCTGGCAGGGATTTGAGTTCCTGTTTCCTGTAGGATCCAAGACAATGCCTTTCCTTTTTCTGGGCTCCTCAGATGATGACCTCCTCACCAAACAAGGGTAGGGAGTGTTGCTTTTGTGCCAGCGATTAGGCTGAATGCCACTGGGCCCTGCTACTCACATACATTGTCATCTGAGAAGCTTGAACAATGAGAGATTCTGGGGGACTTACTATAACCCCTGCTCCTCAGAATCCTTCTAACCTCATGGGGTGTGAGACACAGAACATTGGTTTCGGTCCTGGCTGACATAAGTCGCAATTCCAGTCCTGGCCACCAGCTGTGTGACCTTGAACAAGTTGCCCCCGCCCGGCTCCGCTCCTCCTCTGTAGAGCTGCTGCCTTCCTCCCAAGATGACTGTGAAAAGAGGAGAGGAAAGACTGTAGGTAAAGCTCAGTGCCAAACGGTTACTATAGAAACACTGGGAGGTGGGCTGGGCAGATAGCGGCTCCATTTTAGATGAGGAAGCCAAGACTCTGAGAGGTGATGCAATCTGCTAACACAGGGAGTTTGAGTCTGATTTGAACCCGGGACCTCTAATGCCTGTCGAATGCCTGCCAGGCATTTCTTACCTTGAGCCTCTTGCTTCCCTGGCCAAACGGTGTGACTCTGTCAGAGACAGTGGGTACCAGCTTTGGAGGTCAGAGAAGGGGCAGTCATAGGTGGTCAGGCCTTCGTGAGATTTGAACATTGGTGGACCTTGCGTTGGACCTTCCAAATGGCCCAGATTGTTAGTTTTACTCTCTTCTGAGGAAGGGAAGCCACTTGAGTGTCCCCATCCCGTGGCTGCGGTGCTTGTCCTTCCCAATTCTTTCCTGGTTGAATCCCCAGGGGCCGTTGTGGCCACCAGTCTGCATTTTCTTTGTGCAGCTCTGAGCTCAGCAGTTTGAAGTTTTCGTGAATGGTGGATTGGGGGGAAAAAAAAAGCAAAAGGCTTTCATAAGCTTCCTCCTCTCCCACACACATCATAATGTGAGGTTCCCTCATCCAAGGTCGTGGCAGATGTGAGTGATGTATTGGGTTTTGTAGAAGTGACTGAAAATGAGGTCACTGAACAAACCCTCAGAGAAGCCGCCTCACCAGGCCCGTGCTCTGCGATGCTGCCAGCGGCCGCGTGCTGCGCCATCCACCTTGTGCGAATCGCGGGGGTCCGGGCCAGCGCCCTGTAGAGGATGAGAACAGGCTGTTCCCTACTTCTACCCAGAGCCAACAAACAGAAGAAAGAGCTGACTTTGCAGCAGAAGTGTGGTTAGACTCTTCCTGGAACCACCTAATTAAGTGGCTTAATCTATTAAGCTGGATGTCTTAGAACAGAAAGGGTGACTGAGGCGGAATCTTCAAGTGGAAATCTCCAGGATTCTCTGGAAGGCCTCTCATCTGGGTGCGTGGGAGGCAGGCTCTCCTACCAACCAGGAGGGATGTTGTAAAGGGAAACAAAAAGCCTCAGGCGGGCTTCCTCTTCCCCTCCTTCTTACTTTATTCGCGGTTAATGTGATTATCAATACAATTGGATTAATATCTACCATGTTTACAACTCTTTTCTATTCACCGGGTTTGTCGTTTGTTTCTCCCCCACCTCCTTTTTTTCTCTGCCTTCTCTGGTTTGAAATGAGCAATTTTTTTCCTTAAAAAATCATTTTTTTAAAAATGATTTTTATTTTTTCCATCGTAGCTGGTTTACAGTGTTCTGTCAATTTTCTACTGTACAGCAAGGTGATCCTGTCGTACATATATTTATATATATACATTCTTTATCTCACATTATCATGCCAATGATAAGTGACCAGGGCTATACAGCAGTGAAATGAGCATTTTATATGAATCTGTTTTCCTTTCTAAAAATAATATTGTGAAGTTCCCGTTGTGGCTCAGTGGGTTCCATCCCCGGCCCTGCTCAGTGGCTTAAGGATCTGGCGTTGCCGTGAGCGGCAGCTTAGGTTGAAGATGCAGCTTGGATCCAGCACTGCTGTGGCTGTTGTGTAGGCCAGCAGCCGCAGCTCCAATTCAACCCCTATCCCGGGAATTTCCATGTGGTGCTGGTGTGTCCCTAAAAAATGAATAAAAATAAAACTGGTATTATGTGCCTGCTGTGTGCCAGGTACCATGGTAGGTGATAGGAATAGAACGCTGACCCAGACCTGACTCCTGAGCTTGGGGAACTTGCAGTTATATGCTCAGCGAGCAAAATGAGTAATTTTACTGATTGCCCCACATGGGGAAGAGGAGGGCATCAGCCCCCACCTTGATCCAGGAGGTCCTGCTGCTTCGTGCTGGCCTGGGAAGGGGAGAATACCCACCCTGCATCTACCTGGATAAGCCTGGTGCTTCTCCACCTTCCACTGCATCAGGCCTCCCCCCACCCTCCCAGCCCATCTCTGGGACTGGGGCAGAAAAGATTAAAACGTGGAACAGGGGGTTTGAGGGGCAGGGTGGGGTAGGGCTCAGGCCTGGAAGCTGTTGCTAAACTCCTCTGTGTGCTGCTGCCTGGGTGGCTGCACTGGTTCCCACTGGACCTGGCCTGTGGCTTCATGTAAATGTTCTGAACACTTTGGGACTCAGTGAATTGCCATGTCATGGGACACAAGATGAAGAAAGCATCAAGAGACACCAAGAAGGGATGATGGGAAACGGCTGGGTGCTGGGGTTCTTACCGCTGTTATTTGGGCTCCAAACCCCACCAATCTGGATGTGAGGTGGGGAGAAAGGCCAGACCTGGAGAGTATGGCTGCAGCTTCTCCCAAGTCCCAAGAGCAGGACTGCCGCGGACTGTGATGCAGCAGGAGGGACTGAAGTTAGATCTTGTGTAGGACTTTCTGATGTAAAAGTACAAGCCATTAGGAATGGTGGCCTGAGGGTGGGGGTGAACCCTTTCTTTGGAAAGGTTTCCAAGGTGGAGCGGTCTCCCTGTCTTCTCTGTCCTCTTCCCACAGCCTGCCATCTGCTGCATCTGTTTTAGAGCAGAGAACTAGGTGCTATGAATTTTAGGGAGCCCTGAATGCGCAGGCAGCAAAAACAGAGGAAGAACCCAAGTCCTGGGAGAGCAGTTTCCTCTTCGAGGCAATCCATCCCTGTCTCGCAGGCCAGGAAAGGTCTGGGAGGTGCAGCGCCTCTGACTCCAGGCTCTGGGCTCTAAGGCACTGGGTCTGCTACCTGGCTCTCAGGGGGCTTTTGCCTTTGGGCTGCTCTGGAGTCTGCATATTGTCAATCCACCGGGGCTGGATCATAGTCCCTTGAGGGAAACGCCTTCAGGCAGATGATGAGTACTCTGTGGTTCCAGACAGGCCAGGAGATGTGCTGAAGGCAGGTGGGAGAAACGGCATAGTCTCCACCTGAGTCTTCCTGTCTCCAGCCTACAGTGGCCACTTACTCAAGAGAGCTGTGCTGGGCTTAGCCAGGAAGTATGGCTTCTCCGGGGCCCTCTGCGGGGGTTTAGTGCTGGGCTCAGCAAGCTCGCACGTCCACCATCTGCTTCCCACCCCAGACTCAGATCAGGGAACACAGACTAATTCTGTACCAAGGTTGAGTGAGGTAGGAGAGCTGGCTGCAAAACAGATACTGAGATCATGTGACCAGTCTTCCAAAGTGAAACAAGTTAACTTCTTGTTTGTCCCTGCAACCTGTTTTGTATCTCTTCAGGAACTGACTGTATTTCTTACAGTGTCAGGGATGTCCTTGGCTGCCGTTGGGGTGGTGATAATAGTACGCACTAGTTGCCACTATTCACTATTTGCACCGACTCCGTGGTCACACTGAGCCTGCAGAGCAAGTCATCTTCCATTGTGCTGAGGAGAAAACAAGGAATTGTTACTTTGTCAAAGCTACAAACTGTTAACTGGTGGCACCACAGAACTCAGATCTGACTCCCTAGCACTCATCCTTCATTCATTCATTCACTCACTCACAACAAATATTTCTTTCTCTTTCCATTCCGTGTTGCTCCCCATCTCCCTTTCCATGGACCATGTGACTGGAGCGTGAAATCCTTGGAGGGAGCACTTCCTCCTGAGGAGTTGTATGTGCCTCTCGGCTACTGCCCCCAGGCTCCCCTTCCCCAAACTGGTTCTCTGTGTTCCTCCCTCTGCTAGCGACTCTCCATATAAGATGATCTGGGAGGCGTCCCCGATGTGGCTCAGCAGAAACAAACGCAGCTAGTATCCATGAGGATGTGGGTTCGATCCCTGGCCCTGCTCAGCGGGTTAAGGATCCAGTATTGCCGTGAGCTGTGGTGTAGGCCGCAGACACGGCTCGGATCTGGTGTTGCTGTGGCTGTGCCGTAGGCTGGCGGCTACAGCTCCGTTTCGACCCCTAGCCTGGGAACCTCCGTATGCCATGGGTGCGGCCCTGGAAGAGGGAACTTGACCTGCCAGAGCTTGGGAAACGTCATTAGCCAGATGAGGATTTAGAGGGTTCCAAATGGAAGGAGTTTCACCCAAAGCCGGCTCACTCCCTCCCCACAGAGCCTGGACCGGAACCCAGGTCCCCTGGCTCCCACCTCAGTGAGGTATTTCAAGGGAGGACTGCCTCGCTCTGGAGTCCTCATGCCACTGCCGACCACGCAGGCATCCTGATGGGCCGCGTGGGCCCCCCACTCTCTGAGGCCTGGGGAGCTCTGCACATTTCCAGCTCCCTCCTGCCCTCCCTTCCTGGTGTGCCAGCCTGGCTGCAGGATTCCCTGCCACCTCTTGAAAGTGACCGCTGTCTGAGAGACCTGTGGGGAATGATCCAGTCAGCTCCCTCTCCCTGTAACAGCATGTCTTTCCACTTCATTGGAGAAGGAATTTGACCCCCTTTGCCACCGTGGTCATCCTGACGAGGCCTCACTGTGCCAGCCACTCACAGGTCATTGGATCTATACACACACAGGATGGTTTTTTTTCCCGTATCACCGAATGAGTCAGAAAGTCTCCCACGGCAGGCAGGGCCATTTGGCCTTGGTGTTTTCGCCCTCCCAGCCTTAACCCTTAGAGCTGGAGAGAAGCAAATCTCAGAGCAGGAAATGGCCCAGAATGCTGAGGTCTGGGTCCAGGCTGCTGAATTTACGGTCCAGGTCAGACACCCTTCCCCCTGAGGACCACCCTGTCGCTCGAACGTGGAGCTGCACTGGCCTCAGGAGTCCAAGGGCTGGGAGTGGGGAGAAGGCGGCTGCATCTCACAATTACCCAAGGGTTGTGCAAGCGCAGTGCCTGGACCCGCCTCTTGTCTGTGCGGGGACATTCTGATGGACCCCGGACTAGGGGAACGGGTTGAGGATTGTAGGCAAATATACTTTGAAAATATGCCTTTGTCAAACCCGAGAACCTCCCTCCAGCCCCTGCAGCCTCCTCTGGATCAGACGCACTGAGCAAATCCCAGCCCCTCTTTGTAAGAATGAGAGGCAGTGCCCAGAGAGGAGAGGCGCTTTGTCACACACACACAGGCCGGGGGCGGGGAGAACTTGTGATGTCCATCATCTGTGCCACCTTGGGGTCTGGGGTTGACTCCAGGAACTTTGACCTTGTCTGTTTTAGCCCCTGGCTGCTCTGCCCTCAGACTGGCTTTCCGCCTGCTCAGGGGCGCTACCTCCCTCTGCAGACGGGGAGTTCCTTTAGCAGAGAGGCGGGGTTTCTCCTGCTCACTTCCCCTTTCAAGCAAGCAGCTCTGAATCTGAAGCAGGGAGGGGGGGAAGTTGTTCAGAATAGGGGACGTTACAGAATCACATCCATAGACCTAATTGTTTTTCCTACCAGGCTGTGGAGTTAATTGTCCTCAGAACGTGACCAGGAGTTATTTCCAAAGCCCATTACGCTAATGACATAATTAATTTATCCAGCTCTGTTCTTTCAAGGAGTTGTAGTGTCTGCTCCCCTCTCTGTAGCCCTGCAGACTAGCCCCAAGGGTGTCGGATGAATCCCCCTCGTACAGATGCATGACACTGATACTCAGAGATGGTGGGTGAAGCCATGGGACCTGAAGCCAGCAAGATTTGAGGCAGGATTCTTGCAACCCAGACATCCTGGACCTTCCCCAGGGCCCCTGATCCAGACTCCCCTGGGTAGTGTTCCTATTAAATATATGGCTTCTGGAGTGTGCCCAGCGCCTTCGATTGTATCCAAGTTCCTGTTTCCTTTGAGAGGGAAAATTTCTCTGCAGGAAGTGGTTTCATAGTCTGAAAGCCTTACTTCCCTGGTCTTGCGATCCAAGTTTCCAGTTACAAGTGGCTGAGATCCTTGATAAGAAGGGAGGCAAGAAAAGAGGTAAGCAGAGCCTTGGAACATCGCCCCTTCCCAGACATCTAGGAGGAGGGAAGGGAAGATGGAGTCAATGCCTGACTATCCAGACTACACGTTGCAGAAAGACATGGACCCTTCCAGCCGCCACAGAGCCCAAATGCCCAGTGCCTAGGTGAGGAGCAGGGCACAGCCCGGCCCAAGGTCCTCCCCTGGTCTCCGCAGTTCACAGGACACTTCTCCACCCCTGCCTTCAAAACCATGTTTAATGTTTTCCAAACCTACACTGTGGATTCTCTCTCTTCTTCTGAGTTAACACGTATTTGTTGAGTCTGATCAGGGAGTTCCTGTAGCGGCTCAGTAGGCTACGAACCCAACTAGTATCCATGAGGATGTGGATTGGATCCATGGCCTCCACCCCTAGCCTGGGATTTTCCATATGCCGCAGGTGCAGCCCTAAAAAGAAAAAAAAAAATCAGTTCTCTCATCCCTCTGGCAGGGAATCCTTTGTGATGACTGTATTCACTTCTTCCTGCTCTAACTTCATTCCTGAACAATCGGGATCTAACCAGGAACACGGAAATCACCTAGGTGTTTACAAGCAAGGGCGTCTAATGCCAGAAATTGGTCACATAGGTGATGAAGCATCTAAGAAGCCAAACGGGGTAATGATATAACTCGGATTTTAGCATCAACAGGAAGCTACCAGGCTGAAGGACAACGGGAGGAGGTGGTCCTGGAGCCCCGGGGCTGCAGGGGGCAAGTGGAAGTTGGAACTATAATGGGCCTGTCTGTTGGGAGGTAGAGCCAAGGAAGAGATTGCCTGAGACCCATCTACCACAGCGAGAGAGGGGTGGAAATATTTTTCCTTCAGTCCTCCAGTCCCTCATGAACCCAGTGACCCAGAAACTTGGGAAATGTAGCCTAGAGGGGTAAGCCTCCAGCCTCTTATGACACAAAGCAGGGCAAGGAGAGGAAGCTAAAGGCAGACAGCTTCAGGTTCAGCATGCTCCAGTCTTGTCTGTGCAGTAATGGAGCAACTTCTCCAGGCACCTTCCTCTGTTGGTCAGTGCTCAGTCTACCAAAGAGATTTTTCGGTGTGAGATCTCTTTTCTCTGTCAAATGCTTCTTTCCTGCTGGGGTCCCCTGGTCTGTTCATCACCAGATGGCATTCTGAGTTTTCCTATTCCAAGGAGGCTTGTCGTTCATGTTCTCAAAAATCAGCCCCCAGGAGTGTCCAGGAAGATCCCTCCTCTGGGGCTGGAGGCAGGGAGACACCACCAGTCGTGCCTCCAACTGGAAGTGATGTCCTCCATGAAAGGCACCTGTCCATACGGCAAAGCACCAATGGAGAGCTCGGGCACGCTCCTGCCTCCTGCTGGAGTTTAGTTTGAGACGGAGACACTACTTCTCTGGGAGACTGCAGCGAGGCTAGTTCTGGTCGGGGGAGCCTCTGCTGGTCTCGTTGTAGGGGCCAGCTCTGGGGCTCAGAGCTGCCATCGGTGTGCTGGAGGCTGGCTGGTGGCCTGGTGGCACTCAGTCATACCTTTCAGAAGAGGCCCTCATCAGAGCAACCTTATGTCACAGGACCTAAGCAGGGGACCAGTACTTATCTGACTTGGTGGCAGATCCCCCACAGCTCTAGCCCAGTGGGGAATGATTTTTTCCATCCAGGGCGCTGTAATTGCTTCTAAGACTGCGGCTATGGCTTTTTAATCTGTCTCTAGGCAAGCACCTACCATTTAGTCCTTATCTCTGGTTCTTCAAGATGTATTCACATGGTACTCAATCAATCATGAATGAGAAATAAATCATTTTTAGTTATCACTGAATAAAATGTACTTATCATCGAATAAGTCCAAATGATTGAATAAATGGATGTATCTATTTTCACATGTATTTATTCATTCATTCAGCAGATAATTACTGAGCACCGTTCAAGGTGCAGGGGATGTAGTGATGAACTTGCAAAAGAAAGTCTCTCTCGTCATGGAGCTTATGTTCCACTGGAGAGAAATAATAAATTCATAAACATCTATCTGTCTGTATCTGCATCTAACTGAGAGAGGAAGAGAGGGAGGGGTGGATGATAAGGTCTAATCAAGAGAATTCAAAGTGGCAGGAGAATACGTGACAGGGGCTCCTTTTGCCCATGGTCAGGGAATCTTCTCTGGGGAGGTGACAGCTGAGCTGAGACGTAGATGAGGGGAAGAAGCCTCCCCAGTCCTCTCGAAGTGCAAAGGCCCCGGTGGGAGGTGCACAGAAAGGAGTGTCCAGGAGGTCCAGAGTGAGCACGGGGTGGGGTTGGGATTGGGGGTCAGGCCACCCTCCCCTCGTTGGTGGGGATCAAAACCTGAGCAGCGGGGAGTTCCCAGTGAGGCTCAGCAGTAACAAACCCAGTTAGTATCTATGAGGACTCAGGTTTGATCCCTGGCCTCACTCAGTGGGTTAAGGATCCGGCGTTGCTGTGAGCTTCAGTGTAGGTCACAGACACAGCTCCGATCTGGTATTGCTGTGGTGTAGGCCGACAGCTGCAGCTCTGATTCGACCTCCAGACCGGGTGTGGCCCTGAAAAGCAAAAAACAACAACAACGGCAAAACAAACAAACAAAAAAACCCTGAGCAGCAGCCTGGTGGTGCTTTCTCTCACCTGGGCATCCAGACTCAGCAGCAAGTCCTGTTGGCTTGTTTCCCAAATGCATCTCAAAGCCGTGCACTTCTCCCCGCTTCCTGCTGCTGCCCGTCACAGCACATAGCCTCATCTCCTGCCCGGATGCTAAAATAGGCTCCCTGCGGGCTTCTTGTTTCCCTGCTCCATACAACACATTCTCCACACGGCCACCCCAGGTATCTTTTAAGAACAGAAATTGGGTCATGTTATTCCTTTGCTTACAGCGGCTTTCCCTGCACAGGAATAAACCTTGGAATCTTTCATGTGACCTGCCCAGCCCCAGATGGCCGTCCCTGAGCAGGTCTCTGACTGCCCCACCCTGGCCCCTGGCTTCACTCCCAGGATGCCCCTCACTAGCTGTTCTGCTCCCTGAGCCCACTCCGGACTGTCCCTCACGCCTGGCTGCCCCGGTGGTCACCTTGCTCTCAGCTCAGCATCTCCTCCCCAGAGAGGCCCGTGCTGCCCGCTCACCCACCCGCCCAAGTCAGCACTCTCCACACCCGGCCACTTGCTCTCAGCGTCTCCGGTTTATTTCATTTGATGGGTCTTTTCATTCTCCATAATGATCTGGTCGTTGGTTTCTGGGCTGGTTTCCTATCCCCTGCCTCTAGAACATTACTTTCAATATTCCTTTTTTTTTTCTTTGTCTTTTTTTCCAGGGCCGCACCCACAGCATATGGAGGTTCCCGGGCTAGGGGTCTAATCGGAACTGTAGCCGCCAGCCTTCGCCACAGACACAGCAACGCCAGATCCGAGCCGCGTCTGTGACCTACACCACAGCTCACGGCAACGCTGGATCCTTAACCCACTGAGCGAGGCCAGGGATCGAACCCACAACCTCATGGTTCCTAGTCGGATTCATTAATCACTGAGCCACAACGGGAACTCCCTACTTTCAGCATTCTTGAACCCTACCACTTAGAACCAGCACCTAAGGACCGCCCCCACCCCGCCCCGGGAATGAAAGGGAGGCAGCCTCAACTGCCTATAGTTCACTGACAGCTGAACAGGTGAGCAGAGCATGAGCGGCTCAGGCTGAGGGCTACGGAGAGGTCGGACTGGAGGGAAGGAGAGGCTCCCAGGCAGTCTGATGCTGTCTTCAGAACTGCCTGGTCCAGGAGTTTTCTTAAAGCAGGCGAGGCCCACCGTGGTCCATCTTCCCGGAGTGGCAAAGCCGGGGTCCAGCATAGGGTCTGGGCTTGGTCAGATCTCAGTCTTAGAAGTTCCATTTCTGCCTCTTCCTCACTGAGTGACCTTGGACATAATTCATAATCTGAGTCTCAGTTACTGAGAATAGAAAATGAGAGCAGGAGTTCTGTTTGTGGCTCAGCAATTAACGAACCTGACTAGGATCCATGAGTTTGTGGGGTCGATCCCTGGCCTCGCTCAGTGGGTTAAGGATCCGGCGTTGTCGTGAGCTGTGGTGTAGGTCGCACACGCAGCTCGGATCCCACGTTGCTGTGGCTGTGGCTGTGGCGAAGGCCGGCAGCTACAGCTCCTGTTAGACCCCTAGCCTGGGAACCTCCATATGCCGCACCAGGACTTGCAGCCTCTGCTTTCTTTTCCCACGTGTAGGGAGAGGTGGGCTTCTCTCCCAGCCCTGGGAGGCAGCCCTTCCTGTGAGAGCCTGCCCCACCTCAGCCAAGGTCCTGGGTCCTGCCCTTTCCCACCATGGAGAAAATAGCAAGAAAAACAGATGAGAACTGATACCCTCAGCTACAGGTCTGCTGGGACTTGGCCCTGGAGGAGCCCCAGGAAAGCTTTAACCCCAGGGCTCCAGGCGGTAGGAAGGGTGAGGGGGAGAGGAAAGGGAGACCCACCTTAGCTAGAGGTTGCCGCCTCCTCTCGCACTCAGGACACTCACAGTGTTCACCTCCTCTCTTGGGGGATCATCATTGCCCAGACATGGGGTCTGGGCTGGGACCCCCTCCCCTCTTGCTGGCAATACCAGCAGCCACTTTGTCCACCCCCCTTCCTCTGGGTAGTACCACCTTTGAACAGACATTCCCAGTGAAAGCTTGCTGTAGGAAGGGGACACCCCCAATCTCCCCGTCATCCACATCTAAACAGCCGGCGGTCAGCCTGGTGCCCTGAGAGGCTGGGAGACCTGGGCAAGTTGTTGCCCGTTTCTGGACCTCGAGCTCCTAATCTGTGCAATGGGGATTCCGTGTTGTGCTGTGCTCACCTTGCAGGTGGTTACGAGGATGACCTGAGACATGAATGTAAAAGGGCTTTGCAAGTGAAAAATATGCTGTAAACCATAGGTGCGATGGGCCATGACGGGGGGCGGGGGGAGATGCCTAGCCTCTATCCTTTCTTCTGCAGCTGCAGCTCTAAACCCGCTCGCCTAGTGACACCTGTGGCAGTGTCCCTTAGTCTTTTTCTCTTAACAGAATGATCTGTGCTCCTTTGGTCTCACTGCCTAGACTCACCCAGAGCTTCTTTCACCGCAGGACATGCAGGGAGCACTGTGAGCTCATCAGAAACAAGCCTTGAGCCAGATGTTTGCAGAGCGTTTGCTGAGCATCCAGAGAAACCAGGGTTTCCCGGGGCTTAGAAGGTAGGAGTTCAGGCACAGGAATGCTGGTGGGGTGCTCACGTCACATGCTATCTCGTCTGAAGCGGACCCACGGTCGCGTGTTACAGAAGAAGAATTGACCCAGCAGGTTGCAGACCCAGGGCCCAGATAAGGGTCTCTGACACCAAAGAATGCACTGGTAGCCTGCCGGGGGTCCAAGAGGTCGAAATGAGCTTTAGTTGAAGCAAGAGAGCAAGGATTAGCTCTCAGAAAACTTCGGAGAGGCACAAGCAAACCAGGCTGCTTTCGAGGCCCCTGGGAGCTCTGGGGACACAAGGACACTATGACCACTGAGTAGGGCACAGGGCACCACACCGAAGGTGCTGGAGTCATCTGGGGACCTCGGTTTCCCCACGGGAATGCTGAGATTGGAAGCGAGGTTCCCAAGGTGCCTTCAAGTGCTTGCTTTCTAGATGGGGCAGGGTGCAGTCTGCTTTCGCCCACCCCTCCCCCCAAGTCCCTTCCGGCCCCTGTAGAGCCTTCAAGGACCAGATGTCCAGGGTGAGAGGGACCTTACGTATCACTGCTGTGAAGGAGAAAGCCACAGTTCTGCAGGGATGGGACAGAAGCAAAGAGAATCGGAGGCGGCTTTCCCCTCCACAGCCACAGGTCTCTGTGAGTGTTTACGAGCTCACGAGGGCACTCCATCCATCTCAGAAGCCGCATTGGAAAATAACAACTGGGCGAGCCTCTGGGCTGAGCTAGCGCCTCGGCACAGAGCTGGGCGGGCCTCAGCCCTTGGCACTCACTCCAAGGCCCATGAATTGGCAGAGGACACACCGGCTGCTGGCTGGCTTGGTTTAAAGAGACGTGGGGAGCCCCTTGGAGCATCCTCTTAACCCTGGGAATAGGGACAGGGCGAAGACTCCCCTCCCAAGGGCAGACTCCTCTCTTTTCTGTCATCCTGATGTTATCATTGCAGAATTCCTGTTGTGGCTCAGTGGGTTAAGGACCCAACACAGTGTCTGTGAGGATGCAGGTTGGATCCCTGGCTTCGCTCAGTGTGTGAAGGATCCAGCGTTGCTGTAAGCTGCCATGTAGGTCACAGATGTAGCTAAGATCTGGTGTTGCTTGGGTGTTACTGTGGCGTAGGCGTAGGCTTAGGCGGCCGCTGCAGCTCCAATTTGACACCTAGCCTGGGAACTTCCAACGCTGCAGGTGCAGCCCTTAAAAGAAAAAAAAAGGTTTTTATCTTCTTTTCTTCTTTGTGTGTAGTGACATGAAAAAGTTTGGTAGCTCTGTCCCTTGACATCGTCCTGTTTATCTCCTTCACATGCCATATCACAAACTCTGGTTGTCTTATATATTTTATTTATTTATTTTTGTCTTTCTGTCTTTTCCTATGGCCTTACCTGCGGCATATGGAGGTTCCCAGGCTAGGGGTCTAATTGGAGCTGTAGCTGCCAGCCTACACCACAGCCACAGCAATGCGGGATCCGAGCCACATCTGCGACCTACACCACAGCTCACAGCAACGCCAGATCCTTAACCCACTGAGTGAGGCAAGGGATAGAACCTGCAACCTCATGGTTCCTGGTCGGTTTCATTAACCACTGAGCCACGACGGGAACTCCTTGTTTATTTATTTCCTTACGTTTGTGTTATCTGTTTCTTCACCCAAAATGTGAGCTGCATAGAGGTAGGGATTATTTATCTTATTCCCAACACAGAGCCCAATGTCTGGCACAGAAAGCACCCAAAAATGAATGAATGCACCCACACATGCCTAAATGGGAGTCCCTCATATGTAGTATTTGCTCAGTGAACATCAGTTTTCTTCCCTGAGAATAATTCCCAAGTAGCTTGGGGGTGGAAAGCTGGTTCTTGGGCTCAATCCCTCAGGAGATTAGCACTGTACAGTGACTGAAGGGGCAGAGAGGTGGGGGATGCGAGTGTGGCAGAGGTGGGACAGTCCCCAAAGGCGGGTGGGGAGCTGGCCCCAGGGGGGGAGATGATCTGTTAATCACCTGGTTGTTGGGATCAGTGTTAGAAGTATGTTAGGAAGCACAGGACAGCGCCGTTACCCTCCACATAGTCTTGGGCAGAACACGACTACTTTGAACCTCGGTTTCCTCAGCTGTCAAACGGGCACTCGTTTTCTACCCCATGAGGGCTATCACAAAGTACGATGCAATGGTAAGGTCTCCGGTGAGGATGTGCCAAGTGCCTGTGAGCAATTTTTACTTTGGTAACTTTAGCAAAACTCCTAAAGGAGGTCCTTTGGTCTTTTTGCTATGATTTCTTTCCTACAGGAGACATGCACCAGGGCATTGCAAGCTCTGCTCTAAAGTTTAGATTCCGAAAACATGCACCTCCCCACTCCCTGGGCCCTGGCTGGGCAGGGCGCCTCCTCTTAGAGACCCCCAGGGACTGGGTGGACCGAGGAAGGGGCCTCACACTCTGCCCTCCTGTCCTCCAGGTACAAGACGGTGGTGACGCCCCAGAGGGCTGTGATGGCCATCGCTGGCTGCTGGATTCTCTCCTTCTTGGTAGGCTTGACGCCTTTGTTCGGCTGGAACAACCTGAGTGAAGTGGAGGAGGCCTGGGTGGCCAACGGCAGTGTGGGCGAGCCCGTGATCGAGTGCGAGTTTGAGAAGGTCATCAGCATGGAGTACATGGTCTATTTCAACTTCTTCGTCTGGGTGCTGCCTCCACTGCTGCTCATGGTCCTCATCTACCTGGAGGTCTTCTACCTGATCCGCAAGCAGCTCAATAAGAAGGTGTCAGCATCCTCGGGTGACCCGCAGAAGTACTATGGGAAGGAGCTGAAGATCGCCAAATCGCTGGCCCTCATCCTCTTCCTTTTCGCCCTTAGCTGGCTGCCCCTACACATCCTTAACTGCATCACCCTCTTCTGTCCTTCCTGCCACAAGTCCAGCATCCTCATCTACATCGCCATCTTCCTTACACACGGCAACTCGGCCATGAACCCCATCGTCTATGCCTTCCGCATCCAGAAGTTTCGGGTTACCTTCCTTAAGATTTGGAACGACCACTTCCGCTGCCAGCCTGCACCCCCCGCTGCCGGGGGTCCTCCAGAAGGGAGGCCAGATGACTAGACTCCACCTGCTGCTCCCACCTGCCCGCATCTGGGGCATCTCAGCGCAGTCCTCCCCTCACCACTGTCCCATTCATCTCCCTCGGCTCCTTGACCCTTCCCCACTGGGCTGCAGGCCGTGGGTGCCCTGGACCTCTGGTTCCTGGAGGAGGTTTGGGAGGGCAGTCCATGGGGAAAGAACCGGGTGACCTGATGGCAGGAGGAAAATAGGCTGGGCAGGGCCTGGGGACTCTGAGACTGCCACGGAGCCCTGTGCCCAGGAGGGTGAGCTCAGCTCTCACAGCAAGCAGGGGAGTCAACTTGTCTTAGGTGCAGCCCTGGGACCAAGCTTAAGGAGAAGAGAAGATACCCACAAAGATGGAAGGAAGTAGGAATCCAGGCCACCTGGATGTCCTGGCCTTGCTTTCTCTCTTGTCCTGCAGGAAAAAGTGTCCAGAGCCACTGACGAGCAGGAATCTAGTCCCCACCTCCCAGAACCCTGTGTTCCCGGCCATGCTGGGTGCCAGGGTGCCTGTTCTCCTTCCCCTGTGCGTCCTGAGGTTATACTTGGTAGAGGAAGAAAGAGCGAGTCCAGAAAGAATTGCCAATATTTGTTTTATTCTCCACTAGCCCTTGGAACCTGAGTGGCAGCTCCAGGCCCCAGCGCTAGTGTGCAGTGGTAGACGTGGACCTCAAGGAGCCACTAGGCGGCAGCATTGAGCCCTCATTCTTGCCTGAGTCCTAAGTGGGGAGACTGGAGGAGCACATCTGTCATCCGAGCCGCCAGCTCCACCAGCCCCTGATGATGGGCCTGTACCCTCCGAGGTGACACCCCTCTCTGCTGCTTCTGGGCCAGATGGTGAGGAGAACCCCAGACACGCCGGCTCTGGGGAGCATCCTGCCTGCCAGGGGATGAGATGGACGAGGGAAAGCGGGCCGCCCTGGGCAGTCTGGGGTGAAATGTGACAGGCTAGTCAGGCCAGAGGAGACTACCCTCCTGAGTGTGTGGGCAGGAAAGTCTTACCAGCATTTAGCACTCCTGGCACTTAGCACAGTTTTCATGGGCTCTGAGGCTCTGTTACAGAGTCTAGGCCTTTAGCCTAGAGCCTTGGGGAAGGGTCCACACCCTGCTGAGTCCAGAGCCCCTCATCAGAGGGAGAGCGGCCAGGGTCTACGTGTGAATAGTAACTCTAGGCCTTGATTCCAGGCCCTCTCCTCTCTCAGACCTGGGATGTCCCCCGGCCCCCTGACTAATAAAAGATTGTGAAGCCTCCTGGAGAACGTAGCCGCCACTGTCCAAGGGCCACAGACAACCTCGGCAGAAAAGAAGCAACGATGAGGAATGGAGAAGCTAAGAGAGGGGGGACGTGGAGGTGATCGGAGCAAGAAGGGGTGCAGAGAAGGCCATGTCTGTTGCTATAGTTATCCTTTTAGGGTAGCAAACCCTAAATGTGAAAGGAGATCCGAAAAAAATCTCATGCCCGGAAAACAGCCGTAACACCTCGAGTTCCCTCCCGCCAGTACCTTCCTCATGGCATCATAGGTGGAGACCCCCTCGTGGTGACACATGCAACATCCCCCTCACGGTGACACGGGGCCGCCAGCATGCTGATGATGCTCACTGTCACAGAGGCCCCTGCACCGTAACACCACACACCTTTATTCAAATGCTTCACGCCCAGCGCATAACTCCCTGCAGGAGTGCTCCAATCTTAGCACCTTCCAGGGCCCCTTGTGTCCAGGAAGCCTGGCCTGGGACCTGCTAGCCCACTCTTGGGGGAGGGAGGCTGGCTAGCAGGTACCAAGGAGCAAAGCCATCAGCCGTCACTATGGAAACGGGAGTCTGGGGCATCCGTCGAGCTTGATTCTGGGCCTGACCGCCCTGACCCCTCGGGCCTGCTGCACCTGGCAGAGAACAGGTTTCATGAGGCCCTGCTGTTAGCAGAGCTGGGCTACCTGTGCCCTGCCGAAGAGGTGAGATGGGGCGGGCGAAGCAGCATCCCCCCCCGCCCCAGGCCTCCCACCCTCAGGGCCTAAGGCCCAGGTCTGAGCTCTGCCCACGGGACAACCTCACTTGTCCAGAACCCCACCTGGGGAGGGAAATCAGGGCATGGCTGATGCGCCCACTTTTCTGACTGAGGAAATAGGTCCAAGGGAACGCCCTGGCCTAAGGGCATTCAGAGCCAGGATTAGCCCTGCCCAGTGTCCGTCCACTGCGTCACCCCCTTCCAGGCTCCACCTGGACCAGCCTGCCCCGGTGGAACGCCCCCGGGACTGTGCCTGTGCCTTGCCTGTGCCTGCAGATGTGTACCTGGAGCTGACTGCCACCCCCACCTTCTCACCCCCACCCCTGCTCCTGGCCTCCACGGGCAGAGACGGCAGAGGGAGTGCACGCAGCCGTTTACCTTTCTCCTCAGCACGGCCTCCTCCGGGGGCTCTTCAGTGTGTAGCCGAGGCTGGGAGAGACCCAAAGGTTAGAGCTCGGGAAGGGGTGGGGGTCCGCTGGGGGCCGAGTCGGGGAGGGGGCTGAAGGGAGATGAGTAAGGCTCACACCCTCACCCCAAGATCCATCTGCCACGAGGCGGACTCTTCCCACCTCCTCTCCCCCACAGTGAGTCCTCCTCCCTGTTAGAAAGTCCTTCTGACAGCCCAGCCTCAGCAGTTACTGCTCCCTGTCTTGCTCTGATTTGCAGGGCTCAGCCCAGTGCTCTAGGCCAGCAGGAGAAGAGGTGGCTTCTGCTGTCCCCCCACCCATGGAGGGGGGTTCCTAAGGAACGACCCCCCTCGAGCCCTCACCTTTGACCTCCAGCCGGCAGTCCACAGACGCCTCCCCCAGCACATTGATGGCCTTGCAGGTGTAGACCCCGGAATCGAAGGGGCTGGGTTTCCGGATCTCCAGGGTGCAGACACCCTGCTCGGAGAGGGCCCGGTATTTGGGGTCACCCTGGATGTTCATCTTGTTTTTCATCCAGATGATCTTGGGCTGGGGGAGCAAGGTCAGAGGAGAGCTCGGAGGGTTGCGGGCTAGGTCAGGACTCCCTCGGGCTTTGGCAGGGATGCCTGAGAAGGTCCTTCGACCTCACTGTCCCCCCTCCCCCAGGGCACAGCAGGCCCTGCCCCTCACCTTGGGTGATGCTCGGACACTGCAGCAGAGCTGGGTGCTGTAGCCAGGGGTGGAGGTGTGGTCAGCCAGGGGCTGGGTGAATGAGGGGGCTTCTGAGAAGTCTCGCTCAACAAAGCTTTTGGGTTTGGCGACAATATCTGGTTTCAGGAGAGAAAGTGGGGTAAATGTGAGCTTCCAGGAGGAGACCTCGTCTATTTTCCGAAAGTAATCACTACAGCTTACACCTGGGCTATACCGCATTTCCCGCGTAAGGGCAGGTTTGTCATCCCAGTTCACAGGCAGAAAACCGAAGCCCTTTGTGGATGAGGGACTTGCACAATATCACTTAGTGAGTGAGCCTGGGGCTTAAGGGGTGGAAGGTCACATGATAGCTGTGGCTCTCTGGGCAGAGAGCGGGTGATCTGGAGGAAGATTAAGGGTGGTGCCAATTTCTTTCATCCTGCCTCCTCCTCTGGAGCCTCATGGCAGGACCCCCAGGCCCCTGGGACCTTTGGGAGACCAGGCACAGTCCACCTACAGGAACTTAGAGACGGGATGTCTCACAAGGGCAGAGGGAAGCCGAGACGGTGGCTGGGTGAGTCGGGGAGGGGAACAGAGAGCAGTGGGCAGCAAAGCCAAACCCATGCAATGATCTTGGCGGAGGGTGGGGACTGAAAACCCAGAGATGCCACGTTTCGTTTCTGTTTGTCTTTGGAGAACTGACCGGCTTTCCTCTTTTAAACAAAAATGCCTTCCTAATTCTGTGCAGCTCAGACTAGTGTTTAAAAGAGCATGCTTTCTGCAGCCCACACAGACTCCTGAAGGCGGGGGCGGGGGATTGGGAGCGTGCGGGGTGACAGGGAGAAAGGGCTTGGAATTTCACATTTGACGCAAGAGGGCCATGTGCCTGCGTGGAGACAGTAAATACCCGTATCTCTCCTTCATCTTTGTGGTGTCGTATTAGGGTCAGGAGGTTTGTGCTTTTAGCAAACTCGTCTACAGTTCTCGTCCGTTCCCTTCACAGCAGCTCCCTTGGGACACACACATGAGACCCAGTGACCACTGCGATGCTGGCCATGGGGCATCTTTAGAATAAGTGCACGGCCTCCCAAGGAGCGCTCCTCATTGTCATGGGTTTGCTCTGACACGTTTGTTATGCTCTTTACGGTCCCTCCGTATGAACGTGTGTGTGTGTGTGTGTGTGTGTGTGTGTGTGTGTGCGTGCAAGCCCATGTGCCCGCGTAGCTGTGGAGGGAGCAGCAAAGATTCCAGCAAGTGGGCACCCACCAGAAACACATAAAGGGAGGGTTGCTGACAGACACAGCAAGGAAAAGGCAGAGACAGGGCGAAGGGCCGGCATGTCCAGGCCTGGCTTGGTTTCCAGTCCCGGGCCCACACCCACCTGACTTCTGGATGTGGGCGAGCTCCTTGGTGACGGCGGCCGAGTCACTGAGTCCACACAGGTTTTCCGAGAAGACCCGGAAGGAGTAAGAGTTGCCCACGATGAGGTCAGAGATTGTGCAGGTGGTTGGGTGGTAGCGCTCCAGCACTGTGAACCATTGCTGCAAGGACCCAGGCCCTGTCACCCTCGCCTGGCACCCCTGCCTTCGCCCCCCCCGCCCCCGCTTGCCCTGTGACCACTTCCTCAGAGGGCCTTATTCCATGCCCCATCCCTTGGAAGCACAACCATCCACATTTGAGCCTGAGGGACTTTGGACTGGAAGGAGCCCCGGGAGGAAGTGACTTCTCTGGTGTCCTCAGGGAATTCTAGAGACTTCCTGGTCAATATGTGGCTCGAGGACCTGCAAACTCAGAATCACCTGGGAGGAGTTGCGTGGTAGCTCAGCGGGAATGAACCCAACTAGTATCCATGAGGACTCAGGTTCGATCCCTGGCCTCGCTCAGTGGGTTAAGGATCTGGTGTTGCCATGAGCTATGCTGTACATAGGTCACAGACATGGCTTGGATCTGGCGTTGCTGTGCCTGTGGTGTAGGCCGGCAGCTACAGCTCCCATTCTACCCCTAGCCTGGGAACCTCCATATGCCGCAGAGTATGGCCCTAAAAAAGACAAAAAAAAAAAAAAAAAAAGAATCACCTGGGAATTTCATAGAAATGCAGGGTCTCAGCCCCCACCTCAGAGCTACTGAATTAAGATCTGCATTTTAGCCAGATTCCCAGGTAATTCATGTGCACCTTTCACTTCCAGAAGCACGCTCTAGAGTTTGAAGGGCCTCTAGGAGTCCCTCTTTGCAGTCTTTGGGAGGAAACTGAAGCCCAGAGAGGAAAGAGATTTGCCAGAAGCCACACAGGGAGTCAGGTTAACAGTGGGTAGACCAGAGCTGCTCAGTCTCTGGACTCTTAGGGGACGGGCCTTCCCAGTCCCCTAGGCCACTTCCCCCCACCCCCCCACCACACACAGCCCTTCCTCCTCCCCCCACTCTGCTCTAGCAGGCCTCACCCCTGTCTTTTTGTCTGCCTTCTGCACTGTGTAGCCCAGGAGCTCTGTGTTGCCTGTGTCCTGGGGTGGTGTCCACTCAAGGGCAGCGTTGCAGCCCCAGACGTCCAGTAGCCTGATGCTGCGGGGGGATCCGGGTTTCTCTGCAGGAACAGAGTGCGGGGGTAGGGGGTGTAGTGAGGGGGAGAAGTGGGCCCGCTGCAAAATCCCCCCACCCAAGATCTGGGTCCTATCACACTCTCTTGGCCTGACCCCGTCACGAGCCATCAGTTTTAGGGCAGGTGGGGCCTCGGGGTTCCCAGCAAGTCAGCCCTGTCTTCCTTGGCCCCATACCAATCACCAGGATGTTGATGGCTGCCTTGGCCTCCAGGCCCTCCAGCTGGACCGTGAGCTCATAGCAGCCTGAGTCGGAGCGCTGGGCTGAGCGGATGAAGAGGATGGAGTCCTGGTCCCCAGTGCGCACGTTCACCCGCTGGCTGTCCAGGGCGTGGCCATTGTGGGTCCATGAGGCCTGAGGCTTGGGATTCCCCTGGGAGGGCACAGACCTCTCAGAGTGGGCACAGAAGCCGCCAGCACCCCACACCCACTCAGCTCCAAGGATCTCTGGAGCTGTGCCCAGGAAAGACGGCCCCATCAGCCCTTCCTAGGAGGGGCGGCAGAGGCTAGAGTCACATGTGCTGCCCAGACCCTGATTCATCAAGTGTCCGTCCAGGCCCTGGACCGCCTGCCCCGTTCGCAGGCTGGAGAAACACAATTGAGTCAAATGAACAACAGAGGGAGATGAGGCCGTCTTGGTGTGTGGCTTCCAGGCAGACCCCTGTGGGTCCCAACATTTCCTGGGCTCCTCCAGCACTCCCCAGATGGGGGCCCTGATTTCCACCCAAGCTCTTACCCTGGGCCGAAGGCATACCCACCTGGAAGGGGATTTGGAGGTTAATTGCTTCTCCCACCTGACGGATATAGGTCTGACGAAGGTGGCGGGGAACACGGATCTTGGGGGCCTCTGCATTAAAGTAAGAGTCTAGGCTTAGCACAGAGGGGTGGGGGAGGGGCTTACTGATGGTGGGCTTCTCTGGCAGGGGCAGGAGACAGGCGGCGAAGACGGCTGGCTGGGCAGGAGGGCTCCCGTGTGTGCTGAGGCTGCCTCCTTGTGGGAAAGGCAAAGCTCATGCCCCAGTTCCAGGGGCCCAGATCCCCTAAGGCCCTTGGGGAGTTGAGAGCCAGGAGGTTCCAGGAGGGCAGGGCCTCCGCGGTGTGAACTGGTAGGCATCCTGGGCACTCCCTTGGCGCCACGACCCTGCCAGCCTGGGATTTGCCCTGCAGCCCAGGCATTCCTGGGCTCCAGATGGGCCCCGGTTGGCTCTCTGGCTCCCCCTAGTGGGGAGCAGGTGCCGCACCTGTCGGCCTGCATTCCTAGGAAGGGTGACAAAACGCTGTCTTCTTTCCTCCCTCTGCCTTGCTGCCTTGCACGGGCTCAGGACTTCAGAGAAGTCCCCGGTGAGACCCATTTGCCCAGTGCTGTCTCCAAGTCACATGGGAGGCTTGGGATCTTTCCCTTGCTGAACGAAGCCAAAGCAGACATACCCGCTTCCTCCTCCCAGTACCTTTCAGTCTGATGGTCGGCAAGTCCTTCCTGACACCTTACTTCAGCCTTACGCTACAGTAGAAAACCACCTTCCTGACTATGACCAGATGCAGTCGCTGAGGCTGCGGGCATTCCATGGGAAGCTGCGACAGCCCCTGCCACCGTCCCCCTGGCTGGGGGCAGGGGTGGTAGTGGCTGAGGCCCCTCGGTAGCAAACAGGTGGCAGCAGTTGGTCCGTGGCACACAGGGTGGAGAGGGAGGAGACGGTAAGAAGGAACACTGTGTCTCTGCGGATTAGCTGTGCAGGCACTTGGCCTGGGAGCATCGGGCGTGGAATGTTCCAGGGGCAGCTGCAGGGGGCCAGGCATGCTTGGCAGCTCCAGGTGGCTGAGGAGGGACAGCTGAGTAGCTGAGGATTCTGGACAGGGTCCCCACCCTTCCCTGCCCGTGAGGAGGGCCTGCTGCTCCCTGTTTATTCATGGCCTCCTCCTCCCCCTCTTCTCTCCAGGAAATCCCCTTCTCTCCTGCCAGAGGAATTTTAATGGAGTAGTGGGTGCTGAGTCTGGCTGGCTCCTTCAATGTCAGGACTTGAAGGCTCTCGGAAGCCTGCTCCCTACAGGCTCCCAGGGTCTGAGCTCCCCAGACTTCCAGGAAGGTCAAGGATGCATCTCCCCCAACCGGGAGGGCTTCCTGGCACCTCCGGGCTGAAGTCAATGTGTCCATATTCAGCTGCCAAGAGGAGCCAGGTCTCACCCAGACCCAGAAGATGGGAGTGTCCTCTGGTTTTGAAAACCACTAGAGAAGACTCCCTGCCAACTGGTGGGACGTGAAGGGTCCTATGTGGGAGTCATGTTCTGAGGCCCCCATTAATAGGCTGGGTGACCTCAAGGGAGTGCTGGGGGGCCTTGGGACCTCCTTGGCTTGGGTGGACCGGCCGTGACAGGCTACAATCCTACATTCCCTAGCCCCGTGGCTCCCCCATCTCTCAGGCCTTAGGACTGAGAAGTATTTCCTTGAATCCAAACTTCACCCTTTCTGTGTCTGTGAAACCCCCTCTTTCTGGAAGCCCTGTCCAGGACTATGGGGTCCCCCTCTGGGAGACACAGAGGGGGCAACAAGAAGGAAGGTGGCCAAGGCCTCAGGCCACCTGCTGGCCTAGATCTCTCATCACCCTGGGGCTCTGAGCTGTCCCCAGAGACCTTAGATCAGACCAAATGACTCACTGCCATTAACAGACTGAAACCTGATCGGCCCTGGGACGGGAGCAAGGGTAGGCTTGAGGCTAATGCACCCTACAAATAGAAATCTTTGCAAGGAGACAGCAGCTGGCCTCCCAGGTTCCCAGTGCGGCACTGGCCTCTGGGGATGGAGAAACTTTCACGGGCCTTTTGCAGGCGCGTGTCTCTTCCTCCGCTAGGGACATGATGCAGCCAGAGGCGAGGAAAGACTTTGCTCTGTGCCAAAACTTGGGGGGGAATCTGGAACCCAAGTTTCCGTGGTCTCTGATGGGATTAAGATTAGGTAGGAGGAAGAACAGAATGATTCTAAGCACTGGGACCCTGAGGCAGGTGACCTGGGGAGGGCCGCTCAGGGAAATGGCCCCTTTGACCTCCAGAGGCCCCCTTGCTGCTGAGGAACCCGGAATTTTCTTGAGGCAAGATGGCAAGAGCAGGTGCACGTGAGTGTGGGATGGGGGAGATGCTGCCCTGCTCACTTTGCCCATTGGCCTCAGTGTCGCCACCGTTAGACAAGGAGCCCGGCAGGGGAAGGGGCGGGGCAGGAGACAGAGGGGTGAGCTTTACCGACGGTCTCCTGGATGTGGACAGGCTGATCCAGCACAGCCGGTGGGCCGGCCCCCGCAGAGCTCACCGCGGACACGCGCACGAAGAACTTGTCACCCAGAGCCAGGTTCCGCACGGTCTGCTGGGTCACCATCATGGGTCGGGCGTTCACAGGCACCCAGTCCAAGGCTGAGGGAAACGAAGAGGGCGCAGAGCCCTAGCTCTGTGGCCGTGGGCACCCTTCTCGGGGCAGCTTCCCTTCTCAAGGGTGATCTGAGGAAGCCGATGTTTGGGGGGGGCCTGAACGTCCCCCCGCTCTCCCTCCCGGACCCTCATGGTCCAGTTGCATCAAAGACACCTTTGTGACCCCAGATGCGGCTGCTGAAGCTCAGAGAGAGCTGGACGTGCCTGCCAAGTCACACAGCAAGTCAGGGGCGAAGGCAGGGGCCAGGCTGAGCTGGACTGCCCTGGAGTGGCATCGGAACCTGGCCAGAGACCCCGCCGCCTACTTCTCTTCACCGTCTCCTACTCTGATTTCCCCCTCCCGCTCAGTTTCTCTGCTCTCGGCCTCCCGCTTGCCCTCTCCAAGCAGGGTCCTCTGAGACTGTGCCCCAGTGTCCCCGACTCTTCTTTCTGGAGCTCAAGGCCAAGGGACCTCCTCAGGTGGTTTGGGCAGCTTCCTGCTCTCAGAGGGGCGTTGGTGGTGGAGCAAGACGCCGGGGGTGAGCGGGTTGACGGCTCTGCTTCTTCCGTCCCTCCTCCTGGACTGACCCCGCTAGAGTCTGGGGGCTTGTCCCTGCTGCCCTCCAAGCACCCCCACTCCCCGGGTGTATTCAAGGCTCAGCCCAGAGCTCACCTCCCTCTCGGCGGAGTTCCAGCACATAGCCCTGGAGCCCCAGCTTCCCTAGCCTCTCCGGGGGCTCCCAGCTCACAGTCACCGAGCTGTCACCCACGTCCTCCACGGCCAGCAGCAGCGGGGCACTGGGGACATCTGAAGGAGAAGCAGGGGAAGGGGAAGAGGTTCGTGGCCAAAAGCTCTGCCCCCACCGTGCCCTGCCGTGCCTGCCTCCCTCCTCCACCTGCCTCCCCGCCCTAGTCACCTTCACTCGGAGGTGCAGGTTTAGTGGCTGCGGGGGCTTCGGGGCCAGGTGCCTCAGGGGCGGGCTCTTGTGGCTTGGGAGTCTGCTCTTCCCCCGTAGACTTCGGAGCTGCCACTTCTCCGGAGGGCTCTGTGGCGGGCACATTTGCAGACTCAGAGGCAGTCTCCTCTGGACCACAGGCCGGGGGCTCCAAGGTGGCTTTTGCTGTCATCGCTGGGGCTGGCTGAGGGGTCAGGCTGGAGTGTTCAGGGATGAGCAGTGGAGGATCTGTGCTTCCAGGGTGCCTGGGACACCTAGGTCCAGGCTTATATAGTCGGGGGGGGGGCTGCCCCACCCCCAAGCAAATGATTCCCAGCTGTGGGGTCAGGTCAGGCAGGGGGACCAGGGGGTGGGAGGAGCCTAAGCCAGGAATAGCTCTGGGGGAGGAACTGTAAGGGTCCCTTGAGGAGCACGGGACCTCGTCCATCACCCTGATTGGATCTCGGTAGCCGGGGTTCTGGTGCCCAGATGGGAGGAGGGTACAGTTGGGTGAGATGGGACATTGCCGGGAGCTGGTGCCAAGGGTCAGGGCAATTGGGAACAAGAGCTTTCATCTGGAGAATAAACCCAGATCAGGCTCTGCGTGTTCGGCTTCTGTGGGGCCCTTGTGCTCAAGGCTTCTCAGCGTGGGTGCTGGGGTCCAGACAGCCTGAATCAGCCGTCCCCAGAGAGCACTCCCAGCTTTGTTCCCAGGGAGTGGCTGGTCCTCACGTTTCTGAGGAGCCTCACGTGTGCCGTGTGAAAGGCAAGGCATCGGATGCCCGCGGTGGGGCTGGTCGGAGGAAGAACTTCAGGCAATGGGACCCCAGGAAGGGAGACTAAGCCCCCTGGTCACCCAGCCTCCCCAACCCCTGGCCTGGCCCTCAGTTTCCCTATCTACTAAAGACAGCACCATGAGAGTCCCCCACCTAGCCCCTGAGGGTGGGATAAATTCATAAGGCAGATCTGGAAGAGAACTTGGAGGAGGACAGCACTCTTGAGATTTCTAGACGCTTCAAAGCAGGGCATGGCAGGGACACGTACATGCCATGGGGGACATGAGGCAGGTAGGACCAAAGTGCTAGTCATTGAGTCATTCATCCTGCAAAACGCTAAGATTGGTGATGATTTAATAAGCCTCAAAATAACACGTGTCAGGGAGGAGGGGGAGCTACAAGAATTCCCGTTGCTGGTGGGAGTGTAGATGCGAGCAGTCTCTTTGGAAAAAAGTGAGCGAGTATCTGGTCAAATTGAAAATGTTCAAACCCTATGACCCAGCTGTTACACCCCCAGAAACCCTCACACCTGTGCCCCAGGAGACACACATGCCAGCGCTGATGGCAGCGTTGTTTGCAGCCCCCAAATCTGGAGAAAGCAGCCCTCCCCCAACAAGGAGATGAATAATTAACTGTGCCGTGTCTCTGCACCTAGAAACCAGAACTAGAATAAAAACTTCAGCTACATGGATGATCTAACAGACATAATGGGGAGCAAAAGGAGCTGGACACACAGAGCGGTGTGGTGCCATGTGTTCAATTCAAACACAGGTGGCACCAGATCTCTTCTTCAAGGGGCACCTCTAGGTAGTAAGACCACAGAAGAAGACAGGGAGAGTCAGGAGAGTGCTGGCCCCTGGGGGCAACGACGGGGATGTATGTGATTGGAGCTCAGGGCCACTAATGGGGTCTTGATTCCCGCCCTACGTATTGGTTACAAGGGCTTTCACTATAAAGGAATTCTTTCAATTAAATAAGTACGTTTTATGCACTCTTCGGCATGTATGATATAGCTCGTAATTGAAAAATAAATACATTTGGAATTTATTTAGGGTCCTCAGCTGCACGTATATTCTCCCCCCTTCCCTGGGGCTGGGGACACAGGAGTGTGGCCACATCTTACCACTGGCTGTCCTTGTTGAGGAGAGGCCACGGAGGGCCTGGGGAGCCTCCAGATCCTGCCCTGCTTGGGTGCCTGTGCCCTTTGCCAGATGACAAATGTCCTGCCCGGTAGGGAAAGGGCCTTGGAGACCCGATCCCCATCCCTGGCCTCTGACTCTGCAGCTATAAGTGAATGTGACTAACTCTGCAGGACCCTGAGTCAGCCCTGCAGAGCCCGTCCCAGGATGGGGGAAGGGTGGCCAGGAGAAGTGGGTATGGGTTGCTGCCCTGGGAGGACTCATAGCCCCTGGGGTTTCAAAGATCCCTCTGTGGCGGGGTGGGCAGTGGGCAGGGATTAGGGAATGTTTGGCCCACGGACCAACAGTGAAATGCCAGGTACCCCTAGAGGCTCTGGCCAAGTTCTTACTCCCTTTGCCTTGAGCAGGGCTGTGACCTTGGGATCGGTTGCATCTGCCCAGCTCCAGCCGGTTCAGATTTCAGGAAGGCTGATAGGTATTTCCTTCCCCACATCTCAAACCAGTGTCACAAACCACTAGGCCAAGTCGCAGATAATCTAAACCTCAGGGAATAAATTCGCTTTGGTTTTGGAATGTGCATCTGTACTCTCCTTGGATATGAGGCATGTCCAGGGCTCCGGGAATTCACAGGAAACGGTGCTCACATCTCGCTTCATAAAGCCTGGAAGGCTGGCTGATCTGCTGAGCCTCTCCCAGGCCACCCATCTGCCCCACACCTCCTGTCCCAGGCTGAGCCGAGGAGCCCTGGTTTCCATGTAGGCTGCGGGCTGCTCGTGCCCCCAGAGGGGAGAGATAGAGGGCTGGGCTCCGGCCCTAGGACTTCTGACAAGTTTCAGCCCAGCAACGGAAAGGTCTCCTCTAAGTAGTGAGCAGCTGATCACTGGGTGCACTGGGGGGGCTGGAAGGCCACTTCTCAGACGCCCTACAGAGACCCAAGACCTAGGATGAGGGAGTTTCCTTTTAGACTCGAGAGACCGGGGTTAGGGTTCTCTAACCTGGCCTTATGTTGGCTCCTCCACCTCCGCAGGGTGAGAGGAGATGAAGGGTTGAGGTGAAAGAGGGTCCTTCCTGGTGCCTGCTAGCCTCTTGGAAACAGAAAAGGCTTCTTTCAACAAGGGACTGCCTTAAGAAATCTGGACAGCAATGCCTTGAAGATCTGGACAGCCACCAGCCACCTTGGGTTAAGTCTTCGACCGATGGATCTGGGGATGCTAGACCTCCTTTCTGGGGCCCAGCAGAGGACAGGATGGCCTCACTTTCTGCAACTCAGAGCTCCTGAGCCTGAGAGGGGGGGGATCCAGAAGAGCTGGGGGAGATGAGCCCAGTGGGCCCACTGAGGCCACAAAGATAGACCGAAGCCAATGCCAACAACTGATGAGCCCTGGTGCTTTATTGAGCAGCTGCAGAATTAGGAAAGGAAGTGGGAAGGGGACATGATTATGTTCCTGGGTGAAGGTTTCAGGTCAGGCTTTGCAGGGGGTATAATTAGTGTGGTTGCTACTGCTTGTGAGATGGTTGGCTGCGTGGTTGTGAAGCTTGCCAAAACGGTATGTGGGCCCTAGCACGGAGGCCTGGGGGTAAGGGAGTTGAAGAAACTCCTTGGGCGGGGAGGCGGGCTTGGAGTCCCTGGGCATTCTCACTAGTCAGCAGGTGTATGCTGACCCCGTGTCTTACGTGGTGCCGGTCCCGCAGAACCACCCCTACCTGCCCGTCCACCGGAGCTGCTCTCAGGTGGTGGAGCTGTGGCCTCTGCACAGGCCCCAGCAGGGGGCCCAGCAGGGCAGGTGATCAGGCTCCTAGCCAGTCAGAGGCAAGAGGCGAAGGCCATCGCCTGCCGCGCCGTGTGCCAAGGACAGAGGCTATTCTGCAGCCAGCACATCCTTGATGGCACGGGTGAGGGGAAAGCGTAGGTCCTGCCCACAGAAGTTGCCCCGGAAATCGTCCAAGTCCAAGGCCCACACCATAGCGCCAGCCAGCTGCCTGTTCTTCAGGTACCGCGCCTGGGAGGGAGACCCAGAGCGGGTAGAGCTGGGGTCCGGGCCAGGGTGTATATGCGGGGAGTGTGCTATCTGGGCACCTCCCCAGGGGAGAGAAAAGCAGCCACCCGAGAGCGCAAACACCCCTGCAGCCCAGCCCCACCCTCAGTGCAGCGAGATTCCTCCCCACTCTTCATCCTGGGTGTGGTCTTAGGGACCTACCTTGTTTTTGACGCTCTCCTGGTCATCATACCCCACCCACTGGTTGCCTTTGGTGGCATAGGGCACCTGCTGGCCAAGGATCCTATGGACTATGGCTCCTTGGAGGAAGTTACAGATCTGAGCAGAGAAAAGAGCAGGTGTGATACGGGGACTGCGCTAGACTTTGCAGGTCACCGACATGCTGCCACGCCCCAAATCCCCTTCAGCCCCTCATTTCCTCCTGCAGGGTACACCCGCCCCTCGAACTGAAGGCTTCACTCAACTTGACTTAAAACAGAGGTAAATATCCCAGGGTTCTGTGACTGAGGGCATTGAGGGGACTCTGATGAGCTTCCTGCATCTTAAACAGGGATACAGGAAAAGTGGGCTGACACCGAGGACTGGCCCAAGGCAGCACAGAGCTTGGGCCAAAATAGAAGAACCTGCCTCTTGTCCAGAGAGGGGTGTAGACAGGATATGCCTGCCCCCCACCTCTCTTCTCCAAGGTGCTGGATCCGCTGAAATTTTTTCTTTTTTTTTTTGCTACACTCGGGGTATGGAATTTCCCTGGCCACAGACAGAATCTGAGTCACAGCTGCAATCTACGCTGTACCTGCGACACCAGCCAGATCCTTGAACCCACTGTGCCTGTGCTGGGCTGGGGATTGAACCCATACCTCTGCAGCAACCCATGCTGCTGTAGTCAGATTCTCGACCCACTGATCCACAGCAGGAACTCCTGGAATTTTTTTTTTTTTTTTAATTTCCAATGGAGTAAAAGTGAGGGTCGGGTAGGAGGCTGACCTTCCCCAGGGCTGCTGGCGGCATGGGAAATTTACCTTCCCCCAAGTCATACCTCATAGTAGGCGAGCATCCCTTTCTCCTGGGTGAACCGGCCCGGTATTCCTGGCCCTGAGACCGGCGCTCCCACGTCTGTGCTGGAAGAGGCCAAAGTGAAGCTCCTCCCAAAAGTGGGGATACCCATCACGAGCTTATCGGCCGGAGCCCGCAGCCTCAGCATGTAGCTCACGGCATAGTCCTGGGTGTGGGGGACGAAGGACAGTCTGAAGAGTTAGTGGTGCAGGAGGGGGAAAGGCTGCTGCCTCGAAAGGTAGAGCAGAGGGTCGTTTGGGCTTCGCTCCTTTCTGGGACCTGTAACGTCAGTCTAAAATGCAATGTATAGGATTGTGATGATTTTTGTAATAAAATTCATTAAGTAATAAAAAAAAGAAAGAAAATGCATTGTATAGGAGTTCCCATTGCAGCTCAGTGGTAACGAACCCAACTAGTATCCTCGAGGATGCGGGTTTGATCCCTGGCCTCGCTCAGTGGATTAAAGGATCCAGTGTTGCCATGAGCTGTAGTGTAGTTCGCAGATGCGGCTTAGATCCCGTGTTGCTGTGGCTGTGCTGTAGGCTGGCAGCTGCAGCTCCAGGTGGACCCCTAGCCTGGGAACTTCCATATGCCACAGGTGCAGCCCTAAATAAGCAAAAAATAAATAAATAGATAAAATGCATTGTATAGTTGCAATCTAGAAGAAAATCCTTTCAGGTATAGGAGGGGATTATCAGTATCTGATAGTTGCAGAATTCGGGTGATTGGTTCAGGTTACATAGACTCTTGCTTTCTCAGCCCCAGGCCCCTTCGTGCTCCCTAAATCTGCCCTCTGCCTTCACTAGTTCCTCCCTGTAGGCCCAACAGGAGATGCCCTGATTCTTGTTTTTCATAGTTGATTTACAATATTGTCAATTTCTGCCATACAGCAAAGTGACCCAGTCACGTATATGCATACATATATAGTCTTTTTCTCATATTATCTTCCATCATGTTCTAATTGGATGTAATTCCTCCTTTTTTTTTTTTTTTTTTTTTGCTTTTTAGGGCCACACCCGTGGCATATGGAAGTTCCCAGGCCAGGGGTCGATTCAGAGCTACAGCTGCCGGCCTACAGCACAGCCATAGCACCACAGGATCCGAGCTGCTTCTGGGTCCTACACCACAGCTCAGGGCAATGCCGGATCTTTAACCCACGGAGCGAGGCCAGGAATCAAACCCGCATCCTCCTGAATCCTAGTCGGGTTCCTTAACTGCTGAGTCACAAAGGGAACTCCCTCCCTGGGCTGATTTTTTATGGAGGTGCCATCCTCCCAGTTCCTGAGCTGTGGAGAATGCATAAACTGTGGCCTCTGTTTCCTCATCTGTGAAGTAATCCCCTGCAGGGTTACTGAGGAGTGGAGAGGTTGGGGTGTAGCTCTGTTGGGTGGCGGGTCTTGGTGGCGGCCCCACTCCCCCCGACCCTCCCTCCACTGGGGCACTCACCGCATTGCTGAATCTGTCGGAACTTGCATCCCGCTGTCCTCGGAACAGGGGACTGTGATGTCCTGTTGTCCGGCTCCAGGTTCCATGAAAGTCGTAAGTCAAAAGGCTGATGAAGTCCAGGTGTCTGTACAAGAGGGGTTGGAGGAAAAGGTGAAAAATTAAGAACGTTCTTGGCCCCAGGCCCCACCCCCTCCACTCTAGCCACATTCACCTCGGTGAAAGCAGATTCAAAGTGGCATCAAAGGGGCCCTGCTGATTGGCCAAAGGGGACCTGCTGTACAGCACAGGGATCTCTATCCAATATTCTGTGATAATCTATGTGGGAAAAGAATTTGTGGCGTTCCCGTTGTGGCTCAGCAGTAATGAACCTGACTAGTATCCATGAGGACACGGGTTCAATCCCTGGCCTCAATCAGTGGGTTAAGGGTCTGGCATCGCCATGAGCTGTGGTAAAGGTCACAGACACAGCTCAGGTCTGGCATGGCCGTGGCTGTGGTGTAGGCCAGCAGCTGCAGCCCCGATTTGATCCCTAGCCCGGGAACTTCCATATGCTGCAGGTGCAGCCCTAAAAAAATAAAAAAGAATCTGAAAGTGAAGGGTCACAATATTATTACACAAAAGAAATGGTCACAATATTATAAACCAGCTCTACTTCAAGAAAAACTTTAAAAAAATACAATAAAAACTTTAAGGACACGTTCGAAAAAATTAAAAAAAAAAAAATGTGACATCAACAGACAGCCTTGTGCAGAAAAAGCAGGACCAAACGATGACCTGAACTTGTGATTCCGTGTAGTCAGGAGATTTCCACACACGCAATTGGAGGGTCTGCAGTTGGACCGAACGAACATGAGCTTCAGGTGCTTGAGGCAAATGGTTGAGAGTCACCTCATTCCCACCCGCTAAGTGATCAATTAAAACACCATGTCTACATTTCCCTAAGACTCTAAAAAAGATTCTAAAGCCAGAGTGAAGAGGAGTTCCTGTCATGGCGCAGTGGAAACGAATCCGACTAGGAACGATGAGGTTGTGGGTTTGATCCCTGGCCTTGCTCAGTGGGTTAAGGATCCGGCGTTGCTGTAAGCTGTGGTGTGGCTCGGATCTGGCATGGCTGTGGCCTAAGCCGGCAGCAGCCATATCTCCAATTAGACCCCTAGCCTGAGAACATCCATATGCTGCGGGTGCAGCCCCCCCCCCAAAAAAAAAAGGAAAGTCAGGAGTTCCCGTCGTGGCACAGCAGAAACGAATCCAGCTAGGAACCATGAGGTTGTGGGTTCGATCCCTGGCCTTGCTCACTGGGTTCAGGATCCGGCATTGCTGTGAGCTGCGGTGTAGGTTGCAGACGCAGCTTGGATCCCGCATGGCTGTGGCTGTGGCAAAGGTCGGAGGCTACAGCTCCTATTAGACCCCTAGACTGGGAACCTCCATATGCTGCGGTGCGGCCCTAAAATGACACAAAGACAAAAAAGAAAGTAAAATCAGAGCGAAGAGCTCCTGTTTCTTACTCTCGGATTCCCTAAGACCCATGGCTTTGGTCCACGGGGACAGGCTGCTTGACTGGGGACTGGTCATTCTCACACGCATAAGGGGGGCCAGGGCGCACCTGAGAGGGGTCACCTGCACCTTAAGGACTCCCCAGCACCCTAGAAATAGAAGGAACTGTTCCTGCTGAGTTATTTCTCCACCCTGTTCAGGCAGACGTGGAGCAATGCTTGTTACGGACTGGCTGTATAAATTTCCCTGCCTTCTTTTCCACAAATACATACACTCATAGCAACTTTCTCAACTGGTCAGCATAATACCCCAGTGAAAAGGAAGAATAGGGGTTCTTACGCCCCATTCGACAGATGGGGAGGCTGAGGCGCAGAGAGGTAAAGTGACTTGGGTGTGCTCAGGGTCACACATCAAGACTTTGGAGGAACTGGGAACAGAAGCCCAGTCTTCTGACTCAACATGGAATGGAGAGCGAGGGCAGAGTGGGTCGGAGACTCACTGAGATATCTGGGCGATGTCATAGCCTCTGTCAATGGCAACCTTCCCTGCAGACACCGCTGCACTGAGCAGGAGCTGCTCTGTTCCAGGCAGGGCTTCCCTTACAAACTCAGCCTTCATTTCCTGGAAGGGAGAGAAGCAAACGAGCGAGAGTAAGACTTGTGGAGAAAGATCTCTGGGCACATCCTTGGCCTTCCCTGTCTGCCATCACCCCCAACCTGACCAGGGCTCAGTGGGAATGATAAAGTGGTTCCATCCTCAGGCTCACCCATCCTTTTCCTTCAAAACTGTTTGGACCAATCTCCTCCCTACACCCCATGCAGACCTATCAACACTCAATTATTCTCTGTCCTGGAGGGTCCATAAGAATAGAGGGTGATCCCACTTGGCCCATAATTGATGTTGGAAAAAATTTACCTGTTGGTCTGTGCCTTGTTCAGACATGAGAACACAAAATTAAAATGGTTTATATTGGTTCTGCGGACAATTTGTTTAAATGAGTGCTATGCCCCTGGGGTAACTAGAATGGCTGGGGCTGCCCCATATGGGGCTGGCTCCAATGCAGTGCATGCTGGGGAGTGGGCAGTGTCCATTTGGGAATGAAGAGGGGCCAGTGATGCTCCCCGAACTGGGCAGAGACGAGCGGGTGCTCTGCTTAGTGACCTCTGCCTTTCAGAAGCCGTTCCCACTGCTGTCACAAGATTCTGCCTTGCTGGATAAGATCTCGGGACACAGGCCAGTTCGTCTTATGCCTGGTCCAGATCGCAGGATCCTGCAGCCAGGAGGCTTCGGTCCTCCTCTGCCTGCCTCGGGAGAACACCCCTGAAGACAGCTTTCACCCTCCCTGCTCCTTTCCCCAACCTGGCCAGCACCTTGACCAGAGTGGTGAGATGCTTCTTGTCTCTCCACCCAGGGAAGAGCCAGGCTAGGTCCAGTCCGTCAAAGCCATGGGTCCGCAGGAAGGGTGGCACCGACTTGATGAAAGTCCTGCGACTCTGAGTGTTGGAGGCCATTTTGGAAAATCTAGAACCGAAATCGCCCCAGTAGAGTTCTCAGCACCAAAATGCTGAGTGCATTAGCCATCTGGGGGGAGGTCTCTGGGACATATGGACCCACACAGCTCTAAGAGGCCATGGTTGGGACAAGACCCATCTCTAGGCATCTTCGAGTGTGTGCTTTGGAGTCAGATATCCCTGGATCTATCATCTCCTAGCTAAGACACTTTGAGCAGGTTATAACCTGAGCCTCACCTTCCTCATCTGTAAAATGGGCATAAAGATAATATTGTGAAGTGCTCTTATGAGGATTACATCTGATAATGGCTGGACAGGATGCATGACATTCATGGGAGCTCTCATGGCCGTACCTCGCACCCTCTTCAGAGCCTGTTCCTACTCTACCCACTCCACGAAGTCTTCCCAGGGTCTCCACTCCCAAATGTTTCCATTCACTTCATCTCTTCTAGCCCCTTAGGATAGTAGCCCCCAAAATTCTTTGCTTTCCTGTCTAGGAAGTAGTTTAAAAGACCATTTGCAAGAAATCAGAGGAGTCACCTGGCTGTGTGACTCTTGGCAAGTCCCTTTCACTCTTTGGCTCTGATTGGTTGGTTGTACATGAGGCAAACCCCTGACAACCATTTAGGACCCTGTGCCTGACCAGTCTGGGGGGTCCCCGTGACCACCCCTCCCACACACGGTCGGTGATGAGAAACCTATGCCTCTTCCTATTCCATCATCCTCTGGGGAATGCGTCCTACCTTTGAGAACCAAAGTTCCATCCTCCAACAGACAGCAGGGTCTTCAGCTTGGGGTTCCTGCAGGGCACAGGGAGGCAGGAGGGTAGGGGTGGAGTGAAGCTGTTGTGGCATGGGGTGGCCCCATGTTTGGGAGGCTGTAGCAGGCTTCTAGCTTTGAGTGGGAGGTCTTTCCTTGCAACCCTGAGATATAGTAGGCTAAGAATTGCCAAGTATTTGTGGCAGTTCCTCCTAGGTATGCTGCCCAATTTCATTCCCTCCAATGGGGAAGCCAGGCTATAGCAAAACAGAGCCACAGGCACTGTCATGCTGCGTGGAGAGATGATGAAAGAAGTGCCTCCCTTTCCCGGGGGAGCTCGGCTGTGCCTTCTGCTACAGTCTTCCTCTTCCAACAACCTCCCACTTCCCCGCATCACCTCCTCCCAATTAAGTCAAGGCCCTCCTACTCTCCACCCAGAGGGAAGTACTGAGGGCCATCCCCTCGAGCAGAGGGACTCTGCCCTGAGACCAGCCCTGCTAACCCTCCATCTTCCTCTGGCCCTGGCCAGCCCATGGCCCAACCTGTTCTTGAGCGTGTTCAGCGTGTCATAGAGTGTCACATCATTCCACTCCCAGGTGTCAATCTCATTGTTGCTTATGTTGGCAAAGCTGTAGATGACATGGGTGCAGAGGAAGGGGTCGATGGCATCTGGGAAGCAGCTCCCATCACCTTCCCGGTACTGGGACCAGCTGGTGTAGTAGCAGACCAGCTTGTAGGCAGCACCTGAAGGAGAACGCTAGGGTGGGGGCCTGGGCCAGGATTGGGCCTGAGCCCCAGGCTGCACATCAGTGGGGGTTTAGAGGATGGGATGGATGGGCAGAACTGTGAGCAAAATTAGAATTCTAAATGAAAGGGTCTGGCTCAGGTCCCTCTGCCTTGGGGGAGTTCCCTGTCTGATGGCAATAAGGCCTATTCTGAAAATGCTTAGAAAAGATTAAATGCAATGGATAAATATACTGCCGGAGTAGGGTGTGTGGGCTGATGAATAAAGATGAAATGGGACTTGATGCAAGTAAAGAAGGCTTCCTGGAGGCAGTGGTTTGAAGGAGAGGAGGAACCCAGCCCACAGCAGCCAGTGTCAGGAGACCGTGGCCTTCAGGGGAGACTCTCATTGGATTTTCAACGGAGTCTTTGATCTGAGAGGCTCTGGCTCCTCTCTTCTCTGCCTTCCTGTGGGAGTGCCCCCAGCTTGCAACCCACCCAGAACGGCAGTCCCCTGGCTCCCTCAGTCCAACCCCCAAGCTGGGGTACAATAGCTCAAAGGACCAGTTCTTCCTCTCCTCTCATTCTGATTTCTCCTGCTGCAATTAGGCCTCTTCCGCCCTCTGGGTTATGGAGGAAGGACAGTGAGCTTCCCTCATCCGCGCTGCTCCTGGGCTCCTATTAGTGGTTCCCAGCAGACCATTAGTTGAAGCCTTCACTGAATCTGAGTCTTTGAAAATTTTTAATTTTGAAATTTTTTAAATACATAGAAAAGTAGAGAGCAGCAGTATGATAAATACCTATATACTCGTCACCTCATCACCTGGGTTTAACAAATGCTAATATTTCTGAGCCATTCAAGTCACAGAAGAAACTGGAAACACACTCTATTAGTGCCCAGGTCTCTTCCTCATAGCCCTCGCCACACCCACAACCTCCTGGGACTCAGAAGGGGGTTACTTACAGCTCTGGAGCAGCACCAGGACCGCAAAACCTGAAGGGAAATCCAAGGTGAGACACACACATCCCCTCCCCTCGCCGCAGCAGGTACCTCCTGCCCTTTCTTCGGCTCCCTGCACCCCCACCGTCAGGGAATCAAGCGCCTCCTCAGATCTGGCTCCTCCTCCTCCTCCCTCCCTCCCCCAGCTCTGCTTTCCACCCGCTTCCCTCCCCCCCGCCCCTCCCCCTCCTTCTCTGCAGGTAGGAGGCCAGCCCCTCTGTGCCACTCAGAGACCTGTCTGAGCCACCCTCAGACCCATCTTGGCTGCAGCAGAGGAGTGGCCGTGTGACTTCTTCCTGTGCCCTCAGGCTCCTGCAGCCCACTGCCTAGGCAGGACACCTCCTCAGACCTTGAACTTCCTCTTATACCTGTTCCACTCCACTCCCCCATGCCCCACACCACCCCATTTATGGGAACTGAGCTGTGTGTCACACTGAAGGAACTGCCAGGCTTGAAAGGGGTTGGGGGGTGGAGCCCTGCCACCAAGGCGATTGAGAAACCCTGGAGAGTTTTGAAAACTTGGGCCAGATCTTCCTGAGGCATCTGCCAGCAAAAGAGCTGTTCGGGGTACAATTTGGGGGCTCCAGGGCCAGTGACTCAACCTCCCACTCGCTTTTCTCTATTTTCTCACCGGCAGTTTCTGGGCTTTTCTGGCAGCCTCTACCTTTTCCTCTCCAGCACTCCATCCATCCAGGCCCTCAGCCAGCCAGAAAATGGTCACAGTTGAGTTCTGTAATCCGCAGCGCCCCAAACAAGGCTGCTATTTGTTCTCACCCTGAGCCCAGCAGCACCCTGCCTGACCTACTCTCCCTCTCCAAGCTGTCTCCCACAGCCAGCCCTGAGGGTAGAGGGTCAGAGAGTTTGCTAGCAACTGATGTGCTGATTATTTAAAGGAAAAGCTGGAGACAGTGGGAAATTCCCAAGAATGCTCTGAGACCTGGTGCTGTTTTTCTTGCTTTTGAAAAGCCAGTTAAAATGAGTGAGAAAGGGAGTTCCCGCTATGGCACAACGGGATCAGTAGCATCTTGGGAGCCCTGGGGTACGGGTTCAATCCCCAGCCGGGCACAATGGTTTAAAAATCTGGTTGCCAGAGTTCCCGTCATGGCTCAGTGGTTAACGAATCCGACTAAGAACCGTGAGGTTGCGGGTTCGATCCCTGGCCTTGCTCAGTGGGTTAAGGATCCGGCCTTGCCGTGAGCTGTGGTGTAGGTTGCAGACGCGGTTTGGATCCCGCATTGCTGTGGCTGTGGCGAAGGCCAGCAGCTACAGCTCCTGTTAGACCCCTAGCCTGGGAACCTCCATATGCTGCGCGTGCGGCTCTACATAAAGGCAAAAAGACAAAAAATAAATAAATAAAATAAAGATCTGGTTGCCACCTTTGTGACTTAGGCCATGGCTGCAGCTCAGAGATTTGATCCCTGGCTCGGGAACTCTATAGGCCTCAGGGTGGCCAAAAATGAAAAAAAGGGGGGGGGCAACTTTTGATTTCCTCCAGGAGAGGTTAATCTCAGAAGATCAATAATCTGGAGTTCCCCTATGGCTCAGTGGTTAACGAATCCGACTAAGAACTATGAGGTTGAGGGTTTGATCCCTGACCTTGCTCAGTGAGTTAAGGATCCGGCGCTGCCGTGAGCTGCGGTGTAGGTCACAGATGTGGCTCAGATCTGGCATTGCTGTGGCTGTGACATAGACCGGTGGCTACAGCTCCATTTCGACCCCTAGCCTGGGAACCTCCATATGCCAAGGGTGTGGACCTAGAAAAGACCAAAAAAAAAAAAAAAAGATCAATAGCTTAATGAAGTTACCCCTTTCTAGATCCTTCAGTGATTTTGTATCGCTCTTCAGATAAGAACAAACTTCTTAACAAGCCTTTGCATGGTTTGTCCCCCTGCTTGTGGAAACTTTTTGGCCAAAGATCCTGGTCAGCTCAATTCCTTGCAGGCTATGTATCAATTAATAGACAGTGAGTGAAAGCTCTGAATTGCCAGTGTGGGTCGGAGGGCTTCTCAATAGATATCTTTATTTTTCCAATAACATTAGGTAATAACCTGATGTTCTCACTGCTTTCACATCCCTCTCTTGGTGAGGTCTCTTCTGTCCCCCTTCTCTTCCTTCCTCTCCCTATAAAACTGAAACTCCTCCTCTGTATTGTAAGAGACCTGGACAGAAGGCGGTTTGTCCAGAGTCATATTCACGAATGCTCTAAGGGTCATTGTTTCTCGCCGTTAAAGCAAGTAGCTTCCTTTTGCAGCCTAAATGATTGACAACAATGATAGTCCACGATAACTAATGCTTGTTGGTCTGGGTCTCTGGGAAGTGAACTTCCTCTCATCTCTGACAAAAGTATTAGAAAGTAGCAGGTGTGCAAAATTTTTCCAAACAAGGTGCAGGATGTTATGAAAACACCTCTTTTCACCCTCTTTCTTTCTTAAAAATTATTTCATAAACTCGGAATGGTCCAAGCCTTGTCCTGTGCTCCCCCAAAACCAGTTTATTAATTCCATAATGATGGAATTGCATAATGATGATATTGTCATAACAAATGTCCGAGACATCACCTGGGCCTGCCCCAGCAGGGTTGGCCAAAAGTGCCAAGGGACATCACCTCCCAGCCTCATCTCACACCATGCCCTGTTTACTCCCTCCAACCCGCCCATGCATGCCATCTTTCAGATCCTTATATTTGCTCTACTCTCCCACCTCAGGGCCTTTGTATATGCCATCAACTTCCCTGTCAATAACTATAAAGGGCCCAAGATTTTATACTACTTGCACGCTAATGAGATAGCTACAGTCTCGTGGGTTCTGGCAGAAGACAAGACTCCTAGGTCAGAGACAAAGGATTTGTTCATGGCACAGCAAGCACCATGAACTTCATGTTTGCATCACTTCTTGTAATAAGGGAACAGCTGTTTTGAATTGTTACCTAGGCATTTTACAGTACAACCCTGCTTACACCCGGCGTGTAGATATTTAGATAAGGATCCACGTTTAGGATCCTCCCACAATGTCCTGCTTTGCATCTTTTAAAACAAGTACTTACAGGAGTTCCTGTCATGGCACAGCAGAAACATGAGGTTGCGGGTTTGATCCCTGGCCTCGCTCAGTGGGTTAAGGATCGGGCGTTGCCGTGAGCTGTGGTGTAGGTTGCAGATGCGGCTCAGATCTGATGTGGCTGGGGTGTAGGGTGACAGCCGTAGCTCCGATTCAGCCCCTAACCTGGGAACCTCCATATGCTGAGGGTACAGCCCTGAAAAGCAAAAAAATAAAATTAAATTAAAAAGTACTTACAGTTGAGTTCTCAAAAAGTTAGTGGCTGCTCCCCCAAGCACCCTATAAGTAAAAAGCACTTGCTCTCTGTCTCCTGCTTGCCTGTGACATGGGACTGAGGACAGCTCCTCCCCTGTAGAATCTACAGGGTAGAATCTGTAAGTATTAAATACTGTCACTTTACTTCCTTTGGGTGAGTGTATTGAAACCATGTCTACCATCAAAATGGCCCCAGGGTTTTCATTTCCCCAAAGTAGAAGCCCAGACCATAAGTGGAGCTGCCTGCCCATCCCGTATGGATGCTTTGCTTGGTGCCTCCTCATTTGGCAGGCCATTCTCTGCATATTCTTAATTTAACACACCAGCTGAAGGTCTACTTGACACACTTCCCTTGGACCCAAGTTCCAGGGGCATGATGCTGGAGCAGCCCAGGAGAGTCTGTGCCTGCAGTGGACTACATCGGAACAGAAGAACTCCGAGTTTAGGGAGCCTGAATCTTCTATAATGAGCAGTAAGCCTGCCTCTTCTTGCCTTTGAAGGGAGATAATTTGTGTTATACTGGACAGTAAATAAACCTGCCTTCTGCTCCAGGGGAAAATGCTATTTCTATCACCCAAGTTTATTAGCTCTACAAACATTGAAAACATTGAAAAGTAGCATGGGACAAAGACAGCCAGAGCCTCTGGTCATACAACAGGCAGCAATGCAAGAGACCCACGGAGGAGATGTATCTCCCAAGACTGCCCTTCCTTTTTAAATTTTTTTTTTCTACTCTTACTTTTTGCTTTTTAGGGCTGCATGTGCGGCATGTGGAACTTCCCAGGAGTCGAATTGGAGCTGCGGCTTCCAGCCTCCACCACAGCCACAGGAACGTCACAGGATCCGAGCCGCCTCTGTGACTTACACCATAGATCACAGCAATGCCAGATCTTTGACCCACTGAGCCAGGCCAGGGATCCAACCCACATCCTCATGGATATTAGTCGGATTCGTTACTCCTGAGCCTCCACAGGAATTCTGCAACGCTGCCCTTCTTTGACCAGTTGACGCCTATTATCCTTCCTCTTGCAGCTCAGCGGGAACCTTCAGAAAAGGCATTCTCGCTGGGGGGGGGACCCCCACTGGGGCTGTCAGAGTACGTTGTGCCTCTCTTCCTAGTACGTGACTCAATTATAATTTTACATTTTGAATTGTGAGTACGAATGTCTTATTAACGTCTGCCCCGCTCATTGGACTGTGAACTCAGTGAAGACAAGGACTGGTCTGTTTTATTCACTTTCGTATCCATTCCTAGCATTTGACACATAGTAGATGCTCAGTAAAGGATTTATTGAGTGACTGAATGAATGATCTCAAGATTGCACATGACTCCAAACTCTTAAATTTTGAATTTGGAACCAGATGTTCTAGAAATTTCACCTCTTTCATTAGTTTTTGTCTAATTTTGTCTAATAACCAACTCAGGAGGTACAATGAAACTGCAAAACAAGCATCCTGACTTACTCTTTCTCTGATCCAAACTTTCCAAGCCCTCATGCTACTCCCACTGCTCATTTCCTCATTCAAGCAATGCTTAGTGAGAATGGACAGTTGCCTTGCACCGTGGGAGGTGGTGAAGGCAGAATCCGTGCCTGTCCTCATGAAGTATATGGTCTGGCAAAGCCTATGGACATTTAACAAAGAATCACATAAATAAGTAATTTATTACAACCGTGAAAAGTTCCACAAGGCCATTCTGAGGGTTAGAGACTTTAGGAAAGGTTGTGAGTGATCAGCGAAGGCCTGGGGAAATTATGTTTCAGCTGAAGTGGGAAGGAATGGTAGGTGCCAGCCTGGTGAAAGCACATGACACAGAAGAAACAGAAAAAGCCTGTGGTCGGAGGAGGCTGCCAAGTTCTGGGAACTGGAAGGACCCAAGAGTGGTGGAAGCAGGGGAGTTCCCATCGTGGCTCAGCGGAAACGAATCTGACTAGCATCCATGAGGATGCAGGCTTGATCCCTGGCCTCGCTCAGTGTGTTAATGATCTGGCGTTGCCATGAGTTGTGGTGTAGGTTGCAGAGGCTGCTCGGATCTGACGTTGCTACGGTTGTGGTAAAGGCCAGTGGCTGTAGCTCCCATTCAACCCCTAACCTGGGAACCTCCATATGCCTTGGGTGCGGCTTTAAAAAAAACCCCAGCCAAAAAAAAAAAAAAAAAAAAGAGTGATTGAAGCACAGGAGTGGGAGCAAGGAGGGCACGAATAAATCAGGAGCCTGCGGGTAGACAAAACCATCTCAGAGGACAATTTCCTGGGTCCCAGGAGTACCTCTTGGGCTTATTTTGAGGATCCTTTCCTTTTGCAGGGAGTGTCAGAGCAAACGAAGGTGGTGTTAAGATCCCACTGAGTATGTGAGGGGAAGTTCTTTATTTACAGGCAGGTCTCTTTCTCCGAATTCATTTCCAGGTCCTCAGCTCCAGTATGGTATTAGTGTCAGCACACGGCAGATGCTGTCGAAGTCTCAGAGACAGAGTCATTTAGACAAGAAAAAAAGTTTATTGCAAAAAGTAAAAGGAAGTCCGGGGAATTCCCATCGTGGCTCAGTGGTTAACGAATCCGACTGGGAACCATGAGGTTGCAGGTTCGATCCCTGGCCTTGCTCAGCAGGTTAAGGATCCGGCGTTGTTGTGAGCTGCGGTGTAGGTTGCAGATGCGGCTCAGATTCCACGTTGCTGTGGCTGTGGCGAAGGCCGGCAGCTACAGCTCCTGTTAGACCCCTAACCTGGGAACCTCCATATGCCGCGGGCGTGGCCCTAAAATGACAAAAAGACAAAAAGTAAAAGGAAGTCCAACTTTAGAATGAAAGATTGGTTTGTCAAACACAAAACACAACAAGCATTAAAGAGAAAAAAAAAATGACCAAGGCTACCATGTTCATGGTAGAAATCAGCAGCTTTCTTGTTATTGAACTGGGTTCTTGACCTTCCCTAATCAATAAAAACTGATAAGAGGCCAGGCAAGAAATTCAGGCAAAGCTTTATTGGGGCCCCTGCTGCAGCAAAAGGGAACGAAAACAAGCAACAGATTCCCTTGCTCTCTCCCCAGGGAGAGAGGGGGAGCTGGTTCCTTACACGGGGTGAGGGTAGGGGTGGGTCCAGGAGTTGGGCCAGAGGGGTGGCTTAGGTTGTCTGCCCACCTCTTTGGGGGTGGTGTGTGCAGGAGGCGTGTGCGGTATCTGCTTTTGCTCTCCACTCTTCAGAAGTGATAGGTTGGTTTTTTGATTTTTGGGTTTTTTTTGTGTGCGTGTGTGTCTTTTTAGGGCTGCACCCGCAGCATATGGAGGTTCCCAGGGTAGGGGTAGAATCGGAGCTGTTGCAGCCACAGCGACGCCAGATCCAAGCCACGTCATCAACCTACACCCCAGCCCAACGGCAACACCAGATCCTAACCCACTGAAAGAGGCCAGTGATCAAACCTGTGTCCTCATGGGTGCTAGTCAGATTCATTTCCGCTGAACCAGGACGGGAACTCTAGTAGCTGGTTTTTAAAGATTTTTCGTATCTTCTGGTCCCTAATTTGCCCCAACTGTGCAAGCACACAGTTATGTTTAGTCCTTTATAGTTTTTGTATTTTGTTGCTCCGGATGTTTATCCTGGTGCAAGCACTGAAGCAAAGGGCCCCAGGTCCCAGGTCCCAGGTCCCGGCCTGTCTCATTCTCACAGGCCCATCATATCCTCAATTTATCTTGTCAGCATAGTAAAAACCAGGGAGAAAATTACTTTTGTCAGAGAGTCCATATTTATGAGAAATAGTTAAGGTTTATTATTTTGGAGTCCTGAACAAGTCAGGATAACCTGTCGTTTGGGGTTTATCTCCACGGGCAGAATGTCCCCCCACCCCAGTGTTACCCAGTCATGAACGAAGAAGAGCGGAGTGTAAGGTTTTGCTTCTACAGTTTTTCTTTTCTTGTGGGCAAGTTCTTGCCATCAAGATAACTTAAGTTGACTAACAGTTTTCTGACTCAGTGTTATTAAATTGATAGTTCGTTTCATTTGACTGGGGTTTGTTTCCCTAGGCACAACAAGAAGTGATATAACACATGAACACATTCTCTTTGGTGAACAGAACAAGAGCCACCTGTTATTGAGGCTTGTCAGAGAAACTCTGTCTGGAGGTTTGTAAAACTCCTAGGGCTAGGAATCCTTTTACATGTCAGAAGATTTTTACCACACTTATTAGCACTGTTTTCTCTAAGATTCTTATTTGCTAACACTGTTGGCCTGCCAGGAAATGCACATTTTACTACCTGTAAGGCTGAAGTTTCATGAGTCATAAAGCCGTCCCAGAGAAGTTTTCCTGGAAGGACTTCATCGTTGTCCTTCCGACGTGTAAAATGTCTTTGTTACTTGATAATGGGCTTATCATACCTAATTGAGTAGAACTTTTGGCACAATCAATTTTCAATTATATTCTGGTAAGAAAAAGGAGAGATTCTTGCTGAACCTATACAAATAATGTACATGACCATAAGTATTAATTCCCTCTAGAAATAAATAAGTTATATCAATTTGTCTGATTACATTGCCTCAAATTTATAGAATAAGAAAATTGGTCATAAAAAGTATAGGGTCTTAGTAAAGATACTTTCTGTATTACTTAACCTGTGTTATCATTATTTTGGATGGAATAGCTCTAACAATTGTGTTGAGCTAATCAATCACCTGGAGAATGTTCAATATAAACTATTTTTCATACCTCACCTTTTATAAGGTGAAAAGTAACTTGATCCTTAACCCACTGAGAAAGAGTAGGGATCGAACCCACGTCTTCATGGACTCGTCAGGTTTGTAACCACTGATCCACAAGCGGAACTGCATTACATCATAGGTATTTAAAGGCAAGAAATAATTACAGCATTTTGTAAAAACACAGAAGTTGGTATTATAATTATGAGACATTAACTTTTTCAAAAAGAAGCTATTTTTATTAAAATGTAAAAACACACCAAAAGAATAGAGAATTAACAGAATATGTTGATGATAAAAAGAGACTTCTGTTGTTGGGAGTTCCTGTCGTGGCACAGCAGAAATGAATCTGACTACGAACCATGAGGTTGCAGGTTTGATCCCTGGTCTCACTCAGTGGGTCAAGGATCTGGCATTGCCGTGAGCTGTGGTGTAAATCACAGATGCGGCTAGGATCCGGAGTTGCTCTGGCATAGGCCAACGGCTACAGCTCTGGTTGGACCCCTAGCCTGGGAAACTCCATATGCCGTATATGGCCCTAAAAAGCAAAAAAAAAAAAAGAGAGAGAGAGAGAGAGAGACCTCCGCTGTTTTGGACTAGATTACATTGATTATATATAGGCAGAAAAATCTCAGTAAAGAATACAATACCAGGAGCTCCTGTCGTGGCACAGCTGTTAACGAATCCGACTAGGACCATGAGGTTGCAGGTTTGATCCCTGGCCTTGCTCAGTGGGTTAAGGATCCAGCGTTGCCGTGAGCTGTGGTGTAGGTTGCAGACGCAGCTCAGATTCCGTGTTGCTGTGGCTGTGGTGAAGGCCGGCAGCTGTAGCTCCGATTAGACCCCTAGCCTGGGAAGCTCCATATGCCACGGGTATGGCCCTAAAAGGCCAAAAAAAAAAAAAAAAAGAATACAATACTAATGCATAAATTAATTTACATTGGGCTAACTTCATTTAAAAATTTAACACACATTATTATGCCTTCCAAACTCATTATTTGTAGCTATTTTAAACACAAGGAAATAAAGTTTACTTCTCTTCAGACCATCTAAGCATATGGTATAACTTTAAATTTATTCCTTATTATCTTCTCTTTTATGCTTTGACACAAAAAGAATGCTTTTAGTTTAGGATAAAATTATCATTTTTTCCCCTTGATAAACAAAAACACATCCATTATCTTGCATATACCTCTCCCAACTGTTAGAGTCATTTTGTACCTTTCTTAAACACTCAGTGTGTACATTATCATAACCCAAAGGCATTTGTATAAGCTTTCAACCTGTTACTGCTGGCTATACTAGGATATATTAAATAACAGCAGGAGTATTTTAAAAATTGCTGTCCAGGTATCCAAAGATAGTTTATTGCTACCTCAAATTAGTACAGTATTAACTTAAGGACATGTTAACTTAAGGACATAAAGTTAGCTAAGGATCTGGAAATTACAATCTAAGTTGACATATCAAGGCTGTGTCTTCTTTTAGCATTATATAAAATAATCTCGGAATTCCTGCTGTGGCACAAAGGGATTGGCAGTATCTCTGTAGTGCCAGGACACAGGTTCGATCCCCAGCCCAGCATAGTGGGGTCCAACATTGCCACAGCTGTGGCGCAGGTCACAAGTGTGGCTTGGATCTGAACCCTGGCCCAGGAACCATGCTTCTGGGTGGCCAAGAAAGAAAATAAATAAAGTAAAATAATCTCCTTTTACAAAGATATTGCTCATTATCAGCTATTTAGCTGAACTTTTTATTTTGCAATTTTATAATCTTAAATAAATTAATGTTAGGGTATATGGCCAGACAAAACAGTAGAGGAAATCTAGGCAATTCAAAATAATTGGCTTTTGACTCACTTGTCTGCCCACCCTCCCTCTGAGATCGTATTCTTGCTTAAATAAATCCTCACTTTACTTTCTGGAAACATAAGAAAACAAAACAATACAAAAAATAATTGGGGTTTTCATGAGAAAATAAACCCAAGAGTTACAAACTGGAAGATTGTTTCTACATTGTTTTTAAATGGTGGCAAAATCAGGGAGAAGACATAGAGTTGCTTTAAACCGAAACTATTAAACCAGGTTAACCAGGTTTTTTTTTTTTTCGTTAAGATTTTTATTTTAAACCAATGTTGTAGGCTTTTACTAGCTATTGGGACTATAATGAGTTATATACACTTTAAAAAAGCACAGGGAACTGTGTATGGTTGGGTCACTTTGCTGTACAACAGTAACTGAAGAAACATTGTAAATCAACTGTACTTTAATTAAAAAAAAAATTTTTTTTTTAAGCCAGAACTTTTGGATGAAGAAGGAGGCTCTGTATTAACAGAATCCCCACTGGCAGCAACATAAAACATATGAAGATGGAGAATTCTGTCAATAGTCATAGAAATACACACACACACACACACAAAACCCAACCCCTTTTCTATTCCATATTCTCAAATGCCAGGAAATATCAGAATCCTCAGACAAACACATATCCCCCCCACAAAAGACTACTGAGGACTGATGTCCAGACCATGTAGCACTCCTGCTGGCACTAGCTTGGGCACAACTGACTGTGCTCCATCAGAGTCAGAAACAAGACTGGCTGAGGATCAGCTTCAGCTGCAGCCTCACATGAGATTCCCCAGAGGAGTCAGGGAAGGGTGAGCCTTGTCTCAAAGGGACCAGCTCTGGACATGGTGCACTGTAGGTTCCATGTGCCTATTGGTGTCATTTGTCAAAGAACGACTGGAGACCAAAACATTTAGAAAAGGGAAGAAAACATTAATTTGCAAAGTCTATGAATGAGTTGGCCTTCAGACAACTGGCTGGCCAAACACAAAGCACAAATATTTAAAGGAAAACATTTTTAATGGCCAAGATGACCATGTTTCCTTTAATCTAGTCATGGTAGAAAAGAGCAATTTTCTCACATAATCATCATAGTCACATCAACCCCTCCGATTTCAGCAAAGCACAACTTCAGGGATCAAACTGTTTTTGTTAGGGGGTCCAAATTTCTAGAGAACATGTCAGGCTTACTCTTTGGGCCCAACCCTGTTGGTTTGTTTTCCACCTTTTTCCTGACTGTAGTATGTATGCGCACGTTTAGTCATTTTGGAAACAGGGCAGTGTCAACTTTTGTTTCTGCAGTGCTCAACATGCATTTGTTAAATTAACTGTGGTTCACGGTCCATCATATGATCCTGAAAACCATGGTGTCTCTGGAGAAGTCACGTGAAGATAACGGACAGGTGATTGTACCAGGTCACCTTGGCTGACCTGAAATCAGTTTCTGGGTTAGTAGACAAGCTGGGAAATGACCCAGGCACCATTTCTCCCTGGACAGATGGGACGGCCGTGCCAGGATTGAGACTGGAGGGGGGGGGGTCTTTCTCTGCAGGGAGCAGTGGTTCCCTGTGGGTCTGCGTCCTCTGAGATGTGCACTGGAAAGAGAAAGCCCCATAAAACTTATTTTGGGAGTGCCCTTGTGGTGCAATGGGTTAAGCATCCAGCATTGTCCCTCCAACGGCTTGGATAACTGCTGTGGCACGGGTTCAGTCCCATACATGGGAATTTCCAACGTGGGACATTCTGGCCCAGGAACTTCCACACGTTGCTAGTGTGGCCCAAAACAAACAAAATTACTTTGGATTTCTTAGCTCCGGAACCGTAAGAGAATAAATATGTGTCATCTAAAGCCACTAAAGTTTGTGGTAATTTGTTGCAGAGGCAGTAAGAAACTAACACAGAGATCGTTTTCTCCAACGAGGAAACTAAGAATAGTTGACATTTCCAGGTCATTCATTTGCTGGTGACAGAGCCTGCCCTAGAGCCCAAACTTCAGTTTGGCTTCACCAGACACAGACCAAAGCAGACCTAACCTCAGAGACGGTGAAAACATGCCTGAAAGTGAACATGCCCCTGCAAAGCAGTGACCTTGGAGAGGTGAAACCTGCATAGCGTGAAATGAATGCCTCTGATGAGTTGAAAGGGGCATTTCAGCTCCCTTAGTAAAAACAGAGTTGGTGCTGGGAGAAGAATTCCCACGTGGGAGAGGCAACTGGATCATGCGATTCCTGCTCCATCCCTAGGATTCACTAGGATGCACCAAGGTGCTTGGGGACACTGGCTGTCCCCTAACACTCCAGCCCAGAAGGTGGCACACCTTCCCTCTGCAGAGCTGAGTCTAAGTCTGGACATGCAAATGAGACTCTAGGGAAGGCTGCAGGGTATCAATGGGAAGTGTGTGCACAGGGAGAGGTGGGCACCAGAGCAGACCTCCCAGCCATGCTCCCCGCCAACCCCACCCTGAGCCCACAGGAAGGGCGCCATCTCACAACCCCTCTTCAGGGAGGGGCAACTGCTACCAAGCTGGGGCCGAGAGAATCAGGCCCAAGAGATGGGAGACCCTCTCCTGTCTGCCTTAGACCAGTCTTCTGAGCTCTGATTCCCAGCGGAGATTTGCCCTTTCCCCCACTTAAATGCAGCCTTTAGTGCTGTGGCCAAAACTCCACCACTCTCTGCTGCCGAATATAAATGCAAAGAAAGAGTTTTGGGTGAAGGAGAAAAAGTAGCTTCACTGTTTTGCCAGGCAAAGGGGGCCACGGCAGGCTAATGCCGTAAAGACGGTGCCCCCTTTGGGAGAGATTAGGAAGTGGTTTTGATGGGGATGGAGGAGGCACAGGTAAGTTGTAGAAGGCCCAATAAAGGATCGTAGATAGAGAGGGAAGCCTAGAGGACTTTGGGAGATCACTCTAAGTTAATAATTGCTCAAGAATGTCATCAGAACAAGCCAGGCTTGGAGTTCCTGTCATGGCTCAGTGGAAACGAATCTGACTAGCATCCATGAGAACACAGGTTCGATCCCTGGCCTCACTCAGTGGGTTAAGGATCTGGCATTGCTGTGAGCTGTGGTGTAGGTCACAGACATGGGTGTTGCTATGGCTGCAACAGCTCTGATTCGACAAAGGAAAAAAAAAAAAAAAAAAAAAAACACAGGAGTTCCCATCCTGGCGACCCGTCGTGGCGCAGCGGAAACAAATCCGACTAGGAACCATGGAGGTTGCAGGTTCGATCCCTGGCCTCGCTCAGTGAGTCAAGAACTCGGCGTTGTCGTGAGCTGTGGTGTAGGTCGCAGATGGAGCTCAGACCTGGCGTTGCCGTGGCTGTGACGTAGGCCGGCAGCTGTAGCTTTGATTAGACCTCTAGCCTGGGAAGCTCCATATGCCACGGGTGCGGCCCTAGAAAGACAAAAACAAAACAGAAAAAACAGGCAGGCTCATTTGATTAGTGGAGGCGCGAGATTTGCCTCTGGTTATTGGGTAGCGGATGGGGTGAGACCTGAATTCAGAGCAGGAGTTTAAGGACCACCTTTCTGCTGATTTGAATACCGGATACTGAGGAGGAGCTACTACTCCCAGAAAGGAAGCGGCGGTCTTTTCCCACCCCCCACCCTCCTTGATGGTAAAACTAGCCCACCTGATCCTCAGGGCAGAGCTTCCTTAACTGCCCGCCCGCTGGCGTCTCTCCCAAGCGTCCTATCTTAATAAATCTATTTCTTGCTTATCACTCCCGCTGAATTCCTTCTGCTCTGAGGCATGAAGAACCTGAACCTCAGCGCGTCCAGACACTAGGTGAGTGATTCTAATTTAAAACTGTGGGTTCAAGTCCCCATATGGGTTTTGGCTGTGTTTGAGTCCCAGTCTGTGTTCTGGCTAGGTTCAGGCCATTGGTGATGTCAGTTTGTTTTATAGTTTGGGCAGTGGAAAATACGGCCCTATGCTCAGTGGGTTAAGGATCCAGCGTTGCCATGAGCTGTGGTGTAGGTTGCAGATACAGCTCGGATCTGGCATTGCTGTGGTTGTGGCGTAGGCCTGCGGCTATAGCTCTGATTTGACCCCAGCCTGGAAAACTCCATATGCTGTGGCTGCGGCCCTAAAAACCAAAAAAGAAAAAAAAAGAAAGAAAGAAAGAAAATAGGGTCCTAGCTAAGGAACATGGTAGAGGCAAGCTTGTGTTGTCTTTCAGAGCTGGTGTTTAGTGGCGCTGGTTCTGGTGTCCTCCTTCCCAGAATGAAAAATGCCTCATCAAATAGCTCTTCCATTTGATGGGGGCTTTAGTTCTGCAGAAAGGCTCAAAGATATTGTTACGTATATTCTTTGCAGAGGAACCAGGACCCTGCCCCGAGGCTGCACTCTCATCTCCTGACTGCTCCCCATGGTCTCTGCAACCCCTCCCTTCCCTGATTAGCAGCTGCCTTTTGGAACTCAGGGAAGGTCATGGAGGCTGACGCTTATTCCCTAAAAACGAGAAATGGAGGACAGAGAAAGGCTTGTGTGCCCAGGAGGCTCACAGGGCACCAGCTCGGTTGTAGTCCCAAGCCAACTCCTCTTCCCTTCCCTCTTCAGGGAGGCCGGGCTCCTGACCTACAGACGTGACCTGGCTCACCACTCAGGCCATGAGTACGTACCGGTCACCCGGTCCCGTATCAGTTACACGCGTACGCTGTTTGCTTAAAGCGCTAAACCGTTCACCAGAGCCTAGGCATCTGTTGGTTGAAAAACATCACACTCTGCATCCTGAAGGGGAGGGGAGCATTTTTATGAGTTCCAACTATTTGACACACACAATGCCGGTCACCCTTTTGGCAATTCCTAGAATGGAAATTCCGTTCTTATCCCTGTTTTACAGATGAGTGAACTGAGATTTGGAGAGAATAAGAAATTTGCCCAAAGACACACAGATTTTTAGATGGCAGAGAAATAGCTTGAACCAGACTCTGGCCTTTCGACTACTGAGTGTGGGGGCAGTTTAAGAAAGGCTGTTCTCGTTGGGGGGAAGAACAGGAAGAGAAGGGGAGAGTGGCCAGATGGTAAGAAAACTCATGATACCTAGTCAGACAATAGAACAGGATGGTTGAAATCGGGACTGTCCTAGATAACTGGTAAGATCCTGCCAAGAAAAGCAGTCAGGAGCTAACTATAGAGCTCGACCATGTCGGCGGGAACCGCGCCGGGCCCTGGACTCTGCCGTTTCTCCCTGTTGGTGATTTTCCATTCTCCCCACCATTCCCCTGCAGTGACTAGCTTTTAAACCTTGAAACTGACGGTGACAGCCAGGAAGCAGGTAGAAAGGGGTTTTTGTCCAGGCGTGCAGCTAATTTTGGAGGAGAAAGAAACTCCACAATATGGTGCTTTGTGTGGGCAGTTGTGAGAAAGTGTAAAAATGAGAGGAGGGTGTTAAATCTCTGATGGAAGGAGGAGGAAAAGAGCTCAAAGGAGCTGGGACCCAGGGCTGTGCCTACCTGTTCTTTCAGGCAGTAGTTACTGAGCCTCTCTTAGGTGCCAAGTCCTGGGCTAAGCTGGGTGGGGTGAGGAGTGGGTAGGCTTTAGTTTGGATGCTCAGGGAGGCGTCTTTGGGAAGGTGAGCTTAAGCTGAAATCTGAGGGATGAAAGGGAGCTAGCCACACCAAGAAGTGGGAAAAGATCTAGGTAGAAAACACTGTAGGCAAAGTCTGAGAGGTGAGAAACAGCTTTGGTATTTAAAAAAAAAAAAAAAGTAAGAGACCAGTGTGGCCAGAGCAGACTGAGCTAAGGGGAGAGAGGCAGGAGGCCCAGTAGAGAGAGAGGAAGGTCTGGGTAAGGAGGCCTTTATTATTATTTTTTTTTTTTTGATTTTTTGCTTTCTTAGGGCTGCACCGGTAGCATTTGGAAGCTCCCAGGCTAGGGGTCCAACCAGAGCTGTAGCTGCTGGCCTACGCCACAGCCACAGCAACAAAGGATCCCGGCAGAGTCTGCAAACTACACCACAGCACACAGCCACGCTGGATCCTTAATCCACTGAACAAGGCCAGGGACTGAACCCGCATCCTCGTGGATGCTAGTCGGGTTCGTTAACCACTAAGTCACAACGGGAACTCCCTAGGGGGGCCCTTATAAACCAGGGGAGGGGTTTTGTTCTATGTGTAATCAGATGCCACTGAATGTTAAAGCAAGGGGGTACACAGTAGTGTTACCAGAATTTCGGTTCTTGCCTACGGATAACTTGGAAAACACCCACAGGCAGCAAGCAAGCAAAAAGTCTTTATTACAGGAAAGCGAAGAGCTCCCAGCACAGACACTGGAAAGGGGAGGAAGAGTCCCCCTCTCTATGGTTCTGTGGAGGTTTTCATTTCTTAAGGACAGGGGTACCAATGCGGGGTCCTGCTATCAGTTCTTCCCCCTATTGGCCTTGCCCAGCACCTATATCGGGCCTCATCCAGTAGGGACTTCAGAGTTAGGTTATGCTCCATAAGTTTTATGGTCCTTTTGCTCTTATTTCCCCTAGACTTAGAGGCACCACTCTTTACATTCTTTTGCTAACAGTCAAATGTATAGGTCCGGGGTTAATTCCCACCTTGACATAAAACAAATGCACTTTCAGTAATTAATCTTTCAATAAGCAAGGCCTGTTTGTCTTGATTAGTTTTTACAAATCTTAAACCGTGGGCATTAATCAGGGAATATATCAAAGTCCACATGCCCACACTACTACCTGAATTATTATTCTGCCTCAATAGGATTTATGTTTGGAAAACCCACTGCTGTTGCTCTGTTGAAAATAGATATGGGAGTTCCCTTCATGGCTCAGCGGTTAACAAACCCAACTAGGATCCATGAGGACGTGGGTTCGATCCCTGGTCTCGCTCCATGGGTTAAGGATCTGGTGTTGCAGTGAGTTATGGTGTAGGTGGCAGATGCGGCTCGGATCCCACGTTGCTGTGGCTGTGGTGTAGGCCAGCAGCTGTAGCTCCTATTCGACTCCTACCCTGGGAACTTCCATATGAAGCATGTATGGCCATAAAAAGGAGGAAAAAAAAGATATATATGCAGCAGGAAGAAAGAGCATAAATATCTATTAAAGAGGTACAGGCAAGAGATGTTGTGGCCTGGACCAGACTTGTGGGGATGGAGATGATGATAAGTGGGCAAATGAATGCCAGCCATTCATTGGAGGGAAAATTAACAAACTTGCTGATGAGTTACATGTAAAGGGATGACGAAAAGAATGAATCAGGAACCACCTTGGGCTTCTACTTTTAGCAACTTGGTGAGGACTGTGGTAATTTTCTAAAGTAAGGAACACTTGTGGTGAGGATGGATTTTAAAGCGAGGGGTTCTGTTTCAAGCACAGTGAAGATGAGTTGTTTACACGTCATCCGCGTGGAGATGGCAAGTAAGCCAGTGGATAGATGTGCCTGGAGCTGAGAGGGGAGCCTTGGGCTAGAGATACGTTAAGTGTGAGAGTCACTAGAATAATGGTGCTATTTAAAGCCCTGGGAGTGGATGAGATTATCTAGGCACAGAAGGACAGAAGTCCCCTGTCCAAAACCCTGAGGCAACATGTACAGATTAGATGGAAAGGATGAGACCAAGAAGGTTCAGCCACCACTACTTCATTCAAACATTTATCAAACCTATAGGCTTGGTTGCACATGCCACAGATGCTGGGGGCACCAGGGGAGCGGAAGAGGCCCTTGTTCTCAAGGGGCCCACAGTGTGTGGGAGCAGTCATATGAGCTGGTAATTACGGTACAAGGTGGTACCACAGAGATGGGCCTAAGACAAGGGACAGGAGAACAGTACAAGGGCTCAGGTCCCTGAAACTGGGGGTATGGGTGAGTCTATAGGAGGGGCCACAGGCCTCCTGAGGATGAAGAGAAAGGACGCAGAGGCTTGGAATTATTCCAGATCTGGTGGGTCTCCCTTGAGACCCCCTGAGTCCCCAGGAGCCCGGCCTCACCTCTCCCCCATCCTCCACACCCTGGTCTTCCTCCACCAGAGACCTCATGCCAGCACCACAGAGCCCTGTTTGCTCATCATTTCCAGCCCACCTCCAGTCCCCCAGGTCTCCACCCCTTCCCAGACAAGCTAGAACCCTCAGGAGGAGAACTGTTTTCTAAAAACAGCATTAGCTTCCTAGCAAAACGACCCGTAGGCTGGAGCCTTGACCTCCATCAAGGCAGGGTGTTGCCTCAAAAATTGTTGCTTCATTTCCTGTTGTTGAGAAATCATGTGTGTTGACCAGCTTGTTTTTCACTCTGCTTGAAGGAAAGAGAAATCTGTCTCCCTGAGTTTCTCAGAGAGAAGCCAGGTCAGCCCCCGCATGACTGCGGGCGAGGACCCTCCACTCACCACTCTCCCCGCTCCCAACCACTGCTGAGCACAGGACGCCGGCCGCCCCTGTTCACTTTGCTGCTGGGGTCACAACGGCCACGTGGCTCACTCTCCCGTGGCTGTGTTCAATCCAGAAACCAGCACAGTCTGGTCCCAACCTCTCCTTCCATCCTTATCTCATGCTGCCTCCTTCCCGAACCCCAGGCCCAGTCGGTCTGGACATGGCCTGGGGATCCTGGCTCTCAGTCCTTGCCTGGGTCATGCTCTGCCTCTTTGAGACTGAGATAGGGCTGAACCCACCTTCAAGGCCCATTTCAGTGCTGGCACCTCTTTCCATTAGAGCCCTCACCAGCTACCCAGTCAAAGAGCACTTCTCTTTCCTTTGGACATGTTTGCTCTACTTTCATTGCTATGCCTCATTTAATCTTGAATTATAATCCTTCATGGACATGCTTATTGCCCCTTCTAGACTCTCTAAACTCCGGGAGATTAGGCCTTGAGTCTGGGGTCAAAGCTCCTTTCTTTCCATCCACAGTTTCATCAAAGAGCTTGAACAGGTCTGTAGAATGGATGAGTTTTTGTTTTGTTTTTTGGCTTTTTAGGGCCACGCCTGTGGCGTATGGAAGCTCCCAGGCTAGGGGTGGAATTGGAGCTGTAGCTGCCAGCCTACACCACAGCAACATAGGATCTAAGCCACATTTGCAACCTATATCACAGCTCACGGCAACACCAGAGCTTTAACCCACTGAGCAAGGAAGGCCAGGGATCGAATCCACATCCTCATGGATCCTAGTCAGGTTCATTACTGTTTAGCCACAATGGGAACTCCAAGCTTTGATTAAAGCTGTGGGGGTGGAACTTGAACTGATGAAGGAAATGCAGCCTAGGGTTTGATTTTATCGGTTCTCTGGGAAAATGCACCTCCCTGCTAAGAGCAGAGTCGATAAAGGGACAGAGGGCAATTTATTTATTCATTCATTCATTCATTCATTCCTTCACCCATACATTTATTCAACAAACACTTATTAACTATCTGTGTACCAGAAAGAACATTAGATGCTGGAGATATAGAGTACTAAGACTGATAAATTCTTGCTTATATGAAGATTCTGTTCTAGCACAGAAAGACAGATGATAAACAAAGACAACATCAGGTAATGGTAAGTGCCATGATAAAAAAAAAAAATAAGTCAGAATGATGTGATAGCGTGACTGGGAAGTGTTTGAAAGTTCTCCCTGAAGAAATGACACTTAAGGAGAGACCTGAAGGCTGAGCCCAGGCAGCCGCTGGAAGCCCTGGGCGTGAGCGGTCCCCTGAAGCGAGAAACACAAAGCTTTGAGGTCCGGGAAGATGGGAAAAGAGATAGGATGAGTTTAATGGGTGCAAGGAATGGAAGGAAGGGAAAAGCGACTGGGTCATGGGGGAAAAGGCAGTGATGAACAAAGATAAGCAACAGTTAAATAGCGAGGTAAGTGGTAACCTAGCCAATGAGAGATGGCATAGTGGATAGAGCTTTGGGCCAAGGTACGAATTCGAGTCCTGATTCTAATTAGGAACAGTATGTGAACCTGGGTGACTTTTCTGGGTATTAGTTTCTCTATTTATAAGCTATTGAATTTTTTAGAGTTCTTGTGAAGATTAAATGATATAATAGGAATAAGCACCTACCATGTTGACTCTTTCTAAATGGTAACCTGTATCCAGGTAAAACCCCAAAGACCAGCATTACTAGGTTAGTGATGACCAGGAACACGAAGCCCAGACGGTGCGAGTTGGCAACCTTCCTCGCTCTCTCCTAACTGCCTCTCTCTTTCTCGCTAACCTTTCTCCATCTTTTTTCTTAACTTTTTATCTTTCTTTTCTCCCATCACAAATTCCTTGCTTTTTCTTTCCTTCACTTTATTTATTTATCTAGTCTTTTTGTCTCTTAGGGCCGTAACCCACAGCATATGGAGGTTCCCAGGCTAGGGGTCAAATTAGAGCTGTAGCTGCCGGCCTACACCACAACCACAGCAACACGGGATCCGAGCCACGTCTGTGACCTATACCACAGCTCGTGGCAACACCAGATCCTTAACCCACTGAGCGAGGCCAGGAATCGAACTCGCATCCTCATGGATGCTAGTTGGGTTCTTTAGCTGCTGAGCCATGATGGGAACTCCTTCTTCACATTATTTCAAGTCACAGTGTCTCAACTGCCCAAAACTTGGAAAGAAGACACACTTTAAAGTATTGACTATTTAGTACAATCTCGTCTTCCTTTTAAAGTTAGGTATGTTTAATTCTTATACATTCTCCTAGTTAAAAGAAAGGAGCAGCAGCACCCACACCTAAATTAAGTAATTTTATATGATTATATGACCCTTGGGTGGATTTTTGTTTCCACTGAGGTCACTGTCTCTTAATAGAAAATGGCTCCTACCTACTGGATTAAGGGATTGGAAAGAGATTGTCTCAAGGCATTTGAGGACTGGTGTGCCGAGAGACCTCTCCACCTCTGGGGAATGGAGGTCTGGACGCCCGCCAAGGCCAGTGGCCTCTGAATCACTGCACGGATGCCCTGGAACACAGCCAGGGCGCCATGCTCAGCTGCTGGCTGGCTTTGGCCCTGTGGCTGCCCTTGCAGATGTGGAAGAGATAGGATGGCAGGGAAGGCCTGGCCGGGGTCTGCTAATGGAGATGGGGGCTCGGAATAATGTGTAAAGACAGACTGTGGCAAAAGATGCCCTGCCCTAGTGTAGCAACTCCCATTGCTTGGCCAGGAAAACACAAGTTTCCCATGCATGCGTGTGCATGTGCATGTGTGCGTGTGAGAAAGACAGAGCGGTAGTGGAGGGAGCCACAGAGCCTCCCTCCCACATTCAACTCAAGCCTTATACTAGAAAGGAACCTTGGAGTTCCCTTGTGGCTAAACAGGTTAAGGATCTGGTATTGCCTCTGCAGTGGTTCAGGTCTCTGGTGTGGCGCGGCTTCGATCGCTGCACCGGGAATTTCGACATGCTGTGGTGTTGCAAACATGGGAGCGGGAGGAAGAAAGGGGCCTTTCAATCAGGAGAGCAGGATGAGGGGACAATACTTGTGGAATGGAGGCTCCCTGCCCTCCCCTGCTTTCCTGTTTCCTGGGAAGGGGTGCTCAGTGGTGGCTGGCTGGGACCGGTAGGTCGAACCTGCTTACTGCGGAGTGGCACTCAGAATGAGAAGTGACTTGCCCAAGGCCACACAGGGAGGTGAAGTTCTAGCATACTTTCTTCCTTACCAAGGCACTTTCGGGTCTGAGTGACAGTGGTAGGGATATGACGGGGTGACAATCTCTCTGTACTCCGACTTCAGGCATCCTAGAGGTCCAGCCTCAAGTCCTGCCCCGGCTCATATTACAGAATCTGAGTCCCTCAGATCTGAAGTCTGCCTTTCAGTGGAGCAGGGCTGAGTGAAGAGCCCAGGGTTAATACTCTGAAAGGCAGCCCCAGACTTACCCATGGACACAGATAAGCCCCACATGGCAAAGCAGGAGCTCACCTTAAGTAGGGTGAAAGTTTCCATCCCTACAGAGGTCCAAGTAAGGCCGTGTAAACAATTGCTACAGCTCCAGGATCTCAGATTTAATAGTAGGAAGGAGCTTAGGGGAAACAAGACCATGGCCATGTGGTCTGGGCTGGTTTAGACTGTCTCGCTCCTCAGAACTCCAGCTGCTCTGCTTCAGAGGAAGACCAAGGGCAAGCCATGGTCATGGTGAAGGTTATGGGCAGTGAGTCCTTTGCCCTTTCTCTCCAGATGCCTCCGCTTCTCAGGTTGTCCCTTCTTGGCGTGTGGGCTCCAAAAAAATGAAGGAGCTGAGGGGGTGGGAGGACTGGAAGGGTGTCCTCAGCTAAGCCCGGGCTCTCGGCTGCCTGGCGTTGTCAGTTTATTATTGGCCTGGGCAACAGCTGGGAATGGCAAGGACACTGTGAAGGAGGGAGCGGGGGTGCTGGGGCCATCCTAAGCTCCCCGGATCTCTCAGGCCATATGGCAGGGGCCAAGGAGGAGAGGAGGAATGCCAGGAGTGCCTGGATGTGCTCTTCTCTCCGTTCCCGTGCTGAACGAAGTGACGCAAAAGCCCAAGAGGAACCGAACAGTGAGCCTTCAGAAATGATGTTTTTCTACTTGAGATGTATTTTTAAAACATTTTTTTTTTTGCCTGAGTGACTGAATTAATGTTTGGCTTAATTAATCCATTTATGACTGGCTGTCTTCTCTTGGCACTAAGCTCTGATCGTGGGGAAATGGGCTTTACCGCCATCCAAAGATGCTAGGAGCTCTAGGAGTGCTTGTTAGCGGTGATTCCACACTGAACCAGGTGGTGGCACCTGGTGAAGGTGCTCAGTAGAAGCTGCTGCCTGGACAGCACGCCGCAACAAGGCAGTGTGTGCGGTGCGTGGGGGGGTCCTTAGCAGCTCCCCACTCCTGATATGCCCTCCACCAGCATCTCAGAGGCAGCTCCATCTAAAATGCTTTGCCATCCTTTTCCCTTTTATATCTATTTTATCTGTCATTGTGTCGGTTGTACCCTTGTGAAGGGCCAGCGCCTCTCCTCTCTCCCCACCTGTCCACATCCCCTGCTGCCTGCCTGAGTCCCGTCCCAAAAACCAGCTTTGGTGAATGCATGGCAAGCTGGACCATTAGATTATGTGGAGATTTTCTTCTGATAAAATGGCCAAGATTCAACCCAAAACTTCAAGGACTATTTGGATTACTCTGTTTGTCCAGGACAGTGTGTGGGCAGACCCTTCTGGCCCATTTTTGGCCCGTTTAGGACTCAGTTGTGGTCTCAGAACTGGGTTAGAATCAGTCTTCGGTTTAAACACCTATAAGACAAGGGTAATAATTGTCCCTGCCTCATCTGGCAAATGAGCTCTTAGCAGGGTCTGGATTCTCCTTTTAATGCAGAATGGCTGTGAGCGAGCCCTTAAGTCGGGGGAAAGCTCTTCTCTGCTGCCATCTAGTGTCCATCTTGGGAGTAACACCTGAGTGGAGGTCACAAGGAAAAGTCTAAAGGCTTCTTTCTGAGCCAATGAAGAATATGTCAGACCCAAGGTCATGCCCCAGATGCAGTCATCTGTGTTCTGGAAGCTTCTCACTGGAATGTGGAATCCTCGAGGAGATACCTGACACAGAATTTGGCACACCCTGAAAGCTTTCTCACCTGGCTTTGACCTAGGTATTCCTTTTTCACCACCACCCCCCTTGGCTCCCTACCTTCCTCAAGGTGTTTTTAAACTAAGAGTGGGACTAGAGAGCCTTTGTAACCCATCACATCTGGAGGCAGTTGGATGAAAACCAAAAATTTATTTTGTACAAAAAAATAAGGGGCCCCGTAACCCATGACTGAGAACAGGAAGCTTGGATTTGGAAAGTCACAAGAAGCCAGACTGTAGCCACCAGGGAGAGCTGGGTGCTCACCCAGGGGCTGGGGCCCATGGGGCCTCGGAGACTCAACTCCAGGTGCAGCATTTGCAAGAGGAGCTGAACACCAGGCCCTTTGGGCAGCTTTGCTGGAACAGCCTCCCATCTGCACAGTTGTAGTACTGGGACCGGTCCAGAGGGTTGGGGTAGAGACCGTTAGCTTTGCTCTGGCAGAAAGTGTCTTGTCCGTGGCTGGAGCCACGCTCAGATTCAGAGGGCTGGCCTGGTGCTGGAACTTCAGGCTCTGGAGGGCCTAAAGGCATGTATGGAAGATCTGGGAAAACATTGATGATTCAGCTAAGGCTAATCCAAAAGATCCCAAACCCATAGGCCAAGCACACAGGCAGCAACTCACCACCCCATACCCTACAGGTGGGGCATAGTCAGATACCCCAGGCAGAGAACAGCCAGACAGCAGCCCCAAACTACAGCTGGAGCACAGTTCACTGGGGCTACTCATGTCATAGGCAGTCAACGGCCATCTACCATATTCAAAGCCTAACCAAGTATCGGTGAGGCCAGTGGGGTCTCGATGCAGGCTTTCTCCTTGAGAAGAGAGGAGCCAGCTGCTGTTCCCAGGATGAGGCCCCCTAGAGGGAAGCCCTGGCTACCAACACCCTGGACCAGCATTGGTATAATCAGAGGAAGAAGAGTGTGAAAAGTATCATTTCAACAGCTTCCTCTGCTCCTGGGGGTGAAATTTGGGAAATAACCATTTGGGGGCAAGAGCCAGGACCTGAGGTTCAGGGAGGGGTGTACAGACCCTCCCCTGAATTCTACCTCTGGTCCCTGGCCCCCTACTCACTCAGCTCTAACTGCAGCGTCTTGATGAGGGGGTATCGTCCTTGGTTACAGAAGGAGCCAACAAAGTCATCCATATCCAGCGTCCAGACCATGACCCCTCCCAGTCCCTTCTGCTGCAGGTAGCTCACCTGTGTGAGGAGCGAGATGGGGGCGGAAGAGCCCAGGGGAGTCCAGCCCGGCAGCCCCAGACCCCGCTTCCTCATCCAGGCAGGGCCCTCTTTTCTCCAGCACCCCCAGGCCCATGAGTCCTGACCCCTGCCAGGCAGGATTCTTTCTGGAACCCTCCTGTGCTGACAGAAGCATGGCCAGGGGGAGGCGTGAAGGTGGAGGTGTGAGGAGTCTATGAATGTGTGGACTTCCTTAGGTTGGAAGACTTCACATCTCAGCCTTTTCTGGGCTGAGATGCTGTGTCTGGCATACTATGTGTTGGTTGTGATGAGTTCAGTTACCCTGGGGAACGACTAAGCTTCCCTAAAGATCTGAATCAACTCGTTGTCTTCTTTATCCCGGAGGGCCTTCTCTCCTCCACCAGATCCCCGAGGCCTCCTCAGAGTATGGCTGTGTGTCCCCTCAGAGTGGTCAGGAGGTGACCACTGGTGGGCCATGGCTCACCTCTGGTGTGAGGCTGGGGTTCAAGGATAGGTGTGGTCTGGAACCCTTGCCGGCCCCAGTCTCCCATCCAGCTGCCTCCCTTCTGACACCAGTCCCCACTCCGGGTTCCAGCTGAGGGTACATCCTGTTCTCCGAGGCCATCTCCCCTTTCCTCTTTGTTTCTTTGTCTTTGCTCTTTCCTCCGGAGAAGGCGCACCTCCTCTGCTTGAAGACTTTCTCAAAATCCCTGCCACCATGATCTGTTCTCTCATCTCCTCTGGCCAGAATCACTCTATCTCCCTAGTCCCTTCAGAGCACTTTGTCTACACCTCCAGAAGAACCTGCCATCTTCTGTCCCGCGCAGTAACCGATGTGAGAGAATCAGATGAATAAACACAGGCCCCTCCACAGGTGCCAATGACCTCGTCAGGGAGAGAGGCATGGACACAAGTAAGCGCACTCAGGTTTCGAGCTGCCAACACTGAGCGGGAGTGGAGGGGTGGGGTCATATACATAAACTGAAAGGTCTATAATTTGTGGTTTTATATTTTATTTTTTTTTAAATTTTGGCCATGCCTGTGGCATGTCAAAATTCCCCACGCCAGAGCTCGAACCCACACCACAGCAGTAGCCAGAGACGCAGCAGTCACTGCCGCGGTGTGAGTTTCATCTCTGGCCTGAAACTTCTGCATGCCACAGGCATGGCTGAATGAATAAATAAATAAATAATGAAACACAAATATTTTCAAGATTGCTACTCAGGGTAGAGCAATTTTTTGTCATTCTGTCTTAATTAATAGGTGGTAAAAGTACAAAGTGTTATCACGTGGAGATCTCTGAAATGCTAGGATATTTAAAAGGAGATTGCTCCTTGAAGAGGTCCTGAATGCCGTCACTGATTGCTATTGACAGGTCTTAGGCCCACCCAGAGCCACCCCCTCCCTGCTGGGCTGAGCCTTACCTTGGTTTTGAAGCTCTCCACGTCATCAAAACCCACCCACTGGTTGCCCTGGAAGGCATAGGGCACCTTCTGTTCCTTGATTCTGTGCTTAGAAGCCCCCTTCCAGGAGCAGACCTGTAGGAGCAGGGAGCAGAGAGCAGAGCTGGGAAGGAGGTGACTAGACACCTGTCACAAGGAGACTAGACATTGGACAGTTCCTGTCTGAGAATCTTGAAGAACTGAGGAGGTTCTAGATGAGTGACCTAGAACCATGGATTCAATGAGGCACCTGGGCTTAGGGATAAACCCAAGATGACAGGCATGGGATGGAATTCCCCAGGCAGAATTCACTGTGCCTGGCATCCTCACTCAGAAACTGTAGGAGGGAGTTCCTGTTGTGGCTCAGCAGGCTAAAAACGCAACTGGTATCCATGAGGATGTGGGTTCAATCCCCAGCCTTGCTCAGTAGGTTAAGGATCTGGTGTTGCCATGAGCTGTGGCATAGGTCACAGATGCGGCTTCGGTCCTGCGTTGCTCTGGCTGTGGTTGCAGGCCAGCAGCTGCAGCTCCAATTCGCCCTCTAGTCTGGAAACTTCCATATGCCACTAGTTAGTGCAGCCCTAAAAAGAAAAAAAAAAAAGAAAGAAACTGTAGGAGAACACACCCCTGCTCCCCACAGATCTTGGGGTGGCTGTGGGTTTTCCTACCTCATAGTAGGCCAGCAGTCCTCCCTCTTTGGTGAAGGGGCCAGGAGTTCCAGGCCCTGTGGCTGGGGCCCCCACCCCGGTGTCCAGTGAGGAGGCCAGAGTAAAGGACCGTCCATAGGTGGGCACGCCAAGAATCAGTTTGCTGGCAGGGGTCCCTTTCTGCAGCCACTGTTGCACAGCAGAATCCTGGTGGTAGACAAGGAAGGTCAGGGCTGGGTTTTTTGCCTTTTGACTGGTTCTGGTCATCTGAGTCTCAGGGCTCCAGAGGAGTTTCGTGGGCCTTTATTAGACTTCCCACCCTGCCCGCCTCTTCTTTAGATCCTGTCTTAGACTCTCAACCCCAGTGAGAGAAGCTGCAGGCCCTGGAGCCAAGAGCATGGGCTCTGGGGTCAGACAACCATTTGCCCAGTAAAGATTGATTGATTGATGTATTTATAAATTTATTTATCTATAAATTTAAATTGATTTATTTATAAATTTATTTATTTATTGATGGCCACTGTGTGCCAGGCACTGTCCTAGAATACCTCAGCACACAAAAGATCCCTGCCTTACTCAGCAAGTTATTTAGTCTTGCTGAGCCTCTGGCTTTCTGTCTATACGTGGAAATACTAAAAATATCTGTCTCTAAGGGCATTGTGAGATTAAAGGATATAATGAATACATAAGGCCTAGCACAATAAGAAATGCATGTATAAAGTCTGGTGCAATGTGAAAAAGAAAACCATGATCACTGTTGTTTCACCTTCAGTACAAGAGCAGGAAATGGGCTCTGTCCTATTTATCTCTGTACTCCCGGTGCCTAGAACAGTGCTTGACACTTAAGGGCTCAAGCAGAACAAACAAGCACAGGCCGTCTTCACCACTTCTGCACAAGATCTTCCCCCATCAAGCATTACTTGACATGACAGCCCCAGTCTTGTGACACGAGGAGGTACCCAATAACCTCAAACCTTCTCTGTGGAATAAACAAATAACAAAGATTCTTCCCTCAAACCAAGATGATAAGCTCACTTTCCCCAGGAAGCCACCCTGTTGGAGTGCAGGTTATTTAGTTAGTCTCCAACCTCTTAGCACTTAGGTAAGGACCAGTTTTCACTGTATTGATTTCTGTGTGTCTCTGTTTTGCTGGCCTATCTTTGATCAGACTGGAGCTTTCTGAGGGCAGAGGGCAGAGCACCCTGCTAAGCTCTGTGGCATTTTTGTGCAAAGTTGGAAAAGTCACCCCCCCTGGTTAGGAGCAACCTGGCAAGGCACACAGTATGGAGAGAAGAAGGCTTCTTTGCAGAAGGAGAAAGACCTCCTTTCCCTGTGTCAGTGCGGCATCAGCCCCCTCACCTCAGAGCTTTGTATCTCTCCCCACTTGACTGGTTTCCCCTGAAACCCACAGTGTGATCAGGGTAGAGGGGCTGAGCTCAGTGTGTGGTCTAGACACCTGAGTCAAGTGCCTGAAGATGGGAGTTCCCATCGTAGCTCAGTGGTAATGAACCCAACTAGTATCCATGAGGACGAGGGTTTGATCCCTGGCTTTGTGCAGTAGGTTAAGGATCCAGCATTGCCGCGAGCTGTGGTGTGGGTTGCAAATGCAGCTCAGATCCTGCGTTGCCATGGCTGTGGTGCAGGCCGGCAGCTGTAGCTCCAGTTCAATCCCTAGCCTTGAAACTGCCAAATGCCTCGGGTGCAGCCCTAAAAAGAGATTTTTTTTTTAAGTGTACTTTATTCGCAGAAGAACCATGAAGTCCTAAATGTGCCACCCAGTTGACACACAAAGATGTAGGTTCCCCAGAAGTAATAGACATTTTAATTTAGGGCTTTCTGTTGTAGCTGTTTATGTTTAGAAAGAGAAATGGTACGTACGGTCAGTCCTGACTTAAAAACGTCAGGCTAGCCTACTCAGTGAGCAAGAGCTAGGCAGGCACTCCCACCCACCCCAGTCTAAAACCAAGCTTGCCCTTACTGGGGTGGGTTAGGGGTAGTTTTGTCCTGAGTGACACGCCCTGAGATGTTAGCCACTCTGGAAAGCTCTCACCTCTGATAAAAACCTTCCAGAAGGTCAAGTAGTGACAAGGAGCAAAAGTTACCCATTGCCTTGAAGGAAATGGGAGTGGCAGCCATTTGTGCTGGAAACTCAAGGGCAGCCTCCCAATTAGTTGCTGGTTTGTTTGATGTAATTAGATTGGTTTTGCTGTGTCTAATATCAGCCAAGATGCTACACAGAAGTGGTTTCTCCTCAGCAGTGGCATGGAACAGGAAAATAAATAAGCACAAAACAAACAAAAAAATAAGCGTGAAAGAAACAAAAAATCCTGACTTCTCCAGGCCCTGCCTTTCCCTTCCATTAGGTTCCTCGAGCTCCAAAGAGGCCACCTGTCAGGCCCCGTGCAAGGGGAGTCCTGCCGCATCTGCCACCTACCACGTTGAACTCGGCTGCGGCCCCACTCTCTCCCTGCCTCCTGTAGAGGGGGCTGTGATGCCCGGTGGTCTTCTCCCATGAGCCGTGGAAGTCATAGGCCATGAGGCTGAGGAAGTCCAGGTTCCTGCAGGAGGGAAGAGGGGTGGGGGGCTAGCGAGCGGGTGGAGCCCCCCACACACACACACCCATAGTTTATGGGCTGGGGAGAGAACCTCGTGGTAAGGGGGGGCTCACTTCTGGCTCTGGGAAAGGTGACATGGGCAGCACTGCCAGTCCCCCCCCTCACCCCCATCCAGGACACTCTCATCCTTGGCAGGTTATGTCTTTAGTAATCTGCCCCGCCTCCCAAACTCTCCTCTCAGCACCTGTCAGGACAGAGTCCACTCAAGACACCTCGCGCTATTTCGCTGTTTTGCAGGAAATCCTAGCTCAGTGTTTCTCAAACTTTAGTTGTGCACACAAATCACTTGGAATCTCATTAAGGTACAGGTTCCAATTCAGTAGGTCTGGGGTGGGAAGCATCATGACAGCTCATCCTCTCGGAGATGCTGTGGGCTTCCCTCTTCTCCTTCCCTGGGCATGTTGTTTTAAGAGTGAGTTCTTGGAGTTCCCGTCATGGCTCAGCGGAAACGAATCCGACCAGGAACCATGAGGTTGCGGGTTCGATCCCTGGCCTTGCTCAGTGGGTTAAAGATCCAGTGTTGTCGTGAGCTGTAGTGTAGGTTGCAGACGTGGCTCGGATCCCACGTTGCTGTGGCCGTGGCGAAGGCCGGCCACTGTAGCTCAGATTAGACCCCTAGCCTGGGAACCTCCACATGCCGCGGTGAGGCTCTAAAATGACAAAAAAAAAAAAAGTGTGTTCTTAAGGAAAAGGGCAAGGCTTCAAAGCAGGGGACTCTGGAGTGGTGGAGAAGCAGGGAGTGAGTCTTCTGGGTCTGCCAGTGGTACAAGAAGCCCCTTCTCCATTGTCGGGGAAGCTCAGCCTGCTTTTGGTCTCTCTGCAGAGAACACAGGGCCCGCGCCATCCGCTTGAGACTCACGGAGCAATTTGGTCCACTTCGTATCCAGCTTCTATGTCGGGTCGAACTGCTGAGACAGCTGCGCTCAGTAAGAGACGTGCCTGCCCTGTGGTCTGGGCTTCCTGCTTGAAGGCGTTGGCCAGGTCCTGCAGGGGCGGCTCAGAGTGAAACACGGGCAGGGACCAGGTGGCCCTGGGAGCCCCAAGCGGATGTACCCACTCAGGAGTCTAAACAAACTACCCACAGGGCTGGTCTGCACCATGCCAACCCATGAAGCAGCTGAGCCTGCGGCCGGAGCAGCACCCATGTTTCCTAAGGCCAACTGGGTGACCCCTCTCCCACCCAGCCACACCTGCACCAGGGCTGTAAAGCGCTGCTTATCTGAAGGAGGGCTTCCTCGTCTTCCTGGGTACTCCCAGTCAAGGTCAAGGCCATCAAAGCCATATTTGCGCAGAAAACTGATGGCTGAGTTGACAAAGGTCTGTCGGTTGCTGGCTGTGGCCACCATGTCCGTGAACCTGCGGGGCAATGAAGAGAAGCATGGCCTCACACTGGTCTACAAGTCGCTCTGAGAAACCACTCAGGATGTTGGCGCTTGGCTGTCTAGGCCAGTCAGGTGCTGGGAGCGGCTGCTGGGATGTTTGCTGGTGGGAAAGGACGAGCTAGAAGCGTGCTCTGCCCCCAAACACTGACATCACCGGGGACGCACCGACTTGCCAGGAGCTCTGTTTCCCCCAAAATTCCCTCCAGAAGCCTATTGACACATCCCTGCCCAGAGATTTGTCCTACCCTGAATCAGAGCTGGCTGTCAACCCAGCCTGGAGTTTGAAAAAAGAGGAAATCCGCTTCTAAGATAAAGAGGAAGCAAGAAGTGCAGCAAGGCTAATGAGGACTGGGGTAACCTTGGGGGCCGGCTGCTCTAATTCCCTGGCGGGGTAACACGGTCATTTTTCTTCTCACTCACATGTGTGAGTGCTTTATGTTATTGCTATTACTGTTGCTAGAACCGGGCTCTTTAAAGTCCCTGAAGTGCCCCCGGAATCACGTCCTCATATTCTTTCTCAGTACCAGTCATGGGTTTTTTTTTTTTAATAGATTGTTCCTATTTTAATTTATTAATGTAATTGAGTTAAGAGCAGTTCTGAGTGAGGTTCATGTGCCTGGGAACTCCAGGCTAAGAACCTTGGCATTCCAATGAAAAATCTGTGTAAAAACCAGTGTTTGGGGAAGGCGAGTCGTTAGCTATCATCAGAGTCTCAGAAGGGCTCATGATTCCAAAAAGTATTAGAAAGATTGGTTTAGAATTTGGGGGAACCACATCTTCAGGGCTTTCTAGGAAAAGTCCATATATGGTTCCAAATATACCATTCCATTGTCTCCGTAAACCATCAGAAATGTCCTGGGAATGTCAATATTTTGGTATCTAAGCTCAATCTCACAGACTGACTGATACTCAAAAGAGGAACAAAGACACCCTGTTTCAGAGCTCAGAAAATAGAGGCATTGTATGTTGTGTGGGATTAGTTGACAGCCTCCCTCTACCCATTTCATGGAGGAAGGCACTGAGGCTTAGAAAGAGGCCAGAGTCTTTGTGCTGCATTTAAAGCAAGACTGGATGTATAACAGCTCAGCGCTATTCACGATGAGGCACCAAGAACCCAGAAGGGAGATCAGCCCCAGAGTCCACTTTTCCCTCCCGCTCCCCCTCACCCTGGCTACCCCTCAGCCTGGCAGATTCCCCGACCAGGGGTCTCTCTGGCCCTTGAACCAGTTCCCCACCAGTGGCCCTGCCATTCAGGTGCCCACAAACAACTCACTTCTGAGTGCCGAAGTTCCAGCCCCCAACGGCCAGCAGTGTCTTCAGCTTGGGATTCCTGGAAAAGACGGGAGAAGTGCCAGGATTTATCCAGCCCGCTCTGGGGTTCACGTCACTACTGGGGAAGCAGGATCCTGGCAGAGCTGATGAGGGGAGGTGGGAATATATAAATCCCTATACCCAGAGCCTGTACGGGAGGAGCTCTCCATTAGCAAAGAAAAGGCCTGATCCTGCCTTTGAGGGCCTCTTATCTGGGGAGCCGCACAGCCAAGGAATTCAGAAAGCAAGAGATCAGGGCAGATCATTTGAGAGATTTTACTGAGGTGGTAATAACACTTGAGTTGAAAGACAGATTTTAGGGCAAAGAAGGGCACTCACTTCCAGCAGGGGGAAGCACTTTCACAATCCAGATTCCACTGAGACCTAAACTGGAAGGGTCCATAAGAAGGCCCTACCCGCTCCTCTCCCACATGAGCAGGAAAGCCATAGAGGGGATGAGACTCGCCCAACGCCGCACCAAGTGTCTGTAGTGGCTTGCGGCCCTGGGGAAGGTTTCTGGTTCTGAGAGCTGGCACCAGCCTTCCTGCCTGCCGTCCCCACCCCCTGCCACTACAGCTCACATCTTCTTCAGGCCGTTGAAGTCCTTGTACAGCGCCTCGTCATTCCACTCTGTGGAGCTGAGCTGGTGGTTGGTCATGCCAGCAAAGGCATAGATGAGGTGGGTGCACAGATTGGGGTCCACATCCTTGGGCGAGAAGCGAGAGGCCCCCTCTCTGTACTGGGCCCAGTTGGTGAAGTAGCAGACCAGTTTTGCAGCAGAACCTGGCCGGTTGGGGCAAAGGAAAGAATGGCGATCAGAAGGGCCTGCCATGGACTGGCACCCTCTGCCCAGAGGCAGAACCTACATCAGGCCAGAGGGTGTTAAACATGGCCCTTCACCTGCTGAAGGAAGGGAGACAGAAATTTTAAAACAGCTTGGAATATTTCAGAATGTTAATTAAAATCTAAACATAATGGGTGTTCCTGTCATGGCTCAGTGGTTAACGAATCCGACTAGGAACCATGAGGTTACGGGTTCAATCCCTGGCCTTGCTCATTGGGTTAAGGATCCAGCGCTGCTGTGAGCTGTGGCTTATGCCACAGGTGCGGCCCTATAAAGCAAAAGCAAAAAAAAAAAAAAAAAAAAAATCTAAATATGTGAAGTATCAGAGAGGAGGACCCAGTTACAAGCCTGGGTTAATGTTTCTTTAGTCTTGCTTTAAAGAGGTTTACATCTACTACCCTCCTGTAGGGAATCTATGTTTATTAATATAATTGACAAGGTTCTAATAAAGAGCATATCTTGACTAGGAAAAGGCAGCTTGTTTCTGGCATCTCCACAGCGTGTGGAATGGCTTTGCACGTAGGGGTTGGGCTTGTCTAGCAGCGATGGCCCCCACCGAGAGCAGCACTGTGCTAGGTTGACCAGTACACCAGAAAGCAAAGCTGTTCTTCGTCCCTGCATCTGCCGGAAATGTACTTTGGGTTGATCTTCTCTTCAGCCTGGGCTTAGGGGTCCCTATCTGAAAATGACTGTGTGGTCTCTGAGGTCTCTTCCAGCCTCGTAGACTACAATTATGTGCTTTACATATGCCAATATTTTATGCCAGGGACTTGGCAGAATGGTGAGTTGGGACTACAGCATGTCTGTGGCCATGGTCTAGGTTCTAGAATTTCTTTTTGCCCGGACATGGTCTCTCTGAACCCCCCCCCAACCCCCATGTGGCTGGATGAAGAGGGACAGCAGTGCCAAGTGGCATGAAGGAGGATGTGTGGGGACCCAGAGCATGAAGAGCCAGCACAGATGCCCCTGGGCCCATGGACTGGATAGGGTCACTAGCCCTAACCAGATGGCACCCAGGATGAAGCTCGCTGATGGGGATGGGATGTGTAGCCTGGAGTGATACAGAAGGAAGCTTGGAGAATGCCCCAAAGCAAAAGAAGGAAGGAGGGGATTAATTCAGAGAACACGTGGTCCTGCATCCCTGGGACCATGTAGAAAGGAGCCAGGAAGCTCTTTTTGTTCTGTATCGTATCCTGTCGTAACATACCAAATATCATGCACAGAGTTTTGTACTACAGCGGCAATAAAGTCTGGTGGTTAACAGTGGGGACCCTGGAGCTTCAATGCCTGGGCTGAAATCCCAACTCTGCAACTTTTTAGCCAGATAATTGAGCTTTCTCCTTCATAAAATGGAAATGATCACTATCCCTCTCTGAAGGACTATTGTGTGCGTAAAGAGTTAATGTATGTAAAACACTGAGAACAGTGCTGGCAGATGGTAGGCTCTGTTCTAAGTGCTTTACGTATATTAACCCTCCATCCACACAAAATTCTATTATCATAAACGTATACTGTGCCATATCAGAGCATTCCACATGGCCAGAGGTAGCTTGGGCTAAAGCTTTTCAGGAAATCTTCAGCCCCTCTCTCTTCTCTTTCTCTGGCCCCTGGCTGCTCCCTCTGTGAGATGAAGAAGGGAAGTGTATGTCCAATGCCACAGCCCAGCCTCAGGATGAGGGGCTGGGTACAGGGAGGGGGAGGACTAGGGTGAGGTGGGAAGGGAACCCAGGAGTCCAAGTTGCTAAAGATCGCCCAGAGAGTTCTCTCCTCTTGCATGAGAAGGAGCCCGTCCTGGCTCTCCTAGGCTGCACGTGCAATCAGCTCAACAGACACAGGATGATGGTGGTGTTCTCGCTGAGCCGTGGGGCTAGGACATGGAGTGAGGGACGCTCAAGCCACGTAATTAGAAACACCGTGGTATACACTGTAAAAGGGGTTCAGGTGCCATGAGAGCACAGAGGCTGGAGCAAGTGACCTTAGGAAAGGCCAGAAAGAGGCTGAAATTTCAATCAGTCCCAGAGACATAGAGGAGTTCGGCTAGTGGGTAAGGAGGCCAGAAACTTCTGGGGAGAAGGAACGGCAGGGCTGTCAGGGAGATGACACCTGCGGGGAGCTGAGCTTTGGAGGAGAAATCTGGCAGGCGCTCCTGGGGAGGAAGCAAGGGTCAAGCAGTATGTGGGAGAGGGTAGCCCTGCAGAGGGAATGGGGCTGAGGAAATCCAGGGCTAGCCTCGAGACAGGCGCCACTTACCCCAGTGGATCGTCAGCAGCACCATCAAACCTGAACAGTACAAAAGAGGCAAGAGTTAACAACGACATTCTCACTGTCCCAGGCCCTGTTCCGCTACTGAAGCGCAGGAGGTAGAGGCGGTTGGGGAGTGCTGGGCTCAGGACGATTTCTTATAAAGCAAGCTTCTTCTGCCCAGAAGGGACCCTTGGGGCGGGAGTGGGGGCGGGGGGAGGCTACCTGCCTGGGCTAGGCCCAGAGCTGATGGAAGTTTCCGTGAGCTCAGCCTGCTCCCTCTCTAGAGCATCGGTGGAAGGTGGTATGGACTTAGGAAGGTTCTAGGAAAACCACTGGTTTTTAAGGTTTTTAGAAAGTTTCTGTTTTGGAACTAGAAGAAAACCTGTGCTGGGGCTGGAAGGTGATAATTTGAAAGAGTTCGGCCAGGCATTCCATCTCTTGGTAGGCCCTTGTACAGCACAGCCACTATTTTTACTACTTTGTGTTGCTTTCCTGCCACACCGCACAAGATGTTGGCTGAATTACCAACATCCTTGGAGACTTATGGCTTGGCAGGACTTCTTTTGACATATTTCTTTCGCCCTTCTGATGACCTTGTATTTTCCCATTTACCTAGTAAAACTTGCATGAAAACTTGTGGGAGTTCCCGTTGTGGCTCAGTGGGTTACAGACCCGACTAGTATCCATGAGGACTGGGGTTCAATCCCTGGCCTTACTCAGTGGGTTAAGGATCCGGCATTGCCCTGAGCTGTGGTGTGGGTCACAGATGTGGCTTGTATCCCAAGTTGCTGTGGCTGTGGCTTAAGCCGGCAGCTGAAGCTCTGATTTGATCCCTAGCCTGGGAACTTCCATATACTGTAGGTGTGGCACTAAAAAAGAAAATACAAAATTGTAAGGACACCCAGAATCATGGCCCCTGGCTGCACTTTACTGGGCAAGCAGCAGCAAGTTGGGGAAGAACCCCTTGGCAGTGGTTGCCTCTTGGAAAGTAGGGGCCCTAAGAACAAAGGAGAGACAAAACCAACCATACTACAGTGTTCACTGACTCTGGGCTTCCAGAACAGGAGAAAAAAGTCATATTCAGCCTGTTGAGAAATCTTTTCTTTGCAACACAGAGGCTCATGGGCTGAGAGACCCCGGAGGGAGCCCATAGGAAAGGCAATGAGGAGTTGCAAGCCAGGCAGCAGAGAAAGGAATGAACTTGACCTTCCTAAGTTCTTCGGAAAGCTCCCGCTTCCTCACTGACCTGACGGCCATGGAATCGTTTCACAGACACACCCCCACCTCCCCACAGCTCCAGGGGCCCAGCTCACACTCCCTGACAGCTCCCGCTCACCTGCCCAGGCCGCAGACCACACCATGGTGCTGACACAGCGACAGACTCCAGCCCCGGCAACGCGCTCCCCAGCACTGCCCCCCTCTTATCAAGCCTCCCTGTCCCATCACAGCCAAGGGTGTTGAAATCAGGCGGGGGCAGGAAGGACCCAGGACAGGGGATGTGGTGTGGAGGGCTAGGGTGTCGAGCAGCATGGATTGGGCAAAACCTGACACAATGGCCTTTAGCAACCCTTGGTTTTCTGGAACAATCACAGGGTGTAAACTGGGCTCTAATCATTGACAAACCAGGAAGCAGAGGAAGGGAAGCGGGAAGTGTTTCTAAAGCTTCTGCTAGAGGAGCATGATTCTGACTTTCTCTGTGTGGGTTGGTGAGGACCATGAGCAGCTCCAAACTTCATGAGCATTGAGGGCAGAGACTACCTCATGAGGCAAGGGAGCTGGCCTGCTTGCTTGCTACACCACGGCTCTCTGTGGAACTCAGGTAACTTCTCTGAAAGATGATGGTGTTGCAAATATAGTTTATATTTTATAAGTTTTTTTGTTTTGTTTTGTTTTGCTTTGTTTTGCTTTTTAGGGCCATACCCGCAGCATATGGAAGTTCCCAGGCTACGGGTCAAATCCGAGCTACAGCTACTGGCCTACACCACAGCCATAGCAACGTGGGATCCGAGCCATGTCTGCGACCTATACCGCAACTCACAGCAACACCAGATCCCCAACCCGCCAAGCAAGGTCAGGGATTGAACCCGCATCGTCATGGATCCTAGTTGGGTTCTTTAACCACTGAGCCACGAAGGGAACTCCCTATAAGATATTTTTATTACTATTCATGTAATATGCTTTTATATCCATCAAGAAAACCATATAATGATAACGCGCCCATGGCATATGGAGGTTCCCAGGCTAGGGATCAAATCAGAGTTGCAGCTGCCGGCCTACACCACAGCAACACCAAATCTGAGCTGCGTCTGCTACCTACACCACTGCTCATGGCAACACCAGATCCTTAAACCACTGAGCAAGGCCAGGGATCGAACCCACATCCTCATGGATACTAGTCAGGTTCATTATCACTGAGCCACAATGGGAACTCCTCTGCCTGTTTTTCTCATAACGAACAGTAAGGGCTTCTACTAGTTTCTTGTGGCTGCTATAACGAATTACCACAAACTCGGTGGATTTAAACAACAAAAATGTATTCTCTACGGTTTGGGAGCCCAGAATTCTGAAATCAATGTGTTGGCAGGGCCATACTTCCTCCAAAATTTCTCTGGAAGGATCTTTCTTTGCCTCCTCTACCGTCTGACGGCTTCTGGAGTTCCTTCTTTGTGGAAGCATCACCCCAGTGTCTGACTGCATTCTCACATGGCTTTTTCCTCTGTATCTTCCCCTTTTCTGTCTCTTACAAAGACCCTTGTCATTAGATTTAGGGCCCACCTAATTCAGCGTGATCTCGTCTTGAGATTCCTACCTTAATTACATCTGCAAAGACCCTTATCCAAGTAAGGTCACATTCTGAGGTGCTGGCTGGAGATACTGGGGTGGGGGGACATCACTGAGCCACTGCAGGACCTAACTGGTACATGTTATTTATTCTGTCTTGCAGACAATGGCCTGTGCGCGCCTGAACCCCGGGGTCCTGGAAAAACTCTGCAGCGTCTGAGGGATCCGATCCTTGGCTTAATGTGAGTGGCCTGGATGGCTGAGCGGGAATGTCCGGTGATGGCAGACTCCAGAGTCAGGTTGCCTGGGTTTGAATCCCAACTGTGCCATTTACTATCTGTGTAACCTCCAGTGTGTTCCTTAATTTCTCTGGTTGTTGGTTTATTCATCTGTAAAGAGAAGTCCTTGGAGGACTGTCGTGAAGGTGCTGGTTGCTGGCTGCTATTATTCCTGGGGCTCCCCAGCCTACTTCTGCCCGGTTTCTGTGGGTGTCAGAGATCAGGGCTCTGGTGACCTCTGTGAGGCCCTGAGGGGTCAGACCTCCACGCCCAGATGGACAGTCCTTAGGCCCTCACCTTCCGTCTCCCTTGGTGATCTTGCAGAGGAGCCCGCTCAGAATCACCTGCTGTCTATAGAGGCGCCTCACGTCCTGAGTGTGGGCAGGAGGGGAAGGCTGAAGGTGGGGGGTGAAAACTAGGAAACCTTGAGAAGCTTCTTCACAGAGGCAGGTGGCCTCCTTATCTTGCCATCACTCCATATGTACAACTGACCTGTCTGCTTTGAGCTTTCCTGATCACTTTCATGTCACCAAAAGGACCCTACGGTGTGCTGCCCAGGATTCTGAGTCACTCCAAATCCTGACCTGCCCCCAGTCATCCAGGGTCTCCACTGTGTTCAGTAACCCCACCATTAGCACCACTACCTTGGTTAATGCAGCTGTTTGTTTTCTTCCCCCGACCTGTTCCTGCTACTCTCTCCTGAAGCGGCATGCGTCTTCCATTCTTGCCCTTATCTTAATTTGCAATTATGTAATTATTTTGTGAGTTTGTATGTCCAATGTGTAGCTTTCTCACTAGACTGGAGGCCCTGAGAGTGGGAACCATGTCTGTCTGTTCATTACTGTGCACTGTAGAATAGGCCTCAACAATGTGTAAAAATACTGAGTGAATTGATTATTGAGTGTTATTTGCTCAGTCCCCTCACCACTCAAAGATAAGTGCTCAGTAAGTAGCTGCTTGATATAAGTGCACCATCTCCCACCCCCCCCCAAACCTCAGCTGTTAGCAGAAGCTGTTCTTCCATATTGCAGTTGAGAAAGAGAAACAAAGAACTTGCAAACTTGCCCAGAACTTGAGTGGAGCTTCACAGGCTCCTCCCTTTCCTATCTGGGCATCTTCAGAAGGGCCCAAGTCCCAGGCAGGAAAGGACCTTATGGACGCTGGCTGCTATGGCCTTCGGTCATGCTGAAAATCACAGCTGGGAGTCCCCGCCACCCTTTGGAGACAAAGGGCACACTGAGTCCTCTCTGGACATGCAGGTTGCAGCCTTGCCCATCCACATGTCAGCTTGATTCCTGATCCTGGGGGACCATGTCCCTGTGGAAGCTGCTTGTCTCACCACTAGTAACGGGTTTGAGCCTGAGGCAGTGGCCATGCTGTGGGTACGACTCTGAGAGGAGAGGATTGGGTCTAGGTAGTGTGGCCAAGACCAGAACTACAGACTGTGCATCGCCCAAGCCTCTCCCCCACTGCCTCCTTCAGAGCCGCATATATCATGTAGATTCCTTTCCTCCTCCTTCTCTCATTCTCACTCTCTTCCTCTCTCTCCATTCTTATTTTATTTACTTCTACACTCAATTATTGGTGTAAAATAATGTTCGTTGAATTCACTGCAACATTAAAAAAAGCATAAACCTGGAGTTCCCATTGTGGCTTAGCAGGTTAAGAACTGGACATGGTGTGGGTTCGATCCCTGGACTCAGCTCAGTGGGTTAAGGATCTGGCTTTGCCATGAGCCCGTGCCGTAGGTCACAGACATGGCTCAGATCCAGTGTTGCTATGGCTGTGGTATCTCACATAGGGAGGAAAGTGCCACCAGGCCAGGAAATTATTTTAATGTTTTTATTTTGATATAATTTAAATTTACAGAAAAGTTTGCAAGAATAAATTGATAAATCCAATATACGATTTACCTAAATTCTTAAGTTGTTTACATTTATCCCTTTGACTCCATTGTCTTTATCTTTCTCTTGCTCTGGCTCACTCGGTCTCTCTTGTACGTGTGTCTATATAAATGATCATATAGATATATATGTAAACATATAATACTTAAATAATATACAAGTTATGATATATAGAAAATGCATGATAAATATATTGATATATATATCACATGTTCATATATATATGTGTGTTATATATATATATATATAATTATACCATGTACAATTACCACAATCTCAAAATTAAGCATTTATACAATACTATTATCTAATTCACAGTCCACATTCAAATAACGTCAGTTGTTCTAATAGTGTCTTCTATAGCTTTTCTTTTCCTAATCCAGGGCCCAATTCAGGATCATGTGTTGCATTTAGTTGTCAGATATCTTTAGTCTCCTTTAATCTAGAACAGCTTCTCAGTCTTTTTTTTTTCCCTAGTTTTTCTTCACTTTGACATCTCTTAAGAGCTCAGGCCAGTTATTTTGTAGCTGTCCCTCAATTTGGGCTAGTCTAGTTCCTCATGATCAGAATCAGATTATTTTGGCAGGAATACTGCAGAACAGATGTGTCCTCAGAGACACAAGATACTGGTCTGTCCCAAGGTGAGTGATGTTATCTCTCTCTCCCTCTCTCTCTCTCTCTCTCTCGGCCACATGTGTGGCATGCAAAAATTCCCTGGAACAGGGGTTGAACCTGCACCACAGCAGTGACCTCAGCCACTGCAGTGACTGATGCTTAAGTGACTCATGCTTGAGGTGGCATCCATCAAGTTTTTCCCCCCAAAAATGGAATTTTTCATTTTTACTGCTGTATTTCCAAAGCCTAGAAAGATGCCTGGCATATAGGTACCCAACAAGAACATGCTGAATGAATGATTAAATGACTTCAACTCTGTGGAGTTGAAAAGACGAAGAGAAGAGTTCCTGTTGTGGCTCATCAGTAACGAACCTGACTAGTATCCATGAGGACATGGGTTTGATCCCTGACCTTGTTCAGTGGGTTAAGGATCCAGCATTGCCATGAGCTGTGGGGTAGGTTTCAGGTGCAGCTTGGATCCTGCAGTGCTGTGGCTGTGGCATAGGCTGGCAGCTGCAGCTCTAATTTGACCCCTAGCCTGGGAACTTACATATGCAGCAAATGTAGCTCTAAAAAGACACACACGCGCGCGCACACCTACACACACACACACACAAAGAGAGAGAGAGAAAAGACAAAGAGAAGGAAGAGGAAGAAGGACAAGGAGGAAGAGGAGTAGGAGGAAAGCAGTATGCTTATGGAGTAGATCATCAGTAGGCACATTTTAGGTTCATCAATATCATTCAGAGGATTTCCAGGATATTTTTATTAACAATAATGCCATTGTATTATGAGATTTCCAGACCCACTATACTCTTGCTAGCATACTGAACATATTTTCTAATGTATTTCTTAGTGACATAGACATGTTCTCAGTAATTATACCTTTTAAGGTCATCTCAATTCTTAAAAAGCATTTTCAACTATTTCAGGAGAAAAATCTCCTTAATAATATACTAGAGGAATTCAGAAGTGTGTTTCATAGGTCATCAGCTTTTGTTGTAGAAAGCAAGCTTTCTCTTAAGTAAATACAATTTACTATTTACCTCAAGACATCTCTGATTTGATTTATTGTCTTGCCATTATAAAACAAGCAGTGTCAAAAAAAAAATGGTCTCCTGGTGTATAGCACTGGGAACTATATCTAGTGACTTATGATGGAGCATGACAATGTGTGACTGGGTCACCTTGTGGCAGAAAATTGGCAGAATGCTGTAAACCAGCTATAATGGAAAAAAAATCATTATTAAAAAAATGGTCATAGGAGTCCCCTAGTGTTCTAGCAGGTGGGGATTCAGTGTTGTCACTGCTGTGGCTTGGGTTGGGTCCCTGGAGGAAGAAAAGGTCACATGTTCAACCATCAAAACTTACATAAGCGAAGAGGAAATTTTTGTGAACTATTTTGTTTTAAATCATATTTTAAAAGCAATGTTGAAAGTAAAAAATTTAAGCTTGATTTAACTATCAACATAATTAATAGATTTTTACGCTGTGTAAAGAACAATTTCTTTTCTCTCCTGATTTAAAAAAAAATACTGAAAAACTTAAATTATCTCTGCTATTAACAGCCTTTTCCAAGCTCCCCAAAATGGAAAAGAAGGGGGGTGGGGAAGCCTTACAAACAAGTCTGTGAAGTGGTGACTGTTTGAAAGCCAATCTTTCTAAAATAAAAACTTTCCAGGCTAATTGCTCAGTCCAGAAGGGATAGAAAATTTGTGTACAGTTATTTCCCATGTCCCTTTGAGGCTTCATTATATACACAGATAATGACACACTCAGCAGACAATACTCAACTGAATGACAGGTATTTTTCTCTAATTTGTAAGCTCTTTCATAAGAAAAATGCAATTCTCTTTATCCGCCGTAAATGTGAACACCATAAAAATGAAGCCTATTTGCTAATTTGGATTAAAAACTTGGATCTAGTTTCTTATTTTGTAAATGTTTCTTCATGCCTCTTCAAATAAATTAACATTTGACCAGCAAAGTTATTTTCCCCCAATATGATTAGAAAGGGAGTAAACTTGGAAAACATCTACCAAAAAAATTAAAATTCCCAAAAAACTAAATGTGGATATAATTACAAGAGGAATTTCTTTCACATAGAAATTTTTCTCCGGTAATTATCTAGAGAAAAAAATCATCTGTGCATGAATAGTTTACACTCAACCATCACATCTCACCTAAATGAGTGATTTCATTCCCACCAAATACTCTGGTTTTTGTTTGTTTGTTTTTGTTGTTTGTTTGTTTTTCTTGTCTTTTTAGGGCTGCACCCAAGGCATAGGGGGTTGAAATTCCCAGGTTAGGGGTTGAATTGGAGCTACAGCTGCGGGCCGACACCACAGCCACAGAAAAACCAGATCCAAGCCATGTCTGCGACCTACACCAGAACTCACACCAACGCCGGATCCTTAACCCACTGAGCGAGGCCAGGGTTTGAACCCACATCCTCATGGATACTAGTCATGTTCGTGATCACTGAGCCACGATGGAATACTCTTTGATATACACCCATTTAATTTTTTATGTTTCTACTCTGTAGTGTTGAGTCCCTTCCTACCTTTTAGGCAGTATTCCTTTTTTCTGTAATCATTCTTTCAACTTCAATATATCAGGAAAGTACGTTGCATAGAATTATCAAAGGAAGTGAAACAAATTCAGGCTCAGACAGAGCCAGAGTGACCAGTGTTTCACTCATGAAAGAGTTTTTCAAATCCCAGAGCAGCATCATGGTTTTCCACTAAAGGGTATGGACAATCAAGGCCACTCTAATATCCAAGGATCTTCCTTTCTACATTTTCCTGGACAAAAATTAATTTTCAACCATTGCCATCCCAGTTAGACACAACAAGCACTATTCTAACCATTTTGGGATGCCATTTTTATATACCAGCTGCCCACAGGGAGCAGCACATAATATCATCCTCCTCCTCTCACCTCCCACTGCCTTCTGAGGGATGAAACACCGAAGAACGTGAACAAGTGGATAAGCCAATTTAAGAAATTGTGGGTGAGGTTAGAAACCTGCTTGAGTGTGCAAAAGCTTCCAAACTCTTAGACTCCAAAACCATGGAAAACCTTGGTTCTAATCTGAAATGTCATGGCACTTAGAATCTGTTCTAGCCAGCTTGCACTCAACCGTATTGGTAACTGATACTGTTAGTTCTCTTTACATATAAACCTTCACATTTTTATAGTCATTAAGAAAGAAACTTTGCTGCACAGCAGAAATTGGCCCACCATTTTAAATCAACTATACTTAAATGAAAATTTTAAAAATTTTTAAAAAGGAAAGACTTTACTTTGCAAAGAATTTTTTCTAGGAAGATTTGTTTTTAAATCATATTTTTTGGAGATAAAATATAATTGAAATAAACCACTGAACCTAGAAATGTAAAGGTTCTTGCAATATATTTATCAATCACTATTAAGTATTTAGTTAGGACAACTTGGTGCTTTGTACTCTGCTGTCTGAAAAATCTCTCTATGTTTGTTCACTTGTTTATTATCTATTCCCCACACCAGAATAAAAGCTCAGTAACTTCAGGAACATTTAAAAAGTTTTTCCTCTGCTTTATCTACAGCACCAAGAACATAATAGAAGCTCAATAAATATTTGCTAAGCAAATGAAAATGTGCCAGCACCTAAAAAATGTTTTTTCTCCCTCTAGAAAGCCAACAGAGTATCTCTCTGCCAGCCATAAAATCCCAAACTGCTTTTACCTGAGTGGCTGTTGCATTGCTTTGTAGTGTTTGAACAGCAGTTAACTAACAAACTGGCTCAAAGATACTCCCAAGACTACAATTTACTTTTGTTGTCAAGGTGCTCCCTTGGGCTACTCATCTTATTCCCTTGGTGCAAATATGACAGATACACAAGAGTGAGTTTAGACTCAATGTTAATTCATGGAAACCTTTACAAGTTTTCAAATTATGATGTTAAAACCAAGAACCCACTGTTACCCTGACATAGACTGGGTTACTTCCACTCCAAAATATGAGCATCAGCAGATGCCCAGGGGAAGTGCTGAGCTAAGCTTGGCATTCTTGAAAGCAGAGCCAAATAGGGATTTTCCGTTGGTACAGTCAGCCCAGAAATGGAATTAGGCGATTTTAACCCATCTATCTCACCCTCTCTCTGTTTGCGTAGAGACTCACAGACGCAGGTGGTACTCTGGCAGACAGCAGTTAATGGAACAATTGGTTCTTCTGTTTGTCCTAAGCACCAGTCTTCTCTTGCCATCAGTGCGTCTGCTCCCAACCTCACCCAGATTTCTGGATAATCCTTCTCTTCTCAGAGACTATCTTTGATGTTATTTTGACTCGATTTCATTCAGATGGAAATGATAAAAAGTGTTTTCCAAACTTGCCTGATCACAGGAATATCTGAAATATTTATTTTTAAATGTGGCTCATAAGGAACTTTCAGAATAACCATAGCTATGTAAATCAGCATTTAAAGCCTCCTGGAAAGCATACAAAACAACAAGGAAGGAGTTCCCATCATGGCTCGGTAGAAACAAAACTGATTATCATCCATGAGGACGCAGTTTTGATCCTTGCTCAGTGGGTTAAGCATCCAGCATTGCCTCGAGCTGTGGTGTTGGTCGCAGATATGGCTCAGACCTGGTATTGCTGTGGCCATGGTGTAGGCTGGTGGCTATAGCTCCAATTGGACCCCTAGCCTGGGAACCTCCATATGCCTCAGGTGCAGCCCTAAAAAGACCAAAAAAAGTCAAGGAAAAGAATAATAGAACACAAAACCAAATATAGAGTTTGTATACACAAATGTTCATAGCAGCGTTATCCACAGTAGATGAAAAGTAGAAACAACCCAAATGTCCATCATACATAAACAGAATATGGCGTATATATATATATATATATATATATATATATATATATAGTGAAATATTATTCTTTTAAAAAGAATGAAATTGATACATGCTACAACACGGCTGAAACCAAGACAGACACAAAAGAACAAGTATCATATGATTCCACTTATATAAGGTACCTGGAGTACTCAAATTTATAGAGACAGAAAGTAAAAAGCAGACCATCTTCCTTTCAGGGCAAGAGGAAGGTGGGGAGTTAGTGTTTAATGGGTTAAAGTGGTAAATTTTATATTGTATATATTTACTACAATATTTTTTAAAGCAAGCAAATACATAAAAACACTCCATTTTCTCTGAGACTAGGTAACATATGATCTGTAGATGCCACAACATATCAGGGCAGCTAAAAGCAGTTGGGAATGGACAAAAGGGTGTGAGAGAGCCGTATATTAAACTCTGAAAATAGTGGAGAGAAAAAAATCACTTTCTAAAGGTGAGAAACTTGGAGTTCCCATCATGGCTCAGGAGAAACGAATCTGACTAGTATCCATGAGACTGCAGGTTTGAACCCTGGCCTCGCTCAGTGGGTTAAGGATCTAGCATTGCCATGAGCTATGGTGTAGTTGAAGATGAGGCTTGGATCTGGTGTGGCTATGGCTGTGGCTGTGGCTGTGGCTTTGGCGTACACTGGCGGCTGCAGCTCCGATTAGACCCCTAGCCTGGGAACCTCCATGTGCCAGGTGTGTAGCCCTAAAAAGACAAAACAATAAAGATGAGAAACTTACTCTGTAGCTCAAAGGCACTCACTTCTTTGCAGTAAGTGTTGTGGAAACTGGAATGAGCAAGGCTCTAACCAGAAGCCTTCCTGGATACTGTGTGGTCCAGAGAAGCTGGGGTGAAGAGACTCCCCAAGGAATCACAGAGCTAATCCAAATCTTTAATCCAAATCTTTGGGAGCAGTATGTGTCTGTAGTAACAGAGGGAAACACCTTTGGGATATAAAGCATCAAAGACTACCTTGACCTGCCTCTCCTGCTGTGCAAAAAGTGGTTTATGAACATCTAAGTCGTTCATTATTAGGCAATAATAAAAGGTTCTGGCGCAGCATTGATGCATGTATACTTTTATTTTTTTAAAGTCTTTTTAGGGCTTCACACACAGCATATGGAAGTTCCCAGGCTAGGAGTTGAATCAGAGCTGCAACTGCCGGCCTACACCGCAGCCACAGCAATGCCAGATTCTTAACCCACTGAGCAAGGCCAGGAACTTAACCTGCATCCTCATGGATCCTAGACAGATTCTTAACCCACTGAGCCACAGTGTGATGCTAGGAGAATCACACTCCTAGCATCACATTGATGCTAGGAGAATATTGTTCTTTGTGGTTGAGGAGCAGGTATTTCTGCTGATGAAGAAGGTTTGGTCAATGCATAGTGCAGATACACAGAGCTCAGTAGAGGGAGAAAGGAGGCCGAAGGGCAGAGAAATTTTTCATTTAAATGTTTCTTGTGGAGTTTCCATTGTGGCTCAGCAGAAACGAATCTGACTAGCATCCACGAGGATGCGTGTTTGATCCCAGGCCTTGCTCAGTGGGTTAAGGATCTGGCATTGCCCTGAGCTGTGGTGTGGGTTGCCGCCACGGCTCGAATCCTGAGTTGCTGTGGCTGTGGTGTAGGCCTGCAGCTGCAGCTCTGATTATACCCTTAGCCTGGAACATTCATATGCCATGGGTGCGGCCCTAAAAAGACTAAATATATAAATAAATTTTTCTTGTCTTACCATAAAATATGAATTTTATGTCACAAACATATCCTAGGAAAGTTATTGGACTGAAAATATAAACACAGAGTCCTTTGGAGAGCCAGGCAAAAGATTAAATCTCTTATAAGGGAAAAAAAATCAGGATGACTTCAGATTTCCCAACAGCAAAATTCAATACCAGAAGTCTCTGTAGATCTGATTGGATCCAGATTTCACTTCCTTTGTGGCTGGATTTGATAGTTCACTGATTAATTGATTTAACAAACATTTAGAAACCGTTCAATAAATGTATATGTGGACAATGGAAGTATCATCGGACAACTGATAATTTTTCTGAGGATTAAAGTCACATTCTATTTGATGTATATGCCCTTGGGAACTACAGAAGCTCACAGATGAATGGGAAGGACTAATATGTAACCAACTATCACAATACAGTTCGATAAGGGTCACAGGTCAAGAGAGGAACAATAGTGAAGCTGCGTTCAGGAATGGCAAGAACTTCAGTGAGAGGAGGAAGACCTACCTTAGGGCCAGATCGTTATAAAATCTGACCTTGAATTATTGGTGACCGACAGCCAATGACGGGAGTAATAAGGAGAACGCGTGTGTCTCTGTGTGCTGTGTGCTCACATGTGTGGGGGTCTGATTCTTATTCTTAATCACGCTTGGCAGGTCATGGCATATTATCACATTTTTGTCCAGACAAAACTCTCCTCTAGCTTATTCTCTTTTTACCCTCATATTCTTTCTCATTTTACTTAACTCCTACCATATACAATCATGTTATGTTTAATGAAATGTTTTGTTTTATGTGTTCTTACAAAATGTGCATGCATTTTTAATTTATGTAAATGATAGTGTGTCATATAGCTCATTCTCCTTAGTGTGTTTTTTTTTTAACATTATGGTTTTCGAATGTACCCATATGGCTCTATGTATACCTAATCTATTTATTACAGTTGCTATACAGTACATAAAGGTGTACATCCATCACACTTTACTATCCAAGCTCCACAACTGATACAACACCCAACTAATACACCCTCTCCTCCCTCACTACCATACCCCCCAAAAAAGCTACAGTGAATATCCTCTTATGTACTCTGTTACATAGCTGTAGGAGACTTCCTTTAGCATATATACTCAAGAGCAGAATTGCTGATCACAGGGTATGCATACATTAAATTTGACTATATAGTGCCAGATCGCTCTCCAAAGCAGGTACAATGCTTTTTCATATCCTTCCTTTGTTAACATTATTTAATGACATACTCAATTTTTGTCGTTGTTGGGCATTTTTTGGCCATGCTTGTGGCATGTGGAAGTTCCTAGAGCAGGAACTGAACCCATGCCACAGCTGTAACCAGAGGTACACCAGTGATAACGCTGGATCCTTAATCTGCCACCAGGAAACTCCAGAAATACTCAGTTTTGATAGAATCACATTCATCAGTTTTTTCCTTACAGCTGAGGCTTTTGCTTTTTGTAAAAAAAGAAATCCTCTCTGACTCCAAATCACAAAGATATTTTCCTACCTGTTCTTTTAACTTTGTCATTTAACTTTTCACTACTAGATTTTTAATCCATCCACAGTCCACTAACACAGAAGTACAGTGTTAGGTGGGAATTCAGTTTTAGTTTTCTTTATATAGTGAGCCAACATTCCCCAAATTAACTTTCTTAACAGTCTATTCTTTCTTCCTGTTGGTGTGGGAGGGTAAATTTGGTTTTTTGTTCTACAGAGAAGATTAGAGGTAGGGGTTCCGGGTAAAATACACTTCTGTGGTCCAGATAGAAATAAGAACTTGACCAGGAGTTCCTGTTGTGGGCTGGCAGTAATGAATCCAACTAGTATCCATGAGGACACAGGTTCAGTCCCTGGCCTTGCTCAGTGGGTTAAGGATCTGGCATTGCCGTGAGCTGTGGTGTAGGTTGAAGACGTGGCTCGGATCTTGAGTTGCCGTGGCTGTGGTGTAGGCTGGTGGCTGCACCTCCGTTTCAATTCCTAGCCTGGGAACTTCCATATGCCGAGGCCATAAAAAGACAAGAAAAAAAAGAGCATGACTAAAGACAGTAGCTTGGGGGATGGAGGAGAAGAGGTAGAGATGGGTATCAGATCTGAGAGGTTGGAAATATGAGATGAAGGAGAGAAAGGAGTCAGAAACAACTGCAATTTTGAACCCAGAATATTCTGAGGCTAGAGTCGCTACAGAGGCATCAAGAAGCTGCAGCTTGTCTTTTCCTTTTTTTTTTTTTTTTGTCTTTTTGTCTTTGTAGGGCTGCACCCGAGGCATGTAGAGGTTCCCAGGCAAGGGTTCGAATCAGAGCTGTAACCGCAGGCCTACACCACAGCCACAGTGACGTCAGATCCGAGCCGCATTTGCGACCTACACCACAGCTCACAGCAATGCTGGATCCTTAACCCACTGAGCGAGGTCAGGCATCAAACCCAAGTCCTCATGGATACTAGTCGGGTTTGTTAATCACTGAGCCACCATGGGAATTTCCCACACATTATTTTAAAATGTGTGTGTAGTTAAATAGCGTTATTTAATAACTGGGAGCTTTTATTTTAAAAATCTATATTCAGCTTCTTTCAGAAGATCAGGACCACCATAATTCCAAAACTGCATTTCTATCTGGCTTCAACTAAATGCAGCAGGTCAGCAGCTCCCACCAGTTAATGTAGCAGAAGTTCCCCAGGTCACCACAGTTTGCAGTGGATCCTCAGTTCCTATAGACATTTCAGATTGGGACCCTGGTATATGTAGAGTGATGCAGTGGAGGGGGGGGAATGGATCTTTGCCATCAAACAGACTTCATCTGAATCCAGAGTTCAGCCATTTACTTAATTGCTCTAAACCTGTATCTCCTTATTGCAAGGTGGCAAAATGGGCAGGATAACTGTATTATAAGGGTTTCTTAAGAGAGTTTAAAGGGAGAATGCATATAAGCTCAATGGTAATTGTTACCTACTGATAGCTAGAAAAGAATTCAATTAAAAACTGGAAAGGTGATTCCAGAGCTGAGGAGAGAATCAGAGCTATGAGCCGTGGATTGGAAAGGCAGTGGTGTATAGTTCTGTCCTACAGTTCATGACTTTCTTGTAATGTCAGAATCTCCTCTCTGCCACAACCCCATCTTCACTTCTTTAAATCCTTAAAAGTTGACGCATAGACAGAACTTAATTAATGTCTGTGGAAAGAAGGAAAAGAGGAAGAATGCGTAAAGGATCTGGAAAAAACAAACAAACAAAACAGGCATTTTCTTTTCCTTTTTTTTTTTAATGGGTGCACCTGCAACACAGGGAAGTTCCTAGGTCAGGGACTGAACGTGCCACAACTGCGGCAAGGCCAGATCCTCAGAGGCAACCTGTGCCTCCGCAGCAATCAGAGCTGCAGCAGTCGGACTCTTAACCCACTGTGCCACAACGGGAACTCTGGGCACTTTGTTTCATTTGTAAAATAGAAGAAAAATAGAAGTTACCAACTTATTTAAATTTGTTTCTGTCAACCCAGCCGCACCTCCTTGCCAATAAAAAGGCTAGCTAAGGCATACATTTTCACTCTGTACTCCCAGTTCCCAGGAAAAGATTGCAATAAGGCACACACTTAGTCATGCTGGTTACAAAATATATCTCTAAGCCTTCCTGAACAAAATACTATTTGGATAATATTTAATAGAAGTATTTGTTATATGTAATTAATAATACCAACAAAACCCAATCAAAGAATACAAAGACATAACAATTCTGATTTAGTGCAGAAAGCATTAAAAAAAAAAAGATTTGCTGGTGTTGGTTTATCTTTTTCTGTTGTGAAATTTACATGTATAGTTTTGAATTCTCCACGGCAACATTCAGCTCTATAAACATATTTTTGCTTATGCTTCTGCTAAACACATTTTGAAATAGCCACAGTTACTTTGAATTCATTTCTTCAGGATACCCTGGTATTTACTCTTTTTATAGTAGGTAAAATTAAAGTTTCAAGTCTTCTCAATGTCCTAATACTAAATGTACCAAATGACACTGTTAGTGGTCCTATCTCACTCTTTGTAGCTAGGGAAAATAATCATATGAAGTTTGGAGTTCCCACGGTGGCTCAGTAGTAACAAACAGGATCCACGAGGATGGGGAGCTGGGGGGGTGGGGGGTCAATCCCTGGCCTCACTCAGTGGGTTAGGGATCCAGCGCTGCCATGAGCTGTTGTGTATGTTTTAAAGGTGTAGCTTGGGTCTGGCATCGCTGTGGCTGTGGTGTAAGCTGGCGGCTACAACTCCAATTCGACCCCTAGCCTGGGAACTTCCTATGCCATGGGTGTGGGCCTAAAAAGACCAAAGAGAAAGAAATGTGACTTGCACAGTTCCCTGGTGGCTCACTGGGTTAAGGATCCGGTGTTGTCACTGCTGTGGTGCAGGTTCAATACCTTACCCAAGAACTTCTGCTTGTCGCAGGTGTGGCGCACATTTATATATATCTTGCTCTTGGTAACCAAGCATGGGCTCCTTTGCCTCAGCAGTAACTGCACCAAGCATAAGTTATTCAATAAATGGTGCTAAACTAATATTCATGAACAAAGCACGAGAAGCATCATTCTCATGGTGTTTATATTCTAGATATGCTGGAAAAGAAAGATTTCTCAAAGAGGGAGAAGCAAAAATATCATGTAGAATGTGTCACTGAGAAAAACCTTTAAACATTTTTTTATTGTGGAAATTTTTTAAGATTTGTGAAAAGCAGTTCCTGTCGTGGCTCAGAAATGAATCTGACTAGTATCCATGAGGACTCAGGTTCGATCCCTGGCCTTGCTCAGTGGGTTAAGGATCTGGTGTTGCCATGAGCTATGGTGTATGTAGATCACAGACATGGCTTGGATCCGGCATTGCTGTGGCTGTGGTGTAGACCAGCAGCTACAGTTCTGATTTGACCCCTAACCTGGGAACCTCCATATGTCTCGAGTACAACTCTAAAATAAATAAATAAATTAAATAAATAAGATGTGTGAAAAGAGAATACACTGAATCCCTATGTAGCTATCACTTCCTTGAATAATCAACATTCTGTCATTTTTATTACATATGTATTTCCCCATTTGCTTTTTCTTTTTGTTTGGTTTGGCTGGAATATTTTCTTTTCTTTTCTTTTCTTTTTTCTTTTTAGGGCCGTGCCTGTGGCATATGGAAGTTCCCAGGATAGGGGCTGAATGGAAGTTCCCAGGATAGGGGCTGAATATGGAAGTTCCCAGGATAGGGGCTGAATCAGAGCCACAGCCATTGGCCTACGCCACAGCCACAGCAACGCAGGGTCTGAGCCGCATATGTGACCTACACCACAGCTCACGGCCACACTGGATTTTAACCCACTGGGCAAGGCCAGGGATCAAACCCGCATCGTCATGAATCCTAGTTGGGTTCGTCAACCGCCGAGCAACAAAGGGAACTCCTTGGCTGGAATATTTTTAAAGCAAACCTAAGACACAGTATCATTTTACCTATAAATATTTCTGTATCTCTAAGAGATGAGGATTTTTAAAACAACAAAACCACAATAACATGGCTGTATCCTATAAAATTAACGGTAAATCCTTAAATAGGATAACATCCAGTCAGGAAGAAAATAAGCTCCATGGGAGTATTCATGAATGGATCATGATCTCAAGGCTTTCACTAGGCTTTGATAGCTTTTCACTAGGGCTAAGAATTCAGAAGAAGAGAACTTCAAAACTTTGATTGGAGTCTCATTTTTTTCTTGTATTGCTCTGCAAATACAAATCTGGATACTCATATTCCAGAAGAGGATAAAAATAGTCTATGAATCAAAACCATTAGTCATATCCTGTTATTTGTAGTTATCTGTTTCTTCTTGATATTTTAATTCAAAAATCAGTTTAACATATATATTCTCACTTTTTTCAGGGAAAAAATATTTTGGATTGATAGTGGAAAATTTTAAATGAAAGATAAACTTAAAGCTAAAGTAGAGTGGTTGTCAGAGCCTGTAGCCTTGACCTTGGATGAGGTGCTTACTTAGTCACTTGGAAAGTCCTGTGTTAATTAATAGTCTGTCCTATGACTCAACTATCCACCACATGGAGATTGTATAAAACACTCTCAAAAAACTCAGAAATATAAAAATCACAGAAAATAAATAAATGGTAATCAGATGATAGGTCACACTATTCTTCATACTAAAAGCTGACACTGATAACAGGAATTTTGAGGTCGTGTAAAAACATTTGGCTCTGAGTAAACTTAAGGTCAAAGTAAAGGACCTGAGTTTTACTTCTGTTGGACTGTTTAGAAAGACCACTCTATACACAGTAGGTAGTCAATATTTGCTGACTGGATTTAATGTTGGAACCAAACTCTCCCAGCATAGCAACTATTAAATTCCTGATCATGTAAAATGCAATGGATATGTACTAGTCCACGCTCTGGAACTGAGTAGAAGTTTTTTATTATACACGCCTCTGCTCCGCACTCAGTGCTTTTTCTGCTGTCCCAAATCTGTACATTCATATTCAGAATTCATGCTGAGTTTCTGTGGACTAAGACATCCAGCATCTCTACTTCACTCCCATTCCCAAGTTTCGGGGAAACCAGAGGATTGTCCACAGGGTGGGTGATAATGACGGCATTTTCTGGACACTGATAGGCACATATCAACACTATTTTTACACTAATTCTTCCAGATAGAGAGCCTACTTGGGAAGGAAGTCAGACCTCTCCAGACAATTCTATTTCATTTTTTCCTGACTTGGAATTCAGTAGACCTAAGTAGAGTTTATATTATCATGTATACTTCTAATTAATCACCCACATATTTGTCTACCAGCACACCTTCACTCGCAACAACAGTAATATGAATAAAACAATGGTGCATGACCTCTCTTTGAAGCCTTAGGCTGTATATTGCAGGAGAGATGATATGGGCAAATAAATTTATACTCCCTAGAGCCAAAATCAAACCACCAAAAAAAACCCCCCAAAACTGATGTAGGTTCACATTTTCCTTATTAGCTATGCTCCTCTCCCAATCATCTTTGTGAAAAGGAACAGTGCTTTCAGTATATTTGCCATCCTAGAAAAGTGCATCAGAATCACATACAGAAATTTTTAAAAATATGAATTCCCAGCACCCCACCCCCCAGCCCTTTATCAGAAATTACAGAGTGTGAGACTCAAGAATCTGATCTTGGGGTCCCCTGGTGGCTCAATGGGTTAAGAATCCAGCATTGTCAGTGCTGTGGCTGGGATCACTGCTGTGGCACAGATTCGATCCCTGGCCCAGGACTCTTCTTCATGCTATGGGTGCCCCCCCCCCAAAAAAAAGAATGTATGATCTTAGCAATTCCTTAAGCACTTTTTCTGTGCCGGCACCAACAATGTGTGAGAATCACTGCTAAGAATATCTAGAGCAGCATTCTATGTATAGTCATTTTATATAAATGCTTGATGAATGAATAAGTCAAGATTGTGGAAATTAGCAAATCCATGAGCTCTAACCACACCCAAGCTCTACAGGTATCTTCTGAGTATCTTGCATCTTGTATTGTCTGGCCTAAATAGATGCTGACTCAACTCTGATCTGTGTAACTTCACCCAATTCCAACTTGAGCAGCCAGCAACAATCCCAGTCTACTGAGAAACAATGATAAGAAAACTGTTTTTGGAGTTTCTGCTGTGAGTTAAAAACCTGGGCATTGTCTCTGCCTGCAGCTGCTCCAACGCTGCTGAGGTGCAGATTAGTTCCCTGGGCCAGTGCAGTGGGTTAAGGATTCAGCTTAGTTCACAGCTGAGGTTAGGATTTGATCCCTGACCCAGGTATTTCCATATCACATGGGTGTGGCAAAACAAATAAACCAAAAAATCTGCTTCCTTTTCACCCCTTGACTGGTGAAGTAAACAGACTGAAATCATAAACCCTAGCCTCACAGAAATTCCTCGTGGTACTCACTATACTTATTGGTTATCTACTATAGAATTTTATATGTCAGGCACAGTAGAAGTTACAAAATGATTACAAAGCTTGATACTTGCCTTTGAATAATTTACTTTCAAAGTCAATAGGACAAAAGGATGTGTCACATCCTGTGCTGGGAATTTTTTTTTTTTTTTTTTTTTTGCTTTTTAGGGCCGCATCTGCGGCGTATGGAGGTTCCCAGGCTAGGGGTCTAATCGGAGCTGTAGCCGCTGGCCTTCGCCACAGCCACAGCAACGCAGGATCCGAGCCGCGTCTGCAACCTACACCACAGCTCACAGCAACGCCGGATCCTTAACCCACTGAGAAAGGCCAGGGCTCGAGCCTGCAACCTCATGGTTCTTAGTTGGATTCGTTAACCACTGAGCCACGAAGGGAACCCCTGGAACTTTTTGATATCAGCTCTTTTTCTGGGGGGCTGCACCTGCAGCATATGGAGGTTCCCAGGCTAGGGGTTGAATCAGAGCTGTAGCTGCCAGCCTACGCCACAGTCACAGCCACACAAGAATCTGAGCCGTGTCTGTGACCTCCGCCACAGCTCATGGCAATGGCAGATGCTAAACTCACTGAGCAAGGTCAGAGATCAAACCTGCATCCTTATGGATGCTAGTCAAATTCATTAACCGCTCAGCCACGACAGGAACTACTTAATATCATTTCATTCATTCCTCAGAGCAGTTTTATAAGGGAGAACAGTATTATTATATCTATTTTATATGTGAAGAAATTGAGGCTTAAAGAGGTGAAATACTAAAATAATTAAATTTAAATAATGTAAATAGTAAACTTAATTTAAATTTAAATAATGTAAATGTCAAGGTTGTATATTGGCAGAGTTTGTAATTTGAATTTCTCTTCTTTCTGAATTCAAGCTACAAGCCCTAAACTATTATACACAGTGCAATGGAGATTACTGTTCATTCATCATCCACCCCACAAGTATGTAATAAGCATTTACATTACACTAGGCCCTGGTATGGATGCAGATCACACAGGGTCTTTGTCTTCATATAGCTTCAGAATACTGGCTTGAGCAAGCTGGGTAGATGATGATATTGTATGTTGGGTTACCTGCAGAACAAAAGCTAGCACTCAGAACTTTAGACTGGGCTGGGAATCAACACCAGAAGAAGGGGAGAAGGAAGCAGAATTAGACAGTTTGAGTAATGCATTCAAACTTCCCATTCCACTTATTTTCTATGATCTACTTAAAGGTGGATCCCTGTTGAAGTTCCCACCGTGGCTCAGTGGAAACAAATCCAACTAGGAACCATGAGGTTGCATGTTCAATCCCTGGACTCACTCAGTGGGTTAAGGATCTGGCGTTGCTATGAACTGTGATGTAGGTTTCAGACGCGGTTGGGATCCCATGTTCCTGTGGCCTTGGCCACAGCCGTAGCTCTGATTAGACCCCTAGCCTGGGAACCTCCACATGCCGTGGGTGTGGGCATAAAACGACAAAGACAAAAAAAAAAAAAATGGTGGATCCCTGTAATTAGGTCATCTTTGTGATCTAATAAAGTTATCTGCAATACCTACTTGCAAAATTGATGCCAATCCCTTATGTCCCTTTTTTTTTTTTCTGCTTTTTAGGGCCGCACCCATGGCATATGGCATACGGAGGCTCCCAGGCCAGGGGTCTAATCAGAGCTGTAGCTGCTGGCCTATGCCACTGCCAGAGCAATGCCAGATCCGAGCCACGTCTTGGCAATGCCAGATCCTTAACCCACTGAGCGAGGCCAGGGATCAAACCCACAACCTCATGGTTCCTAGTCAGGTTCGTTTCCACTGTGCCATGATGGGTACTGCAGATGTCAATTCTTTAGAGCAAAATTCCCTCTAGGTTGATTTAAGGAAATTTTCCTCTAATACGAGGTGACAACAGTTACTTCTGATTTGTTAACAATGCACTTCATCCTAAGAAGCCCTTTTTATTTTTTTTTTGTCTTTTTGCCTTATCTAGGGCCGCACCTGCGGCATATGGAGGTTCCCAGGCTAGGGGTCTAACAGGAGCTGTAGCTGTCTGCCTTCACCACAGCCACAGCAACGGGGGATCTGAGCCGCGTCTGCAACCTACTCCACGGCTCACGGCAACGCCGGATCCTTAACCCACTGAGCAAGGCCAGGGATGGAACCCGCAACCTCATGGTTCCTAGTTGGATTCGTTAACCACTGAGTCACGACGGGAACTCCCCTAATAGGCCCTTTAAATCCTCAACTAGTACCGTGGGCTGGCTGGCCAGCCCAGAAGTCACATTGCTAGGAAACAGGGAACAGGCTTTTTCTCATTGGCTTTTTTTCTCCACTGTTCCTGGAAAAAAATATGTTTTGAAACTTTGGGTGTTAATAATGAGCCAACATTTTCTTTCATGTTTTGACCATAAAGGTCAAAATGTCAAGCAAATAACTAGAACTTATATTTGCATAGTACCATGTAAGCATAAATGCTTTGTTTTTACCTCCTTGTTTCATAAGATTGATAAAGCTAGATAAGGCATTGATAAATTGTTGATTTAATTTGAATTTTAAGGAGTCTTCCTGGGGATTTCATTCTCTAAAACAGTATTCTAGTATCTTTAGTGTTTTTTATTTTATCAGATAGACCACATTACTGATTATTTATTACTTAAAGATTTTATGCAACAGTGTTTCTTGCTTTTAGTATTGATCTTAGTTCATTCAGTTGATTCAGACTGCAAATGAATGAGGGCCTCAGCTTTGTCTGAAGTTAGACTTCAGTTCAAACACCAACTCTAGTACCTATTAGCATTGTGAGTTCAAAGCAAATCCCTTATTCTTTTTGAACCCATTTTATAATCTACATTGCAATTTGCCGTGTAAAATGGTATGTCTGAAGGACTCAGTGCTGGCCTCCTGTTAGCATGTGGTAATTTGCAGTTATAACACAGTAGAAGTTAATGCAGCGATAACAGCAAAGTGAGAACCATAGCAGTGATGTGTTCAATTGCTGCCAGGGGCCCTCAGACCTCATTTCTTGGTTTTCTGCAGCCTTGCTAACCTCTCAAGATTAAAAGAACCCTCTCTCGTGGAGTTCCCATCGTGGCTCAGCAGAAACGAATCCAGCATCCACGAAGATGTAGATTCGATCCCTGCCCTTACTCTGTGGGTTAAGGTTCCACTGTTGCCATGACTTGTGTAGGTTGCAGACAAAGCTCGGATCTGGCATTGCTGTGGCTGTGGTGTAGGCTGGCAGCTGTAGCTCCAATTCAACCCCTAGCCTGGGAACCTCCTTATGCTGTGGGTGCAGTCCTAAAAAGATAGATAGATAGATGATAGATGATAGATAGATGATAGATAGATAGATAAATAAATTTTAAAAACTAAAATAAAATAACCCTCTCTAGTATGACACAAGGTTCTCATCCTGTTAGTAGTCTCTAGAAAGGGCATCTTTGAAGGCAGATTGTAGCGATCAAAATGAGGTTTTAGGAGTTCCCTTTGTGGCTCAGTGGTTAACGAATCCGACTAAGAACCATGAGGTTGCGGGTTCCATCCCTGGCCTTGCTCAGTGGGTTAAGGATCCGGCGTTGCCGTGAGCTGTGGTGTAGGTTGCAGACGCGGCTCGGATCCCGCGTTGCTGTGGTTGTGCCGAAGGCTGGCGGCTACAGCTCCTGTTAGACCCCTAGCCTGGGAACCTCCATATGCCACAGGTGCGGCTCTACATAAAGGCAAAAAGACAAAAAAAAAAATGAGGTTTTAATGTAGAGGAAACTGAGAACTAAGATCTATGTCTCCTCTTCACTGTAGCCCAGTAGGACCATTTACTCTGAGCTGGATCATCGGAACTTCAAGTACTAAAATCACGACAGTTTTGGAGTTCCCTTCGTGGCTCAGTGGTTAATGAATCCGACGAAGAACCATGAGGTTGTGGGTTCGATCCCTGGCCTTGCTCAGTGGGTTAAGGATCCGGCGTTGCCATGAGCTGTGGTGAAGGTTGCAGACACGGCTCGGATCCCGCGTTGCTGTGGTTGTGGCGAAGACCGGCAGCTACAGCTCCTGTTAGACCCCTAGCCTGGGAACCTCCCTATGCCATGGGTGCGGCTCTAGATAAAGGCAAAAAGACAATAAATAAATAAATAAATAAAATCGTGACAGTTTTGCATGAGCAAACCAATTTGAGTCATCATCCTACTAGCATGTTCTAAGGTTGGGCAGGTGGCCTGGGAACATGTGGTACTATTTTATTAATCATTACAATGAGTAAGACTTTCCAATTAAGAGTCTCATATTGGTAATAACAACTATTGAAATGAACAGTTTCATACCACTGCAATTTACACAGGCTGCCAAATACTTTGAGGAGCTCTTTTTTCCAATTCACTTTCAATCACTATTCCTCTTTTCTCGAGACAGTGTCCTATAAAGTTAACAACAGTTCAACCCCACAAGAAATCCTGCTTATTATTAATTCCCATTTGAAGCAATTATCTCACTGAGACTTCACCACTCAATATTTCTGAAATAACTATTTAATTAACCCCAGCAGAAATGAGAATGGAGAATACAAAGAAAGAAAATCTGAACTACTGATACTTTGTTAACACATGAAATTCTCTTTTCCAGTAGATGACTAAAAATTATTCGACCTAGACCCAACGCTAACAAAGAAAGGTACTATCATGAAATAATGCCATTTGCAGCAACATGGATGAACCTAGAGATTCCCACTCTAAGTGAAATAAATCAGAGAATAACAAATATATGATATCACTTATATGTGGAACCTTAAAAAATGATACAGATGAACTCATTTACAAGGCAGAAACAGACTCACACACAAAAAAAGAAATTTAGTTACCAAAGGTGGGGGAGGGATAAATCAGGAGTTTGGGATTAACAGATAACACACTGCTTTATATAAAATAGATAAACAATAAGATCCTACTATATAGCACAGGGAACTATATTCAACATCTTGTACTAACCTATAATGAAAGAGTATATATATGAAGCACTTTGCTATACACCAAAAACTAGCACAACATTGTAAGTCAACTACACTTCAATTTTAAATTTGTACTATTCAACCTTACTTCTCTTAAGTACCATGAAGCAATAAATTATTTGAATTGGTGGTTTCATTTATACATTTTCTCCCTTTATTTCTTTCTTTTTATTTTACTTTTTCTTTTTCTTTCTTTCTTGCCTTGCCTACCAATTTGGAGCTGCAGCTGCTGGCCACACTCACAGCCACAGCAACGCCAGGTCCAAGCTGCATCTGTGATCTCCACCGCAGCTTGAGGCAACTCTGGATCCTTAACCCACTGAAGGAGTCCAGGGATCAGCCCACATCCTTATGGACACCATGTCGGCTTCTTAACCTGCTGAGCCACAATAAGAACTCCTACACATTTTATATATAATTTGCTGGGCAGCAAAAAAGTAAAGGTGATTTATATTTGAGAAATTGTACAGGCAGCAGCCAGTTACAATTTTAGAGGTAATACTTGAGTACTGCATTTATATCCATCACCCATACCTCAAGTTTCTATTATTTGACCTAAAACATTAAGAAATCACCTTTTCTCTATCTTCAATTACCACCTGGCTAATTTCCTTTGTAACCTTTTCTGCTCTGCATTCTCTAGACCCACTTTCCTTTCCTTTTGGTCTCCTGATCTGAGCCTTTTATAATTACTCACTTCCTGACTCAGGTGAGTAAATTCCAGCCTGAGGCAAAACTGTGAGCAAGTAAGTCTCTTTCCTCCATCTCCTTCCTCTTCTCCTTTTTTCTTTTCTATGAGTCTCTGTTAATTAACAACACTATACTCTCTTGACTTAAATCCACTACTCTAAGAACTTAGTTTCTCCTCTCAGCTAAGAAATTTTGGGTGGATGGTAAATCCCAGTTAATTCAAATTTCATTGACATAAGATTTGTGATAAATGAACCACACTTTAGGAGAAAATGTACCTTTTAATCCATTACAAAAAGGGTTTGCTGAGCAAATTAATATAGTCTGATAAATAATAAAAATATTTAACTATTTTACATATAAGGTAACATTTTAATATAAAAATAATTTATTTAGCATATAACCTCTTACAAGTTGGCAACAGGTAATTTTTTGAAGCACTGGTAATATTTTTTCTTTATTAGCAAAACTACAATATCTGTTGAGATTATAAAATGAGATTATGTTTTCATATAATATTTGGGTATCATGATTTTCATTACATTAAGCTTACACTATTTTACAATTTTACCAAATATGATTTGCCGGGCCATTGGTGAAAAGATACCCAAATTGTCATGTGCACATAGACATTTAAGAAACACTACAACAGAAGTTCCTCATGGTGCAGCAGAAATGAATCTGACTAGCCCACGAGGTTGTGGGTTCGATACCTGGCCTCACTCAGTGGGTTAAGGGTCTGGTATTGTCGTCAGCTGTGGTGTAGGTCGCAGATGTGGCTTGGACCTTGCATTGCTGTGGCTGTGGTGCAGGCCAGCAACTGTAGCTCAGGTTAGACCTCTAGCCTGGGAACCTCCATATGCCACAGTGAGGAATTAAAAAGTAAAAAAAAAAAAAAAATTCAAAATAATAAAGAAACGCTAATACTAATTAAGCATGTTATCTTCATTAGTTCTTTTAATTTTTCACCTCATACCTCATAAATCTTTAGTACCTAGAGGTTGATACAGTGGATCTCAATGAGAAGGGTAGAGACTCAATAAAACCCCTAGCAAATAAGGCTGGGAAAACACAAAATAGGTCATACTGTATGGAGAATCAGTTTGTTTTCAGTAAGAAACTAGATTGCCTGATTTCATGTATCAATTGGCAATTTGATAACACTGCCCTAAAACTAATGTTTAGAAAGCAGAACTGGAAATTAAATGCAACTTTTCATTCCGTTGGTCAGGAAAACATTTTGTTATAACAAATTTATCAGTGCTGAAGGGGTGTTAGGAGAGATGCAAATAATCCAAAACAAAATAAGTTTTAAAGAGAGTATTAAAAGGTAAAGGATACTCTACCAATACCTAGAGATTGTGGTCAGAGATTCCCCCAAATATTGTAAATAAGGATAATAAGACTGCTTTCGGAGAGCTAAACTTTAAGATCACAGACAATGAATATGAGCAGAAGTAAGCAATCACCTTTAAAATACAAAATGGCCTGACTTGATTGTAACTTGATTTTATTGAAGAATATCCCTAAGAGGTTTGGGTAGTCATGGAAACAGAGAAAAGAGCATATAGGGGCACTTTAAGGCCAGTGCCCATCCAAGTGTCAGGAGAGAAGAGGCCCAAATCAACAGTACAGCAGGATGTAGAAAGCTGCAACCATTGGAAACTGAGTATTTCTATCTTTGGGACAAAAACTGTCCTGTCATGGGGATAGATGAATTAAGAACAGTCTATACACACAACTCCACTTGTTCTGAATTTAACAAGCAGTCTTCCAATCATACCTGTGGTTTCCTGAGCAGGTTTGTCTACCTAGGAAATGTACTAACTTTGGAGTATTTGAGTATTCAGGGATATAAATTATAGCTCTCAGAAATTAATTACTGTTCTGGTTGTATATGTCAGTCTAGTGACCTTCGTTAATGTAAGCTCATCTGATTGCTCGAGCTGTTCTACGTTGCTAAAGAGAGATACATCTGTTCTAAGACACTCCAGTCCATATCCTAGAGTGTTTTGGGAAACTCACCAAAGTAATGCTTCCCTATCTACTTGGAGGCAGGAGGCAGTTGGCAGGCCTTTCCTTGCCCATAATGGCCCTATATCAGTCAAGCTTTTCCATTTCAAAAGATCATTGATATCAATGAGGTGGGAGTTGATGTACCTCTCTTTATTATTTTACTTATTCTACCCATGCTCCAGCCACAATTCCATGACCATAAGGGTGTAGAAGATAGCTCAGGCCAGGAGAGGAGGTGGCAGGTTATCCTTAGATTTAAAATATGAGAGTTCCCTGGTGGCTTAGAGGGTTAAGGATCTGGCATTGTCACTGCTGTGGCTCGGGCTCAGTCCCTGGCCCAGGAACTTCCACATGCTGTGGGTGCCGGCAGTAAAATAAAATAAATTGTAAATCATTTATAAAGTAGGTACAAAGTACCATTTACTACACATCCATCATATGTTTAAACAGTATCATCATCATTATAGTCCCTCATTTACAGACATCATCATCTTGCTACACTACACTTGCCTAGTTAAACTCAGCATGGGTGAATCTTAGAATCTGTTGTCTCAGTGGCTGTACCAAAGAGCTGACACTCCTGGAGAAATCATGTAAATAAAGTGAATGGCAAATTTTACAAAATAAGAAAACTTAATCTAAGAAATGTTAAGTAACTTACTCATATTACATAGCAATTAATTAGCAGAACTGGTATTTAACACCTGTTTGTGTTTTATTTTAAAGGTTTGAATATATGTAATACCTTTTGAATCTTAAACACATGCTATATATATTCTCATATGCACACATTTATCATTTGTTTCTCATAACAGTTTTATGACTCACAAAAACTTTTCATTACACATTAAAATTTTTTCTGATTGTAAAATCTGGAAATTATTGAAAGTCATACATAAAATATTTTTAAAAATCCGATGGCTCTAAGAAAATTGTCAACATGTTTACTATCACAAACATCTCAGAGTACATTTTAAAGTCTTTTTGCTATGAATATGCACATATGTGTGCTTATAGCATATTTATGGCATAAGCATATTACAGCTTAAGCAGTTTCCTGCTCATTAAACATTCAGAATTTAATGGCTTCAAAATATTACACAATACGGATGTACCATATTGCATTTATCTATATATCTTTATCAACAGGAAGGGTTTGGTATTATGAATATTCTGTATTATGTATGTATATTTCTGGAAAATACAAAGGTCTTGCCAATAATAAGGTTAAAGATTATGCATAATTTATTTTTTGTTTGTTTGTTTTTAGGACCACACCCGCGTATGGAAGTTCCCAAGTTATGGATCCAATCGGAGCCTCAGCGGGCCTACACCACAGCCGCAGGGACGCCGGATCCCAGACGTGTCTTCGACCCACACCACGGCTCACGGCAACCGCAGAATCCTTGATCCACTGAGCAAAGCTATGGATCGAACTCGGTCCTCATGGATACGAGCGGGGTTCGTTACCGCTGAGCCATAACGGAACTCCCTGCATAGTTTAATTTTGATACACACTGCCGAAAAGCAGTTCGAACCAACTCAAACACCTATCCAGCACCTACAAGTGTGTTCATTTCCCTGAGGCATATCAACCTGTATTCGAGATCTCAAGAGTTCCTTGAGAGATCTCTGGCGAAATCTTTACCCTGCAATGTGAGCTCTGCTTGTAGGAACTCCCTCCGTCCAGCAAGAGGCGCCATCGCTTTCCGCCGGGGTTGGGCCGCCACGGAGACCCCACGTGATGCAGCCGTCTCTGCGCCGGGGGGCGGTCTTGCGGAGATTTGCTTTACGTACGCCTCCGCATGACGTCGTACGTAGGGGCTGGCTAGCCGCCATCTTGCTTCTTTTTCTCGCTCGCTATCTCCCTCTCGGGAAGCAGCGAAAGTGCTTTGGCGGTTTGTCCATCTGCACCTTCGGGTTCCGGGTCGCGTGGTCCTTCCAGCCGCCCCCTACCCCCAGTCTCCCTTCCCCCTTCCCCGATCAGAGCACGGCGGAGTCCTTAGACGTGCGCAAAAACACTCAGCTTGACACTCACCCTGGCCGGTAAGAAAAGCGAGGGCGTAGGAGCTGCGATCAAAGCGGGCCCCATCGGGGAGGGCTGGCGAGGGGCGCCCTGGGACGTGGGAGCTCACCCCGACCCTGGCGCCCAGAGACTGGGGAGACTCGTGGAGAGGACATTCGGTCCGGGCATTCCGTTTTTGTCTTTTGGCTATCATCATCTCCGTGCCAGGGGAACCTCGGCCTCTAGCTCGGGGAGCGGGAAACCGGAGTCCGACCCGCCCCATGTGGTCTTCAGCGGGAGTTCCGGACCGTCGGTCTCCTCCCACCCAGGCCCTAGTTCAGGCCCTGGGGGGTTAGGGGGTGGGGAATTTATGCGCGCTGCCGGGTAAGGGAAGGGAGTTTCCTTCTCGCGGGGTAGACGGGTGCGAGGTCGCTTTCTAGCGTGGGGGTGCGTCCCCTGAACAACTCCAGGGCTCCTCTAGGTCCTACAGTGCCTACCTCTTCTCCGTGTGTAGGGAGGTTGAAATTGCAGTGAGATATGTGCGGGAGGGACAGGGTTAAAGACCGGACTCGGTGAGAGGCTCTTCGGGGAATCAGGACCGATCCTACTTCCGCTAGGGACGTTCTGCCCCAACTCTAAACGGGTTCAGATAGGCATTTCTCACCCTAGGCCTCTTCATCCCCTAACCTGCATGACGAATCGTACTCTGCATCTTCCTCTCTTTTGAGATAGCTCCAGTATTGATGTTACAGTAAAGGCCTCACCTCAGGACTTGAAGAAAAGGGCATGGGAGGGCCAGCGAGAACGCTAATGAATCCTTCCTTTGCTGGAGAGGAATGCGTCTAATACCTTTAAAGGGATGTATATTTGTTTTGACTTGATCTGAGCTTTTTTTGTGATTTCCGACATGCCTGATGTTTGCTGGCTTCTAAAGCTACCCGGATTTCCGCATTGGCCGATCTTCAGCCTAGGTCCATAGATTGATACCTCGCCAGAGTACTTGGAATTGTACCGTAGGCGGCTTTGCTGTAGTATTTTTCATTTGGAATGCACCAGAAGAAGAATCAGCATTCTTGATTAAGTGCTTGATAGCATACTCCTGCAAATAAAAATCATAGGGTGATACTTAAGTGCACACCAAGCCTAACTCCAGCATTTGTTAAAAGTAAATTTAACCTCCTCTGTTGGTAATTAAGATGCTGTTCTGACTGGAGCCATTTTTAGGTGTGTGTCACAGATGCACTGCAGCATCTTTCTGGCCCACTTCAAATGCATTGATCCCCCCACCACCCGAAAAAGAAGAGAGATTTATTTTGAGTTTTTAGCATATAGACAAATAGTAGTTCTCTCCTTTTCTACAGTGGAATTTTTTATATCTTGGTCTAATAAGCTTCTACATGTGGCTGCTCTCCCTCCTCCATTAGTTGACCTTTTACTATGTACTGAGCACAGAAATAAGCCCTTTACACACATTGTTTTTGTTAATCCTACAGCAAGCCTTTAAGAGAGGTTCTGTTATCATCCCCATTTTACAGATGAGGAAGTGAAATCTGAGAAAAAGTAGTTTGACCAAGGTCATAGAGCAGTTATTGATGGTGCTGTAAAGATTCAAACCCAGATTGTCTAAACCCAGACAGGATGCTTTAAACTGTCAGACTGTCTCCTGTTCCTTGTAATTTTGTGAACTATAGTAACTAAGTAAGATACAGCATTATTAACCTAGTTGTTGTTTTGCTAGACTCAATATAGAAACACTGTTGCATGTGAAGGTTAAAGTGTTGCAAGGTATAAAAAAGATTATAGCTACTCTGGGGATAGGATAGAGGCTAATTTTTGTACCTTCTTTTATTTAAAGCCCACCGGCGAAAAATTATATAGTATGATAGATAATTTAAAATTTTTGATACCTGGCCTATGTTATTGAACAGATATTTCCTCATCTGTGAGATGGAGATGATGACAATAATAGCACCTCTTTCAAAGGCTTGCTGTAGAATTTTCAAAGATAATGTATGTATAAGGCTTATTTCTGTGTTCATTACATAGAAGAGGTCAACTAGTAGTGGAAGGAGAATGGCAGGATACTAGTAGAAGAAAATACTGCCTTTTAAACAGTAGGTAATCTGTATATTCTCCAAATGGAGTATGCATTCCTTGGGAATTTAAGAAATAGTTTTTCTTTCCTCCTTTTTTTTTTTTAGGCTTCTTAGCCTTAAATATCTTTTTTTCTTTACACCTGTGTAAAAGGATTTTGTTTCTTAAAGATTTCTTCATGTTCTAGAGGCAGTACCCCTGGGATCAGTACATTGCACATAGCTGAAATAAAGAGTTCTGGCTCATTCCAACCCCCCTCTCTCCTCTCTTCTCTTCATCCCACTCCACAATTCCTACTGGCAAAATGTCTTTGAAGATTATATTATGTCCTCCTATCCCTCCAAGTGGTCTCCTCCCTACTCTTATCCCCTAAACACCAATTTGTAAATCAGTTGAGTAACTTGTGTTTCAGATGCTGTTTAATGCCATATCTGTGTAAGGCACAGATCATTGATAAAATGTTAACACAAATTGGTATAGAACCCTATTCTTACATGAAGAAAACCCCAAAGTTGTGTCTGGGTGAGTTATGACTAAGATACTTTAAATCAAGCAAAACTTGTCACCTTGTGAATAGGGTAACACAATGAAAGCTTATCTTTGTCTATATTAACTGTTGCTTAGAAGTCTTGAGAATTAGTAAGTTAACTTTGAGTCATAACATTTAAAAATTCTCAGTAATGCCATTGATGCATTTGTCAAGATGGGTAAAGGTGTTTTCTAGAGAGAATAACTTAAGTAATTGTTTTATTATATGTGTACCACCCTCCTCAAAGGCTAAATATAGTCTGACCTTTTTGTCAGCTATATTTCTAGTTGTTATTTTGCTCTAGATTGACAGAATGCCTGTCACATTTTTGGGCCTGTGTGTGCACATATTTGCAGGGAAATCAGACCAAACAAGGGCTATTACTGAGTTTCAGCAGTTGTCTAGTTGGCAGACAGAAACTTTTTTTTTTTTTGTCTTTTTAGAGCCGCACTTGCGGCATGTGGAGGTTCCCAGGCTAGGGGTCCAATAGGTGTTACATCTGCTGGCCTACTCCACAGCTAGGGCAATGCCAGATCCGAGCCACGTCTGCGATCTACGCCACAGCTCATGGCAACGCCAGATCCTTAACCCACTGGGGGAGGCCAGGGATCAAACCTGCAACCTCATGGTTCCTAGTCGGATTCATTTCTGCTGTGCCATGATGGGAATTCCTGCAGACAGATATGTGGTTAGCACATACCTGGAGTTGAACAAGATAGCAGTGCAGTTATTGCTGTCAGTGCAATGTAATATATTCACCCATATGTAGTGCTTTTACATTAAAGGAGGGTAGAACATAATCAGCATTTGTGCAGCATATCTAGTATTTTTAAAAACCTATTGGATATTATTTACACAGCATATTATCTATTAGTTTTCTATTTACTTTTTTTGTTTTTTGGCCATGGTGTGCAGCAGACTGATGTAGGATCTCAGTTCCCAGGTCAGGGATTGAACCCAGGCTGCAGCAGTGAAAGTGTTGAATCCTAGCTACTAGACCACCAGGGAACTCTGTACTTGTCTATGTTCTGATATTAATTTTGTTTTTTTTTCCTTTACTAAATCGTTTCCATGTCCTTATCACTTTTTACAGTAGTTGGCATATACATGCAGTTTATTATATGTTATTGAAGGAATGTGATTAGGAGACACTAAGAATAGACCCACAACTAAGGTTTAACTGAGTGAATATCTTAGTGGAACAAAAGAAAACTCTGTCATTCCTCCCACCCCTCTTATTTACCCTTTAGAATAGTATCAGATGCTTTCAGATAGTTTCTGTTTATACACTATGCATTGTGAGGTTTATTTGCATCCGATTATCTTTCCTAGTTTTTAGATTTATTCAATAAACATTAAAGAATTCTTTTAATTTTGTAAGCCCCAGTGCATCAGAGGAAAATGGCTTTTGGCTCCTGCTGCCAGTGTGTTCACAGTCTTAAGAATTAATGTTAAAAGTTATGTGATCTTTGTATTCATACCAGAAGATAAAAATATACAGTTAGGTAATGGAAATTTGGGATAGAAAATTTATATATGGAAAATTATCTATTGTATAAGTCAAGTGCCCATTTAATTACAAGTAAAGGCATGATGGCAGGTGAGACTACTAGTAATTGTAATTATTAATATTTGGTAAGCACGTAAATGTGTCAACACTGAGGTAAGAACATTTTGTGGATTATCGCTTTCATTCCATACAATAAGTTTAGAATGTGGATTATTTTATTCCCATTATACAACTGGAAAAGTAGGACTTAAAGGGATTTAGTAATTTGTTCAGTAACTTAGCTAGTAAGTGAGATTCGAATCACTGACCCAGAGTTTGAGTGCTTAACTTTAATACTACATGTATTTTCCAGTGGCCATTGTTTACCAGACTTAAGTCATTCACAATTTTTGCTTTATTTTCAAACCATCCGTCAATATTTTTCTTTAATTGAGCTTACTATCTTTTAATTAGGTGAATTTTAAAATTTACATCATTATTTGTTGTTACAGTTTTTTTCCCCCTGAGCAGGTCTTAAAATAAACATGTAATTTTAAGTATTCCTCTATGGACCACATAAAATCATCTAATATACCATCAGTGGTCATTTATATCCCTCCCCTTGGAACATAACTGCTCTAAGAAATGAATACTGGACAGGATCAGGCAACAGTTGGAATTAATGAAGGCCAGAAGTGGTGAAAGCATAGAAAAGGAATAGATTCATCAAACAGGAAATGGCAGCATTACAGGGGTAGAGATATAAATTAGAGCCTTAACTACATACTTGAGACAACCATTTCCATGATGAACTGCAAAATGGAGTGGGTTTCTTTGACAGAAATGTAACAGGATGCCTAAGACAACCATGGCAAGAGAAGGAGAACAGGAATGAGTAATGGAAGAAAGACATCACTGTAGAAATCAGAGTGGGGAATTCTCTTGTGGTGCAGCAGGTTAAGGATCAGGCATCGTCACTGCAGCACATTGTCACTGCAGTGGCTTGAGCCACTGCTGTGGCATGGGTTCAATCCCTGGCCCGGGAACTTCCACATATCATGAGTGTGACCAAAAAAAGGAAGAAAAGGAATCAGGGTGGAAGAGAATAATCTAAAGAAATCTAAAAAAAAAATAGGATTATTGGAGCCAAATGTAGCAGAGTTCAGAAAGGTAGATGAGAAATGGCTCTTGGATTTGGCTTCAGTGTTCCACGGTTGACCCTAAGAAATTAGATCAAGTGATGAGAATAGGGAGGAATAAGTAGTGAGACCTCTTGATTTTTAGGTGTGTTGAATATTCAAAATGAGCTTTTGACTAGGAGTTTTAAAACCTGGGTTTAGTCCTTTTGTCAGTTTGTGCCAGATGTTAAACCCTGGGGGCAAGTGACTTGCCTTCAGATTTTAGATATACTGTATTCATCTGAGTAATAAAGAAAACTATTTTCCCTATCTTAGAGATTGTTACAAAAATCACATTAAATGTGCTTCTGTACTTTTTGAACGTAGTATTCTTTGATATTACATGAGTCTTAAACACATTTAAAACAGAAAAGAGAACCATGAAAAATAGAAAGCTGAAGATAAAGGGAGAATAATTTCCCAGTGAGATTGGAAGATCCCCTCATGGATTCATATATAGTTAGAGAGTAGCTATCTGTGGAAGTTATTGATTGAACTTCCTTCCTCCTTTCCTAATGAATAATCTGAAAGTGCAGCACTGCTGTATATGGTTGGTACTATTTGTGCACTGCACAAAGATGCCAGGCTGAAGGAGGGAACAGGAACTGAAATTCAGCCCATGGTAGGCTTGCAGAGTCCTTTGCCCGGCTGGGCCTCCCAGTGGAAATTGTCCCTTCACTTCTCTCCCTCCCAAGGCATCAGCACCCTAACCAAGAAGAGTACCTATATCTTCCCACACTGTGTTTTTCTATTTGCGCAGGGCCCAGTGTTGGCCAGTGGATGCTCTGAAAGGCTCCTTAAGGAGAGACATCAAGGATTCATTTAGAACAACATCAAAACCAATTGGGAGACTGGAGAAATGGTCACTGGGAACAAAAAGCTTAGAATTTTTACCAAGGTGGGTTAAGTAGTTGCCCAACAGTAAGTGTAGAATTCCAGTTTATCCACTGTATTTTTTTTTTTCTTGGCTGCACCCATGGCATGTGAAAGTTCCTGCACCAGGAATGGAACCTGAGCCACAGCAGTTGACAGTCTTTAACTACTAGGTCACCAATCAAGTCTATTTTAAAGATAGGCATTGTAGCTTATTAAGTATTTCTCGTAATTGAGAAACAGTGTAGGAGTTCCCATCGTGGCGCAGCAGAACCGAATCCAACTAGTAACCATGAGGTTGCAGGTTGGATCCCTGGCATCACTCAGTGGGTTAATGATCCGGTGTTGCCATGAGCTGTGGTGTAGGTTGCAGATGTGGCTTGGGTCTGGTGTTGCTGTGGCTCTGGTGTAGGCCGGCAGCAGCAGCTCTGATTAGACCCCTAGCCTGGGAACCTCCATATGCCGCAGCCCTAAAAAGCAAATAAAAAAAAAAAAAAAAAAAAAATTACAAGTTGTCAAAAAGAGTGCTCTGGCAGTCACCTTGTCAAGTAATTGAGAGACAAATAGCTTTACTCTGCTGCTAGAACAGTAATTTATAGTACAGAAGATTTGATAGCTACATTTCTTTTCTGATTGTTAAGGCTGTCTTGGCCCCAGAAATTTAGTTCACATGTTTCAGTTTCTAAGAATAGCCTGATCCTTCTACCATTTTGATTAGAACTCCAACAGATTTATTTATATTACACTTTGTTTTAAAAATGACAATTTTTAATGTCTTTGCTGTAGTGCTATTTGTAGTAGAGGCATTTGACATATGGTGATATTCATATTCATAGCATTATTATAGTGGCAAATATGATCTTAAAAATATTGGATGCCACCCTTTGTTTTTATATCATTTTTTTATTGAAGTATAGTTGATTTACAATATTGTGTTAGTTTCAGGTGTACAACAAAGTGATTCATGGAGTCCCCATTGTGGCTCAGTGGGTTAAGAACCAGACATAGTGTCCGTGATGATGTGGGTTTGTTCCCTGGCCTTGGTCCATGGCTTAAGGATCAGACATTGCTATGAGATGTGTAGGTTGCAGATGTGGCTTCGATCCATTGTGGCCGTGGCATAGGCCAGCAGCTGCAGCTCCAATTTGATCCTCTAGTCTGAGCACTTATGTATGCCATGTGCCACCCTAAAAAGAAAAAAGGAAACATTGTAAATCAGCTATACTTTATTTATTTTGCTTTTTAGGGCCACATATGGAGGTTCCCAGACTAGGGGTCTAAGTCAGAGCTACAGCTGCTGGCCTACGCCACAGCCACAGCAATGCAAGATCTGACCCACGTCTGCGACCTATACCGCAGTTGACAGCAACACCAGATCGTCATCCCACTGAGCAAGGCCAGGGATTGAACCTGCAACCTTGTGATTCCTAGTCGGATTTGTTTCCGCTGCGCCACTACGGGAGCTCTCAACTATGCTTTAATAATAATAATATGAAAATTAGAAAGTGACTCATATATATATATATTTTTCAAGTTCTTTTCCATTGTAGATTATTAGAAGATACTGAATATAGTTCCCTGTGCTATATAGTAGGTCCTGTTGTTTATCTGTTTTATGTAGTAATATGTATCTGTTAATTTCAAACTCCTGATTTATCCCTCTCCTTGTTCCCCTTTGGTAACCATGTTTGTTTTCTATGTCTCTGAGTTTTTTGGGTTTTTTTTTTTTTGCATTTTAGGGCCGCATTGGAGGCATATTGAGATTCCAGGCTAGGGGTCAAATCAGAGCTACAGCTGCTGGCCTAAGCCACAGCATCATCAGATCCAAGCCGCGTCTGAGACCTACACTACAGCTGATGGCAACACTGGATCCTTACTTAACTCCTTGAGAGAGGCCAGGGATCGATCCTCCAACCTCATGGTTACGAGTCAAATTCATTTCCACTGCTCCACAACAGGAACTCCTATATCATTTTTTAAAGATTCTACATACAAGTGATACCATATGGTATTTGTCTTTGTCTGACTTGTTTCACTTAGTTTGGTAATCTCTAGATTCAGGCATGTTACTGCAAATAGGCATTATGTCACTTCAGCTTTAGAATTGCTAAATAATTATAACAATTAGAGATGGAGGTGACCTTAGAAATTGACCAGTTCAACCTCATTTAAAGCACAAATTACCTTTTAAAATATTTTCTGATAAAGACTTGTTTCGTCTTCGCTTGATGTATCTGGTACCCAGGAGGACACTGTAGTCAACCTTTAACGTTCATATTTTAAAATCTTCTAAATTTCCAAATATTTGAACACCATAATAGCATTCAAACCTCTTTACTTTCTCTTGGCTTCCATCATCTGCACCAGGATTTAGCTTTCTTTTCAGAGTGCTTTTTTTTTCCTCCCACAAAGAAGCAGTTATGTATCTCTTCACAAGAGTTATTGTTTCTCTAGAATACAAAACAGGCTCTGGGGATGGAACAGCAGGAGAGATAGGGAGGGATGTCTGTTTCCTAGAAGTATCCTTTTCTCACATACCTCATGGCATTGGATGTAAATTTTGTGTCTCAGCAAAATTGAATATCACTTCATTTCACAGCTCTTTGGGGTTGCTTGGCTGATGGTGAAAGTAGAGAATGCTATGATGGGTGAACTGAACGGTGAGAAAGTTTTTATTTTATATCCAGCTAATTTTTTTTAATGTTTGTTTTAATGAAGCCCAGTATTGAGTATAATATGCTAAACAGTGTGATAAACACAAGTGAAACTGTTACAATTCCAAATTTGTGCATTGTATTCTGTATTTATGAAATTCTGTTCTTTTTTTTTTTTTTTTGTCTTTTTAGGGTTGCACCTGCAGCATATGGAGATTCCCAGCTAGGGGCTGAATCAGAGCTGCAGCTGCTGGCCTCTGCCACAGCAATGCTAGATCTAAGCTGCATCTGCAACCTACACCGCAGCTCATGGCAACGCCAGATCCTCACCCCACTGAGGCCATGGATCGAACCTGCATCCTCACGGATAGTAGTTAGGTTCTTAACCTGCTGAGCCACAATTCCTGAAATTCTGTTCTCGAGCTCTGTGACTATATAATTATTTATTCTTAAATCCAGTTTAATTCTGCCCAACATTCCAAGACCTAGAGTATTTTATTTCGGTTATTTTTTGGTCACAGCTGTGACATACGTAAGTTCCTGGACCAGGGATTTGATGGTGCCACAGCAGCAACCGGAGGTACAGCAGTGACAACACCAAATCCTTAACTTTCTGTGCTACCAGAGAACTCCCTCTAAGACCTTTTTAAATCTTCAGGGTTATTGCGTGCATTGTTTCTCTTTCAGATGTGCCATATGTGGTGTCTTACTTTCTAGGCCTTTTTTTTTTTTAACTTTCTAGGTCTTCATTCAAGTTTTTGATAAAAGACTTTGAAAAGGGCAGGGTCTATTTTATTAGTTTTTCTGGCCACATTATATTGACCATTCTTTGAATTTTTAACCTCAAATATTCTGTAATTTTCATTTGTCTTATATTTATTTAAGGATTGTATCAAGAGTAGGACTTTGATTAATTGTGTTTAAAATCAAGCGGTGGGGGAATTAATCCTAAAATTAAACTTTGTATTTTATTTTATTTATTTATTTTTTTAAGGACACACCTGCGGCATATGGAGGTTCCCAGGCTAAGGGTTGAATTGGAGCTACAGCTGCCGGCCTACACTACAGCCACAGCAATGCCAGGTCATGTCTGTGACCTACATCACAGCTCATGGCAATGCCGGATCCCCAACCCACTGAGCGAGGCCAGGGATTGAACCCGCAGTCTCATGGTTCCTAGTCGGATTCGTTTCTGCTGTGCCACAGTGGGAACTCCAAAATTAAACTTTTTAGAAAGGTAATATTTTGTGAACACTGATTGACCTGGAACTCAGAGGAATGTGCTGGATGTCTTGACTTTTTTATTTTAAATGGAAAATTTAGTTAGAATTTGAGTGATAAGTAAAGTGCTCTTTTCTAAAGTTGACGTCAATCTCTTCCATCTTTGTTAGTTCTGGCTCCCACGAGCCCATCCTCATCTTCTGACTTAACTCTAGTTACCTCCCCCCCAAATCCTGTCTCCAAATACCATCTATCGTGTTGGTAGTTAGGGCTTTACCATGTGAATTTGTTGGGGGTGAGGGGAGACGCACACAATTCAGTTCATAGTAACCCCCTTTTACAGTCTATGGTGCACTGATTCTTACGCTTTTTACATTATTATATTTCAAAATGACATTTCTGTAGCAGGTGGTATACATTCATTAATTGAGATGTTACTATTTTTGTATCCTTGATATTCGAATCTGTATTTAACAATAAGTTTTAACAATGAAAACTTGAAAGATTTGATGCTTATCTCTTTTATAATGAAAATTGAATTCTGATTTTCATCTGGGGAGTTTATCTTGGTACTGGCTTTGGCATCAAGCCTGAATTTAATCTTGTCTTTATCACTTCCTAGCCTATGACTTTTACTTCTTTAAGGTTGTTTTCTCATTGGTAAGTTTTGGTGACTTGGGCTTTCAGCTTTTCTTATTCACAATCTGATACTTGTTTATATGATTCTACATCTCTGGAGCTCGGTTTTAAAATAAAAGGTTGGTTGCAAGAGACATTACTAAATTAGAATGTATAGAACTTGGATCCCTTTTTATTAGAAGTGGAGAAATGTCAAAGGTTATTTAGTGTTTTAAACTGGAGATTAGTGAAAATGATTTTGGTGAAATTGGGGAGAAGAACATAAGTTTGAGAAAAGCAAATGAGACTTTTTTTTTGTCTTTTGTCATTTTAAAAAATGGGCCACACTCGTGGCATATGGAGGTTCCCAGGCTAGGGGTCTAATTGGAGCTGTAGCTGCCGGCCTACGCCAGAATCACAACGCCAGATTCGAGCCACATCTGCAACCTACACCACAGCTCACAACAACTCCAGATCCTTAACCCACCGAGTGAGGCCAGGGATCGAACCTGCAACCTTGTGGCTCCTAGTTGAATTCGTTAACTAACCACTGAGCCACAACGGGAACTCCAGATGAGGTTTTTTTTTTTTAACTTTTTTGGGGGGAATAATCTTAATCTCACAGAAATGTAAAAAATGTGCAAAGAATTTTCATACTCCGTAATCTGTATTTTCTGGTTATTAACAGTTTAACATATCGGTTTTATCATTCCCTGTGTGTACAGTATATAGGCACATAGCCACGCCACACATATGTGTGCCTGACTCTTACCTTTTTTTTGTTTGGTTTTGACTGTGCCAGCTGCATGGAAGAAGTTCCCAGCTCCTTAACCTACTGTACCACACAGGAACTCCATGCTTGACTGTGTTGCTTTTCAGAACCACACTTGCGGCATATGAAAGTTCGCAGGCTAGGGGCCGAATGGGAGCAACAGCTTCAGGTCCACACAACAGCCGCAGCAGCGCAGGATCAGAGCCACATCTGTGACCTACACCACAGCTCATGGCAACGGTGGATCCTTAACTCACTGAGCCTGCTGAGTAAAGCCAGGGATCGAACCCGCATCCTCATGGATCCTAGTGGGGTTCGTTAACAGCTGAGCCACTAAGGGAACTACCCATGCTTGACTTTTAATGTCTGATCTAAACCCAGTCATCACATGAAACTTTAATTCAAATCGTAAGCTCCCAAGCCTCCATTTTTCTCAGTACATTTTCTGATTTTATTAAATGGGTAAAGCAATCCACAGTAGGCTTGACTCAGCAAGCATTCAATAATCATTATTGTTAGAGCTTTCATACATCCTTACTGAAATTTCTACTTTCTTCTGCTCTGCTCCTCATTCTTTTTCAGCTTCTCTTCACTCTGGCTTAGACTTCTGTGAAATGTTACTCTAACCAGTATCCTCATCTCCTTTGCTTTTGTTTCACCTATCTGGTACAAACCTGTTTTTGGGATGGGCTGCACCAGTGACATGCAGAGGTTCCTGGGCCAGGGATGAAACTGGCACCACAGCAGTGACAATACCGGATCTTTAACCTGCTGTGCCACGAGGGAATTCTCTAATTTCTTATTCAGTCCAGCTGCTGTGTGCCTCCCAGTACTCCCCACTCTTAGATGTGCTGGTGGACATTGTTAAGGGGCTTTTCTTGATGTCAAAGTCTCTTAGGGATTTTTTTTCCTACAAGTTTTCAGTCTACATTATCTGTTCCTTTCATGAAAACCATCTTTTTGTTACTACTGTTCAGTTATTCTTTCATTTTGAAAAGTTGATGTTTATGTTGTGATAACCTGCTGCCTGGAGTTCCCGTTGTGGTTCAGCAGGTTACAAATCTAATATCCATGAGGATGTGGGTTTGATCCCTTGCCTCACTCAGTGGGTTAAGGATCCATTGTTGCTGCAAGCTGTTGTGTGGGTTGCAGATGAGGCTTGGACCCTGAGTTACTGTGACTATGGCGTAGGCCAGCAGCTGTAGCTCCAGTTCGAGCCCTAGCCTAGGAACTTCCATATGCTGCAGGTGTGGCCTGAAAAAGAAAAAAAAACAAAAACAAAAAAAATTG
>PVHT020000175.1:6264538-6279085 GCA_004024745.2 Catagonus wagneri
TTATTAACTGTGCCTCTGGTTTTTTGTTTTTTTTTTTTTTTTGAGACGTAGTTGGCAAGTTTGAAGCTATTGAGCTTACTGTTTCAAGGGTTTTTTTAATTACTAATTTATGTAAATTGTACCCTTTTGTTACTTCTGATATGTAGAATGCAGGCATTCATTTACTTAGCAATTGAGATTTTTTTTCATTATCTTTTCCCCCTCCGCTGGCTGTTCGTGGCACACAGAATAAACTTGAGGGCAGTACTCCTTATCCTAGCATGAGAGGTTCTGCAAAATTTGACTTCTGCCCACTCTGACTTCCTCCCCTTTTTGTTTCCCTCAGGCATGACCTTTATACTTGAACGTTCTTCTCCCAGATCAACATTAGTTCTTTTTTTTTTCATCATTCTCAGCTGTAGCCATACTTTAGAGACACTTGGGGATTTTCAAAGAATACTTTTGCCAACCGCAGCCACAGAATTGATTTAATTGGTCTAGCATGGGACCTGGACATAGTAGTATCGTTTACAATCAACCTGGATAAGTCTCTGCAGCCTGGGTTGAGAACCACTGACTGATTTTCCTAACTCGTGTCCCCTCTTCATGGAGATCTTCCAGACCTTCACCATCCTATCAAAAGTCTCTTTCCTTTCTTTGATGTCCTTTACCCAATTGAGTTTTTTCTTCTTTCTTTTCTTTGCCTTTTAGGGCCATACCTGTGATGTATGGAAGTTCCCAGTCTAGAGGTTTAATCGGAGCTGTAGCCGCCAGCCACAGCCACAGCCACGCCAGCCTAGTCTGTGACCAACACCACAGCTCATGGCAACGCCAGATCCTTAAGCCACTGAGCAAGACCAGGGATTGAACCTGCATTTCCCAAACTTTGAACAATGAATACATATTACTTTTGGCCAAAAAAAAAAAAAAAAAAAATTAAGATGAAAGTCAGATTTGTTTCTATTGAGCCATGACAGGAACTCTTCCACATTATATTTTTGAAACAGAAGAACCTCTGCTCAAAATTCAGTAGTTTCCCATTACTTCAGAGATAAAATTTAAAATCCGGATAAGCCCACTTTACCCAGCCTTCTCTTTCTCCCTCAACTCTCCCCTTCTTAATAGCTTCTTCTGTTTCACCAGCTTTTATATTTTTTTTCTTTCTTTTTTTTTGGCTTTTAGGGCCGTATCTGTGGCGTATGGAGGTTCCCAGGCTAGGGGTCTAATCGGAGCTGTTGCTACCGGCCTATGCCAGAACCACAGCAACTCCAGATCTGAGCCATGTCTGTGATGTACACCACACGGCTCACGGCATCACTGGATCCTCAACCCACTGAGCAAGGCCAGGGATCGAACCTTCAACCTCATAGTTCCTAGTCGAATTCATTTCTACTGTGCCACGCTGGGAACTCCTCACCAGCTTTTATATTTTTGAACATGATTAGCATATCAGGGCTTGGGGGCCTTTGCATTTGCTTTTTCTTCAGCCTTGAAGCTGTCTGCTTCCCCTTTAGATCCAAGTCAGAAGTTCTCTCTTCAGAGAGGCTTTTAGTGATCAACTAAAGTAATTCTGCCCTTTCTCCTGTTGTCTTATTTTGGTTTTTATTTACAGCATTTGCCACCATCTGAAATGATCTTATTTACCTATTATTTGAGTTACCAAACTAGAAAGTAAGCCTCAGGAGAGCAGATTCTTATCCTATTCTCTCTTTTATTTATTTATTATTTTTAACTTTTTAAATTTTTTCTTATCCTATTCTCTTAATAGTCTGTGGGGCAAGGAGTTTTCTCACGCCAAGCCTTAGATTCTCCAGCCACTATCTAATACTATCTACCTGGAGATAGCATCACATCCCACAGATTAATAAGGTCTCAGTCCCACAGGAAACTGTCCTGGCAACACTTCAGATGCCAGTCGAAAGTCTAGGTTGTTACCTGTGCCTATGGTTATAAATCAGGTATTACAAAGATGCTAAAGGATATTGGTGAACAACCAACAACCACATGAAGAGACATACAGGGCAGGGTCCAGAAGAGTCCCAAGCACATGAGCTTATTATATCCCTGTGTAGTTTGTGGCACTCCAACTTTAATGGAGGCACGAATGATTAATCATTGCCTGTTGGTAATTAATTCAATCAGCTCCTATCCCCTCCCTGAAGGAGAGGAGGATGGTTTTGAAAATTCTAACCCTCTATAATCTCTTGGTTAATTGCCTTGGCAACCAGCCCCGTTCCCTGGGGTCACCACATTAACGTATAGTCAGAAATAGTTGTTAAAGGACTTGTTACTAATAACAAAAGACACCTTTATCTCTAATTTAGGAAATTGCAAGGGTTTTAGCCACGTGTCAGAAATGAGGATGAAGACCAAATACAATTTTCTTATAAATCATATCACATCTTGCAGTCTACACTCCACTTACACTAAATTTGTACGTATCTGTAATAACTTCATTTCTAATCAGTTGATCATCAAGTTTCCTTCCTTAATTTCCCCTAATAGATTTGTATAGTAATATTCTTGTTTTCTTAGAATCTAGGGGTCCTTGATCTTTTTAAAAATATACTTTTTCTGGGAACCTCTGTATGCCGTGGGTGTGGCCGCGGCCCTAAAAAAAAAAAGTGATTTGTTGCTGACATATAATAAGTCACATATACCTTAAGTGTACTATTTTGCCTAACACATCCTGAGGCTCTTACCACAATCAAGATAACAAACATCAACAAAAATTTCGCTCTGTTCCTCCCCATTTCCATTCCTAGGCAGTCACTGATCTGCTTCCTGTACTATAGATAGATTTATGTTCTGTAGCATTGATTGCAAAAACAAACAAAAACTCAACCTAAAGTTGAGAAATATGCTTTATCTGAGGACAAAACTGAGGGCTTAAGCCTGGAGATAGCCTCTTAGATGACTCTAAGGGAATGTGCCAAAGAGATGAGGAAGGAGCCAGGATATATAGGAGTTTTGCAGTAAAATCCATCTAGGTAGTAGAATATCAAAAAGTTACTTTTTTTTTCCTTTTCATTTTACGGCCACACCTGCAGCTATACCACAGCCACGGCAACATCAGATCCGAGCCACATTTGCAACTGTGCTACAACTTGTTGCAGCACCAGATCCTTAACCCAGTGAGGCCAGGGATTGAACCTGCATCCTCACAGAGACAACATCAGGTTCTTAACCTCCTGAGCCACAGTGCGAACTCCAAAAGAGTACTGTTAATTTCTATTTAGAACCAACCTTTTCTCCATCCTGCATCTCTCCTCTGGTATAGGTTAGGAGCAGCTGCAGTGGATACTGGCTTGATGTCCCCAACATCCTTTTAGTGATATGGTAGCCAACATTTTCCATCCTCAGAATTTTATATAGACAACTTGAGTGTTGTTGAATGTATCAGTGGTTCATTTTTGTTGCTTGGGTAGTCCATTTTTGTATATACCACTATACAGTTAGCCAGTCACCTGTTGGTGAACAGTTGAATTGTTTCTAGTTCTTCCCTATTACAAATAAAACTGAACCAGAGTACAAGTATAAGTCTTCAATAAGGACGTGTGTATTTTGGTAGGCACCCACAGCACATGGAAGTTCCTAGGCTAGGGGGTGTCTAATCAGAGCTGTAGCTGCTGCCTATGCCACAGCCACAGCCACAGCAACGCGGGATCCGAGCCGCATCCGCGACCTACTCCACAGCTCGTGGCAACACCGGATCCCCAACCCACTGAGTGAGGCCAGGGATCAAACCTGCAACCTCATGGTTCCTAGTCAGATTCATTTCCACTCTGCCGTGACAGGAACTCTGGACATGTATTTTCATTTCTCTTGTATGAACATTAGGAGTCGAATTGGGGGATTGTATGGGTGGTGGATGTTTTTTCCTTTTTAAGGAACTACCAAACTCATTTCCCAAGTGGTTATAACATGTTATGTTCCCATGAGCAGGCTGTGAGAGTTCCATTTCTTCTACATCCCTATCAACACTTGGTATAATTATTCTGTAATTTTAGCTGATACAGTAAAAGTGTGGAGGGATCTTACTGTGGTTTAAATTTGCATTTCCCAAATATGATGCTGAACATCTTTACACGTTTATTTGCTGTTTGAATATCTCTGGTGAAGTGTCAAATCCCTTGCCCCCTTTAGAAAACTGGGTTGTATGCTTTATTATTGAGTTCTTTGAGTTTTGTTTATATTAGTAAAAGTCCTTCATCAGGTATATGATGCACAGATTCCCCCCCCAAACTGTAGCTTGTCTTTTCTTTCTGCATTGTATTAAAAAGGTGCAGTTTAGAAATTTCATCTTTTATGGACTGTGTTTTTAGTGTACTAAGAAGTCATAACCCTCAGTCGCAAAGATTTTCTCCTATATTTTCTATAGAAGTTTTAGGTTTTATGTTTTGTCTATGGTCCTTTTTAAAAAGATTGAGTGTTGCAAGAGTAGTCATGTTAAGTAGGTTTGGGGATTCTTAGGTGTTAAACTGCCATTAAATGAGGGTGAAAGAACAAGTTGACTGTTTTTCTTATACAGCAGTACTTTTTTTTCACCTGAAGATCTCCTTATTTCATAATTTTGTTATCTAGTCAATATGAACTGTCCTCTTGTCACTGTAGATGAATATTCTTCCTATATATCTTTGTCCATGTTATTGGTGAAAATGTCAACAGGATAGTTTCTCAAAGTATAGCTCTCGGAGTTCCCATCGTGGCTTAGTGGTTAATGAATCCGACTAGGAACCATGAAGTTGCGGGTTTGATCCCTGGCTTCGCTCAGTGGGTTGAAGATCCGGCGTTGCCGTGAGCTGTGGTGTAGGTTGCAGATGTGGCTCAAATCCCACGTTGCTGTGGCTGTGGCATAAGCCGGCGGCTACAGCTCCAATTAGACCCTTAGCCTGGGAACCTCCATATGCTGCGGGTGTGGCCCTAAAAAGCAAAAAAAAAAAAAACAAAAAACAAAAAACTATAGCTCTCTTCGCACCATCATCATTATTAGCACCCTTGGATATAATTAATTATATATACATTTTTCCACATATGATAGCATGCCGAGTATATATTAATGTGGTTCTTTTGGTGCAGATGGGTTCTCTTCACAACTTATTTGAAGGAAAGATGGTATATTTTAGGTGTATACTTGAAGCAGCTAAATGGTTACAGTTACTTGGGGAGGAGGTGGCATGGTTTAAAAGGATTGATCCAGAAAGCTTGATTTCAAATCCAGTCTCATTTACCTCTGAACTTCAGTTTCCAAATCTGTAAAATCAGGATACCATATCATAAAGTTATTAGGTAGAGATAATATAAGTATGAAGGTTATTGATACATTTTACAGAACTACATTAATACTATGTGGTAGTTGATACATGTATAAAACCACATCTCTGCATGTGGCACTTATTTGTAATTGACAAGTATAAAACCAGTGATAAAATGATTTTTATGATGATAGGGACTACATAGATATTCCTTGACTTTGAATGCTTTTGCATTATATACTATTCTATGTTGTCTTTGGCTCCCATGCTTCACTTCTCAGTGTTTTTTGTTGTTGATGGTTTCTTGGTAGAATTTACCACCTCCTGCTCTACTTCTACCCTCAAAAGAAAGCCAAAACAAAAACACCCCTAATGTTGATACACCTCATTAAAGTGAAATAGTATATGAGGGTTGGTTGTGTCTTTTCCCCTATTCATTAATAATGTTTTTTAATTAGGGTACATTAGTTTCAGAGATGAACATTCTCTTTGTTCATTAAAGTACTACTTATTTCTAATAACTTCTCACATACACAGAGACTTATTTTGACCAATATATACCATTTCTTGAACACTTAACTCTATAGCCATGAAATAGAATATGGTTTTTATGTACCTTGGGTTTATGAGGAAATGTTAGAATACAGAGAAAATAAAATGTTATTTCTAAACTGTTAAACTAATAGATCTTTGTTAGATATATACTGCCTGAAGACGCAGGCATAGAATTTATAAGGAAATGTTATCCTTCTGTCATGTTTGGATTCTGTCTGTGTGAGCTTGTCATGCCAGTCATCTCAATCCTGTGAAGCTGCATAATATTTGTTTATTAAATAGACAGTCTCCTTAGATTCACTGTATTTGGACTGTCCATGTTACTATAGTTTAAAACCCTTCTTTATAGTTAAGTTGTTACAAACTGTAAATAATGTTCTTACTTACCAAGCACATGGCAGTTTAATTTTGTCATGTATTGGTTGTTGGAACTTTACAGTATTGAACGGGTCTTTGAGATTACTATTGATGTGAATTATTAAAGACAGATTTCATTTCTCAGTGGTTTTACTTTTCAGAATTTCTGTGAACACTTGAATTTACTAAAAGTTTTTAGCTGATTCTAAAGTTTTCCTCCTTATTTTTCTTATGTGCATCTTAAAGGCTGGTTGTAAGGGGTGTGGCAGGAGGTTCTGGACTCGATGAGTTTCCACCGAAATGTCGGAGAAGTCAGGCCAGAGCACAAAAGCAAAGGATGGGAAAAAGTATGCGACCCTCAGTTTATTTAATACTTACAAGGGTAAATCATTAGAAACTCAGAAAACTACAGGTGAGTAAAATCAAGTGGCATTTATGTTTTTTTTTTTAAGTTATAATGTTTTTTTTAATCTTATTTATTTATTTATTTTGGCTGGGCCTGTGGCATGCAGAAGTTCCCAGGCCAGAGATCCAACCCACACCACAGTAACAACGAGCCACAGCAGTGACAGCACTGATCTTAACCCTCTGAGCCACCAGGGAATGCCTGTGGTTTTATTACTGTAAATGGCACACTAAAGCTATTGCTCTTAGGAACTAGGGCAAACCTATGTCATTGCAGCCCTATTTACATTGGGCCTTTTATGTACATACACATCTTTCAGGGGATATGAATTAATATTTTAAAATCGAAAGTTTATAAATGTGTTTTAAAATATGTTTGTATGGCATTCTCTTGTGGCACAGTGGGTTAAGGACTCCATGTTGTCACTATAGCAGCTTATGTTGCTCCTGTGGTGTAGGTTTGATCCCTGGCCCAGGAGTAAAAAAATAAAAAATGGCCAAAAATAAAAAAATAAAGTGTTTTATCTTTTTCCTGTTTGTTATCAGCAGAAAGTAGAACTGAGTTGTTCCAAAGGGAAATTTGGTCAATAAGATTAATAAATCTTAATTAATTAAATTAATAAAGCTATATATTAATGGATTTATCTTAGCACTTTTGGTTATAGGATAGATTCCTGTGGTTCTTTGTTTTATTTTTTTGATACTTTAAAGTCATTGTTTACAGTGAAGAGTGAAAACTGGACTGTGTACACAAGCTAATGCATGGTGCATTAACAGTGTTCACTGGAGTTCCTTTTGTGGCTCAATGGTAATGAACCTGACTAGGATCCATGAGGATATGGGTTTGATCCCTGCCTCTCTCACTGGGTTAAGGATCTAGTGTTGCCGTGAGCTGTGGTGTAGGTTGCAGTCGCAGCTCAGATCTTATGTGGCTGTGGCATAGGCTGGCCGCTGTAGCTCCATTTTAAGACCTAGCCTGGGAACTTCCATATGCCAAGGGTGCAGCCCTAAAAAGCAAAAAAAAAAAAAAAAGTTGATTAATATCTATAAAGGCAGCATGTTTATTCTTTAACATGAGAAGTTTTTTTAATAATTCAGTCAGTATTATTATTAGAGTATAGCTGATTTACAGTATTGTGTTAATTTCTGCTGTAGAGCATAGGGACTCAGTCATACAGATATATATTCTTTTTCTCATACTGTCTTCCATCGTATTCTACCCCAAGAGATTGGACATAGTTCCCTGTGCAGACCCCATTGTAACATGCAAAGTTTTGAGTTTAAAATAGATTGCCTGAAAAAATTATAAAATGTTCTCTTTTTCATAATTTATAGGGTTGTTTGAATTGTTAATATTTTTACAGCATCTGTTCAATGGCTTGGTAGTTTTTTTTTTTTAACGTGTTATGTTACAGGTGTGTGTCTTAGTTTTTAAAATTTTATCTTAAAATATTGAGAAATAATAATTCGAGATCCCGTTATTTCCTGTTGTCTTTCTATTTAGTTTTAAGAATAAGATAGTTACTAAGAAAGTTGATGTTATTTATCTTTAGTTGCAGCTCGACATGGATTACAGAGTCTTGGAAAAGTTGGTATTTCACGGCGTATGCCTCCACCTGCTAACCTCCCAAGTCTCAAAGCAGAAAACAAAGGCAATGATCCTAATGTGAACATTGTACCTAAAGATGGTACAGGATGGGCATCAAAACAAGAGCAGCATGAAGAAGAAAAGTGAGTCCAAGTATACTAAACAATGAAACCATTTCAGTTTCTTTGTGGGAACTTAGGTTTGAATTCCTTGTATGTGCTAGGTGTTGTGCTATGTATATTACATACCCCATGTCCTTTAAGTTGTTTATATAGTCAGCGTTTGTCTAATTTTTCCTATGAGTGTGTTTGGTGACAGTGTTTTCTTGTGTCAAGGTAGAACAGATGACAGAATTGCTAATCACAGCTTTCCTTGTGTCATTTCCTGTGTCAGACTCCTCCTTCCTCCTCCATCCTCACCAAGTCAGACCTTTTCTTTCTAAAATGATTTAGGAGTTGATTCTGTTAAATTATTTCCATGAACCTAAGAATTTCTGTCTGCCCGATTCATTGAAAGAATGCCTGATGCGTATCACAGGTATTCAAGTAATATTTGAATGAATAAAGAATTAGTAGGAAAGCTTCATGGAGTTAGTAATATCCTTCTTAATCATTATTTATTCAATAAAAACTTCGCATTCTGTATCAAGGATTATTCCAGACTCTTGGTTTATTGAATGAACAAACTAAGTAGTAGTAGTTCATTGTTGGTTTTTTTTGGGTTTTTTTAGGCTTTTTTTTGGCGGGGGGTTTCTTTCACCATACCTACAACATGCAGAAATTTCCAGGCCAGGGATCAAGCCTGTGCCACAGCAGTAACAATGCTGGATCTTTAACTCACTGTGCTACCAGGGAATTCCTAAGTAGTTTTTTTAAAATAAGACACATGAGGAGTTCCCGTCGTGGCTCAGTGGTTAACAAATCCGACTAGGAACCATGAGGTTGCGGGTTCGACCCCTGGCCTCGCTCAGTGGGTTAAGGATTGGGCGTTGCCGTGAGCTGTGGTGTAGGTTGCAGACGTGGCTCGGATCGTGCATTGCTGTGGCTGTGGCGAAGGCCGGCGGCTACAGCTCCAATTAGACCCCTAGCCTGGGAACATCTAGGGTGCGGCCCTAGATAAGGCAAAAAGACCAAAAAAAAAAAAGAGAGAGAGACACGAGTACTTGACTTCTAAATAGTAGTTTTTTTAAAGTAAGACACATGAGTACTTGATGCCATTTGCCTACATCTATTACTAAATTTTTATATTCTGATTTGGGGAGCTTTATATAATAAATATGACTACTAGGGTAAAGCTTATTAAAAACTTCTTGTTCTTTACTTCTTAATTGTTGTAGAATTATTTTGTAGTAGCAAGTCAGTTTCAAGTCTGAGTCTACCAGAAATATATTTTACTTTTTAAGTCTATTAACTGCCTTTTTCATTTTTAAGCCTTAACTGACTACAAGGATTGTATTAAATTATAGATCCTTTTAAAACACCTTTTGCTTATGGGGATGCATCAGGCAGATTGCTTTTACCTCTTTTAAATAACAGTAATGTGTACAGTGATGAACCTGTTGGCTGTCAAATGGAGAGCTTGCTTAGCTTTAGCCCCTGGCTAATTCCACCAATCCAGACTGTATGTATGTCTATAATGTTATTTCTAACTATAAATATTCATCTTTTCTTTTTCCTTTTTTTCTTTTTTTCGCCACACCCACGACATGCAGAAGTCACCAGGCCAGGGTTTGATCCCATAGCACAGCAGCAACAACCTGCTGAGCCACAGAGGACTTATAATGTTCGCTTTTTGTTAGCTGTGTTAATTAATGAGTGTTTCTTTTCTTTCTTTCCTTCCTTCCCTCCTTCCCCCTCTTTCTTTTTTTTCTGTCTGTCTTTATCTCCCTTTTTCTCTTTCTTTTTTTTCTTTCTTCAGAATTAAAAATAGTGCTGTCATCTCCACAGGTTATTCAAGGGTAGAAATGAAAGGGGATAAAATAGCTTACTTCATTGAAAGGAAAGGAATGTTGCAGAGGGAAAACATTGGGTGGGGGTGTGCAACTATAAGTAAATGCGTAACCAAAAAAACTTGTATGCAAATTTAGCTTACATGCAATATTTTATTTTATTTAAACATATAATATCTGAAATAATGGATTCATATTTTTTTTAAGAGCCCCAGAAGTTCCACCAGCACAACCAAAACCTGGGGTTACATCTCCCCCAGAAGTAGCACCTGCTCCCAAATCATGGGCCAGTAACAAGCAAGGTGGGCAAGGAGATGGTAAGTGGACCTTAGCCTGGGGAAAATAGTTAGGTTTGACAGTTACTGAACAGCCATGCAGGAGATAAGGGGTGGATTATGGTGTTCTGGAGAGGGTAGAGAATATTGTCAAAAGATACAATCAGGCCTTAAAAAAAATGGTCTTTTAAAGAGTCCCTTGGGCTAGTTAAATTTTAGTGTTATAGGCCATGCATGAGCCAGTAATAGGTAATAAAGAAGTCTTTAAGGTACCCTCTGCCGCACACTATTTTTGCCTTTACCATAGATGACCAGGCAAAACCTTGTGCCTTAAGCTCTGAGACGTAAAAGTACCCATACATTTGTTAGCTACTAGAAATCATATTCATCTCCATCTGTGCCCCAAACCTCTTGTTTCAAACACAGTGCTTAAGATTTCCATGGTAGAGGAAAGTTAGAGAGTAGCCATAAAGCAGAGCAGCTGTAATACTTCCCTCCCGCATAGGATTGATGGTCACCCCAACAAAATTTAATTTTCCCACTTACAAAACATGTCTATAAAACATTGTATGGAAAAACCCAACTAGTTACTTAAGCTAATAAAATGAGCTCTTTTGGTTTGTGGAAGTTTAAAAATAAATGAGTAGGTATATAGGTGAATGAGTGAATAATGAGGTACAGTCAGTATCTCAGCAGTAAATTAAATGAAAGCGTTTTAGCCTCACATGATACTTGTAGTGTTGATTCATAAATTTTATTTTAGTAATATTGCTTGAACTGATGCTTAGAGTTATTTGTTAGCAAAGGAATTTGACTTGTATTGGAAATGAAAGGAGTCATAATAAAAGAGAAAGAAATGAAGTTCTCCTCATTTGCCTCGTCATCTTTAATGAGTCCTCTGGAACAGTGTCTGACAGATTGCTATCTTAGATTTGTATCTCCTCATGGCTGTTCATTAACTTTTCAAGGGATTCTAATTCTAGGTAAATTTAAAAGTTGTACGGTTATGAACAGTCACTATTGAAATGTGCAATAAATTATCCAAAAAAGACAGCTCTATCCTGGGAGGGCTTTTGAATTATCTTCAGTATAAAATTTACATGTAATTTTTTTTTTAATCTATAGGAATCCAGGTGAATAGTCATTTTCAGCAAGAATTTCCCAGCCTGCAGGCAGCTGGGGATCAGGAAAAAAAGGAAAAGGAAGCAAATGATGACAACTATGGGCCTGGACCCAGTTTACGCCCACCAAGTAAGAATATTTTCTGTTTAATAAAAATACAGAATGAGATCATATTTGTGCTTTATCTTGTAATATAATCTTCTGCCTGCTATTGTATGTATGATGACTCACCTAGTTTGAAAAGGCAGATTGTATAGTTGCTTGCCAGTCACCTGTGGTTTTTACTTGTAGAGCATCAGCTTAACTTGAGAACTTACTGGAAGTATAAGTCTTGGGTCTCATCCAACCTATGGAATCAAAAATGAGCATTTTAACAAGACTGCCTAGGTGACTTGTTCACGCAGCAATAATTTGGTCATTTTTTCAATAATAACATTTTTTTGAGCAAGCATTCCCCAGTATGCAAATGTTCGTTTATAAATTATACCCATTTCTTTTTTCTTTCCTTTTTTTTCTTTTTTTTTTTGACTGTACCCACAGCATGTGGAAGTTCCTGGGCCAGGAATTGAACCAATGCCATGGCAGTGACAATGCCAGATCCTTAACCTGCTGTGCCACCAGAGAACTCCCATTTCCTAGGCTATTAATATTCAGGGATCCCTTGCTTTCTGAACTCAAAGAACCAAATCAATTTGAATATTAGGAGATACTTGTATTATGTACATTATAAAGCAAAACCTATAAATAGAAATAAATATTTGATTTTTAAATGTCTTATTAATTATATTAGATTTAGAGTATTGTTACCAAATATCTCAAAGGACCTTGTGGAGGGAGGTTCCTCTTTAGAGTAATGGTTACAAATCCATATTTCTGACAACCTGATGCATTTTGTATTTTTTTGGTTCATTTCTTGGCAAGTCTGGGTAAGTCATCTTTTTTAATTTTTATTTTTAATTGCTGTAATGTGGTTGATGAATTTGCATTAGAAATAAATGTGTCAGCTCTACAGTTTTTTTTTTTAGTTTATTTTCACCAGTTATCTGTTGCTGCATAACAAATTTAGCTGCTAAAAACAAAATAAAACAAAAAACTGAATTAGACTTAGCATTTCATACAGTATCTGAGGGTTAGGAATCTGATAGCTGCTTATTTGGGGGTTCTAGCTCAGGAACTCAACAAAATTGCTGTCATCTGGTGCTGACTTGACTAAGGCTGCTGTTTCAACTCTCTCATGGTGGCTCATTTGTGTGTAGGCAGCTCAAAACATGGCTTCCTCAGAAAACATTAGGAGAGACAGACAGATACCTCAGACCCAAGATGGACACCTCTACCTTTTTCATAGCCTATTCTCAGAGAAGACATGCTAATACTTCTGCCTTATTCTGCAGGTTACACAGACCAGTCCTGGCACACTACTGAGAGGGGGACTATATACAAGGTGTAGTTGCCAAGAGATAGAGACCATTCAGACCAAACAGGGTTTCCTTATAAAACCATTTATTTTATTTGGTTAAGTGTAGCTGAGTCAGATAATGCAGTCATAAAATCTGCTCCCTTGGGCATGGGTAACTAGCAATAGTAGACTGAAAATGAATGACAGCGTCACTGGTCAACCCTTTTAGGTTGTAGAACTCCCTCCCCTGGTTGCCTCAGGACACCTCAGATATAACAGAGATTTTAATCTCTATTTCAAAAATCAGTGAAGCTGTATAAGCAAGCTCTAATATTTTCTTTCCACAACCTTTGCTTTTGCTAACACCCTCTGAAGTCTGTCCTCTCTGCTTTTGAAGCCATTGCTCTTGACTACCTAGACAGCTTCAAAGCCTAGATTTCTAGTACAGCCTAGATTAGACTTTTACTGTTCTTTTACTGTTTACTTGCTTAAATTTTCTTGAAATGTGCCCGTTTTTGTTTGACTCTGTTTCATTTCTACATTTTTTTTCTTATCTTCATGCCAGATGTTGCTTGTTGGAGAGATGGTGGTAAATCTGCTGGTTCACCTTTAACATCTGACCAAGATGAAAAGCCTGGCCAGGATGAAAGCACAACTGGAACATCAGAGCAAAATGATATTCTTAAAGTGGTAGAAAAGAGAATAGCTTGTGGTCCCCCACAGGCTAAACTGAATGGACAACAGCCTGCCCTTGCTTCCCAATACAGAGCTATGATGCCTCCTTACGTGAGTATTGTTATATCAGCAAGTGGTTAGATGTTTTTGATCTGGACTTCAAGGAAAGAATTGGAATGATAAAACGTTTAGGTCTTTATTTTCATTAATATATAACTAAAAATTAACATCTTCTTTGATTATGAATTTAGGATCAAATCACAGAAAGTATCAGTAGTACCTCTGTTTTTATCCTTAATAGACATCATAGATATTTTTGTATCACATTACATTGTTTTTAGGTATTGCAAGTATTGTTTGTACCCGGCATTGCTTCAAAATTGTTATTAGTGTTATTTAGTGAAACACATACATTATTCTATCACAAACTTTTTTAAAAATATTGTGGTAAAAATAGAATTTTAGTGTAATTTTTATAACTTAATATAACTCTTTTTAATGATGCATTTAAAAACATACCTGCCTTAATTACAAAGATTTTATTAGTTAACCTTTTAATTTTTTTTTAACTTTTCATCATGGAATCCTTTTTCTTTTCATTTTTTTTTGGCCACACTTGCAGCATGCGGAAGTTCCCTAGCCAGGGACTGAACCAGAGCCACAGCAGTGACCCAAGCTACTGCAGTAACAGCACCAGATCCTTAACCCACTCTGCCACAAGGGGACTCCTATTATGGAATATTTTTTTTTTTTTTTTTTGCCTTTTGTCATTTTATGGCTGCACCCGCGGCACGTGGAGGTTCCCAGGCTAGGGGTCTAATCGGAGCTGTAGCCACTGGCCTGCGCCGCAGCCACAGCAACGCAGGATCCGAGCCGCATCTGCAACCTACACCACAGCTCACGGCAACGCCGGATCGTTAACCCACTGAGCAAGGGCAGGGATCGAACCCGCAACCTCATGGTTCCTAGTCGGATTCGTTAACCACTGCGCC
>PVHT020000175.1:6280085-6377266 GCA_004024745.2 Catagonus wagneri
GCTAGGGGTCTAATCGGAGCTGTAGCCACTGGCCTGCGCCGCAGCCACAGCAACGCAGGATCCGAGCCGCATCTGCAACCTACACCACAGCTCACGGCAACGCCGGATCGTTAACCCACTGAGCAAGGGCAGGGATCGAACCCGCAACCTCATGGTTCCTAGTCGGATTCGTTAACCACTGCGCCACGACGGGAACTCCCCTATTATGGAATATTTTTAATATTTGCAAGAATAGAAACCTACTTCCTCCCATGTCTGCCATACTTCTTTGACAGTATCAATTTGCGGTCCACCTTGTTTCACCTTTTTTCCACCACCTGGGATTACTAAACAAAATCTAGATATGTCATCTCATCCATATATATTTTAGGTTGTATTTTACAATATAAAAACTAGAGGGAAAGTGCACATGGCATTATCACACCTAAAAAGAAAATTCTCTTTAAAATACCAAGTCAGTATTCCATTTTCATAACCTCTATTCTTTGCAGAAGACCATTAATCTCAAAGGGAGGAACAGTGTAGTTCATATATTTGTGTTTCTTATGACTTAACTCCTAAGTATTCAAGCTCTAACTATCCATGTTTTCTGTTGTTGTGTTGTTAAATTATCAAATATAGTTACTTGTTAGTAATTTTCTTAAAAAATCAGGGTTTATGATAAAAATCAGTCTTATATGCTGAGGTCAGCCTTGGATAATGATTTCCATCCAACTGCTTGTCTCCTAGTAATTTTCACATTGTGCTTCCAATGGCCCCTGAATTTCCAGGTATAGGAGTCAGATGGGTAAGGGGAGATAAGAGGGAGACCAGGTAAGCTTTGTTCCCAATTTCATCAGTGAATTCAGTTGAAGTGTTTCAGTAATTAGCAAAAACAAAAACATTAAAACCATTATTTTATAGTGAAGACTTATAGTTGTTTCTATAATTAATTTTGTGGCAAATCCCAAATCTTAAACATTTAATATCACACAGAATTAATGCCTGTGCCTGACTAATCAGTGGAAGGATATAATGCAACTTAACCTATGAACATTTGCCTCCAATAGTGTATTTGCTAACTTCAGTGTAGAAATGTGATGCAACCAAAAATCCTCCAGAGAATTTCTCAAAAAGCTTCCCCAGTTGAGTTTTAGCTGCTGCTCCAACCCTACCTAGAAATGTCTTTTAATACAATCATATAAATAAAGCCTTTCTTCAAGTATGAAGTAATTTCCTCATCTGACAGTTACTTTTTTTAAAAGAAAAACTAGTCTATTTCAGGATATAAATTATGTACTTAATGTCATATATTTTCATATTTTTTTAAAAATATAATTTAACCTGGATATAAGCAAATAGTAAATAACCAAGCACTATTTGACATTTCTACCCTTCCAAATCATAGGATGAATCCCTTGGCATTATTATTTGTCTTCATAATGTCTTACAAATTCTCCTAAATTCAGCTTCTCAAAACCATCTTCCCATAGAGAGCATCATCTTTGGTCCACCTGTATATAATTACTAACTGTTCAGTAACTGGACTCAGAATATACCTGTGCCCTACTCATAGAACATCTCCCAATTAGCTCCCACCCACCTCCTTCAGCTGCTTTAGGTTATGGACTATCCTTTATTCTGAACTGAGTTCCTGTTTACCAACAAATCTGCTTTCACTTAATCTACTTCTGCATTGGGATGAAGTCTCACATTATTTCCTTTCAAATATTTGAATTTGGTTAAGAAAACTTTCCGGTTTCCTGGGGTGCAGGCATGTTGACCTTTTTAGTTTTTCATTTTAATATAGTCTTTTAAAAAATGTAACTTCGTTAATGGGATAACAGGTTCTTAATATGAGGTGTCCTAGTGATTACCTCTATTTGTAATGACTTGGTGGAAAAGTAGTCTTACAAATGGCTTGTTATCGAGGGTCATCTATTTGTAGATATATATATATATATCTATACCAGCAGGTAAAATTAGTTATTTTAATTATTTCTGTAAATTATAATTTCAGGAGTAGCATGACCTTTTTTTAAAAAAAATAACTGAGTAGCTAAATTTATCAATTTTTGTTTCCTTTGTTCAGATGTTTCAGCAGTATCCAAGGATGGCCTATCCTCCTCTTCATGGTCCCATGAGGTTTCCACCTTCTTTATCTGAAACAAACAAGTAAGAATATTAAATGATTAAAGTTTGCAAGGTGTATAAATGCTCCTTAAGATTTTCTGGAGGTTGAGTGTGTTTCGGTGATATATTTCTGTCCTCAAGGTACAGTTGCCATGAACAAGTAACTGACTGACCTTTATAAGACAGAACAGAAATATTATATTCTTCTAAAACTTTAAATCAATTACATAAAATGATGAAAACTGAAAATTGTGGTTTTAAAAAAATAGATGACACTTGCTTATCCCTTCTTCTTCCATGATGTTGATAATCCCCCCATATTTTTTTTTTAAATCTAAGACTTGAGCATTCTCTTGAATGACATCTGCATAAGAAGTGTATTGTATAGTCTTAAATTTATGTGTTAATTTTATGTCTCTTTGTACACAAATCAGGTGCAAAATAATTTGTATGTCATGCTCTAGGACGTACCAATGTTGAATTGAAATGAACCAAATTCCAGTCTTTTAATATTGTCCTAATTTGGTATCATTAAAACTTAATATCCTTTTCCTTTATAACCTGTCATAGAGGGCTTCGAGGAAGAGGACCGCCTCCTTCATGGGCCTCTGAGCCTGAACGCCCCTCCATCCTTAGTGCATCAGAACTGAAGGAGCTTGATAAATTTGATAACCTAGATGCTGAAGCTGATGAAGGTTGGGCAGGTAAGAGGCAAAGTTAATTAAGCACTTTTAATTTTTAGATGCTTTGAAATAGACAATCTGAGTTCTCCTCAATTTAACAGGTGCTCAGATGGAAGTAGATTATACAGAACAGCTAAATTTCAGTGATGATGATGAGCAAGGAAGTACTAGTCCTAAAGAGAACAGCAGGTAAGTTGTGATGTCTTGTACTAATAATAGCGTGAATTGATTAATGATACAACACGAGCCATTTATGCAAAAAGCTTCATTAATAGGTATTTGCTCCCTACTTAGAGAATTTCTACATTCTACTCCAAAGGACTTTCACTGAGTAGGAAGGCAATTAATGAACCACCTTTCTTAAAAGTACAGATAATCTGGAGTTTCCATCGTGGCGTAGCAGAAATGAATCCAACTAGGAACATGAGGTTGCGGGTTCGAACTCTGGCCTCTCTCAGTGGGGTAAGGATCTGGCATTGCTGTGAGCTGTGGTGTAGATCACAGACTTCGCTCGGATCCCGCATTGCTGTGGCCGTGGTGTATGCCGGCAGCTGTAGCTCCAATTCGACCCCTAGCCTGGGAACCTCCATATGCTGCAGGTGCGGCCCTAAAAAGCAAAAAAAAAACTGCAGATAATCCAAGAATTAAGTGTTTGATGTTTCTGAAGAAAGTACATGTATTTAAAAGGAAGATAACTTAGGTGTTTGTCATCTAATTTGAGATATTTTGAGAGATAGTGTCAAGGACCATTTAAAACTTGTTGCTTGCTTGACCTGATTCATATTTACAAAATTGGAGAAAAATTATTTGGGTTTCAATAGCTGCTTCAAGTCTTTCAGTTTCTTAAACTTAGCAAGGAGCAATAAGGTCTTGGAAAACGGGAGCTTTTCCTCTTTTTTTGGAATATAGGAGCATCAGGGTCAAGAATATATGGGTTACGGAACATAAAAGTTGGGCTCTTAAAATACACAGGAGTTTGTTTGCACACATTGGTATAGCTTTTCAGCCATGATGTTATAATACAGTGTTTCATTATTAGTTGTGAGATTCCTGTTATGTATTGTGACTTCAAGTACCTTAGTTTGATTTCTCTTTTTCATTAATCAGAAATAATTAACTATCTGGAATATTACTCAGTTCCATTCAGATGAGAGTTTGGGCAGGGGGAATAATAGAAGATGGTGGAATCATATTGTATGTCAGGTGTGAGTGTCCATATTTGACAAGTGATATATTGCATATTATATCTTGTGATAATCTGGCCAACTCCGGTCCCCATCACATTATAAATATGTAGCATGTATTTCTGGAATGAATAAATTAGCACTTCTACGTTACAAAATCATCTCATTCCTTGTTACATTGCCTCCCACTACCCTGAAAGTAATGTCTTTTTTACATTGAGAAATGTGTTTTCTATGGTATGGTCTGTCCACTGTACTTTTTATTTCACCTGGATTTTGATTCTTCAGTGAGGATCAACAGTCAAAAGGCACTGAAAACCGAAAAGAAGCAGATGAAGTTTACAACACTAAGTCATCTTCTCAGAATCCTGCCCAGCCACCTGTAGCAAAAGGTCCCTATGGGAAAGGACCTCCGTTTAATCAGGTTTGTTGGACTCATGGAGATCTTTGTCACTATAGACAGATGACAAAGATGAATTAATCTCATAATCATAGAGTTGGAAAAAGACTTGAGAAAAGGGAAATATATGTTTTTTCTTAAATAACGCTAGATCTAAGCCATAGTTTCATTGCATGCTATCAGGAATGCATCAATGCAGTGATGAATGATCAGTACAATGAAAACTAAAGTTTCACTTTTCCACCCTTAAAACTGCTTCCTTATTGTCAGAGTAGGGGGATAAATTGTTTTTCCAAACTAACTTAGCTACAGTGCTTTATGATTTACTGATGTTTTCTACATCCTAGTTAATATTCACCTGTGAAACTGTATGCTGAGTAGGGAAATCACACTAGCAAGTAGGAAAATCTATGAAGTCTGAGCCATTTTGAAGAATGTTGTTTAAAAAGGGAAGTATGTGGACAACAGATACACTGATTCGACTTCTAAGATGTAGCAAGAACTGCCTTGCCAAGTGAAAATTAAAAAGGGCTATCTTCCAAGCATCACTTAATTCATAGTATTCTTAGCATGTATTGGTTGAATTCATACAAAACAGAGCAGTTGGTGCCTTCAGGGAGGTAAAAGTAAGTAGCAAGCAGTCTCAATGAAAAGAAAATGGGAGAAAAAACTAGCAAGCATTACAGTATGAGAAGTACTATGATAGAGTGCACGTAGTTCTTAGAAAATTCTGTGTAAAAGATTTCACAGAAAACTTGATACTTGAACTGGGAATTAACCAGTAAAGAAAGAAAAGAGAGTGATTATAAGCAATGGAAGGAAACATGATGAGAACAGAAAAGTATGGGGGAAGCATGGCCCAGTCAAGACGTCCCCAGTAGTTTGTAGTTTGATATGGGAGAGGAGTAAGAAGAGAGCTGTGTAAGAACTAGTAGTTATTACCTCTTGTATACTGTACAAGGAAGTTTGAATTTTATTCTTAAGACATTGTTTCGCCATTGGAAAATAAATTTGTGAATTCTGAAAAAGGATTTTTAAAGTAATTTTTAAAATCTGTGTTTTATGTCACATAAAAGTCACAAAGACTTTTAACTTTTGGCATAATGGGGAATGATAAAAAAATAGAGGAATATCATAGACTGTATCGTGATATTTTGATTTGTGTGTGTGTCACTGATACACATGTTAACAAGTGAGTATTGCACATGTAATATCTCTTTCCACTGTTTTAGATGTTTCTTTTCTTTATCTAAACCTCACAGGTTTGGGAGTTCCCGTCGTGGTTCAGTGGTTAACGAATCTAAGAACCATGAGGTTGAGGGTTCGATCCCTGGCCTTGCCCAGTGGGTTAAGGATCCGGCGTTGCCATGAGCTGTGGTGTAGGTTGCAGATGCAGCTCGGATCCCGCATTGCTTTGGCTGTGGCAAAGGCTGGCAGCTACAGCTCCTGTTAGACCCCTAGCCTGGGAACCTCCATATGCCGCATATGCCTAGATAAGGCAAAAAGACAAAAAGAAACAAACCTCACAGGTTTAATTTGCCATTAGAAAAAAAATTCTATAGAAAGAAATGCGCTTACATAAATAAAAATTTGAAATTAGAGGCATACTTTTCTACATCCAAATTACCTGAGCAAAAATTCCAGAATTTGTACAGTTGAGATTCTACTCTTAATAAAGTTAACTTGAGGTTGTAACCTTATTGAAATGGCTGAGAAATTCTATATATAGAATGTAAAGTTAGCTTGCAGTGACTAGTATACTTTTATTTAAAAAGAGGTTAAAGATTTTTATTTTTTACAGTCTTTTGGTCTTTCTTAAAAGCAGTACATTTAGAAATATTTCAGTTAGATGTTTTTCAATCTTATTTTGTAAATACCCTGTTTTAATAATAGGATCGTGGACCATCTTCACACTTGCCACCACCTCCAAAGTTGCTTGCACAGCAGGTAAATCTTAACTAAATTCTTGTTAATGGTCTATATGTATTGTTCACTCTGTTTGTTTTAATGGAAAAGTTCTGTGTATGTTTCTTATTTATAATCTTTATGAAACAATTGGTGAGTTGACCTTGTAGCTCCTGGATGCCTTTCTCTTTTGCCTGTCCCTCTTCCTTCTCAGGTGATGATCATGCTCTTAATTTTTCTAAAAAAATAAGCGCCTTTTCTTCCCATTTCAGTAGGCTTCCTGTTCTGACTTTTTCCTGTTGTTCTTGCTCCTGAGGACAACCCTTCTTCTTGTTCCCTGGATCCCATGTTCTGTCATGTACTAATAACATTATTTCTCATCTCTAAAAAAATGTTTAAAACACAACACTTCAGAGTTCCCGTTGTGGCTCAGTGGTTAATGAATCCGACTAGGAACCATGAGGTTCGAGTTCGATCCCTGGCCTTGCTCAGTGGGTTAAGGATCCGGCGTTGCCATGAGCTGTGGTGTATGTTGTAGACGCGGCTCGGATCCCGCGTTGCTGTGGCTGTGGCGAAGGCCGGCAGCTACAGCTCCTGTTAGACCCCTAGCCTGGGAACCTCCATATGCCACAGGTGCGGCCCTGGGTAAGGCAAAAAGACAAAAAAAAAAAAAACACAACACTTCTTTAACTTCCACTACCTTCCACCCCCTGCAGTGTCTTTCTTATATCCCTGTTCCCCTTCATAGCAACATTGTTTTAGTGAGCTGTTTATACTTACTACCTTCACTTTCTCATTAACCATCTTCAGTTATACTTTCATCTCCCACTATACCTCTGAAACTGTTATTATCAAGATTAATAATGACAGTTCCATCTTGCCGGATACAGTTCTCTTGTCTTCATTTACTTCATCTGGGTAACAGTTGACATAGTTAATCTCTTCATCCCTCTATCCTTCTTAAAACACTTTAAAAACTTGCTTTTGAGACATCACACTATTTTGTAATCTTTCTTAAATTTATACTCCTTCTGGACCTCCTGTCTTGACCTCTGGGTCATCTGGTACCACTCAGTGTGTATCTCGAGACTTTAAAACTGTATCCTGACTTCCAAAGTTGTATATTCAACAAATCAGCTCAGCATTTCCACTTGGATTCTGATAGATATCCGACAATTAATATGTCCAAACCATAACAACCCCCAACTCCCACACTTAGTTCTGTTACTTTCTTCCTCTGTCTTCCCTGTCTTAGATAATGACATTGCCCAGGTTAAACCTGAAAGTGACTCTTTTTTTTTTTTTTTTTTTTAAGCTTTTTAGGGCCGCAGCTGCGGCATATGGAAGTTCCCAGGCTAGGAGTCAAATTGGAGTCACAGCTGCCATCCTACTCCACAGCCACAGCAATGCAAGATCCAAGCCACATCTGCGACCTACACCATAGCTCATGGCAACAACAGATCCCTGACCCAGTTAGTGAGGTGGGGGATCGAACATGCATCCTCATGGATACTAGTCAGATTCATTTCCACTGTGCCACAGCGGGAACTCCCTGAGAGTCACTCTCAACCTTTCTTTTTTTACCTTATATCCAACCTAGTCTATCAACAAATGATGTTACCTCTACCTTTAGAATATATTCCTTCACTGAATTCTTACTGTCTGCTCACCAACATCATACCTCTATCCCAAATTCTCCTTAATAGTAGTATAACTTCTAAAAATAGATATAAATATATTAGATCAGTTATTCCTTGGTCAGGTTCTTTTTATGGTCTTTAAGGTCTCTATTTATTTCATCTTTTCTCCCTCTTTGTTCTTGCCACACAAGCTTTATTGCCATTGTCTTTATTTTACCCTCCAAGACATTTTATTTGCTGTTTTCTCTGAAAAGAAGAGTTTACCTGAGGTTCTTCCTGTGATCAAAATTTTTGTTAGGATATTAACCACTTCATAGGCCTTCCCTGAACACTCTACTCTGGTAGGTGCACATACTATAACTACCATCATCATCTCCACCAGTCACTTTCCTTTTAATGACTGATGTTCTTTATAGCATTTCTGTACTCATGCAAGCTAAAACTAAAACATCTAGCAGAGGAATTTCCTTTGTGGTACAGTGGGTTAATGATCCAGCTCATCTCTGTGGAGGCACCAGCTTGATTCCTGGCCCAGCACAGTAGGTTAAGGATCCAGCATTGCTGTAGTAGCTGTGGCATTGGTCACAGCTCCGGTTAGGATTTGATCCCTAGCCTGGGAACTTCCATATGCTGTGGGTGTGGCCAAAAAAGAAAAAAAAAACTATCAGAAAATGTAGAAGTAAGCATGAATTTGGGCCAATAGAAGTGTCTTAGATAAGACAAAAAAGGCAGGAATTAGAAAATAGAAATCAGTGAGTTGGACTTTGAAAAATGACAATTTGTATTGGGATTATCTAAGTATATTTAAAAACCCTTACAACTCAATAATAAAACAGAAAGCCCAAAAAAGGATATGAACATTCATTTCATAAAATAGGTATGTAAATGGCCAATAAAGACGTGAAAAGATGTTGAGTATCTTTTAGTCACCAGGAACGTACAAACTAAAACCACATTGAAATGTCTTACACAGCCAAAATTTAAAAAAGGCCAATGACACAAAATTTGATGAGGATATAGAGCAAGTAACACCCTCATACATTGCTACCTGGCGCTCCAAAACTTTGTAATCACTTTGGAAAACATTTGGCAGTTTCTTATAAAATGAAACACATACTTACCACATGACTCGGCAGTTCCACTCCTAGATGTTCATCCACTCCTAGGTGTAAATAAAAACATATATTTACACAAAGATTTAGGCATGAATGCCCATAGCTGTTTTATTCCTAATTTAAAAAGTAGGAGTAGGAGTTTCCGTTGTGGCTCAGGGGGCTAGTAACCTGACTGGTATCCATGAACATCTGGGTTTGATCCATGGCCTTCCTTAGGGGGTTGAGGATCCGGCATTGCTCTGAGCTGTGGTGTAGGTCGCAGGCGCAGCTTGGATCCCGTGTTCTATGGCTGTAGAGTAGGTGGGCAGCTGCAGCTCCAGTTTGACCCTGAGCCTACGACTTCCATATGCCACAGGTGTGGCTCTTTAAAAAAAAAAGAGAAAGAAGTAATTTGTATGTCCATTCACAGATGAAACAGTATGCCTGTGATGGAATGCTATCAAGCAGTAGAATGTAGCAAACTATCTCTATATACAGTAACCCCAAAAGTATTACTCTAGTGGGTTAAGGATCTGGCATTGTCACTGCAGTGGCTCGGGTCACTGCTGTATCATGGGTTAGATCCCAGGCCCGAGAACTTCCACATGCTGCAGGCACAGCCAAAAAAAAAAAAAAGAAAAGGAGCTATTACCCTGAACACAAGAAGCCAGACACAAAAGAGAATATAACTTGATGTATCCATTTATATGAAATTCTCAGAAAGGCAAAACTATATTGTCAGAAGTAGATAACTAGGAGTTGCCTGGTGGCACGACGGGTTAAGGATCTGGTGTTGTTACTGCTATGTTGCAGGTTAGATCCCTGACCACAGAACTTCCACACACCAAAAAAAAAAACCAAAAAAGGAGATCACTAGTTGGCTGGGGTCAGGGATTCAAGCAGAGGACTGATGAACATGCTCTATATGCTGATTGGGGCAGTAGTTACATGAGGGTGTCATTAGGCCAAACTCATCAGATTATATAGTTAGAATATAAGCATCACATTTTATATAAATTATATTTGAAATTGATTTTTTGTTTTAAATGCTTTCTCTGTGAGTTTACAGCATAAATTGCATACATGTGTATACTTACTTGTTTTGCCACTTATCTTTGAGCTATAGATAAGTAACTGAACCCCAGAGAGATTAAGCAGCTTTCCTGATAAATGGTAGAGTCTGGATTCATGGTTTTTGTTTTTGTTTGTTTGGTATTCAGTCCAGTGTTTTCATCATCATTATTTTCTCTTTGTAAGAATGCTGACTAGTTACATGGTTTCATCCTAGTAGCTTTTAAAATATATACATTATATCTTAAAATATAATGTATATATATATTTTATTTTATGGCTGCATTCTCAGCATATGGAAGTTCCCGGGATAGGAAATGAATTCAAGCCACAGCTGTGATCTGTGCCCATGCTATGGCAACACTGGATCCTTTAACCCAATGTCCCGGGCCGGGGATTGAAGCCACACCTCTTCGGTGACCCAAGCCTCTGCATTTGAATTCGTGCCACTGCACCACAGCAGAACTCTGAAAACCAGTATTTTTGAAACAGATTTTTGAAACCAGTATTTTTGAAACAGATTTTTCAGTTCCTTGATGTTTCATCTTTTCATATGCTTTTCCTATTCTGCTTGTATGTGCATAGTTGCCATGATTTCAGACTTTGTAGTACTAATTGTTTTGGAACATATTAATTGAAAATTAGGAGTTCCCATTGTGGCGTAACGGAAACAAATCAGACTAGTATCCATGAGGATGCGGGTTGATCCCTGGACTCGCTGAGTGGGTCAGGGATCCAGCGTTAACCATGAGCTGTGGTATAGGGAGCTCCCCCCCCCCAAAAAAAAATGTAAATGATTGAATCTCAGTCTGTCAGATGATTCTGATACTCAACAAAGGGATCTAGCTATGCCTTTCTGGATTTTTCAGTTTAAAGCTAGAATTCTCTCCATAGGCTGATTTCTAGGAAATTTTTTCTCCTCGAAGGTGGCAGCAGCAGCGTTTCCATCTCTTTCACATAGCTTCTTTGTGTGCTCTTTCCTTGTAACTGTACCTCAGTCTTCTTAGCATTTTCACACGGTGCCATGTTACATCTTTATGGACTCTTCTCTTTCTGTAGGCATCCCATCTCTGGCAGTTCCTGCTAAAGCATTCACACTCTAAATTTCCTTTGTCTCTAAATTTGGATTTTGAAATTCACGTTATGACAGTCTGTTTTACTTAATGGATATCGAGTGAGCAGTAATGTTTGGCATAATAAATAGGTGCATACATGCTCTGTAAGTATTAGGTGATTGGATTAATTATTCTGGAAAACTAGATTTACTGTTTTCCCCATCTTGTTACTTGTTTGCGTTTTAATGTGTTTGGTTTTTGGGTTTTTTTTTGCTTTTTTAGGGCCTCACCCGTAGCATATGGAAGTTTCCATAGTAGGCATCTAATTGGAGCTACAACTGCCGGCCTACACCACAGCCACAGCAACACCAAATCTGAGCCACATCTGTGACCCACACCACAGCTCTCGGTGACACCAGATCCTTAACCCACTGAGTGAGGCCAGGGATCGAACCCACGACTTCATGGTTCCTAGTTGGATTCATTTCCGGTGTGCCACAATAGGAACTCCTTGAGGAAAATTTTGATGTTTTGTGGAGAATTTACCTCCCTCTCCACATCTATGATATGTTCAGTGTTGTCGTATTTATCTGATAATTTATCTTAATGTTTTAGCATCCTCCACCAGACCGACAGGCTGTACCTGGAAGACCAGGCCCTTTCCCCCCCAAGCAGCAGGTTCCAGATGAAGATGAAATATGGAAGCAAAGAAGAAGACAGCAGTCAGAACTTTCTGCAGCAGTGGAACGTGCTCGTAAACGGCGTGAAGAGGAAGAGCGAAGAATGGAAGAACAGAGGAAAGCAGCATGTGCAGAGAAACTGAAACGATTGGATGAAAAGCTTGGCATAGTGGACAAACAACCCTCTCCAGAGGAAATTAGAGAAAGGGAGCGAGAAAAAGAAAGAGAAAAAGAACGAGAGCGTGAGAAAGAACTTGAAAAAGAACAAGAACGGGAGCGAGAGAAGGAGAGGGAAAAAGAAAGGGAAAGACAACAGGAGAAAGAAAAAGAACTGGAGCGAGAGCAGGAAAAACAGAGAGAAATGGAGAAGGAAAGAAAGCAAGAAAAAGAGAAAGAAGTAGAACGGCAGCAAGAAAAGGAAAAAGAACTGCAGATGATGAAAGAACAGGAAAAGGAATGTGAATTGGAGAAGAAAGAAAGTTCGGAGAAAGTGGAAGAAAAAACTGAACACAGAGAACCTACTTTAGAGCCTATGGTAGAAAAACCAGAAAGTGAAAACAGCTGTAATAAAGGTATGATAGTTTTGTTTGTTCTTCCATAAGCTTTACAGAAGGCTTCATATTACTTGTAGTGTGGATGTTGGATGTTTGTGTATTTTTAACATACATAATCCAAATAAAAGTGGTGTATTTTGGGTAGAAGTTGAATTTTATTGAATACTTTAATATATGTTTATAATTTTTGTTATGATAAAGTACATGTAAACACAGAATTTTAGCATCTTAACCATTTTTAGGTATTAAAAACAGTCATAATGAACCATCACTACCATAATCTCCAGAACTCTTTTCATCTTGTGGAATTGAAATTCTGTACCCATTAGACAACAGCTCTTCCCCAGCCCCTGGCTAGTGATTCTACTTTCCTTCTGTATGATTTTGACTATTCTCAGTACCTCATGGAAGTAGAATCATACAGTATTTTTCTTTTTGTAACTGGCTTTATTTCACATAGCATAATGGCCTCAAGTTTCATACATACCTGCAGAATTTCCATGTTTTTTAGGGCTGATAATTCACATATATATACATATATATACCCACCACATTTTGCTTGCCCAAACTGTTGATGGACACTTGGGTTGAGTTCATGTTTTACCTATTTTGAATAGTACCGAAGTGATTGAGAGTGTACGAGTATCTCTAGACCCTGCTTTCTTTTGAGTACAGACATGTCTTAAGAGATGTTGAAGGTTTGGTTCCCGACCACTGCAGTAAAGCAGATATGGCAATAAAGCGAGTCACATGATTCTTTTGGTTTCCTAGTGCATATAAAAGTTTATACTATTCTGTAGACTATTAAATATGCAGTAGCATTCTGTCTAAAAAAAATATGTATATCCTGTTTATATATACCTTAACCTAAAAATACTTTATTGCTAAATGCTAACCATCACTGAGCTTTCATTGAGTCATGATATTTTTGTTCATGGACGGGAGAATGTTTCTTCAGTTTTGATGGCTGCTGACCGAGCAGGGTGGTGGTTGCTGAGGTTTGAACTGGCTGTGGCAATTTCTTTTTTTTTTTTTTTGTCTTTTTGCCTTTTTGTAAAGCTGCACCCGCGGCATGTGGAGATGCCCAGGCTAGGGGAATTGTTATAGCTGCCAGCCTTCACCACAGCCACAGCAACGCGGGATCCAAGCCGTGTCTGCAACCTTCACCACAGCTCACGGCAACGCCGGATCCTTAACCCACTGAGCAAGGCCAGGGATTGAACCCGCAACCTCATGGTTCCTAGTTGGATTCGTTAACCACTGAGCCACGAAGGGAACTCCTGTGGCGATTTCTTAAAATGAGACAACAATGGATTAATTAACATCATTAATTTTGATGATCATATTATTTTCCTTTCATTCTGTCAGTGTGTTCTATATATTGATTGATTTTTGAATGTTGAACCATCCTTGCATATCCCCGAAATATATCCCACTTGGTAATGGTGTATAATCCTTTCAGTTTACTGCTAAATTCTGTTTTCTAGTATTTTGTTGAGAATTTTTGCATCAATATTCATGAGATATATTATTCCATAATTTTCTTACAGTTATTATGTGTATAAATATTTATAATTGTATCTTTCTGTGTTGAATCTTTTATTAGTATCTGATTATTTTCTTTGTCTCTTGTAACTTTTTTGATTTAGAGTCAATTTTGTCTGATATAGTATAGCCACCTTCTTCTCTTTTGGTTTTTATTTCCATGGACTGTCTTTGTCTATCTTTTAATTTTCAATCTGTTTGCAACTTTGGCTCTAAGATATCTATAGATATCGTACAGTCAGGTGACTTTAAATTCTATTCAACCTGCAGAATCGTATTAGCTTCATAGTTGGCAGATGCTGATTCTTCTACTCTTTTTCTGATTCCATGACATTTAACCAAATAAAATATTATTTGTTCATGTGTGTTAATACCTCTAAAACTTAAGTTGCATAGAGCTTAATGGGAATTTTAGATCGTCAGAATTAAATGAGTACACTGAGTTCATAATTTTATATATTTTTTCTACCCGTTTCAACATAGTATCATTGATATGCCTTTCAAAAAAAGCCCTTTCCAGCTCTAATCAACTTTTTTGTTCTTCCTTAATTTGGCTTATAAACTGTAATAAAACTTTGCTCCCAGAGTTCCTGCTGTGGCTCTGTGGATTAAGGACCTGACACTGTCTCTGAGAATGTGGGTTCTATGCCTGGCCTTGTTCAGTGGGTTCAGGATCCAGTGTTGCCGTGGCTATGGTGTTAGGCCTCAGCTGCAGCTGGGATTCAACCCCCTAACGCAGGAACTTCCATATATGTTACAGGTGCAGCTGTAAAAAAAGAAAAGAAAACTCTAAACTTATAAAGTTGTCTTAATGAATAGCTTGCATTAATAGTGATTTAAAATAGAAATATGGAGTTCCCGTCGTGGCTCAGTGGTTAACGAATTCGACTAGGAGCCATGAGGTTGCGGGTTCGATTCCTGGCCTACCTCAGAGGGTTAAGGATCCAGCGTTGCCGTGACTGTGGTGTAGGTTGCAGATGCAGTTTGGATCCCGCATTGCTGTGGCTGTGGCGTGGGCCGGAGGCTACAGCTCCAATTAGACCCCTAGCCTGGGAACCTCCATATGCCGCGAGTGTGGCCCTAGAAAAGGCAAGAAGACAAAAAAAAAGAGAAAAAAAAGAAATAGTTTTATTTCAATGTATTTTCTATTGGGGAAATTTTTTGGACCTCAAAATCCATGCTCTTTCTGTAAAACCTTGCTGATTGAAATTATAAAGCTATTTAAAATTTTGCTTCAAGTTTTTATTTACATTCTGGGTTATTTTTGAACTTGGTCCTTAATGTAATTTTAAAAAGAGTTAAAAAAAAATAAGATACAGCCAATGTAGATTATTTGTTTAGTTTATATTAAGCATTCTAAAGCTAGATACTGATAATGGCCTTTTATTATACATCATAAGCGCTTTGCTCAAAACACTCAAAACCGTAAAGTAAAATTCTCACCGCAGAAGTGGAAAACATTGGTATACTTTAAAACTGATGAATTCTGAAAGAGAACAACCTTAGGGAATCTCATTCACAATTAATGAGAAAGGACCGTGGATTAGACATAGGAAATTGGAGTTCCCTTAGTGGCTCAGCGGAAATGAATCTGACTAGCATCAATGAGGATGCAATTTCGATCCCTGGCCTTGCCCAGTGGGTTAAGGATCTGGCATTGCCATGAACTGTGGTGTAGGTTGCAGACATGGCTTGGATCTAGCAGTGCTGTCCTGTGATATAGGCCAGTGGCTACAGCGCTGTTTGGACCCCTAGCCTGGGAACCTCTATATGCCGCAGGTGTGGCCCTAAAAAGCAAAAAAAAAAAAAAGAGAGAGAGAAATAAGGAAATTCGGTTTAGTCCTAGTTCTGCTAATTAATACACTCATTGATCCTGATTGATTAATTTAAATGTGATGACCATATGTGCATAAATTAATTCTGGTTTTGTTTTTAATAATCATGTTTTAGTGGCATTTTTAACTCAGTACATTTTATTATATTTATAATTGTATAACCATCATCACTTTAGTGACACCTTTATTTTCATTCACATTTTATGTCTTCTGATGGCAGTTTAATTTAAACTAGGTTTATCAGTGAGATTTACTTTTGATTTTTAAGCGTTTCACCTACTTGGCTCTTTTCACTCCACGATTTTATTTATTACAATATTCTTAATATTGAATTTAATACAGACAAAATGTGATTCGTGATTCTTTACTGCATTGTTTTACATTGGCATTACATTAGATTTCTTTTTAAAAATCCAGCCCTAGGGAGTTCCCATCGTGGCGCAGTGGTTAATGAATCCGACTAGAAACAATGAGGTTGTGTGTTCGATCCCTGGCCTTGCTCAGCGGGTTAAGATCCAGCGTTCCATATGCCATGGGTGTGGCCACAAAAGGGCAAAAAAGACAAAAAATAAATAAATAAAAATCCAACCCTAATTATCTAAACAAAAACTTTATGACATTCATGGCTTTGTAATTGTGACAGATGACATTTTCTAGAATGAATATAGCTCTATTTTTCTTTGAGATGAAAACTCTGGGTGTGTGTGTGTGTGTGTATAATGTATGTATGTATTTATTGCTTTTTAGTCCTGCACCCACAGAATATGGAGGTTCCCAGGCTAGGTGTCTAATTGGAGCTACAGCTGCCCGCCTACACCACAGCCACAATAATGCCAGATCTAAGCCCCGTCTGTGACACAGCAATGCCAGATCCAAGCCCCGACAGCTCACGGCAACACCAGATCCTTAACTCACTGAGAGAGGCTGGGGATCGAACCCGCAACCTCATGTTTACTAGTTGGATTCATTTCTGCTGCGCCACAACAGAAACTCTGAGTAATGATTTATATTTGAAGATAGCTAGTGATCAACCTGTTGTCATCATTAGTTTTCTTCATTAGTTTTCTTTATAGATAATCCCTTGACCAAAAAAATTTTTTAAATCAGTATATTTTATTTTTATTTTTGGCTTTTTAGGGCCGCACCCATGGCATATGGAGGTTCCCAGGCCAGGGGTCGAATCAGAGCTGCAGCTGTTGGCCTATGCCACAGCAACGCAGGATCCAAGCCGCGTCTGTGATCTATGCCACAGCTCATAGCAATGCCGGATCCTTAACCCACTGAGTAAGGCCAGGGACTAGTCGGATTTGTTTCTGCTCTGCCATAGCAGGAACTCCCAGTATGTTCTATTTTAAATATTTATAGATCATTTGTTTTTTTCATTTAAGCCCTAGTGAACCACAAGAAAATGTTGACAGTAGTGTTAATATTTACTGAAACATTGGAGTTCCCGTCGTGGCTCAGTGGTTAATGAAATCTGACTAGGAACCATGAGGTTGCGAGTTTAATCCCTGGCCTGGCTCAGTGTTTAACGAAATCCGACTAGGAACCATGAGGTTGCGGGTTCAGTCCCTGGCCTAGCTCAGTGGGTTAAGGATCCGGTATTGCTGTGAGCTGTGGTATAGGTTGCAGACGCAGCTTGGATCCCACGTTGCTGTGGTTCTGGCGTAGGCCGGCAGCTACAGCTTCTGTTAGACCCCTAGCCTGGAAACCTCCATATGCCGCTGGTGCAGCCCTCCGATAAGGCAAAAAAGACAAAAAAAAAATTTTACTGAAACAATGAAAAATAGGTAGTATTTGAAATGGTTTATTATAACAAAATATCAGATACAGACTTTTGTATGGTAAAGCATTTGGGCCTGTGATTTCTGTCTGTTAATGTAATATTACCTCATTGGTAATTACCACTGTCAGAATACAAAATGATGTTTTAAGAGTAATCAATCAATAATTTTACTCCAATAGGAACATCATTTATTTTATAAGTATCATAGATGAATATTATTATCTTTCACCTTGTCTTTGGGCAGAGGATGACCCAGTTTTCTCTAGACAAGATAGTAATCGCAGTGAAAAAGAGACCACTCAAGCAGCACATGAAACAGAACCAGAATCAGGGTCTCAGCCTCGGCCTGCTGTATTATCTGGCTATTTTAAACAGTTTCAGAAGTCTCTACCACCACGATTCCAGCGGCAGCAGGTAACAATAAAAACATTTTATCTTGTATGTGTGATTACAAAGGTCTGTTTTTCAGTAGCCTGAGAAATAATTTGACATAAAACTCAAAATACACAAAACACACAAATTTTCCCTGAAAAATTGCCCCCTTTTAAGTTAATAAAACATTTATTGAAATGGGTTTTACTGTGAACTTCTATGTCATTCCTTTTTTTTTTCCTCTGCCTCTTTAAAGAGACCATCTTCCTTTCTAGGAAATGGATTCTGTGGTGTAACTAATGAGTAATTAGTTGCTTAAGTCAAGTATAAGGCAAAATATTATAACTTTCTTTGTTCTTTTGTCTTGCCACCTCTCACTGTCAAGTGTATTTTAAATTCTTTTCCCTCCATGATTCAAAAAAGTGTATTTTCTGATATGATTAGTTACATTAATGTTTCACATGTCTCAAGATGTTGGATCCTTTTTTAAGGAACAGATGAAACAACAGCAGTGGCAGCAGCAGCAGCAGCAGCAAGGTGTACTTGCACAAACAGTTCCTTCCCAACCATCTAGTGGTGCTGTCCCTCCACCACCACACAGACCTCTTTACCAGCCCATGCAGCCTCACCCTCAGCATTTGGCCTCTATGGGTTTTGATCCAAGGTGGCTCATGATGCAGTCATATATGGATCCTCGAATGATATCAGGTAGACCAGCTATGGACATTCCACCCATTCATCCTGGTGAGTTGAAATTGGCATTGTCTCATGGCTCACTTGCACATGCACAATGAAAACAATGAAAAGTTTTTCATTTTCCCATGTTTTTAGTCTTAATCCTTTTGAGAGTTATAATTTAAGAAGAACTTAATAGGATCCTTAGATTTTTAGTCATAAAGTTATATATCTTCTTTCAGCACAGAGTAGTTAAATTCTAGACACTACCAATAGTGTGGTAAGACCAAAATGCTCTATTTTCTTTTTTACAAATATTATTTTAAATTTTTCAGATGGAAAAGTATGTACTATCTTAGTTATAATATCTATTATTCACTACATTGTTTTCATTATTTTAAGTGTTTCAGCATTTGAATTTTGTCCACGTTGTATATTACAGCTTTTCAACTTTTTCTGTCAATATACCGCTTGAATTTCCTGACAGGTTATCTAAAAACAAATAAATTAGCAGTCTTTATCAGAATAAATCCAGATAATCCATTAACAAAATGGTATAGAGGAAAATTTAGAGGTGATAAAAATGTGATCACACATCACATCTTTTTTTTTTTTGCCTTTTCTGGGGCCGCACTCATGGCATATGGAGGTTCCCAGGCTAGGGGTCTAATCGGAGCTGCAGCTGCCGGCCTACTCCAGAGCCACAGCAACGCCAGATCTGAGCCACATCTGCAACCTACACCACAGCTTATGGCAACGCCAGATCGTTAACCCACTGAGCAAGGCCAGGGATCGAACCCGCAACCTCATGGTTCCTAAGTCGGACTCGTTAACCACTGAGCCACGATGGGAACTCCACACATCACATCTTGATTTTAAAATTTACACTTAAATTTAAAAATTTGAGGCATAATTTATAGTGTATTGATTAATTTAACTAGTTAATGGAATTTTCGTAGAAACTGTTTTCTCTGAACATGATCACTGTTAGTGTAATTCTCAAAATGTTTAGCATGCATAGAGTCAAAATGCTGTTACCTGATTTTTATAGCCATTTTCTTTAAAGTAAAATAAGCTACTCTTATGGTTTTCCTTGCTTTGCTTCCTCAACTTTTAAATTTCTTTAACAGCAACAGTAAAAATCTCATTCACAGGAAAACTCTAGTTTTCACTGATTATTTTATGAGTTAAGCCAAAGAAACTTTTTGCCAAGTAAAACTGATTAACTTAAGAGTAGAGAGTTCCAAAGAGTGAGTAATTAATAACCTTGAGTCTGTGTTTATAATGATTTTGTTTCCTTTGTTCTACCTAATCCTTCTCCCTAGTATCTAACATCTTTTTCTGACCTTTTGTATAGGGATGATTCCCCCTAAGCCGTTAATGAGAAGAGACCAGGTGGAAGGAGCACCAAACAATTCCGAGTCATTCGAGCATATAACTCGATCTGCAAGAGATCACGCTATTTCCCTCTCTGAGCCTCGTGTGATGTGGGGGTCAGATACCTATCCTCACACTGAGCCTCAGCAGGCCACCACTCCCAAGGCAACAGAAGAACCTGAGGATGTCAGGTTATTATTTATTAGTAGACCAGTAGAATATTGTGGGGAAATGAAAACTGTAGTCTCCTTGAAGATCATTCTGTTTTAGGGCTGAGCCACAGATCAGATTTTCTCCATTTAGTATGCCTCATTTCATTTTATGACATATGTATTTTTTTTTTAATTTTCTGTGTTTATTAGGGCATTTTGTAACAGTGCTGTACAGTTAACTAAATGATGAGATTTAGTGGTGGATGTTAAAAATTGGTGAGATTTTGTTGTTGACTAGGTACTGGACATGTCTGGTTAAAGTATTGATGTAATTCTTCCACTTAGAAGAAATGGTAGATGTTTAATTATTGAGCTTATGAAAGTTTTCTAAGGCCAAGTTAAAGACACCTTAATTTACAGAGTTACTTTGAAGTAGCAGACACTTGGTGATTTCTAATAATTTATGACCATAAAGTTAGAACTTCTGCCCTTTTAAGAAGTGCATTTTATGATGTTTAAATTCTGATTCATTGGGTAAGATAGACCTAGTGTACTCTGGTTATAAGTGGAAATGATTAGTTCTGGTGGATTAAAAATTCACATCAGCATTGTCTAAACTTCTTTTTCTAAAGGAATGAGCTTTACTTGTTTTTGAGTGTATAGTACAATATTGTTAACTGTAAGCATAATGTTGTACAGCAGAACTCTGTAACTTTTTCATTTCGCACAACTGAAATTTTATACCCATTTAATTGCAACCCATTTCCGCCTTCCTCCTAGCCCCTGACAGTCCAAATTCTGCTTTTTCATGGATGAGTTTGATTACATTATATAGTAAATATAAGTGGGATTGTGCAGTGTTTGTCCTTCTGTGACTGGCTTATTTCACTTGGTATAATGTCTTCATCCATGATGTAGCATATAACAGTTTTCTTTTTTAATGCTAAACAACATTCAGTTGTGTGTATATACTACATATTCTTAGGCCACTCACCCGTCAGTGAAGATTTAGGTTGTTTCCATCTCTTGGCTGTTATGAATAATGTTGCACTAAAATTTTTGCAGCAACATAAAGCTCTTTATGATTAGGATCCATTGTTTTGTTTTTAAAATAGAGGAATCACTTTGCTGTACACCTATGTGTGAGATTTTGCCTTGATGGTAACGTCTTTGAATTTTCATTTTCATAGGCCTGAAGCCCCATTGGATCAGGAACAGATAACTGCTGCTTATCCTGTAGAACACAGTCAGTTAGAGGCTCATCCAAAAGCAGACTTCATCAGAGAATCAAGTGAGACAGAAGTACAGAAGTTTTTAAGCAGATCAGTGGAGGACATTAGACCTCACCATACTAACACAAATAATCAGTCTGCTTGTTTTGATGTACCTGATCGAAAGACTATATCCACTCCTCAAGAAGAGCGAATTTCAGCTGGAGAAAGTCAGCCTGCCCGGAAAAGAAGTGTTTCCCATGGCTCTAACCATACTCAAAAATCAGAGGAGCAGAGAAGTGAACCATCTGCAAGCATTCCTAAAGTAACTGGCAGGTGCATTGATTCAAAAGAACCAGCAGAAAGGCCAGAGGAAAAACCAAAAAAAGAGGGCTTTATACGATCTTCTGAAGGACCAAAAGCTGAAAAACCATATAAGTCTAAATCAGAAACTCGTTGGGGCCCAAGACCAGGCTCTAACAGAAGAGAAGAAGGTAATGATAGGCCTGTGAGAAGATCAGGTCCTATTAAAAAACCTATACTTAGAGATATGAAAGAAGAACGAGAGCAAAGGAAGGAGAAAGAAGGAGAAAAGGGAGAAAAGGTCACTGAAAAAATTGCAAAACCTGAAAAGACAGAAAAGAAAGAACCTCTTCCTCCACCCCCACCACCTGTGGCACCAGCTCAGCCCCAGTTGGTTCCACCACCACCTCAGCCAGAACCAGAGAAATTTCCTTCAGTAGAAACTTCAACATTGGTGCAGAAGCCACCTCAAGATACTGAGAAGCCTTTGGAAGCTGTAAGTAGTGTTGAAGTAGAGCCAGCAGCTAAAGCTGTAAACCAGCAAACTGTCACAGCACCAACAGTCAAGGAAGAAAAGCAGCCAGAAAAAATCATCTGCAAAGACCTTGTTACAGAGAGACCTCGACCAGATTCAAGACCAGCAGTTAAAAAAGAATCAGCTTTACCCCCTAGGACCTATTGGAAAGAAGCAAGAGATAGAGACTGGTTTCCAGATCAAGGATACAGAGGTCGAGGCCGAGGTGAATATTACTCCAGAGGGCGAAGCTATAGAGGCTCTTATGGAGGGCGTGGGCGGGGCGGTAGAGGGCACACTCGAGATTATCCTCAGTATAGAGACAATAAGCCACGAACAGAGCATGTGCCCCCAGGACCTCTCAGACAGCGAGAAGAAAGTGAAACACGAAGTGAAAGCTCTGATTTTGAAGTTGTTCCCAAAAGAAGAAGGCAGCGAGGCTCAGAGACTGACACAGACAGTGAAGTTCATGAAAGTGCAAGTGACAAGGATAGTTTAAGCAAAGGTAAACTTCCCAAAAGAGAAGAACGGTCTGAAAACAAAAAGCCTATAAAGCCTCAATCTTCTTTCAAGCCTGAAAATCATGTCCGAATAGATAATAGACCTCTAGAAAAACCTTTTGTAAGGGATGATGATAAATCTAAGCCAGGCTTCCTTCCTAAAGGAGAGCCTACACGGCGAGGCAGAGGGGGAACATTCAGACGTGGTGGAAGGGATCCTGGAGGTCGCCCATCACGCCCTTCCACCTTACGAAGACCTGCTTATCGAGACAATCAGTGGAACCCAAGGCAGGCGGAAGTTCCTAAACCAGATGATGGAGAGCCACCAAGAAGACATGAGCAGTTTATTCCTATACCAGCGGATAAACGGCCTCCAAAATTTGAGCGAAAATTTGACCCAGCTCGAGAGAGACCCCGAAGGCAGCGTCCTACCAGGCCTCCAAGGCAAGATAAGCCTCCCCGATTCAGACGGCTAAGGGAGAGGGAGGCTGCTTCCAAAACCAGCGAGGTGGCAGTGCCCACAAATGGCACAGTTAATAATGTAGTTCAAGAACCAGTTAATACTGCTGGGGATATTTCCGGGAATAAGACACCAGACTTATCTAATCAGAACTCTTCAGATCAGGCAAATGAAGAATGGGAAACAGCTTCTGAAAGCAGTGATTTCAATGAGAGGCGTGAGAGGGATGAAAAAAAAAATGCTGATTTGAATGCACAGGTGGTTGTAAAGGCTGGAGAGAATGCTTTACCTCCAAAAAGGGAAATAGCAAAGAGAAGTTTTTCTAGTCAGAGACCCGGCGTAGATCGCCAGAATCGACGTGGCAACAATGGTCCACCCAAATCCGGAAGGAATTTCTCAGGTCCTAGAAATGAAAGGAGAAGTGGGCCACCATCAAAAAGTGGCAAGCGAGGGTGAGTACTTTGTTTTAGATATAATTACTTTTGCACCTTCAGAGGAGCTGAAAGTAGACTTCTGGGTTGAACTGTGCAACCAAGTCTGTAGAGGACCAAGACATTAACCACCTGTAATTTTTCCTCTGTTTTGAAAATGTAAGGGTGCTTGAGAATGAGGTTAGTGTGTCTCAGGGGTCTTTGTCTACTCTTGTATTTCCCAGGAGAGTCCTTTTAGGAATTTTTAGCTTTGGGAAAATCTGTGCACCTAGTGTGGGACAGATACAGTGTCTTCCATTTGGTAAGTCATACTGATAAGTAGCCTGCCTTTCTTGGCTTCTCTTTGGTAGACTGTGGTGCTCACAGGTGTCCTCCGGGACTTAAAAATTAATGTTTTAACCATACACTTTGTGACTATCAGTTTCTAGGGAGTGAATATTGAAACTTACATAAATTATATCCCCCTGTCAAACTGCAAACCTGCAATAAATGATACAGCTGAGAGAGAGGGCTAGAAATCAAAGTCCTGCCCAACCACCAAGGCTGCCAATAACATAAATACAATGCCACTGTATTTTTTAAAGATTTGTGAAGAATTTTCCTAAACTATGCGAAACTTGGTCTGTTCTTTTTAAATATTAAAGTGTTCGTATAGCTATTTTTTACTTATTTTTTTTAGTACTAGATAACATTATAAAGCATTATTCCTAGTTTTAAATCTAAGCTCTAGTTGTATAAGTGCTCTGCTTCCTCACCAGTAAAACGGAGAGAAATAGTACTTATAAAAATAGGAGTTCCTTGATGACTCGGTTAAAGATCTGACGTTATTACTGCTGTGGCGCAAGTCTGATCCCTGGCATGGGAACCTCTGCGTGCTGTGGATGCGGACAAAAAAAATGCATGAAGATTTAGTGACATGATATTTGCAAAGTAGTTACTATAACACCTGATTGTATAGTAAGCAACTATTGTGGTGTGCCTCGTTTTTTAAAAAGCAAATTCCCAGATTTGCAGCCTGAGCTGATAAGAAATTTATTCAGACAAAATAATACCTTAATCTGGTTAGTTATTTACACTTAATATTTGAGGTTACTACATCTGTCAGTGGAAATATTTCTCTTTTCTGATAATTTGGAAAAAGGTCCACGGACATGATACTACAAGTGTTTCTTGAGTATCTGCTTAACACAGAATTTAAATCTCCATTTAAAAGAATAGGATAACATAGTAACAACTGCAGTGTAGTTGTTGAGTATAGCCAGAACTATTAGAACTTCAAGTTACAATACTCTAGGGAAGAATCAATCTGATTTTTGTGAAGTGTAGATCTCAACTACTTAGCAAGACTCTTGTGCCATGTAGATGGTAACAGCTTGGAGCCTGCTGAAATCACTGTTACTGGCTGTAGTTAAATGAATATTTTTGCAAGAGTTCCACTTAGAAGAAATGAATTCATTCAAATATTTGAGGTCATGCTTTTTCTCTTGGTAAGCTTTTATCTTGAGTGATACTGTAGGCTGATTTGAAAATGAATTGGTAAGCCCATTTTTTCCTGGTATATTTTCCTTTTTCTTTTCTTTTTTTTTTGGTCTTTTTAGGGCCCCACCTGTGGCATATGGATGTTCTCAGGTTAGGGGTCGAATTGGAGCTGTAGCCACCGGCCTATGCCAGAGCCACAGCAATACCAAATCCGAGCCACATCTGCGACCTACACTATAGCTCATGGCAATGCTGGATTTTAACTCACTGAGCAAGGCCAGGGATCGAACCCGCAACCTCATCGTTCCTAGTCAGAATCATTAACCACTATGCCATGACAGGAACTCCTTTCCTGGTATATTTTCATAAAATTTTTATAAAATAAACCCAGGAAGAGAACTTGTTAGTAAAAACAAAAATACCTGTATAAATACCTTTGGTTTCTGAAGTGAATGTTTTCCATATTAAAACTTTTTTAAATGTTTATTTTGTATATAAATCTGATTGAACTTTTAGAAAGACTATACATAGCATAAGCATAGAATGCTTTAAAATTTTTTTCATTTGTTGTAAAGATCTGCTAGTTTATGCTTTGGACTAGCTTGAATTACAGAAATTTTCTGCAATAAATAATGTTGATTAGCTTGTTCACAATGTAATAGACACAGTAAGAATAGACATAATAAGTAACTTTGGGGGATAATTAGATTTCTAGAATTCAATTGCTAAAAAGAACTTTTAAGGAGCTAGTCTGTCTCCTTTATTGGGTAGCTCAGTCTTAATGAAGCTGTATCCAGTAAAAGTTGCTAAAGCTTGTTGCTTTTAGAGTTTAGTGTCTTCTATCTCATTGTTATTTCTTTTTAGACTAAACTTTAGAAGCTGCCACTAAGAGCGTTTTTATTTTTTTCCGTGATGTGGAGGTAGTAATATCTAAAATTATGATTTATTTTGTAGGCCATTTGATGACCAGTCGGCAGGCACAGCTGGTGCTGACCATGTCAATGGCAGCTCTGCACATCACCAGGAAGGAGCACCTAATGGTACAGGACAAAAGAGCTCCAAAGATTCTACTGGGAAAAAAAGAGAAGACCCCAAACCAGGCCCTAAAAAACCCAAAGAGAAAGTAGATGCACTCTCACAGTTTGATCTCAACAACTACGCAAGTGCGTCTCAGGTCCCTTTTATCTATCTGTCTGTCTGTCTGTTACACTTAAGTAAATACTGTAAATAAGTCATCAAAAAAACAGAGTTGGGGAGTTCCTGTTATGGCTCAGTGGTTAACGAACCCGGCTAGTATCCATGAGGACATGGGTTCGACCCCTGGCCTCATTTGGTGGGTTAAGGATCCAGCATTGCCATGAGCTGTTGTATAGGTCACAGACTCATCTCGGATCCCACGTTGCTCTGGCTGTGGTATGGGCTGGCAGCTACAGCTCCGATTCAACCCCTAGCCTGGCATATGGAGATATGCCTCAGGTGCAGCCCTAAAAAGACAAAAAGACCAAAAAAAAAAAAAAGGCAACAACAAAGAGTTGGACTTCAAGGTAGAGATGGAGGCTGGTTTTCATTTGTTGTAAAGAATCTGCTAGTTTATACTTTGGACTACCTCGAATTACAGAAATTTTCTGCAATAAATAATGTTGATTAGCTTGTTCACAATGTAATAGATACAGTAAGAATAGACATAATAAGTAACTTTGGGGGATAATTAGATTTCTAGAATTCAATTGCTAAAAAGAACTTTTAAGGAGCTAGTCTGTCTCCTTTATTGGGTAGCTCAGTCTTAATGAAGCTGTATCCAGTAAAAGTCAACAAAATCACTGATAGCTTGAATTGAAATAATGCCAACTTTGACATAGCCTTGAAGTTTGATAAAATTCTTATTAAAGACTTCCCTTGTGGCACAGCGGGAGAAACACCTGGGCATTGTCATTGCAGTGGCTGGGGTCACTGCTGTAGTGTGGGCTGAGTCCTTGGCCTGGGAACTCCACATGCTGAAGGCGTAGCCCAAAAAAAAAAAAAAAATACTTCTCGTTAAAGATAATCCCCAGAGTTCCACTGTTATTACTTAATACTGTTATTTCAGGATTAGAGAAGTAGATGAGCGTTTTCTTTCATCTAGTTTATACATATTAAACGTTCAATGGGCCCGGGACCTTGGCATTATTATTTCTAGACCTGCAGTTCTCAAAAAGTGATTGTCAGACCATCAGCACCACCTAGAAATTTGTGAGAAATACAAAATCCTGGGCCCTACCCCCAGACCTGCTGAATCAGAAACTCTTGGAGTGTGAGGCAATCTGTGTTTTAACAAGTTTTCCAGGAGATTCCGATGCATGCCAACTTTTGAGAATTAATTCTAGATTACTATTTTAGGATTCACATAGGAAAGAAATCAACTTATCTTGATTGCATGTTTTAAGAATTTTTAGATTATTTAGAGCTTTTATTCTCAACAGGGATGATTCTTCACCCCAGGGACATTTGGCAGCCTCTGTAGACTTTTTTTTTGTCTTTTTAGGGTCACATCCATGGCATATGGAGGTTCCCTGCTAGGGGTCCCATTGGAGCTATAGCTGCTGGCCTACACCACAGCCACAGCAATACAGGATCCGAGCCATGTCTGTGACCTACACCACAGCTCAAGGCAACGCCAGATCCTTAACCCACTGAGCAAGGCCAAGGATCAAACCCGCGCCCTCATGGATGTTAGCCACATTCGCTAACCTCTGAGCCACGATAGGAACTCCCACTCTGTACACATTTTTGGTATCACTACTGGTGGCTGGATGCTACTAATGTCTGAATGGGTGTAGGCCAGGGATGCTGCTATACATTCTACAGTGCACAGGACAGCCAGCTCAGAATGTTGACAGTGCTGAAGTTGAAAAGCTCAAATTTAGAGAGAGCAATTAAAAAAATCCGTAGGAAGTGTGGATGCTAATCTTATGGTGATCCATGAGAAGAGACTAGCATCCATCTAAAACACTACATTTGGAAAATGACAAGATTACAGAAGTCCACAAAACATGGCAAATTTGTCTTCTCAAATATTTGTTTACTAGTTTTTCTTCTTTTAAATGACTTCTGGAGTAGAGATTTTTCCCAAGTATGATATTACTGTATTAAGACACAGTATAAAAAGATAGGAAGTCTCTTATTTGATGATGAAAATTGAGCTATTCATTTTAACTTGTTACTTATAAGAATCATCTTTTCACAAGTCTGAAATATTGGGATTCAGGACATCTTTGTAGTCCTTTGAAGTTTGCTCATTGAGATGAGCGAATGCTCCGTTTTACACAGTTAATTTCTTAAATGGTTTAAAACACAAGTAGAAGTATCATACATAAATAGAATCAATTGGTTTTTTCCTTTAAAATCAAATTTTTATTAGAAAAATAATAGTAATAGGTTTGTAAAGAGTAAAATCCAGCTATAGTATTTTTTGTTTCCCTGTGTTTCTATAAATGCATGTTTTTAGCTATTTAAAAATTGTTTGTAGGTAGATCCCCATGACCCATGCCATGGTCATACTCTCTTGCCACATCCTGCACGTTATCACAATTCTAAATTGCTATGTAGCATTCCCAAGTAAATAACTACTTTTATTATATGTGTCCCCCAATCAAAACAAAATTAAAATAATATATTAGAATTGCCTTACCCTTTTCAATTTATTGTATAAACATACCTGCAACCCAAAATCACGTCACCTGGACTCTTTGAATTTTAAAGTATTAGGTGATGGATCTAGATTTCTCATGATTACTGGAATATAGAATTGGGGGGGCATCTTTTTAGGGCTGCACCCATGGCATATGGAGGGTCCCAGGCTAGAGGGTCAAATCAGAGCTGTAGCTGCTGGCCTACATCACAGCTCTTGGCAACGCTGGATCCTTAACCTAGTGAGCGAGGCCAGGGATCAAACCGTCATCCTCATGGATCCTAGTTGGGTTCATTACTGCTGAGTCACCACAGGAATTCCTAGAATAATTTTAACAAGATAGGCAGAATAATTGTTTGTTAGACAGTGAGTTGAAAGTATATCTTGAATTATTCTTCAGCTGAGTTATTATGATCTGTGCCACTTTATATTCACATGGAACGTTCACATATTTTTCTTGTTTTTAATAGTTAGACATTGTAGATAATAGTCTATGTAAGATAGAGGCACTAAGAATCATTAGGCCAGCTTAACTTGTCAGAACTGCCTCTTTAGTAAATCTGCCTCTCAGAGCTTATTACATCCCTTACAAAGGGGAAGCAGTAGTATTACCCACCTCTTAGAATGGTTAGATGCAAATGAGATAAGGTACTTTGTAGATCTTTATTGCACATGTCACATCCTAAGGATGGGAGGGATAGAGAGGTTAAATGATTTGACTAAGATAATTTGATTATTTAAAAAAAAAAGGTATTACCACTACATTGCTTAAGAAAAAAAGGATGTATATCATTCAAAGTAGTTTTAGGACTTTCATTTTTAACCTTGTTTATGAAATCTTTTCATAAATAAATGAAATCTTCAAATTTTACTAGTGGTCTCTTTCTCTCTTTTTTTAATCCTTTTTCTTATTTCCTTTTTTGGCTGCCCCATGTCATACAGAGTTCTCAGGCCAGGGATCAGATCAGGCCACAGTAATGACCTACCCATAGCTACAGGAGTGCTGGATCCTTTAACCCACTGTGCCAGACCGGGGATCAAATCTGAGTCCTAGCACTGCGGAGATGCCCCTGATCCTGTTGTGCCATAGCAGGAACTCCTGTTGTTCATTTTATGGTGTGAAAAATGAGTTATAATATGAGTTATAAGAAGTAGATCTTTGCATTGTCTTTTATTTTTAATCACTACTGGACTAAACATTTCTCTTTTTTCAATTGAAAAAAAAGAAAATATTTAAAATCTTTTTCTATACCCATAGGTGTTGTTATAATCGATGACCATCCTGAAGTAACAGTAGTTGAAGACCCTCAGTCAAATTTAAACGATGATGGTTTTACTGAAGTGGTATCCAAAAAACAGCAAAAGCGTTTACAGGACGAGGAACGCCGAAAGAAGGAAGAACAAATCATACAGGTTTGGTGTTTTAATTTATTGCTAGTTATTTAGATTGTTGCCCAAACTATATTAGGGAATGGTCAAGGTTTCTATCTACCTGTAAAGTCAAGGCTATAATTTATCATTCAAGTGTTGAGAATGACTTAAGTTTTACAAATTTAAACTCTTTAACCAGAATTGAGGTAAATTTTAAATAAAATACAATCACTATAGCTCACAATTTGCCTTAGAGAAGACCATCTTTATTACAAAATATGTGTAATTTGTCCACCTTATTGCATTGCAGAGTTTAAATTTTAAATTGTCTTGGAAATCTAATGAACATGCCTGCTATAATATCTAATAACTTGCAGGTACTTGACCTGTACAAGTTTCTGTTATAATCTAAATTAGTTCATTTAAATACATAGTGTGAATCACAATAAGTTACTTCATTTAGGTCAACCCAAACACTCATTTTGCTAAATGCTGACACAGTATAAAAATAGAGTACGTGGGTCATAGTGATAAAGAGCCCTAACAGAGAGTTAAAAACAGGGAACACTGTAAAAATCCTATGTGGGTGGTATTGTTTAATTGAATATAATCCTTAGGACTAAGATTATTTATTTATTTATGTATTAAACGAAGGTACAGTAGTGCCTATATCCTATGTAGCATAACGCCCAGCAACACTTCCAAAATTAGTGTTTCTGTGGCAAACAGGAATTGAATGAAATCAGTAAGTTTTTGTCAGGTAAGGTCAGGTTTTGCTGCCAAATGATTTAGTGTTGAACATCCTTAATTTTTTTTTTTTACTTTTTTTATTTTTTCCATTATAGTTGGTTTATAGTGTTCTGTCAATTGTACTTCCTTAAGTTTTTGAATTTCAAAATTGTGGGAAAAGATTGTGGCCCTGTAGAATGTATAATGCATATTTGTCTTTTTTTCCTAAATAGCATCTTGGCTTCTCATAATTAAAATCTCATTTAGCAACCTTGACATTTTTATTCTGTCAGGTACCTATTTGAAAAGTAAAGGAGCCAAATTAGTATGTAGCTTTGTTGGAACTTCATTCATGAACTGTTACTTTCAGCTTTGTTATTGACAAAAAAAAAAATGATTCCTGCCAACTCTTTAAGGTCTGGAATAAAAAGAATGCAAATGAAAAAGGAAGAAGTCAGACTTCCAAGCTTCCTCCAAGATTTGCCAAAAAGCAGGCTACAGGGACCCAGCAAGCACAGCCTCCAGCTTCTGCTCTGATCTCAGCTCCGGGTCCAGGTTCAGCCTCAGCTCCAGTTCCAGCCACAACTTCAGCTCCAGTTCTAGCCTCAGCCCCAGCCCCAGCCCCAGTTCTAGCATCACCCTCGGCTCCAGTTCCAGCCCCAACTGCAGTCCCAGTCTTAACCTCCACCTCTGCTGCACTCCCAACATTAGCCTCTGTCTCAGCTCCAGTTTCAGCCCCAGCCTCCACCTCAGCTACAGCCACAGTCTCTTCTTCAGCTCCAGCTCCAACCCCAGTCCTTACCTCAGCTTCCACATCAGCTTCTGTCCCCATCCTTCCCTCAGCCTCAATTCCCATCCTCGCTTCGGCCCTACCATCAGCTTCAGCTCCATCTCCAGCTGTCTCAGCCCCAGCTGTCCCCACCTCAACCCCGACTGCCCCCGCCTCAGCCTCGACTACTCCTGCCACACTCCCAGCTTCAACTCCAGCCCCAGCCCCAGCTCCAACACCAGCCCCAACCCCCACCTCTACTCTAGTCCAAGTCCCAGCACTTGCCCCAGCTCCAGCCTCCACTGCCCCAGGCCAGACTCAGGGACAGATTCACAAAACGGTCCAGAGTCCACTGCAGACTACAACACAGTCTTCGAAACAGCCACCTCCTTCAATTAGACTACCTTCAGCTCAGACACCTAATGGCACAGATTATGTAGCCACAGGGAAATCCATCCAGAGCTCACAGTCGCACGGCACTCTTAAAACTGAATTATGGGATAGCAAGGTGGCCCCACCAGCTGTACTGAATGACATCTCTAAGAAATGTAAGTATGCAGCAAAAAAGTGAGGGCTGGGAAATGGCTTGGGAATTTGGGGTTTGTGTTCAGTTTTATTTATATACTTACTATATGTTCTTTTCTAGCTATCTCTTTTTTTTTTTTTCTTAGAAGGAAACTGTAATGGTCATCTTTTCCTAGCTTCCTTAAAACATTTGTTTCTAAGACAATTGTGTCATACTTTTAACAGCCATATTTTATGGGCACAACTTTGTGTTGAGAAAACAATGTACAATGCTTTAGAGTGAGTTATGTTTATTTTGGTATGAGAGAATTTCAAGTACCATGTGAAAAGTCATTGTTTTATTGTCTGCTACCATTGAAAGAAAGGCTTAAATGGATTAAAGATTACTAGCTTCTAGGTTTTAATGGTCACATTTCGCATGGCTTCTCCTTTTCAGTAGGTCCCATTAGTCCACCACAGCCACCCTCAGTCAGCGCGTGGAATAAACCCCTAACATCGTTTGGATCAGCTACTTCATCAGAGGTAGGGATAGACTTAATGGCTTTTGTGGGGTTCATGTGGCAGTTTCCTTTAAAACAGTTTCTCAAACTTTGGCATGCAAAAAAAATCACCTTGCGAACTTTTTTTTTTCTTTTCAGGTCCACACCTGCAGCATATGGATGTTCCCAGGCTTAGGAGTGCTATCAGAACTATAGCTGCTGACCTGCACCACAGCCACAGCAATGCCAGATCCCATCCACATCTGCAACTTACGCCACAGCTCACAGCAACACTGGATCCTTAACCCACTGAGCGAGGCCAAGGATCAAACCCACATCCTCATGGATTCTAGTCAGATTCGTTTCTGCTGAACCATGACAGGAACTCCCTGGAGAGCTTATTAAAGTACATTGCTGGGATCCGTGCTCAGAGTTTCTGATTCATTAAGTACATTGCTGGGATCCGTGCTCAGAGTTTCTGATTCATTCATAATGAAATGTATTCATTAGGCCTGAATACATTTCTAATAAGTTCCCAAGTGATGCTAATGATATTGAATCTCGACAGTTATAAGCTGCTTTTCACCTTTAGACATATTAAGCTTAACAGTTTAAAAACTGTAGTTTTAAGAAAAATATCCCTGTGATACTGAGAATATAAGTGCAATTACTACTTTCTGGACTGTTCTACTATGTATTTAATATAGTATGAATGTTTGAATATTTAGTATAATAACTTGGAAGCAGAGTGTACAGGAATTGTTCTAACATAATTTCTCAAGTGTTCAGTATTAGTAAATAACTGTTTAGGCCACAATTCCTCATTCATTGAACAAACATTTATTGAGCACTTGCAATGTATCAGGCACTGTCATAACTTGTGACCTTACAAAAAGCGGGATGGCTGTATAAAAAACAGAATAAAATCCCTGTGCTCACGGGGCTTCCATTGCAGCGGGAAGAACCAAGAGTAATAAATAACGTGGTATACTAAATGGTGATCAGTGCTGAGGAGAAAAGCAAAGTAAGGAGGTGTTTAAGGAAATTCTCAGGGATCAAGGTGGTGGAGGAGTAAGATGTGGCACTCACCTTCTCCCACAAACACATCAAAAAAACCCATCTAGGTGTAGAACAATTGGCACAGAACATCTACTGAGGGCTGGCAGAAGACCTTAAACCTCCAAAAAGGGCAAGAAACACTCCACATAATGGGTAGAACAAAAGGAAATCCACAAGGAATGTGGAGACAATTTAAAATAAGGTGGCCAGGAAAGGCTACTTAGGTGACATTTGAAATACTTGAAGGAGGTAGGAGAGCATGCTGTTTAGTTGTCTAAGGAAAAGTGAATTTGTTGGTACAGAGAATAGCAAATACAAAAGCCTTGAGACAGAGCATGGCTGGTGTGTTTGAAGAACATCAGGGAGGTCCATGTGGCTAGACTGAAGTAAGGGATGAAGAGAATAGATGAAGTTGGAGAGAAAATAGATGGGGGATATGGTAGGACCTTTGGGAGAGATAGAAAGACAATAGATAGTTTTGAGGAAAAGAAAGATGGGATCTGACTTTAAAAAGACTACTGTTAAGTAGTCTGCTAAGAACAGTCTAGGAGCAAAGAGTAGACATTAGAATGGTGTTGTAATAATCAAATGATGTTAAACCAAACCAAGGAAATGACATTAAAAGAGGTGAGAAATAGTTGTTCTCTGGGTATTTGAAGATAGAACCCACAGATTCACTGATGGATTAAATGTAGTATGTGAGAAGGAGGAGTCAGAAGTATCTCCAAAGCTTTTGACTTGAGCAACAAGGGGGATAGTTTCCCGTCAGTTAAAATTGGGGGGCTGTGAAATGAATCATTGTTGGGAGAGAAGATAAGGGAGTTCAGTTCTGGACTTTGTTAGATTTAAGATGTGTATTACACATCTAAGTGGAAATGTGTCAAGTGGTAGTTGGATATAAGAATTTGTAGTTCAGAGAAGATAGTCTAATTTGGCAATATGAATTCGAAAATCATTAGATAATGCTTAAAGTGATGAGGTTGAAAGAGATCGCCAAGGGAGAATGAGTACTCAGAAAAGAGAAGAGAATTAAAAGAAAAAATATCTTAGATGTGAGAGATGGAGAAGCTAAATGACGGGAAAAAATATCCTGGAACCCAAGTGAAAGTTGAGTTTAAAGAAAGGGTTAAATCGAGTGTGTCAAATGTTGCTGGAATGTCAAGTAAAACAGACCGTGAGAATTGATAGCTGGCATTAACAATGTGGAAGTCAGTGGAGACTTTGACAAGAATAATGTTGAAGCAGTAGGTGCCAAAGCTTAGTTAGTGTGAATTTAAGAGAAAATGTGAGAAAAGATGAGTACATTTCCCCCTTGCTATCCAAGGGTTTTTTTTTTTTTTTGGAGAGGGGCGGTCTTTTTAGGGCAGCACCTCAGGCATATGGAGGTTCCCAGGCTAAGGGTGAATTGGAGCTGTAGCTGCGAGCCTACACCACAGCCACAGCAATGCCAGATGCAAGCCGCATCTGCGACCTATCCCACAGTGGCAATGCCAGATCCTTAACGCACTGAGCAAGGCCAGGATCAAACCGGAGTCCTCATGGTTCATTACTGCTGAGCCACTATGGGAACTTGACCCCTCATGGATACTAAAAATCCAAGGATGCTCAAGTCTCATATAAAATGATGCAGTATTTTGCATATAGTCATCTGTAGATTATTTACAATTCCTAATACGATGTAAGTGCTATGTAAATACTTGCTGGTATGCAGCAAATTCGAGTGTTGCTTTTGGGGACTTTCTGGAATTTTTTTTTCTTTTTAATCCAAGGGTGATGGAGCCCATGGATGCTAAAGGAGGGCCAACTGTATAGCAGACCTAGAGTAGTTGTGCTGTTAAGGGGAAGCTGAGAAATGCAGATGAAGATAAAGTTGAGATATCTAGCCCTGGGACGTCTTCCTGCTGTCCTTATACCCCTAGTTCAGCTTTCTAACTTAGGTCTAGAGTAGTCCTCATCATCTGTTTTGATTTTTAAAGTTCTACAGAGAACTCCATACAAGTAGAATTAGAGTCACTGGATTCTGTATTTAAGAGCCTCGGTTTAGGAGTGCCTGTTGTGGCTCAGTAGGTTAAAAACCCATGTAGTGTCCCTGAGGGTGCGGGTTTGATCCCTGGCCTCACTCAGTGGGTTAAGGATCCAGCATTGCCATTGCTACTAGCTGTAGTGTAAGTCGCAATACAGCTGACATGCGGTGTTGCTGTGCCTGTGATGCAGGCAGGCACCTGTACCTCTGATTTGACGCCTAACCTGGGAACTTCCGTATGCTGCAGATGTGTCCATAAAAAGAAAAAAAGAGAGAAAGCTCTTCGGTTTAATCATTTTTCTTCTGCTGACATTATGATTAATTAGCATTTCTTATACAGAAAGTTGTAGATTTTTCATACTGATAAAAAGGATGGAATAGGAATTTTCTGTTCTTTGTTTTGGATAGGTGTATTGGTTTAATAATTTTATTAAAATGTTTGGTCTAGGTTTTTTAATTGACATTAAAGTGCAGAAATAATCCTCAGCTGCAAGATTTTTGTACTACAAATTTGCAGTGTTAAAAGGATGTTTACATTCTCCTTTAGCCACTTAGAGGAGCAAGATATTTTGTTGGTATTTCATTTTTCTCACACACATATTTTTCCTCATCCTCTTTATGTTCTTTATGTTAGTTTCTGGATAGAATATGATTTTCTCATCTCTCCTTGCCTTCCATTTTAAACACTTTTTTTGTTTCAAAGGATATAATATTCTAAATATTGTCTGATATTCTCTAATAATCCCATTAACTGTCAATCTATTGGCCTGTCCTTTAACTATTTACAAATTCTTGTTTTTTATGTAATCAGTAGCTTTCAGTCATTAAGTACTGTAGCATTCTGTTCTTCTAAGACTAACTGTACATTTATACTGAACTGACTTTAAATTTCAACATTGACTAAAACAGATGTTTATTCTAAGTTACATTGATAGACGCTGTTTGCCTATAGTTTGAAAGTGAATATATTCAGATATTAAAAATAGATCTAGGCAAAACAGACAGTGACTCACAGACTTTGGAAAACCTTTGTTTTTTCAAATAAGACAATCTGGGGGTGGGGTGATGCACTGAGGGTTTGGGACGCAAATGCTAGCAAACTGAGTTGTGATGATTTTTGTACACCTATAATTGTAATAAAATTCATTAAGCAAGGGGAAAAAAAAGAAATAAACTGTATGAAAAATGAAAAAAAAAAATGGATCTAGAAGTTCCCTTATGGACCAGTGGATTAAGGATCTGGTGTTATCACTGATGCGGCTCTGGTTATGGCTGTGGAATTAAAAGACCAAGGCTTGAAGTTGAACTTTGTCTCTAGTGGGTTAGTTTGTTTGTTTGTTCTTCCATTAATAGATTAAGTATAGCTTTCCTGGTTTCAGTTATCTGCAGTCAACCACAGCCCGAAAATATTAAATGGAAAATTCCATGAATAAACAAAATTGTGCATACCTTTCTGAATTAATAGCTTGATGAAATCTCATATCATCCCGCTCGGGACAAGAATCATCCTCTTATTCAGCATTCCTGCCCATTCATTAGTCACATAGTAGCCCTTTTGGTTATCAAATTGACTGATCATTTTGCTGTGCTTGGGTTCTAAGTAACACTTACTTAATAATGGCCCCAAAGTGCAAGAGTAGTACTGCTGGTAATTTAGATGTTTTTCTTACTGTGTGTTTATAAATTAAACTTTGTCATAAATATGTATATATAGGAAAAAACACAGTATATGGAGGGTTCAGTACTATCCGTGGTTTTGGACATCCGCTGAGGGCCTTGTTCCATCTCCTACAAATAACAGAGGACTGCTGTAGTTGTTATGAACATCCTCCGGTTTACAGACCCCCATGTCATCTAGAATTCTGCTTGTCCATCTTCTAACACTGTTCCTAATACCTGCTGTGTTCCTTCTGGCCTCACTAGTTTGTTTATTTAGCCTTTTGGGGTCCACACATGTAGCATATGGAAGTTCCCAGGCTAAGCGTCAAATAGGAGCTGCAACTGCCACCCTACACCACAGCCATAGCAATACCAGACACTTAACCCATTGAGCGAGGCCAGGGATTGAACCTCATGGATACTAGTCAAGTTTGTTACTGCTGAGCCACAATGGAACTCCCACTAGGTCGTTTTAGTGGTGGTGGTGGTGGTGTTTTTTTTTTTTTTAATTAATTCTTGATATTTACATTAGATGTTTGCTCTACCAGAAATATTTTCCACTGATCTTGTCTTTTAGATTCAATTTCAGCATGACTTTTAAGGGGCTTAACCATATTTTAGTTTTTGCATAGCCATTATCTAACTTTTTAGTTATTCATCCATTATTATGCAAATTCTGCGTGTTAGATTAGTAATACCTGTCTGGATCAATGCCTAACAAAGAGATGGTGATACATAAATTAGCACTTTCATTGATGAATGGATTCCTAAGGTCCATGCACTCCATTACCAATCCCAGAGTACTTTCTTGTATAAATTCACATTATTTTCAAAACAAAAGTAGGTGACACTGGAATTCCTATCCTTCTTTGCTCTCCTATTCATTCATTTATCTGGTGGTGCCTTTGGGTACTTTTTGTTTTATATTTATTTTAACTTGAGGCTGTGATTTGCCCTTAAATCCAGGGCACTTAAAGCCAGGACTTATAATACTTAAGTCTTACATTAGTTTTTATCTTAATAGGTTTTTTTTTCTAATACAGATCAGTGGTGTTTAAAGGAATGTTTTCTTAAAAGCTAATGTCAGTTAATCTGAGATGTAGATTGCTTCAAACTTTTAAACTGTTGTACTTTTAAAATATGTGTTACTCCATAAATCAGCCAAATTTGAACTCTGTTTTGAAGCAAATTTTTCAATGTTTTCTTACTAGGGAACAAAGAATAGTCAAGAAAGTGGAGTTGAAATTGGAATTGACACAATTCAGTTTGGTGCTCCAGCTTCTAACGGGAATGAAAATGAAATTGTTCCTGTGCTTTCGGAAAAAACTACTGACAAAATGTCTGAACCTAAAGAACAAAGGCAGAAGCAGCCACGGGCAGGCCCTATCAAAGCCCAGAAGGTAAAGATAATTCATGTTCTGGATATAATTGTTTGAAAGCCACTAGCACTATGGAGACTAAATAACAGCTTTAACATTGGGTTTAGTTTTCTTGAATATCTTTGATCATGATGTGTTTTTGTCATAAACATTGAATTTAGCTTCCAGATTTGAGTCCAGTGGAAAACAAAGAACATAAACCTGGTCCTATTGGAAAGGAACGTTCATTGAAAAATAGAAAAGTAAAAGATGCCCAGCAGGTGGAGCCAGAAGGACAAGAGAAACCAAGCCCTTCTGCAGTCAGAAGTACAGATCCTGTGACAACAAAGGAAACCAAAGCAGTTTCAGAAATATCTACTGAAATAGGAACAATGATTTCAGTATCATCCACAGAATACACTAATGTGAAGGTAAGCAATATGCAATGCACTGCCAGGTCAGGTGACTCTTAAGTCTAAAACGAGTGGGAAAAACAGCAACAATATTTTTTTTTCCTTTTGCTTGAGGCATGTAATCCTGTAGCTTACATGGGTTATCATTCCTACAGAGAAGACTTTATTTCATGGTGCGTTTTTTGAGGGGTTTCTTTGTTTTTGCTTTTGTTTTTTGTTTTTGTTTTTTTCCTTTGCTTTTTAGAGCCATTCTTGAGACATATGGAGGTTCCCAGGCTAGGGGTCGAATGGGAGCTACAGTTGCTGGCCTATGCCACAGCCACAGAAATGCGGGATCCTTAACCCACTGAGTAAGGCCAGGGATCGAACCCCCACCTCATGGTTCCTAGTTGGATTCGTGCCACAATGGGGACTCTACATTTAGGGACTATGTTGAATGAAAGGTTCGAATCTTTAAAAATACTCAGTAAGGCAAGATGTACTGAGTGACTTATGGGACTAACACTTGTGGGAATAGCACATTTATATCCGCATTTGGTGTTCACTCCGGGATATGTATTTATTGAGAAGAATGGTAGATGGACTCTTTGATATTATTTGAATATTTTCCTCTTTTTAATTGCCGTACAACTCAAGGCTTGGAAATAAAAAGCTTGTGTGATCCAACTCTACCATGTTTAAAGAAGACATTCATGATGATAAACAAGGAATTTATCCTAAAACTTAATTAATCGTGATAACTGAGATCCTGATATTTATTTATCCATATTTTTATTTTATTTTGAAGAAAATAAAACATCAGTAGTTGAAAGAAAGATTTAGTATAAAAACCAACCAGGGGAGTTCCCCTTGTGGCGCAGTAGAAGCAAATCTGACTAGTATCCATGAAGATGCGGGTTCAATCCCTGGCCTTGCTCAGATCTGGCGTTGCTGTGGCTGTGGCTCAGAGGGTTAAGGAACCGACGTTGCTCTGAGCTGTGGTGTAAGTCACAGATGCAGCTCAGATCTGGCGTTGCTGTGGCTGTGGCGTAGGCCAGCAGCTGTAGCCCTGATTTGACTCCCTAGCCTGGGAACTTCCATATGCCACGAATTTGGCCCTAATAGGCAAAAAAAGAGAGAAAAAAAAACAACCAGAGTTCTTTTAGTAATCCACAGAAGTAAATATTTGGTACTGTTGACAACCTCCTAATACTATGCAGTATATTTTGTAAATACATAGGACTCCAGCAGTGGTTGAAATATGGGTCTGTGTTTGTTTTATCCAACTGTTGGTCTTTAAGATTTGAATGAGTTGAGTCTTAAGTTGAGTCTGCTCTCCTCTCCTGTTTTCTTCTAAAACAACTTTACAGGAGTTCCCGTTGTGGCTCAGTGGTTAATGAATCCGACTAAGAACCATGAGGTTGCAGGTTTGATCCCTGGCCTTGCTCAGTGGGGTAAGGATCCGGCGTTCCTGTGAGCTGTGGTATAGGTTGCAGATGCAGCTCGGATCCCGCATTGCTGTGGCTGTGGTGGAGGCCGGCAGCTACAGCTCCTGTTAAACCCCTAGCCTGGGAACCTCCACATGCCGCAGGTGCGGCCCTAGAAAAGGCAAAAAGACAGAAAAAAAAATAAAACAACTTTACAACTATTAGGCTGTCACTAGAAAGTGATTCTTAAATTCAGTTTAAAACTTTTTTTTTTCCTATTACTACACAGGAATCTGTAACAGACTATACTACACCTTCCTCTTCTCTGCCTAACACTGTGGCTACTAATAATGCAAAGATGGAGGATACTTTGGTTAATAATGTAAGTAACCAACCTGAGATGTGACAAGTTTAAGTAGGAACTGGCTATTGTTATCTAATACATACTTTATGACCAGTATTTAACTCTTGTTGGGAAAGAGTTGATAAGTTTGTATTAAGGAGCACTATAATATAATTAGGGGAAATAGAGCCGAATTGTTGTTTTTAACCTACAAGTCATCAGCCTTACATTTAATATCCAGGCTGTGGTGCTCAGGCTTGGTTTCATAAGTACTAATCTTATTAACCTAGTTTTACGAAGAATTTTTGTTCTTAGCTTTCACATTCTATAGATTGAACATTTGGTTGGTGATTTTGTTCTTCAATGACACTTTTTTTTAATGCAGTGAAAACTTTTCACTTAAAAAGACAGTTACGTGGAGTTCCCTTCGTGGCTCAGTGGTTAACGAATCCGACTAAGAACCATGAGGTTGCGGGTTCGATCCCTGGCCTTGCTCAGTGGGTTAAGGATCCAGTGTTGCCGTGAGCTGTGGAGTAGGTTGCAAATGCGGCTCAGATCCCCCGTTGCTGTGGCTGTGACGAAGGCAGGCAGCTACAGCTCCTGTTAGACCCCTAGCCTGGGAACCTCCATATGCTGCGGGTGCGGCTCTAGATAAAAGGCAAAAAGATAAAAAAAAAAAAGACAATTACATTATTATGAAATATTTATGTGTGTCTTCTGGAATTTAAAAAATTATACTGACCTTAATCTTCATTCCTCTTATGAAGACCAAGCTATAATGTATATCTTAGTACTTCAGAAACCTTTAAATGCTCTATTAAAAGGTAATAGTAAGTAATGTAAGATTAGTCGCACAGAATCAACCACGTTAAAATTTAATTCTCTGTTAAATATCAGTATAGTCCCTTACAGTTCCCGTTGCGGCTTAGTGGTAATGAACCTGACTAGTATCCGTGATGATGTGGGTTGCTGCAAGCTGTGGCGTAGTCCAACAGCTGCAGTTCCAGTTCAACCCCCATCCTGGGAACTTCCATATGCCGCAGTTACAACCCTAAAAAGCAAGTAAGAAAAAAAAAATTTAGTATAGTTCAAAATTTTTCCTAGTTAACTGGCTGACCAGGTGAAAAATTGAAGGCAAAAAGTTAGGTAACCTTCGTGGTGGAAGAGTGTTTTAGAGGTTACTTGTATGGCTCTTGTTTTGTAGAGCAGGTATGGTGGAGATTTGGTCATCTGCTTTCTTTTTAGGATATAACTCTATAATGTATAATAACTTCTTTTTAAAAAAATTCTTTACAGGTATATTTAAAAAGCTTAGAAATGGCTTTAACGATCATTTTGGGAATAAAAATCTCAATTATGTCTTATTATGATGTCTTTCCTATGTTTTCTGTTCTTCCCTCTAGATCAGGAATATAGTCTTTTAGGTGAGATGTGCTAGGAATCATTGACTCCAGCATTTGTAGTCCAGCTGAAGAACCCTTTTTTTTCTTGCTTTTTTAGGGCTTCACTCCTGGCATATGGAGGTTCCCAGGCTAGAGACCGAATCGGAGCTGGAGCTTCTGGCCTACACCACAGCCACAGCAACGCCAGATCTGAGCCTCAGCTGCAGCCTACAACACAGCTCACGGCAGTGCCAGATCCTTAACCCACTGAGTGAGGCCAGAGTTCGAACCTGCGCCTAGTCAGATTCATTTCTGCTGCGCCATGATGAGAACTCCTAGCTGACCTTCTATAGGAAGTAATGGTAAACTTGAAAGGGCAGAAAGACTGTCAGTTTAATTCCTGATGTCACTGTAAATGAATAAATATTGAATCAGTAACATTTCAGTAAAGTTTATTCCTTAATTTTGGGATCTTTTCTTTAGAAAAATATAGATTGTTTCTTAGATGTTACCTTTTTTGGAAAGTATCTGATACTTTCTGCCAAACATACTCTTTTCTAAAAATATAACTTATACAATAAGGAAGGAAAGTGTATTATTCTCAGAATCCTTAAAAGCCATTGAAAATATCCATGTAGATGCCATTTTAATGGTGTCTACATGATCTTCAAGGCTAATTAAATTAACATAGTAACTTGTACATGGAGGACTAAGTGAAGGGAAGACATCCAATCCAGTCTTGTGTATGAGTAAATAGTCTATATTTGATTTTTAAACAGAATATGTTTAAAAACAATATCAATTTGTCAGGGAGCATTATAAAAGGTGATCAATTTGGCGTGATTTCAGTGTTGCTTATATATACCAAATGTGGTAGTGATTCTGAGTTTAATTAATGCAGTGTTAAAAACATTCTATGTGGGGAAAATTTTAGGACCTTTTGAAATGTCCTTTTTTCATTCATTAGTCTAGGGATTCCATTTTATGAATAGAACTTTTGTCTTTTTAAAAATTAAACTGAGGAGCTCCCGTCCTGGCGCAGTGGAAACAAATCTGACTACAAACCATGTGGTGTAGGTTGCAGATGTGGCTCGGATCCCACGTTGCTGTGGCTGTGGTGTCAGCAGGTGGCTGCAGCTCCAATTAGACCCCTAGGCTGGGAACCTCCATGTGCCATGAGCGCAGCTATAAAAAGGACCAAAAAAAAGGAAAAAAAATTAAACTAAAAAAAATTTATTTCTGTTATTGAGGCTTAAACACACTTAAGGATCTTAGCTGATAGTTATTAGTTGTACTTAATACTACAATGATCTTAGCTGATAGTTATTAGTTGTACTTAATACTACAATTGTTTTGAATCTCGAATGTCTTAAAATGTAAATGCAGGTCTTTTTTTAATTATTATTATAGCACAGCTTTTTAAAAGATTTATGAAAATCCCCATTAAGAAGGTATCTCCATTGGATTATCCATAGTATCACAAAATGGTTATCTTAAATCCCCCAAGCATCTCATTTTATTTAAACAACTTAAGAGAACCGTCAAAATCAATCATATAGTAGTACATAATAAAATTTCAAGATCCAGAGACTTAGAAGAAAAAAAGAGATATGGGTAGTGAATTTTCTAATATCGTCAAGTTTCTAGAAATACTTATCATAATCGTGTATTTAAAACTATTGCAGAAGTTCCCATCATGGCACAGCGGTTAACGAATCCAACTAGGAACCATGAGGTTGCGGGTTCGATCCCTGGCCTCCCTCAGTGGGTTAAGGATCCGACGTTGCCATGAGCTGTGGTGTAGGTTGCAGATATGGCTCGGGTCCCACGTTGCTGTGGCTGTGGCAAAGGCCGGCAGCTACAGCTCCTGTTAGACCCCTAGCCTGGGAACCTCCATATGCTGCGGGTGTGGCCCTAAAACAACAAAAGACAAAAAAAAAAAAAAAAAGCTATTGCAAAGCAATTTGTTTATTGTAACAAGGTGAGGGTGATAATTGTATATTTTTCTCCCAATAATTACTTTTCTTTTTTCTTTGTCTTTTTTGGGTTGCACCCACAGCATATGTAGTGTAGGCTAGGGGTTGAATCAGAGCTGGGGGTTGTGGATAGCCTCTGGCCTACCCACAGCAAAGCCAGATCTCTACCTGGTCTGCAACCTACACCACAGCTCATGGCAACGCTGGATCTTTAAACCACTGAACAAGGCCAGGGATCAAACGTGCATTTCATGGATGCTAGTCAGATTTGCTTCCGCTGAGCCACGATGGGAAATCTTACTTTTGTTCTTGAATCTAGTTATAAGAAAGTTGACCAGATTGCCAGAAGGAGAATTATTTATTTACCCTGTCATGTTAAATGCTTCTTAGAACCTGTGCATCCAGTAAATTGTGGAAATTACATTCCTTAGAGCTTTGCTATAGCATCAGCATCACCTGGGAGCTTGTTTGAAAAGCAGAATTTCAGGCCTTACCCCAGGCCAACTGAATAAGAATCTGCATTTTAACAACCCCCCAGGTGTTTTGTTTATACATTAAAATATAAGAAACATAGCCTTTGAGTTTGTATTCGAAACAGTTTCCTTTTTCGGATAATCTGTGCATAAATAATCAGATAGTTTCTTTTCAGAGGTTTGATTTAAGATGTCCAGAATTATCAGTTATTGTAAACACGGTATAACACTAAGTAGTCAGATGTTCCTGTTGGCCTGGATGAAAAAGAAATAATCTCAGGATATGTTAACATTATCTTTAATTGGGCTTTTGTAGCAGACTTAGTAGAATTGTGATATGTGTTGCCTATTTTTCAGGTGCCCTTGCCCAACACCCTCCCTCTCCCTAAGAGGGAGACTATACAACAGAGCTCCAGCCTAACTTCAGTTCCTCCCACTACTTTCAGCCTCACCTTCAAGGTATGTACAGCATCCATCTCTGAAAAGTCCTTGATTATTGTATTCAAGGGGATGTAATTTAACAATACCGTTGGTATTTTTACTACTTTTGTGTAATAAGCAACAATACTAAGCTGTGGAAATGGAGTGATATCAAATTATAGCTTAAAATTTTATTATTTTCTAATACCACATAGCAGTAACTTGATATTGCCATATTTAAAGTGACCTATTAAGGAGATCCCATTGAAGTGCAGTGGAAATGAATCCGACTAGCATCTGTGAGATGTGGGTTCAATCCCTGGCTTCACTCAGTGGGTCTGGGATCCAGCATTGCAGATCCCGTGTTGCTGTGGCTGTGGCATAGGCCAGCAGCTGTAGCTCCAATTTGACCCCCAGCATGGAACTTCCATATGCCATGGATGCAGCCATAAAGAGCAAAAAAATAAAGTGAGCCATTATGCTTGTGAATTTTGTCTTTAAAATATAGGAGAGCATGTTATATTTCTTATTTGTACTGAGTTCCTCTTAGAGGTCTTTGGTGTGTTTGTGGGAGAAAGTGAACGTGACGTCTTATTCCTCCACCATCTTGATCCTTCCCCTGCCTTTAGAGGTCTTAATATTTGTAGGATATGTTAGTTGTGTACAAAGCAACTAACTTGATGTTGCGTATTTTTTTATCTTAAGTACCAATAATGATAAGAATGCTAATTTTCCCTCTTTCCTGTATATCATGTGTGAATTAAATGAATTCAATGTAAAAGTTATTAAGAATATTTTTATGAAGATGTAATTGAAATTTTTGAATGAGGGACCAAAAGATATTTATTTATTTTTAATCTCCTACTTTATTTTATTTTTTATTTATTTTTTGTCTTTTTTTAGGGCCACATCCATGGCATATGGAGGTTCCCAGGCTAGGGGTCTAATCAGAGCTGTTGCTGCCAGCCTACACCAGAGCCACAGCAATGTCAGATCCAAGCCGCATCTGTGACCTGCACCACAGCTCATGGCAATGCTGGATCCTTAGCCCACTGAGCGAGGCCAGGAATTGAACCCACAACCACATCGTTCTTATTCACATTCATTTCTGCTGCACCAAGACAGGAACTCCTCCAACTGAGTTATTTGAGAGCATTTTAAACCAGTTGTTCACCTCAAGTTTAGTCAGTGGTTAAAAAGTATAGATGTAGAATTAAGTGAGGATTTTTTTTTTCTTTAGGATTTTTCATTTTAAGTGTATTTGTTTATCTGTTCAGTGCTCTTTGTTTATTTTTACAACCCAGGCAAGTATTTAATTCTCTGTTATATCAGGACTTTCTGTCACTGCAATGGTTGCCAGTGAATCTTTCTGATTATCTTCAGGAGAGGGAGAAACTAAGTTGTTTTATAATGTGGCCAGTGTTCCCACCCATCAGCACTGAGAGGCCCCAGGCCAAACAGTAATCCAGGTGGGATCACAGTCCACCCATCAGTAAACAGGCTGCCTAAAGACACCCCAGGCACACAGCCACCTCTAATCTCACCCAGAGACAAAGCCCCACCCAACAGAGGGATAGGAATCAACCCCACCTAGCAGTGGGCAGGCATCAGTCCCTCCCATCAGTAAGCCTACAGCAAGCCCCTGTACCAACTGCAGCCACAAGCAGAAGTAAGAGAGGCTACAACTCTATTGACTGCAAAAAGGAGACCACACCAAAAACCCATAAAAATGAAAAGACAGAGAACTGTAACTCAGATAAGGGAACAAGGAAAAAACGCAGAAAAACTGCTAAGTGATCTGGAGATTATCGACCTCCAGGAAAAAGACTTTAGATTGATGATGCTGAAGATGATGCAAGACACTGGAAATAAACTGGAGGCAGAGACTGATAATTTACATGAAACATTGAGCAAAGAAATACAAGATTTAAAACTTAAGCAAGCAGAGATGCAAAATACAATAACTGAAATGAAAAAATTCATTAGAAGCAACCAACAGCAGAATACAGGAGGCAGAAGAACGAATAAGGGAGGTGGAAGACAGACTAGTGGAAATCACTGATGCGAAACAGAAAAGAGAGAGGAGATTGAAAAGAAATGAAGACGGTCTCAGAGAACTCTGGGACAATATTAAATGCACCGACTTCTGTATTATGGGGTGCAAGGAGGAGAAGAGAGAGAGAAAAGGACAGAAAAAATATTTGAAGAGATAATAGCCGAAAACATCCCTAACATGGGAAAGGAAGCACTCACTCAAATCCAGGAAGTGCAACAACACCTTATAAAACAAACCCAAGGAGGAACACCCCAAGACACATATTAATCAAAATGACCAAAATTAAAGACAAAGAGAAAATATTGAAAGCAGCTAGGGAAAAGAAACAAATAACGTAAAAGGGAATCCTGATAAGGTTTTCAGCAGATTTATCATCAGAAACTCTGCAGACCAGAAGGGAGTGGCACGATATACTTAAAGTGATGAAAGGGGAAAACCTCCAACTAAGATTACTTTACCCAGTAAGGTTCTCCATCAGATTTGAAGGAGAAATCAAAAGCTTTACAGATAAGCAAAAGCTGAGAAGTCAGCAACACTAAACCAGCTTTATATTGTGGCCAGTGTTTATTTCTAGACTCTTTCTGTTTGAGTCTCTAGCCTCCTGACCACTTGTCCTCTTGTCCCCCACACCTTCCTTATAAGAGACTTAAATAAATATGTTTGAGGCTATAAAATTTTATGAGAACCATTTCTGTTTTTCATTTCCATCTTTACCCAGTCCTTACTGTTCACAGAGTTCCTTCTTAGCCTTTTTTGTTGTTTTTCCACTTGAGTGACTGTCTCAACTTGTGTTTCATACTGTATCTTATACGTGATTTTAACCATTATTCTGCTAAGGCAATATTCTAATTTCATATAAGCAAATAATGTCGCCATTAATTATTCTTCAGGTCAGTTGTTAATTCTTCAGAAAATCTTCCACATTGCCTTTTACTTAAATGTTTTTTCCACTCCAAGAAGAAATAATATACATTTGAATTAAATTTAAATTGTATTAACTTAAAACTTTCTCTTAATTTCTTTATTTTTACTTTTTTTTTACGTCTTGCTTTGGGTAGTTTATAAAGTGTGGAAAGTTCTATTATATGGGTATTATTGACAGTATACTTGCCAAGGGGAAAAATGAATGTACTTTTTAGTTTCCTTGAATTTTCAAAAGTAGAATCTTAAGGTGTTCCCACTGTGGCACAGCTGGTTACAGATCTTGCGTTGTCTCTGCTGTGGCTCAGGTCACTGCTGAGGCACAGGTTCAGTATCTGGCCCAGCACATTGGGTTAAGGATCTGGCATTGCCACAGCTCTGGCATAGGCCCTAGCTACCTACAGCTCATATTCGATCCTTGCCCCAGGAACTTCCGTATGCCATGGGTATGACTGAAAAGGAAAAAAAAAAAGGTAGAATCTTAATTTTCTTACCACTTATGAAATGAAGCCGAAGTGTGTGGCCTAAATATTATTTGAGTTTGATTAGCTATAGTTTTCCCTATACAATAAAACTGGTGTAAAAGGCATTGTAATCTGTAAAATTGCTCTAGACCATAAGATCTCAGATAGTACAAGCAAATTGCATTTTGTCTTAACTTCCTGAGTGGTGTTGTGGGGTTTTTTGGTTTTGGTTTTTTACCATCTAAGACTTTTGTTTTAAAATAAAATACGTTTGAAACCAGAAAGGTGACTATGAGGAAAAGGAATCAATCAAACATAAAAAAAGTGCCCTTTGTTTTGAATTTGTAGTAATGATATTAGTCATTAAGAAAAAGTGAACTTACATACAGTGTGTGTTTTGACAGGAAAGTAGAGAGAGATGTAATATTTCTCACATTCTTAAAATTAAAAATTGGTATTTCAGGGACTTACAAACTTCCCAGCACTGGTATTCCAAATTTTTGTTTGTGAAAAGTACCCTCATGTAAGTCATTACAGCTGAATTTTACAGATTATCTTGGATTTTTCCTCTCGGCTCAGTATTTTGATTCGTAGAACTAAAAACTTCAAAGTCTCGGTATCTGTTCCTTTCCTGTTCAAGGAGCGTCAGGATAGTTGAGGATCTACATACATCTGTGCTCTTCTGTTCAGTATCCACAAGCCACATGTAGTTATTGAGCACTTGAATGTGGCTAATCCAAGTTGAGGTGTGTGCTGTAAGTGTAAAATAAAATAAACGATGGATCTGAAATGTTAATTTTTTAAATTAAAACATCTCAATTTTACATTGATTATAATAGGCTTTAATTATTTAGTTTCATTGAGTTGAATAAAATATGTTACCAAAATTAGTTTACCTCTTTATTTTTAAAGTGTGGCTACTAGAAAATTTAAAATTATACATGGCTTACATTTATATGTCCATTGAATAGCCCTAGATAAAATAAGACCTGTTTCTGCCTTTTAAGAAACTAAAACTGCAGGTAAAACCAGCAGCCGCAATTACAAATAGTAGCACTCAGTACCTGAAATGTTTGATGAGGTCTGGATGTGAAACAACAAGTATTTCCACTATACCCAAGCCAAAAACCACCTGGTTATGTTGCCCTTTAAAACACCGTAAGCATAAAACAGCCAAGCAAAAGGTGCCTGTCACTTGGCATTTAAGAATTGTTGGCTTAAAAAGATAGACTGGAGAGAATGAATATTTGTGGAGGGTCTTAGTGTCTTTCCTCCTAGAATCAGAGCCCTAAGTCAGTCTTAAAGGGATATGACATATCTGTTCACTCATTTACTGATAGGAATGGGGTTCATGTTTAGATGACCCAAGAGCTGTGACTTTATATTTCACTGACTTGTTTGCCAGTCTTCATCAAGCTCTCTACAGAGACAATTAAAACCCATTGCCTCCCAGTTTGAGTAGAGGAGCAGTGATAAAGGGGAAAGTGAAAGGTTTGAAAGCCTTATGATCTTAATCTTGTATTTTTGTGGGTTTTGAAGGATTATATTTGGAATATATATGTATATGTATTTGTGTATGTATATGTATTTGTTCTGTGTTAGCTGCAGCAATTTTTTTTTTTTTTTTTTTTGGTTTTTAAAATGTTCATTTTGTTGCAGATGGAGTCTGCACGTAAGGCCTGGGAGAATTCTCCAAATGTAAGGGAAAAGGGATCTCCAGTAACTTCCACAGCACCTCCAATTGCAAGTGGAGTCAGCAGTAGTGCCAGTGGACCGAGCACTGCTAATTACAATTCATTCTCAAGTGCATCGATGCCTCAGATTCCTGTTGCTTCAGTCACTCCCACGACTTCACTATCAGGTAGAAGTCTTTTAGGCTTTTTCTTTAAATTTCCCAGATTATTTAAAAATTTCTTATCTTTTCCTTTTTACTGTCCCCCAAAATGTTATTTATATAAGAGGTAAGATTGCCCATGAGATAATTATCAACTGTTTTACAAACTTTGCCATATTTTACCTCCTGCCCTCTCTTCGCCCTCTTCCAGTTTTAGTTTTGCAAATGCTTATTGATGATTTACTAAAATAATTTGCTTAATCTCTTCTTCCTACCCCAACCCCAAAAACAGATACTAGTAAGTAATTGGTAGGAAACTTTCTCTTTTTCCTCTAAATTTTTCTGTAAGTTTTGCCTTTTGATTTGTATTATTTAACTCATATACAGCTAATTAGACCATCTCAGAAATAACACAGAATCACAAAGCTTTTAGATTTTTTGTGATCTATATCTAATTTGAAGGGGCTCTTGCTCTAAATCTGTTTTCTGGTGAAGAGTTTTTCTTTCTTAAATTTTTTTGTTAGTGCATAATCTTTTCATTGAACTGTCTCTCTTGTATGGAGCTTTATTGTTCTTAAGGGATCAGAGAAGATACTTCAGGAATATTTGACTCTAGGAAGGTGTACTCTTTTACCATGTGTATAACCGTGTTTCTTCTATTAAAAACAGAAATGTTGTTTTAGGCCTTTCTAATATTCTGTTCCCAGAACAGTGGGAAACTCCTTTCCAGTAAATGTAAAATATGTCCAGAACAGAATTTACTTTCTTTGATTAGTTCCCATTGAATGATTACAGTAATTCTTTTCATTGTTCTGGCTTTCTCTGCTAGTTTTAATGACCAAAAGAACTGGTCTTTGGGTTGTAATATAGTTATTTTGATATTGCTTGCAATATGTATTAGGACAAACCCAGAGATATAAGTCAAAGCGAGTATTCCAACTGTAATTTTCCCCTCTTTAAACCCATTCAAGCACTCCCCACCATTCATTTGCAAGGCATCTTCATTATGCTTCCCAGTGTGGGCCCCTGACTACTTGGGTGGATGGGGGTGAGGGTGTAAAGGCACCAGGAGGAGCGTATGGTAGAAGATTAGGAAATAAAGGGATGGGGAAGTTTCCTGGTTCTTTCCTTGGAACTCAGCTACTTCGTTTCCTTTGGATCTAGTTTCCCCACACTCCCCTCAACTAGGGTAAATTTTTAACAAGGACCTTCTTGCCTAGTCATTCTACTGGTAGATGCTTAAATGGAAGAACAGAGGTATCTCAGTCTTCCTCCTCTCTTAGGCAGAACATCATTTGATGTCTGAAAATAATGATAACCACTACATCTCTTTTGTATCAAATATCAGTATTGTCATTTTTCTCTAATATTGCAGTCATTGTAGCTCACTGATCAACAGAAATAGTTGACCCTTCAAGATCTTAAATTTTACAATTCTATTTATTTATTGTTTGTCTTGTTTGCTTTTAAGATATTAGTAAATATCAGTTTTTGCTGGCATATATACAAGGAGAGAAAGGAAATAACCTTCAGTTTATATGACATTTTAAAAGCAGTTTACATTAGTTTTTTTATATTAATAATTATTCTAAGAAGCAGCACTTTGTCCTTCTATTTTCTTATGTTGATACCTGGCCTATAATGAATGTTCAAATACTTATTTATAAATGAATGAAGCTCTGAAGATTATCCTTAAGGTATTTTGCCAGAAAGAGGGGGGCTGGGATCTAACCTTAAGTTTATGTGACTTTTTAGAAATAATTATAATCACTCAAGGCCCATTTATGTGCTTATATTTATGCCTAGCCATAAATGAATGAAGCTCTTAATTATCCTTTGTGATGATTAAATATTAGTTTGAGATTAAACTGTAACAGGGTTGTCGACTCTGGCCTCCTTATTTTCTAAGTTTATTTTATTTATTTATATATTTATTTTGTCATTATAGAGCCACACCACAGCATGTGAAGGTTCCCAGGCTAGGAGTCTAATAGGAGCTCCAGCTGCTGGCCTACACCACAGCCACAGCAACGTGGGATCCAAGCCACGTTCACAACCTACACCACAGCTCACGGCAACGTCGGATCCTTAACCCACTGAGCAAGGCCAGGGATCGAACCCGCAACCTCATGGTTCCTAGTCGGATTCGTTAACCACTGAGCCATGACGGGAACTCCTCTAAGTTTATTTTTAAGTTTTTTCATTTTAATTTTCTGTTTATATTTCTTCAGATTTTATAGTCTTGTTTGCATTTGGTGCTGTGTTTCTTCTTTTTATGAGCCACCTCATATCCACTTTTGGTCTGAGGTGTGGTATATAAATGCATAATAAGTACCTAGTGGGTATAAGTATTAATGTTCCTGTTTCTCGTTGGTGGCTGAGTTTACTGTGAACAATAGTGGTACTTTAATATTTCCCTGTTATTTTATCCCTCTCCCAAATGTAGGAGCTGGTACATATACTACCTCTTCTTTGAGTACAAAATCTACAACTACATCAGACCCTCCTAATATTTGTAAAGTGAAACCCCAACAATTACAGACAAGCAGCTTGCCTTCTGCGAGTCATTTTTCACAGTTAAGTTGTATGCCTTCCCTTATTGCCCAGCAACAGCAGAGTCCACAAGTCTATGTGTCTCAGTCTGCAGCAGGTAAGATTTTTAAGACTGAATATAAGGAATTTAGAAAATGAAGACATTTTAAATGCTTATTTTGTTTCTCTTTCCCTTCCCCTTTCAAGTTTAAATATTTTTGTATCTGCTTTGCAAACATGTTTCCTCGTAGGATTGAATGTTGTTTCTCTATGATAAGCATTCTGAGGCTCTTGGTAATTGTTTCTTATATATGTTGCATATAATAGACAAATTAGTACCCAATGCAGTCCATATCCATGGGTTCCGAGTCTACGGATTTAGCCAACTATGAATCAGAAATATTCAGAAAGGAATTCCCATTGTGGTGCAGCGAAAACGAATCTGACTAGGAACCATGAGGTTGCGGGTTCGATCCCTGGCCTTGCTCAGTGAGTTAATGGTCCGGCGTTGCTGTGAGCTGTGGTGTAGGTTGCAGACGTGGCTCGGATCCTGTGTTGCTGTGGCTGTAGTGTGGGCCAGCAGCTGTAGCTCCTATTAGACCCCTAGCCTGGGAACCTCCACATGCCATGGGTGCGGCTGTAAAATGACAAAAGACCAAAAAAAAAAAAAAATCAGAAAAAGTTTGCATAAAATTCCAAAAAACAAAGCTTGAATTTTCTGTAGCCTGTTTACATAGCATTTACATTGTACTAGGTATTATAAATAATCTAGAGATGATGGGAGGATGTGGTTAGGTTATATTCATATGATGTACATTTTACATAAGAGACAGATTTGAGCATTTGCAGATTTTGTTATCTGAAACCTGACAAAATTACTGATAAATAAAAGTTCATGAGGAAGAATAAATCTAAGGACAGCAATTAAGGAAAACATTATATATTGGGGGAGTAACTTGTCCTGCTAATTATCACAGTGTTAATCTGAGTTAATGAATAACATTGAAAAATATTCAAGCTCACTGATGGTTTGAATTCAGAGTAAAAGGACAGCGAAGCTGTTTGTGTCTTTCCATGTGGTAAATACTAAGCAGATTGATAATACCTTGCACATTTAATACCTAGCACCTATAAGGATCACAGGTATTATTTTATGTGTACATACTTAGTGTAGTAACAGTTTCATTGTTAAGCTTATCTGTATGATAAGATTCCAATTTATTAATCAAAGGTAAGTATACAAGGGTGTTCATTCATTGCGATGTTGTTTATTAATAATAACATATTAAAGGAGTTCCCGTCATGGCTCAGTGGTTAACGAATCCGACTAAGAACCATGAGGTTGCGGGTTCAATCCCTGGCCTTGCTTAGTGTGTTAAGGATCTGGCGTTGGCGTGAGCTGTGGTGTAGGTTGCAGACACGGCTCGGATCCCGCGTTGCTGTGGCGAAGGCCGGCAGCTGCCGCTCCTGTTAGACCCCTAGCCTGGGAACCTCCATATGCCGCGGGTGTGGCTCTAGATAAGGCAAAAAGACAAAAAAATAATAATAATAACATATTAAAGACAATATGGAAAGTTCTTCAGAACATACTGTTATATAAAAACAACATAACACAAAGTGGTATGTATAAACAGAAATCTGTTAAGAGTCTGTACCAAATTCTTTCAGTGGTTAAATGTCAATTCTTTTTGCAGTATTTTGCTAAATTCTACTTAGTACATCTAAAATGGGAGTGAATTTGCTGGTAAACGGATAGTTCACTTTCAGTTTTAGTGGATTGTGTAAAATTTTACTAGTTTATACCCCAGTGGCAGAATATGAGTGTGTGTTTTTTCCTACCTCCTCAAGTGCTAGAGTTTCATTATTTTAATTTGCATATACCTGTCTGCTAGAAGGTTTGCATCTTTTTGCATTTGCATTGTTTTACGTTTCTAGTTTTTCCTTGACTGTATTAATTTTCAGAGGGCTCACATAATTTGAAATCGGCTACAAAGCTTGATTTTTGGTTATTATTTTTAAAAATTCTGGATTTTAAACACTTTTTACGATTTGTTTGTTTTTCTTGCCCATCTGTAGCTCAAATCCCAGCTTTCTATATGGACACGAGTCATTTATTCAATACCCAACATGCACGATTGGCTCCACCGTCCTTGGCTCAGCAACAAGGCTTCCAACCAGGTCTCTCTCAGGTAAATATCATAGACTTCTTCCACCCTATATTTGTTTTTTGGCATTTCTATGGTGTAATAGTATTTGGGATTCAATGTAGAACTAGTAATGGGTTGAAAGGAAATTTTAGATGTTTTATATTTGGTTTGTTTGAAAAGCATTAATCTTTTATTTGTTTCATATATCAGATTTTTATTTTTCCAGGTGTTATCATTTGTGTATATGGTATTCATGTATTTTTTTTTTTTCATTACATTGCAGCCAACTTCGGTTCAGCAGATTCCAATCCCTATATATGCACCACTGCAAGGACAGCATCAAGCCCAACTGAGTTTGGGTGCTGGGCCTTCTGTTTCCCAGGCTCAGGAATTATTCAGTTCTTCACTTCAACCATATAGGTAAATGCTTTAAAATTATGTTTGTGATGTTGAAAACAGTACAGTTGCTGAGCTTTCTCGTCGTATCCCTACTCCCCTTCCTCCCTCCAAAAGCTAGGATGACCCTCTTATAAACTGCATTAAATAGTGTTGATTATACGTCATGATTGAGTCTCTGATAATTTCAGACTTTCTTGAACAGAGCGAAGCCTTAAAGCCTCTTGAGGAAAAGGCTAACACCAATCCCATAAAAGTTAGAAATCACAAAAAATAGCTGCTAAAGGACCTAAAAGTTAAAAGTGCTATCTCGATGCTAACAGCTATAAATCCAGGCCTGCTCTGTGTAAAAGCCGAGGCATGGAAAATGACAACAGTATGTAAGGAGGCACAGGCCAGAGTGGAATAAAATAAAAGAGAGAGAAGTAGTGTTATCAGACAAAGAATACTAGTGGTGATAAGTATGCTGAGTAGCATAGAAGAAACCGTTGCTGTAAATTATCTTTGTGGTTAAGCAAGTAATGAAAATTGATCTTTATTGATCTTTATATATGATAGTTATTCAGCCTTTTACATACACTAATTTATTTAGTTTCCACAAACCATATGTAGTAAATTAAGTCATCGACATTTGACATTTGAAGAGGTTGGGTATTGTTTCTTTTTAACCTAATATTATATTTCAAATAAGTGGCAGAGCCTGGATTTAACCCAGGTTTTCTCTCATCTTCAACTTAATGAGATTGGAAGGGTAGGGTAAGAATCGAATGATAGCAGTGATAGCATAGCTCAGTCATCATCATGGTATACCATTGATGATATACCATGGTATATCATTGATACTCTATGGACTTACTGATACTTTATGGCCCTAAACCATCAAAAAGAAAAATAAATTCCTTTCAGGACATCTGGCTCAAAGAAGCTTGCAAAATTAGACATTTGCTTTTAGAAATTTGTTTTTAAAGTGGTTCAGGTAGAATAACCATACTTTATAAAATAAAGTTGGCATCAATTGGTATAACTCATTTCTTTCAGATCACATGTTTACTCCTAAAAGAAGCTAGGCTCAGCTAATCAAACTTTCTCAAAGGAGCAGAATTATTAATAAACTTAATAAATGTGGCTCTCACTTTTGTTTTAAATTTCAGTAGATTTAGAAATAGCAGACAGATTTAATCTCACAAACCCATCTCATTTTCATTGGTACTGGCTGTTTGAAACATTGTTTAAAAAAGTTTGAGCTACTTTTCAGCTCTGTTAAAAAGTCCAGTGATTAATTAGTAATGTCTTCCCTAGGCCTTGGAAATGGATTACAGTATACTGACATTCTGTATTTGTAACCCACATTCAACAATTGTCTTGAAAGATACACTTTTAAGACCAGACCCGTTCAATAAAAATTATAATATAAGCTATATATGTAATTGTGGCAAATAGCTTCTCGGAAAGCACCAGTTTTGACTTTGAAGGTAGTTGTTTGTATTCTTACCACATCATTCTGCTGTTTCTTGCTCTGAAGCTAATTAACATAGTGTTTACTAACAGGGCATCCTTGAATTAATTTCTGCCAGAACAGGGTAGTTTTAACAATATAGTTAGGTTTTCCAATTTTATATTTGAAACAAATTAAACATAGACATTGTAAAGATTACTTGTGACCCTAGACTGGCATTTCTCCTCAGTGGGTTTTGTTCCTAACACACGTGTAAAGATTTGATCCTCCATCACAGAAATATTAAGGCAGTCCTTGGTTTAGAGCTCAGCTTTAAAAAAAAAAAAAAATCCTTTCAAATAGGCAATACAATATTATTCACTGTAGTCACCATGCTATACATTACATTCCCATGATTTATTTTATAACAGGAGGTCTATACCCTTTGGCCATAACACTTGTTGCATGTTTGAACTACTAAGAGAGTAGATCTTAAAAGTCTCATAATAAGAAGAAAAAAAATTTTGTAACTATGCACGGTGACAGATGTTAACTTGACTCATTATTAGACCATTATACTTCAGTTAACAAAACAAAACTTTGTAGGTAATCTTGTTGTGAACTACTACTCTGCTTCATTCCATAGAGGTCTTGAGACCTCTTATATATAGGAAATATGGACACCCTCCCTCCCTTCCTTCCTACCTTCCTTCCTCTGCACCTGCGGCATGTGGTATGGAAATTTCCAGGCTAGGGGTCAAATCGAAGCTGCAGCTGCCGGCCTACGCTACAGCCATGGCAACACAGGATCCGAGCCACATCTGTGACCTACACCACAGCTCACAGCAACTCCGGATCCTTAACCCACTGAGCGAGGCCACAGATCGAACTCACATCCTCATAGATACTTTGTAGGGTTCTTAACCCGCTAAACCATAACAGGAACTCCCAGGACTCTAAATCTTGAAACAAGTGCTTTAGACATAGTCTGTATTCTCTGACTCTTTAATTGTGCTAATTAGAGTACTTGCTTATTTAGGATGCTCATTCTTAAGATTCCAGATAGAGTTGACTTCTAAAACACAAACATTTTTCTCTTTAATACTTCTGCAGATCCCAGCCAGCCTTTATGCAAAGCAATCTATCTCAGCCATCTGTGGTCCTTTCTGGTACTGCCATCCACAACTTTCCAGCTGTCCAACACCAGGAACTTGCCAAGGCACAGTCAGGTCTTGCCTTTCAGCAAACATCAAATACTCAGCCTATTCCAATATTGTATGAACATCAGCTGGGTCAGGCATCAGGACTAGGAGGTTCCCAGCTGATTGATACACATCTTCTTCAGGTAAGGCAGGGATTAGAATCATGCACTGTCTTTATATTCCTACATAGCAGATTATTTAAGGAAACAGTTTTTAAAGAAAAATGTTTTTTGACACAATGCAAAAATGAAGATCTTCCTTTCTAATGCTAAAATTCTTAGAGATTGCTTTGAAGCCATAACCTTGATATCTGAATTGGAAATTTTTTGTCTTACTGCTATTTTTGTTACAAAATATTTTCTAGGCTAGAGCGAATCTTACCCAGGCTTCAAATCTTTATTCTGGACAAGTACAACAGCCTGGTCAGACAAATTTTTATAACACTGCCCAGTCACCAAGTGCTCTCCAGCAGGTAAACTATGGCATGGTAAATTTCCTCAATTTTCTTTATCATTTTTATTGTTGTTGTTGCTGTTGCTTTTGTTATTATTGGAGAATTTAAATAGAACCAAGATGAGGAAGTGATTCAGTGGTTTCAGTCTTTTCTCTGAAGTGTCCTAGGAATTCCATGGGGTCCACATGCTTCATCACCCCTCTCCCCATCCTGGCTTGAATCAGTTATGCTTTTTACATCTTTTAAAAAGGGATTTTCATGTAATCATTTAACAAAAGAGTCCACAGATGTAAAAATCTGAAAACCTTTGTCAGGATATGTAGTTACATATGTCATAATGCTTTACCCATCTGCACTAGAGATGAAGGAAGGCTTTGAAGACCACCACACCAGTTAATATTATACACAGGACTGTGTGGCAAAGTCTGACAGAATTAAATGACATTCACATATCTTCAGTATATGAATGCATTAATAATTTTCAGTGAAAATTCTATGTTTTTATGAACCTGTCTCCTCCAGCAGTGTCTTTAATTAGCTTACTCTGAAAGTTGGTAGAAGACTGGAGGAGAGAGGAAAGCCACTTAGCATTTTCTCACAGCTTTCTTTGGGGTGGGGTGGGGTTGCTACACCCGTGGCATGCAGAAATTCCCGAGTGTGCGATCGAACCTTTGCCACAGAAGTCACAACGCCAAATCTTTAACCACTAGGCCACCAAGGAATTCCTCTCATAACTATTTTTGGTGGGTATTTAGGGGGTGACAATTCAAAAAACACTACCTTATTGACATTCCAGTTAAATAGTTTATGTAAAAACTGAAAGTTTTTTTTGTTTTTTGTCAAAGGTCGTTTTGACCACACAGTATAAAAATGTCTGGTAAAAATGGAAGTGGTAACTAACCACTTTCTTAAATTTTATCTGACATACAGATTAATTCAAAGATAGTCATAATTATTTCATATATATATATATATATTTTCTCCACTGCTAGTCTGTTTTGTTGCACTTTTAGTAGAAGAATGGAGATAGTTTTATTGCAGTTTTAATAAAAGAGTGGAGATAGTTACCAAGCAAAATCATTGATATGTGAAATATTTTAATAGATTGAAGTATTCTGTTTAAAACCTTACTCAAAAGTATTTGAAGAGTCATGTGTATAATTAAAAGGTATGTATACAAGTATAAGCAAATTGATGCAGTTTCTGTTTGCTTATTTTCTAGGTTACAGTACCTTTACCAGCATCCCAGCTTTCCTTGCCTAATTTTGGATCTACAGGGCAGCCTTTAATTGCTCTGCCTCAGACCCTTCAGCCCCCATTACAGCATACCACCGCACAAGCACAGGCCCAGAGCCTGAGTCGTCCTGCACAAGTAAGCCAGCCTTTCAGGGGATTAATCCCTGCTGGAACACAGCATAGCATGATTGCAACCACAGGAAAAGTGAGTAAAGAGAAATTCGCGTACTTTCTTCAGGAGTTTAAGGCCATCTATGTGGTCTATAAAAGTAAAATATATTGGTTTTAACTGCCCTCCAGGAATTGTCAAAGCTCAGTATACTTATTTTTTAGCTGCTCACTGTTAATGTGTTTGACCCCCTTTGATTTTTACCTGATAACAAAGAATTCATAAATTTTGTGGAAGAATTGAATTTGCACATAGTACTCATACATAGAATACTAAATCCAGCATTTTAGTTTATGGAATTATAGAAATGTTAAGTTTATTTTATGTTCTTTTTCAGATGTCTGAAATGGAACTAAAAGCCTTTGGAAGTGGCATTGATATTAAACCAGGCACACCGCCAATCAGCGGTAGAAGCACCACACCAACATCTAGTCCCTTCCGGTAAAATGGGTGTTTAAATTCGCTTATAGAATTTCCAAATAACTGAGCACCTTTTGTTTGTTAGATACATAAATGTCACCTTTCCTATAGTAAGCACAAGATATTCTGATAATTTTATCCAAAATGTTAAGCTATTAAATAATTAAGAATTTATTTGTTATACTCTATTTTAAGAAAAAAATTTAACCCAAAGAAAAATCTAGCTGCTATGCCTTCTCCTGTCTTCGCCTCCAAAGTCTCTGGATCCGTTCTCATACTGCTGGTGACTCACCTTGGTAAATTTTCATCAGCTACCAAGTATGATGAATCTGCCAAGACAATGTCTCTAAAAATCTAACAGCATCATTTATGTGGCACTACTGTACTGACCAGTGATGGCTTCTTTCCAAGGGCTACTTCCACAAGTCCAAATAGCCAGTCCAGCAAGATGAACAGCATTGTCTATCAGAAGCAGTTCCAGTCAGCCCCTGCAACTGTGAGAATGACACAACCATTTCCTACACAGTTTGCACCCCAGGTGGGCAGATATAAGTGAGAAATGAGTATTATTTACTTGTAAGTGATTGCCAATCTGGTTAATTCTCTGATTTTATAATCTTGCCGTACTATAACCAACTTAGAAGCAGTTTTTAGTACATTTTTGATGTTCAAATATATTTATTCTCTACAGATTTTAAATAGACACAGGTAGTAACCATATGGTTCTAAAGCAGACAATAGAAATATAGTCAAAAGATTCCCCACACAGCTCTGATAATTTGTTTCAGTCCTGCTCCTTTTATCTTTTTGAAGAAGTTGACTTTTCAGAGAAGGGTCCCAGTGCTTAATATTTTCTAAGTTTAGGGGTTTTTTTTGGTTTGTTTTTTAAGATAACTATGTAGTTGAGGTAGATACTCTAATTTATGTGTGAAAATGTTTGCTTCTCTTTCCTTTGCTGATCATATGGGAGGAATAACTAAATAAGAATTCTCACATATTCGTTGAATTAGTATTATTTTCATTTATCTTCAGATTATGTTTGGTATAGGTATGTGCCTTTTCTACAGTTATATCTTTTTGAAAAGATATCCTAATTAATAGCCTTTCTATCTCCCTTTTGCAAATTGTAGCTGAAATGCTAGAACCAACTGAAGTGTCATAGCATGCTTTGCCTAATTTTTCTGTTAGATTCTCCAAGCATGGCCTGCTTGTTCTTGATCCCTGTGATAGAATGGCACAAACCCATACACTCTCTTTCACTGGCAGAATGGGCACAGATTTACTCTGGGATAAGCCAACCTGATCTAGTTGGCAATTTTTTTTTTAACAGTTCAATGTTGTATGTTTTGTTTTTTTCACTCAGATTCTCTCTCAGCCTAACCTGGTCCCTCCATTGGTAAGAGCCCCACATACTAACACCTTCCCAGCGCCTGTACAGAGGCCACCAATGGCACTGGCCAGTCAGATGCCTCCTCCGCTGACCACAGGCCTCATGAGCCATGCTCGTTTGCCACATGTAGCCAGGGGTCCTTGTGGATCACTATCTGGAGTCAGAGGTAATCAGGCCCAGGCTGCGCTGAAGGCTGAACAAGACATGAAGGTTAGTACAGTGTTAACAGCCAACAGAGCAAGAATCTGTCTCTGAACCATGTCTTAAGATGCCTCTAGACCCATAACCGCATATCCAGGCATTCATTGTCTTAGCAGACTTAACCAAACTAACTACTTTTATTCATTCCCCCCTTTTTTTAATTTCCTTTTTGTTCTCCTGTTCCCCCTCCCATTTTTTTTTTTGTTGTTGTTGTTTTTTGTTTTTGTTTTTTGGAACTGTAGTCAGCAAACACGTTAATAACATTTTAATTTAAACTGTGGCCAAATAAATTGCTTATAAAATAAATATTTGAGGGAGATCTGAGCTTAGCTGCTACATTTTTTTGAAGAGCAAATAAGTAAAATGAATTATTATAGGCCTCCCCATTTTCTTTTTTTTTTTTTCCCCTCCTTCCTACCCTACCTCCATACCCTAATCCCGAGATATAAAGCATGGTTATGTGAAAACTCTGGAATGGGTAAGGCATATTACCTGTCTTGATATTTCTTCCCTCCTAAGTCTTCCCAGTATAGTTTTCTCAAACTGGTTTCATATGCTTTTTTGGTGTGTGCCATCTGAGATGGCTATATTTCATTCACAACAGATTGTATAGTTATAGATGAAGAACTCAGAAAGCACTTTGGGATCCTTCGTGATAAAAGGCACTGATTAAAATGAGGTTTGCTAATGCAGAAGGGTGCCTTTAGGAGTCTGTGTGGGGACAGTTTTTATAGCATAAACCTTACCTGTCTGCCTGTACAGCTAGCTGATTTCTTTCTATTTCTATATTTACTTAGACTTGACTTTAGCAGGCCTAATAATTTTGCCAATTTTGTCACTGTGTATCAGGTCAGACTAGAACAAAGAAAAGCTTACTGCCTTCAAAGGGGAAATGCCCATAGTACTGCTTTATGCAAAATGAGAAAGAAACATGTTTATGACAGTCCTGTTAGAGAATTCGGTTGACTGACTAAAGTTTCTTTCTGGGTTGATATCCCTTGTTTCTGATCCTGAGTGATCAAATTTAAAGACCACCCTGCCGTGAAACTCTTATTAAATATTACCCACTTTTACAAAGGCTGTGTGCCTAGGATATCCATTCATTCATAACTATTAAAAATACATCTTTGGGAACTGTTTGGCTTTGATAGCCAGTTCTTCTCCTGCCTTCTTAGCACTTGATTTTCATACATGCCCATGTTGGAAATGACATTAGTACTAAATAATGGGGTGGGGAAGGGTACAGATTTCATAAAAATTTCTTGAGAGCTTTGAATAGTACAGGTTACCTTGTAGAACATGAAGGGCATTTGTTATGTACAAGAGGTATAGAAGCTTTAGCTTTAATTGTGTATGTTACAGTGGTATAATTTACAGATTGACGTAAGTATATTCTTTGGGGGCACAGAGTCAATAAAACTAGGAAATAATTTTACCAGCTCAGAATGTGGTAGGAGCGATCAGAACTTAGTGATCAAGTGAAGTTGTAGTTACTAATTTCTGATGCTCTTCCCCTGCAGAAGAGAGCTGTGGGAAGAGGACTCAGCCACAAGACATTTGGTCCTAGGTGTTGGTAATGCCACAATATAAGTGCTTCCTTTTCATTTTATTGTAGACCACATATTGATAACTAGAAGTTTTAAGTATTACATATATGTTTTCAAATTTGCAAGTAGGCTCCCCAAATAAAATTTGATACTAATAAGCTTTGATCCAAAAAAGATAAAAACCAACAGCAATTTCTATTTTATTGTTTTATAAAAGGGCAAACTTTGAAAAGATGGTGGGAGGTGGTCCTGTTCTTTTCAAATGTTTTTTGAAAAGTCACATGGAATGTTTTCAAAGATAGGAAGAAATCTATCCATTAAAAGCGGAAAATTCAATGAGGTACTTTGGGGACGAACCAACGTGGGGCAGACTGATTTGTGATTGGTAAAAGAATTTGAATTGAGATTGATTGACAGGCTTTGGTAATACTGCAGCATTTTCAGTTACTGTTTCTCATTTTTTAAGGCAAAGCAGAGAGCAGAGGTTCTTCAGTCCACGCAACGGTTCTTCTCTGAACAGCAACAGAACAAACAGATAGGAAGCAAAGCCCAGAAAGTGGACAGTGATACAAGTAAACCTTCTGAAACACTGACAGACCCTCCTGGTGTCTGTCAGGAAAAAGTAGAAGAAAAGCCACCCCCTGCACCCACCATAGCCACCAAACCTGTTAGAACTGGACCAATCAAACCTCAGGCGATCAAAACTGAAGAAACAAAATCTTAAAGGCTATGGTTTATTGCAGAGGGTTGGGGAGGGGAGAAGGGAAAGAGGGAGAATGAAGTCAGATAATGCCAGTAGCCAAAAGGGTGAAGTGGTCTCTGACATTATCCTGTCCAGAGCTTAGAGGTGCACGAGGGACATAGGAGCAATTTACACTGACACACAGCCGCTACACCAGTAAAATGAGGCTTTTGCCAGCTTGCACCTATTATGTAACATGCACTCTGTTGATGGCCATGCATCTTCAGTCAGAATTTATATATGCATATGTGCACACATTCCTGGAGTGCATATAACTTAGAACTAAAATCCTTATGGTTAGATAAAACACCAGAAATCTGAGGGAAATAACACTGCAGAGGAATAGCTCAGCCTGAACGGCATACCAGTCCCAGCTGAGACATCAGATGTGGTTTCTTTGCTCCCTTGTTTTCTTTTAATATGGTTATATAGCATTTATAGGCTTGGTGAAGAACAGAAGATAACTGGTGCTGGATAGAGGAGCCTTATTTTTTATTATGGCAGCTTGCTATTTTTATAACATGGTGATTGAGTTGAACACAATCAAAGTACAGTAACTGATCTCCCCTTCTTCCTGAATGAGTGAGCAGATGATGATATATTCATCCTTGAACATATCCATATGGGCAGTGTTTGGCTACTGCTTATGTTTGAAATGATGCTGTGTTTTGGTTGTGGCCTGAAGCTTTGAAGCACTACTTGGCATCTCCTTTCTTCCATGGAGCTCTTAGCATTCAGAAACAACAGAGCTGATCAAATACTAGTTAGGTTACTTGAGTCTTGCTTGTCTCTACAAAGTCATCTTTGTATGAATACAGTGGTGGGTTTTTGTTTATTTTTAAACGGTTTTTAGCTGATGTTCATGAAGAGCAGTGAATACCTGGAGCCATGCCACTAAAGAGAGGAAATTCTATCTAAGAAGGTGCATTTCTGTACCAGAGCTGTGTCGTAACCATTCTTTGGGCCCTCTGCTGGAAAAATAGAATCAAGTCTCGAATAATGCCTTTTTAATTATATCCTCTAGTATTATAGACGTAGGACAGTACTGTATCATACCTCTGTGAATGTAAAATATCTTGTACCTGCTTTATGATATGTAGTAGTGACTGTGCTTTATCAGAGCTGTTTTTAATGATGTTATTCTAGAATGTTTCTTTCCAGATGATTGAGAAGCTAATAAAAAAAAAAAAATGGTGCCAGGTACCACGACAGTAACAAAACTTTGTTGTTTTCTGGGGTTTTGTTTTTTACCTTTTTTTTCTTTTTTTTTAAAAATGGAGTGTGCTAGTTGTCTCTATAATTTTGTTCAGATGACTGCAGAACCTGGAAAAGCTGTTGCTGCTATTGATGCATAACATACTGCTATTGGTCTTTTTATATAAATAAATAAATAAATAAATAAATCTATATATATATATATATACATATATATATAATTTGAATTTTTGGAAACTTTAGCTGTGCTGTCAACTTTGGAAAAAGTATCTCAGTTGTACCGTGTTGGGTTGGCATTGTACAGAAATTAACAGCCATATTGGTCTAGGAATGTTAAACATAATTTTTTCCATTTGTACAGGGGTAACGCACTGTATTAAATATGTAAGGTCTTATCTACATGGGTTTGATTACAGAAACTAATAAAGTATTCTCTAAATAATGATTCTTTGAGCTTATCCATTCCTAAAATCTGAAGAAAGAAGTTTGTCAAGTACCCAAAAAAGTATAATCAAGACTATGTTATGCTCTAGGAAAAAATTATCATCCCAGAACTTGATTTCTGACTTGCAAGAAGTACCAAACTTAGTCAGAATAATGGTTGTTGAAGAGGATAGTAGTCATGGCCTCTGTTCTTAGGGTAGCGATACTCATGTTGTAAACAGTCTGTCAAGGAGTTCCCTGGTGGCTCAGTGGGTTAAGGACCTGGCATTGTTACTGCTGTGGTGAGAGTTTGATCCCTGGCCAGAGAATTTGTGCATCCAGCAGGTGCGGTTAGAAAAAAAATGTTTTAAAAAAAAATAACTGTCAAAGAGGAAAAGAGAAGTGTTTCTCATATTTTTGCTAGCATATTCATTGCCATCATCACCCACACAAGCAGAATGTAGGGGAATTTGTTTTACTATTTACTCAATTTATGAAGTACTGAAGGATTTCAGTTGCCTAAAATAATCCCGTATCCAGAATACATGGCTTCCAGACCCAGGTTTAGGAAAATTAGTAACCCAGTTACTGATAATCTGTGTGCCTTCTTTACTCGTAGATGGTGATTCTTGAACATTTAAAATACTCAAGTATTAATAAACTCTAACTTGATGTTCAGGCTTTTCAGTCTCGGATTTTTCTCAAAATGTGCTCTTAATTTGGTATGATGGTGAAGGTTGGAAGCACAAACCTGTACCAAAATGCTATAGTCACTGCACATATTTGCCTTCTTGACAATTGACTTCCATCGCCACTGTTTCTGATGTTTTGATCCTCCTAAATTTTAGGACTTATTATTTGACCAGCTGTATGGTTTGCACCATATTTATAAGCCACCAGGTATGTGCTGTTCAGTTGATTGTGTTAACTTGAAACCTTTAATCCTTAGGCCCTTTACCAGCTAGGATCTACAGTGGGAAAAAATGGCAGTGCGAGTCAGGTATTTGTGTACATGCTTCTCCAGTTTGGTCTTATAAAATCTTTTGAGTTCAACAATAACCTAAAAGATGTTTCAGCTAGTGGTTGACAATAGATTTGGTCACATAACCTGAGTATTCTCTGCCCCTTGAATGCCTCTGATAAGGGAGAAGAGAGCATATTTTTATCCTTAGTTAATAGCAAATTGTGCTTTATGATAGAATGGGGGGTATGGTTGGGGAATGAGAATGGTATAGTTTGAAAAGGTGTGTATTTGTTTTCACAGTACAGATTACAGAAAGCAAAGCTCAAGCATACTTTTGGCTGGAGGCAAGATGTAGAAGGTGGAATGAGAAAACATCATAGGTTTGGAAAAGAATGTCAGAACCTAAATGTATGAGGTATTATTTTTCTAATAGGTCATCAGTGTTTTTTTGTTTTTTGTTTTATGATGCCATTGTAGCATATTACATAGCTTCTTGGCATTTTCAGTATTTTCACATTCCCTTTCCAATCTCTTCTATCCATAGCCTGCAGGTAACCATATTGACCTATTTGTGAAAAGTATCTTAATTATATTTTAGGTGCTTTAAGAAATTTCAGCTGTAAAATTTTTGCTTGTAAAATGAAGCAAAAGAACAAGACGATGTCTTAATGTTAGACTGGCCATCTTAGCACTTGCATGTTGTTTCTTTTACATTGCTAAAGAAAAGTGTTTCCTTGGCCCTTCTCCTTTTTGTGCTGACCTTCATACCTTCAGTAGGACTGAGTCCACCCTTGGCACTCAAAGTAGTGACTATATTGTTTTGCTGAAATATCCAGAAGACGGTGGCAACAAATTTCAAGACAAGAGTGCTATTGATTTTCATTTTTTCTGTGGTAAAGTGACTATCATGTGATATCGCTTAGATTCTTAATAGAAACCCTCAGATCTTTCTGGGCTGGTGGCTGGTCAAAGTGGGAAATTAAAAAAATGTGGATACTGTACTTGCATAATTTTAGGTATATATTTACCATCCAATCTTTAGACAACACCTTTGTCATTTCTTTGACGTGTCTGTTAAACTAGTCTTTTACATATAATGAATACAGAATTTCCTTGAATTTTTAAATACTTTGTTAGTTTTCCTCACCTAATTTGACAAGAATTTTTAGAGTGAAAATTGGTAGAAATCTAGTAATATCGACTTAAGCCTACTAGTAATGGGCATTAGTCCATAGGTGTTATCTAGAAAGTGATTAAAGTTTGGGTAATACTGATTTAGTCTGTATTCCAGTATGGAATTACTCCAAAGAATTGTTTTCAAAAACATACCCATTTCCTTTTATGAGACTATCGTACCATAGGAGAAAGAAAATTTACCCATACCAGAGTTTAAGCATGAGATGAGGCTCTAGAATAGTTAGGGAAGGGGTCGTGTATCAACTGTGTCATGCTGGGAATATAGAAAATAGGTCTTATTTACCTCAACATAGTGCAGTGAAGGAGGTGGAGATCCAGGTGGTAGCTTGAGTTCTTTATGTTTGCCATTACTTGAAACTGACATTTATTTCCTGGGTCCCTCTTTCTGTCTTCTTCCAGTCAAGCCCTCTCCCTTCCCCCTGCCCTACTCTATCTATACTGCTTAACTTCTAAATATGATTGAAACCTAAAAGTACTTAGGCACTATCTATCTGGTCTTGTTTCTCACCATTGGGTGGGGAAGGTGGCGAGAAAGAGGAAAAAAATATCTTTATTGCTTTGCCAGGCAAAGAAGGTGACAGCAGGTTAATACCCTAAAGACTGTGCCCCACTTTGGGGAAGAAAAGTGGCTTTATATTTAGGGGTAGAAAATAGGGTCACAGATAAGGATCTGGATAGATGCAAGCTTTCATTCTTCAAAGCTGGTGTTTAGTGGCCCCAGGGCTGGTTCTGGTGGTCTGCCTCTCTGGTTTTCATTTGTTGGGGGTTTTAGTTGTGCAGAAGAACTCAAAGATATTGTTATGTATATTCCTTGAAGAGGAACCAGAACCCTGTCCTGCAGGCTGTATTGTTGTTTGTTCATCCTTTGTTTCTGCATCCCCTCCCTTCCCTGATTAGCAACTGTTTGAACCTGCCCTTTGGAACTCAGAGAAGGTCATGGAGGAGAAGGAGTGCAGAGTAATGATTGTAAAGATGATCAAAGAACTCGGGAGGAGAATGGATGCACGGAGTGAAAAATTAGAAGTTTTTAACAAAGAATTACAAAATGTAAAGAATTGAAGAGTACAATAAAGGAAATGAAAAGTACAGTAGAAGGAATCAATGGTATAATAAATGAGGCAGAAGAACAGATCAGTGATCTGGAAGACAGCGTAGTGGAAATTACTGCCACCAACCAGAAAAAGAAGAAATGAGAGAGACCTCTGGGACAGCAAATGGCTCAGCCATTCAGGAATCAGACATTGTTACTGCTGTGACTCCATTTGCTGCTGTGGTACTGATTTGATCCCTGGCCCAGGAGCTTCCACATATAGCAGGCGTGGCCTAAATGAATGAATGAATGGAGTACCCAAGGCATCACTTGGCAGGCAACATTGAACAAAGACTTGGAGGAGAGGAAAAAAGCAAGCTATGTAGATATTTGGAGCAGCATATTCTAGACAGGGGCAACAGCAAGTGGAAGCCTGGCTTGATGAGGGAGAGTAGTAATCGTTGCAATCAGAGGAATTGGGAGTGAAAGAAGGAGGTTGATTGTAATAAATCTTGAAGGCCATTGCAAGGGTTTTGGCTTTTGCTGTGAGTAAAATGGAGAGGCATTGGAGAGTCTGGAGCAGAGGAATAGCATGACATTTTTAAAGGATTGCTCTGACTCTGTGCTGAAAGAGGGACAGGAATGAAAACAGGCAGTCCAGTCAGGAGGCTTTTGCAATTATTCATGCCAAAGATAAAGGTGAATTGTGGACCAGAAAAGAATAGTGAGGGTGGTGAGAAGCAGTTGGATCCTGGATCTAACTTGAAGAGTTGAGTTCAAAATCCATCTGCTGATGGATCGAATGTGGGTTTGGGAGAGAGATCTATAAGACAAAGATGACTTCTAGTTTTGAGCCCTGAACAGATGCGGTTGCCATTAAGAGAAATGGGAAAGACAGCCAGTGGAGCAGGCTTAAAGGAGCTGATCAAGAGTTCCGTCTTGGACACATTGAGCTTAAATGTTTATTAGTAAATGGAGATGTTAAGTAGGCCGTTAACGTATCAGTCTGGAGTTCAGGAGAGAGATCTGGCCTGGAGAGACAGACAGGACCTCATCATCCTATGGATGGAATTAAATGATGTGACTAAATGAGACCAACAGAGAAATGAGTGTAGAGAAGAGATTCAAAACAGCCTTGCATGCTCTAATGCTGAGTTTAAGAAGATAAGAAAAAGTAGGCAAAGGGAACTGAGAAAGAGTAACCAACCAACGAGGTTGGAGCAAGAAGAGTGTGGTGTGGAGTCTCCTGGTGGCTCAGCAGGTCAGGGATCTGGCGTTGTCACTGCTGTGGCTCAGGTCCCATTGTTCCTAGAGCACACACGTTCTTGTTTTATTTTGTGAGTGGAAAACCATAGTCATTATATGTGTGAAATTTGGGGCCAAGTAGGCTATGCTTTGAAACGCAGCTTTATCATATATTGTCTCGAAAGTAGAGCTGCCTTCCACTGTGATTTCATCACTGTTAATAGCAAGAAACACGGGCTCTTTTACCGCCAGACTGCTTTATTACCAGGGCTTCTCCTTGCCTATCTGAAGTGCGAACTTCACATTTGAACATCAGGATTCAGAAACACATTTTAGATAAATATGTAACATCATAAAGGGTGGCTAGCATAGGAGGTAGGCACTTTTCCAGGTTTGCATTGCTATTAATCACTTCCAATGGATCCAACGACAGCACATTTCCCCAGGGTTCCTGCACAAGAGCTCAGACTGTTCTCCAAAGTACTTGGGCCCAAACAGCCACCAATAAACACAAACCATGTTAAGAAATTAGTACAGCCACCACATGATTTCTGAAATTTACACCCAATAATTGCTTCTGATATATTCAAAGACAATGCAGAAATGTCTGTATTAGACTTCAGTAATCACGTGGCTAAATGCAACTGATGGGAGCACAATGCTGTTGTTCTGATCTAATTGAAGTAATTGTTGGGTTCCCACCAGGAATTCAAACTGCCAAGCCCTGGAATAGAAGACAAGGAAAAAATAGGGCTCCTGCTTTCAAAACTTAATATAATTGGGTTTGTGAGGAAAAGGCTTACATTCATGGTATTAAATGAGGGGCAGTATATACATAGGTTCATATTCATTCCTTGACTAAAAGTATTTATATTTAAACTTGAATTTAAAAAGGCCAAGCATTCCCTGGTGGCCTAGCAGTTAAAGGATTTGCTGTGGCACGGGTTTGATCCCTGGCTTGAGAACTTCTGCATGCCATGGGTGTGGCCAAAAAATTAAAAAATGATAAATTAAAAATAAAGGGCAAGAAACAGGTAAAATTAGGGACTTTCGCAAATATTTCCTCAATCCTCACAACTGCCCTAGGAGAGAGTATTACTTCTCTTTTGCAGGTAGGAGAGCCAAGCCTCACTGAAGTTAAATTGCTTGCCCAAGATCACTCAGCTCAAAGGGAGAGTCATGAAATCAATCAACGCTTTTCATTTCAAAGCCAAACACAACACGTGCCACCTCAGCAGAAGCGCTGTGAGTCATCAGGAAGGAGCAAGATCAGTGATGGTGCTGGGAAAAGTGTGCACGTGAATTAGTTTTTAAAATGTAGTCAGTAGGTAACAGGTCAAGATGCCATACTCTACAGCCTCTATATTGGTGCTTCCTCTTTGCCCTTCCCCAGCACTGCACTCAAGACCTATCACTCCCTGTGACAACTTTGGGGATTTCTCATCAAGGTCATTTCTTCAGGGAAAATCCGTATCAGCTGCTACCTTCTAAGGCCTCAAATCAACCCATTAACTCAAGCTCCTGAGAGAGATTGACTACAGGAGGATAAAAAAAAAAGTAGGGAGTCTGCAATAAGGGCATTTCTTTGAAGACCATGAGCTGAGGTGTAAGAGGGATCATATCCTGTGCTGTTCTGGGATCAAAATGTGAGTCATTTGGGCTTCCTCCTAAGAACAAAACTTTCCAGCCAGAAGATCGGGCTGGTGGGCTCAGACTGTTGCAACTGGTGTTCTGAGAATGGGGTGTTCTGTTGCGACTGGTGTTTGTGTCACCAGAGAACGTTACTGGGTGTCCAGGAACGCGGCTCGTCTCTTATTTCTTTGGAAGTGGCTCAGCACGGAACAGGAGGGCCGCTTGGCTTTGTAGTGGAGCCTTTGAATCTGGACAGACCTAGGTTCAGATTCTAGCCCTATGCCACCTGAAGCTACAATTTCTCTACTGCCAAGTTTCCCAATAGGGTCGGTGGGGATCATAATAACTTACCTTGCAGAGTTACTGTGGTTAGCAGATAAGATGCTTAGGACATGCCAGAGTGTCTGACACTAAATAGGTCTCATTCCTGCTGTTTCTCTCCTCAATATCAAGCCTCCAGCGTCTCTGCCAGGTGCTTATCTGAACAAGTAGCCTTGTTAACTCCAGCTTTGTCCATGAATTTTTCCTGTTCTTTGGAAAGTAAGTGTTCCAGGAAGAGAGCTCTCTGCATGTGTCAGGCATGCCAAACAGCCCTTGGGGGAAGGGCTCTAGTGGAGTGGTGCTCTTCAGGGCAGAAGCAGCTCAGGGCAGGGCCTCCGCTGTGCAACCTAGGGAGAGACAGTTCACCTCTCTGGGCCTCCACTGCTTCAGCTGTTCCCTGGGGGGAACCAAAGCTGCCCTTGAATTCCATCTCGCAAGACTGGGATAATAACACCTGCTCTATCTCACGGGGTGGGGGGGAATCTTGCTCTCCCCCTCCCACAGCAGGTATTTGAATGAGGAAATATCTGCCACATGACACGGTGGGACTGGGGGAGCAGAGTGCGGGGGTGGCAGTTGGGGACAGCTGTAGGGAGAACCCACTAAGAACACAGCAGTGAAAGTCCTCTGCAAACCCTGCCATGCAGGACCCAGGCAGAGCAGTCTTGACCAGCGAAGCCTGTGCTTTTGTTCTAGATTCACAGGTGCAGTGAATCTCAGTCCTCTGACTGCAAGGTCATGTCTGAGAAAGGCTGCATGGGCAACAGCATCCACCTCCTCTACAGAGACCTGGCCTCGGAGGTGATCAAGCGCAGAATCGCCATGACCATGAGGTATTCCCAAGCTCTTGGGGTGGGGGGTGGGGAGGTGGGGTTGCCACATAAATGCTGATGCTCCACCAAGTGCCTGAAACTGCCCCAGAAGCTGGTTTATGTAAATGTATTCAATGTCTTCATCCGTTGCAGCGAGGCAGATTTTACAGATGAGAGAATGCTTTGTCGGGGTTCCGGTCGTGGCACAGCGGTCAACAAATCCGACTAGGAACCATGAGGCTGTGGGTTCGATCCCTGGCCTTGCTCAGTGGGTTAACGACCCGGCGTTGTCGTGAGCTGTGGTGTAGGTCGCAGACGTGGCTCAGATCTGGTGTTGCTGTGGCTCTTCAGTAGGCCAGCGGCTACAGCTCTGATTCGACCCCTAGCCTGAGAACCTCCACGTGTCATGTGTGCAGCCCTAAAGAAAAAAAAGCCAAAAAAAAAAATGCTTTGTCATCCACTGCCACATGGTCCTTCAACAGGCAATGATAAGGGTGCCGGGATGAACTTCGGATCAGTGTCTCCTAATTGGGAGGTGGGGATCACTTAGATAATCAGATGGAAATTATGCTGTAACCTCCCAGTATAAAAATGCATGACACCGCAAAGCTGGAGGATAGCACGGACTCCCTGAAGATCGTCCTCATTCCTAACTAAGCTGTAGGCTCCCCACAGGCAAGGATGGTTTCTCTCCTTCACCGACATGGGCCCAGGACTGTGCTCGCATGCCCTGAGAAAGGGGAGACCTTAACGGCTTGTCTGACCCAAAGGAGAGGGTTTGCCTGTGCTGCATGCTGGAGTTCTCAAATGAGACCACTCTGTGACACCTTTCCCTGATTACAGGGTAGTGGATAAAATACAGGATGCCTAGTTAAATTTGAATTTTATTTATTATTACTATAATTATTATTATTTTGGCTTTTGTCTTTTTAGGGACAAACCTGCATATGGAGTTTCCCAGGCTAGGGGTTTAATCAGAGCTGTTGCTGCCAGCAACGCCAGATCTGAGCCACATATGCAACCTACACCACAGCTCACGGCAACACCGGATCCTTAACCCACTGAGCAAGGCCAGGGATCGAACCTGCAACCTCGTGTCTCCTAGTTGGATTTGTTCCCACTGTGCCACGATGGGAACTCCTAAATTTGAATTTTAGATGAACAACTAAAAGGTTTTCTTGACCTAAGTATGTCTGTGTGATATTTGTGATAAACTTACAATTTAAAAAAAAGTCATTTTTCTGAAATTCAAATATAATTGGGCATCCTGTATTTTCATTTGCTGAATATGGCAAGCCTACGATGGCTACTATGGGGTGTCCTCTCTCTGGTCTGAGATTCCCAGGTCCAGTCGGGTACCTAAGACATCCCACATATAAATATGAACAAAGAATACATCAGGACTCCAACTTATATGAAAACTGAACTCTGTTGATGATCAGCTAGATGCTGCCTCTTTCCTGTGTATCAAGAGGCCTTGTGTAGATTCTGACTTTCTCGACGTAAGGACAGAAGCTATAAAACTGGAGGACTCATAGCAAATGCCAACATGTTGCGGTTTGTCTTTGTGTGTTAAGGGGACTCTAAGTGGACTTGACTTTGTGGGTTAAGTTATAGTATCTAGTCTTAATCAGTGTAACCTCAATGGAGACAAGCAGCTAACAAATTTCTGCCAAGAAACCTGGGTTGAAATGATCTAATGATGCAAATATGAGTAAACAGTTGGCAGAGTTGACACTTTTGTTTTGAGTTCTGTGGGTAGAATATGAGCTTAAAAGTAGTGATTTTATGGAGTTCCCGTTGTGGCACAGTGGTTGGCAAATCCGACTAGGAACCATGAGGTTGTCAGTTTGATCCCTGGCCTTGCTCAGTGGGTTAAGGATCTGGCGTTGCCGTGAACTGTGGTGTAGATCGTAGACGCGGCTTGGATCCTGTGTTGCTGTGACTGTGGTGTAGGCTGGCAGCTGCAGCTCCGGTTAGACCTCTAGCCTGGGAACCTCCATATGCCATGGGTGCAGCCTAAAAAGCAAAAAAAAAGAAATATGATTTTATTAAACTTGATAATTTGGCCAAAAAAAAAAAAACCTGTTGATTTGAAATAGGGACTTCTATCTTGTATCATTCACTATGCTTCTTGACCTTAGAGTTTATGGGATGTAGGATATTAGTGAAATGATTTTCTAAAAATTATGTACAATTCCTTAGTTAACATAGGTAGGGAGGCATTAAATATTTACCGATGAGGCTACGTGGCAAACTTGACACGTCCATTTAGACAGTGAGAGTGGGCATTGTCTCCAGTGGGCTGTGGTCTCTGTGCCCTAACATCCACTCAAGAGGGAAGACGGAGTACCTCAGCTGGTTGGGGATCCAGCATGGTCACTACGATGGCTCAGGTCGCTGCTGTGGTGTGGGTTCGATCCCTGGTCTAGGAACTTCCACATGCCATGGGTGCAGCCAAAAAAGAGGGAAGAAATCTCATGATTCTGGGGCCTCTCCTAGCTTCGCTCTCTGTTACCCCCTCCCCACTACCCCACATGCTCTCAGCAACATAAGGGATCTGCCCTGACTGGGGATGGGACAGTGATCTTGTGGTCCAGAGATCTTGAGTTTGGATTCCAGTTCTGTCTTTTACAGGTGACATTACCTGGGTAAGTCACCTTTTGTCTCAGCTTCCTCTGCTGAAAAATTTAATTGTGAGCTGTGACTGAGAATCTGAATGTGGTTAGTTTCTAGTTAATTCCCAAGTCCCTGGAACGTTGTAGGTATTCAGGGAATAGTTAAATCTGAGCCTTGGAGTTCCCGTTGTGGCTCAGTGGTTAACAAATCCAACTAGAAACCATGAGGTTGTGGGTTCGATCCCTGGCCTTGCTCAGTGGGTTAAGGATCCGGCGTTGCCGTGAGCTGTGGTGTAGGTTGCAGACGCGGCTCGGATCCCGCGTTGCTGTGGCTGTGACGAAGGCCGGCAGCTACAGCTCCTGTTAGACCCCTAGCCTGGGAACCTCCATATGCCGCGGGTGCGGCCCTAGATAAGGCAAAAAGACAAAATAAAATAAAATAAAATCCCCTCCTTATTTAAATGACATTCAGTGTGCCTCTCCTCCCAGAGAAGAGAAATTTACCAAGAAAAGTGATGAAGCCGGGGCAATACTCTCAGCTGTGGATGCAGAACAAGCCCCTCCTCCGAGCACAGCCAGCCCCGAAGTACCCCCAGCCCCACCTCCCTCTCCAGCTGAGGACACCAAAGACTCTTCGGCTCCTAAAGCATCAGTCATTTTGAAGTGCACTTTGACAGAATACCCCAGAAAAGGGTTTCCGTGAAGTCCTTGGTGTTGTCTTTGAAGACCGTCTTGGAGTATCTTTGTTCTTTCCTAGTTTTCTTCTGCAGCCACCCTTGAGCGCTCTTGTCCTTACACATGCACCTAAAGTAATGCTTGGTTTCTCAAGCCACATCTCTGATTAATGTCTATATTTGGTCTTTAATATATGTCACTCTGCAGAACACGTATGGTAGTCAGCTGTATTTGAATTAAAAAAAAAATGTTCAAGCCTCAGTGTTTGTTACTAAATCTGGATTAGTGAAAAATCCAGGCTTCTGTGAATTTAAAGATTTGAGCTCCAGAGAATCCTGAGGTGTCTGGGTTTTTAGAACTCAGCCTTGGGGAATTTCTCTGGTGGCAAAGCGGGATAAGGATCCAGAGTTGTCACTGCAAGCAGATTGAGGATCTGGTGTTGTCACTGTTGTGGCGTGAGTTCGATCCCTGGCCTGGGAACTTCCACATTCCATGGGCATGGCCAAAGAAGAAAGAGGGGGAAAAAAACTTCAGAAGGAGGGGAAGGGGTTTGCAGGACCATCACTTGTGGTAGTTTTATTGCCAGTTGTTTCTGAGTAAGTTCCAGGATGTTATTTCTGTTCATTCACTTGTTCAGAAACAAATCCGACTAGGAAACCATGAAGTTGCGGGTTTCATTCCTGGCCTCATGCAGTGGGTTAAGGATCCGACATTGCTATGAGCTGTGGTGTAGGTCTCAGACTTGGCTGGGATCCTGCGTTGCTGTGGCTCTGGCGTAAGCCAGCAGCTATAGCTCCTATTAGACTCCTAGCCTGGGAACCTTCACATGCCGTGGGTGCGGCCCTAAAATGACAAAAAGACAAAAAAAAAAAAATCCAGGGAGTTTCCACCATGGCGCAGTGTTGCTGCAGCTATAGTTCAGATTCAATCCCTGGCCCAAGAACTTCTATGTACCATGGATACAGCCATAAAATTAAAAAAAAAAAATTGCAACACTTAGTTGTATATTCGAATAAAAAACCTTAGATGCCCACATAGTTGAACTGATTGTCTTAAATGAAAATATTCAGTACCTACTGTGTGAGCTGGGCACTGTTCTACTGACATGTCATTGACCAAAACACCCCTGCTCCCCAGAGAATTACATTTATTGGTGGAGGAAGACTGACAGCAAGTACGCCTACAACACATAATAAATGTCTGACAACATGGAACAATAAATTTTATGTTAGGAGATGAGAAATGTAGTGGAAAAGACATTTAAAAATAATACAGGGTAAAAGAGATTAGAAGTGGCAGAGGAAGCAGCGGGTCAGCTGCAATTTTTTATTTTTTATTTTTATCTTTTTAGAGTTGCACCCGCGGCATATGGAGGTTCTTAGGCTGGGGGTTGAATAAGAGCTGCAGCTGCCAGCCTACAGCACAGCCACAGCAACACTAGATTTGAGCTGCATCTGTGACCTACATCACAGCTCACAGCAATGCTTCCGAATCCTTAACCCACTGAGTGAGGTCAGGATCGAGCCCGAGTCGTCATGGATACTAGTAGGGTTCGTTACTGCTGTGCCACCGTGGGAACGCCCCAGTTTTGATTTTAAATAGGGTGGTCTGGATAGGCCTCATTAGAAAGGTGACATTTGAGTAAAACCTTGAGGACAGTGATGGAATTGGGTGTGTGGACATCAGGGGCAGAGGAAAGTGTTGGCGTAAAGGCCGTAAGACAGAGAAAGGTCTACCTGGCATATTCAAAGGAGGGCAAGGCTTGGCTATGGTAGAGCGAACCAGGGCCCATTAGCAGAAGATGAAGTCACAAGTGGTGGGGGAAGGAGGCAGATCCCAAGGGGCTTTGTAAGGACTTTGCGTGAGCTAGGAAGGCATGATCGAGCTGTTGTGTAGAGAAAAGGCTGTAACTGGTGGGAGAACAGAATCACTTCAGAGGCTACTGTAATAATCTGGGAAAAAGACAATGGTAATTTGGACAGGTGGCAATTTGGATGGTGAAAAATGTGGTCAGATTCTGTATATTTACGTATTTGAAGCTAGAACCAGCAAAAGTTTCGGAGAGGTTATGAGAGCAAAGAGTAAAGGATGAACCGAGGAGTTCGGCCTGAGCAACTGGAGTTCCCTCAGCTTCAAAGATGAGTAGGTTCGGTGTGTCTGGGGGTGGGTGGGTAGGGAAATAGAAATTCCACTTTTTGCTGGTTTGACGTGGCCTCATAGACATTTAAGTAGAGATATCAGTTTGGCCGATGAATGTATAAATCTGGAATTCAGGAGCAGTCTGGGCTAGAGATACAGATTTGAGATAGCACTTAAAGCCACGATGCTAGATGAGATCACCAGAAGAATGGGTAGATGAATCCTAACACGAGCTCTGGGCTATGCCAGTCTTAAGGGGCTGGGTAGTAGTTAAATTTTTATGTCGACTTGACTGGACCAAGGGGTGCCCAGATTCAATATTATTTCTTGGTTTGTCTTTGAATGTGTTTCTTGATGAGATTGCGTGTGAACTGGTGGCCTCAGTGTTGACTCCCCTCCCCAGGGAGAGTGGGCAGTATACAATCCATTTAGGGACTGAAAGGAACAAAAAGGTGAAGGGAGGAGGGATTCACCCTTTTTGCTCCCTGCTGGCCTGTGTGAGGTGTGACACTGGTCTTCTGCCCCAGCCTCGGGACTAGCACCTTTGGCTCCCCTCGTTCTCAGACTTTCCTGGGTCTCCAGGTGGCAGATGGCAAGTTGTGGGACTTCTCCACAATTGCATGAGCCCATTCTCCATAATCTCTTTTTTACATCTATGTCTGTAATTACACCTGTGTATCTCCTATTGGTTCTGTTTCTCTGGAGAACCCTAATATAGGCTAACAGGAGGAACCAGCAAAACCAAACCAAACAAAAACCTAAGAAGGTGCGATCCATGATGGGGAAGGAGTCTAATGTCCTGGAAGCCAAAAGATAACTGAGGAAATAGTTTCCTTCTTCCCTTTTCCCTCCTTCCTTCATCTTCTTCTGCCATCCTGAAGCCAGAAGCTGCAGCTGATAGAGGGAGATAAAAAGGAGAAGTGGGCAGGGCTGTGCAGGCAGGGTTTGGCTCACCTGCGGGTGTGCTGCAACCGCTCGTCTCATCCCCTTCCACACTTCATTCAACATCTGGCAGCTAAAGGTGCTTAGAAGGGTGGATGAGTTCATGCACTGACTTCTGAGTTGTCTAGTCTTTAAGAATCTCCTGTAAGTGGAGTAGAGTGGGAATACCCAGTTACAAAGGGCTGAGTTGTCTTCATCACAACCTCCAATTCGTATGTTAAAACCCTAATCCCCAACCTCCCACCCCGTTCCTCAGAATGTGACTGTCTTTGGAGAGAGACCTTTAAAGAGGTTAATTAAATTTAGGTAAAGAAGTAATTTTTAGGTAAATAAGTAATTAAATTTAGGTAAAAAGGTGGTTAAATTCCTTAGTTTTGCTCATCCAAGATTACGCCTTATGAAATTCATACCCCAGACAGCAAATAAGAACCAAAATAGAGCTAGTGTGAAAGAGGATAAGTTGAAGAAAAGATGAAAAGATTGTTCGAGAAGGACAGAAATCACCAGCGGTTGGGGGTGGGGAGGTGTGGATTCCTGTGTTTGCCTGGTGCCTTCGTGGGCAGCACCTCAAAACCAGGTGCAAGCCTCTCAGAAACACACACACACACACACACACACACACAGACACACACACCTTCAGTATCCTGCAATCACAGCTCCGAGCCCAAAGGAATGATCTGATCATTGGAATCTATACGCTTCTTTTCAGCAAAGTAAACCACAAAGTTCAAAGAGAATGTTGTGTAAGATTATTTTATTTTACGAGGCACAGGTTCTGGAATATCCAACTGGATTCCACCTGAAGCATTAAAAGCCAACTACGGTAAACACGTACATGTTCGGCTCTGGGACCAGAGCCCCTCCTCTTCCTTCAGAAGTGCTGCTGTTATTGTAGCTTATGGTAACCTGGCAACATGTGAACGCAGGGGCTGGGTTCCCTGTGGGGCAACCTGTTTTTCCCAAAACTCTTTTCTAAACATATCCTCTTTAGCCAGCGAAGGCCATTTATACAAAGTATTGTGGTTTTCAGGAAGAAACTATTACCATTATGCTTTTGCCTCAAATCACCAGAAAACTCAAACTATCTTGGTTAAATTTCCCTTTAAAAGCTGGCAGAAGAAAGGAATATGTATTATAATGTGAAATCCCAGCTTGCTATTCCCGCCCAGTGGGACGCGGTGATCACGCACATTCTCCAGGATTAGTGCAAGCCTGGAAAGAGAAAAGCTCTGTGGACGTTGCTGGCTAGCTCTCCCCTCAGAAGCCCCGAATGTCATCCCCTTCTGCCTTTTCCGACAGCTGCTTGGAGGCTCTTCACATCTGGGAGAGCCTGACGTCATAGGTGACCATGTTGAAGTTGTCCCAGGCGAAGAGCTTCTTCTCCAGGGGGTTGTAGTCGATCATGCTGCTGTACTTGTAGCGGTTCTTGAACGGGATGGTCAGGGCCTTGCTGCTGCCCGAGCTTGTGTCGTAGGCGAAGTTGATGGTAGTTTCAGGCGATGAATAGCTGCTGACGGTGTACAAGGTGCCGCAGATGAGGAAGGCGTTGGCGACGGACTGCTTACGGATGTTGGTCTCCCAGGTTTGCTCAAGCTCCAGATTCTCTGGGTTCAGTTTGGAGAGGACGATGGCGCCTTTGGCCGCCTCCGTGCTGTAGATGACCCAGAGGCCTGTCTCATCCACTGCCAGGTCGATGTCAGTGTAGCCACCCCAGGAGTAGGGGAACTGTCCGTGGTAGCCGGCCCCGGGGAGCTCCTTCTCAGCCTTCAGGGTCTCCGTGCTCAGCTCGTACCTGATCACCGTTCTGGACCTGGCGCCCTGGAAGTAGAGGCTGCCCTGGTACACCACAGCGCCTGTGCTTTCCAGCCGCCTGGGCAGCACGTGCACCTTGGAAGGGTAGCCCTGCACGAACTGGCTGATGCGGTCGTACTCAAACACCTGACGGATGTCCGTGCCCACTGTGTCAATTCTCCACGTGGTCTCCTGGGTATAGGGGTCAGTGGCCTTGGGGTCTCTCATCCACACGCCGTACTTGCCAGTGATTGTCTCAGCTGTTCTCAGAGTGACAGGCTCTCCTACCCCAACAAGCTCTCCACATCCTGGTGAATTAAAACAACACAGAAACTCTATGTCTACCACCTTTCCACGATTTGGAAGCATGGCAGAACTAGCAGAAGTGAGAACCCCTGAGACAGAACCTCAGGGTTTAAACCCAGGCTTTGCCACTGGCTGGACGCTTAATAAGTTAGCTGGCTTTCTAAGACTCAGTTTTCTCCTTCGCAAAAGAGGATAATAAGAGTACTTTGAGTAGTGGGGCTGTTGTAGGTTTTAAATGTAATTATACATGTTAAGTGCTTGCATAAACACCTGCTAAATATTATATGAGCACTATGTGATACGGATTTAGCTACAGTTGACCCTTAATACCACAGGTTTGAACGGTATGGGTCCACTTATACGTTGATTTTTTTTTCAATAAATTTTACTTGTACTTGGTATCAGTTATAAAGATGAAAGATTCACAGAGGGCTTCACACTCTATTTGTAATATTTGGCTTGGGCTGGGCAAGGTCTCCTAATTATATTACCCTATGATTTTCCTTTTTTAATTTTTATTTCTATTTTATTTTTTTTTTGCTTTTTAGGGTCACATCTGCAGCACATGGAAGTTCCCAGGCTAGGGGCTGAATCAAAGCTGTAGCTTCCAGCCTACGCCAAGCCACAGGAACACAGGATCTGAGCTGCTTCTGTGACCTGTACCACAGCTCATAGCAATGCCAGATCCTTAACCTACTGAGTGAGGCCAGGGATCAAACCCACATCCTCATGGATACTAGTTGGGTTCATTTCCACTGAGCCATGACAGGAACTCCTACTCTATGATTTTCAAGTCTCATTTATTTTATTATTTTTTTAAATGAGACGATAATCAAGTCACAATAATCTCTACAAAAGAAAGCTTTCCAAGTCCTTCCCTGAGGGACCATATATTTCCGCCATCATTTTAATATAATAAAACTTCGAATATAATTTTTTAAATGAAGAGATGGTTGAAAACTTAGGGTTTATTTGAATCCACAACAGATCTCTATATTTTAATGGGCATTTCAATTTCCTTACAGAAAGCAGAAACTCTTTGTTACCCATATCTCAGGGCATCATATTTGGAATATTTCAAAACTCCCCATCTTCATGCTTCCCCTTCTGTACTAGCAATCATTGCCAATAACACGGATATTCATTATTTCTAAAAACCACAGTCTTTGTCTTAAAGTCGGGCTTTCAGGGAACACCTTGCAGAGGGACAATTGTAGTTCCCCTAGGTACCCAAAGTTCAGAAAAGATACCTTCAGTAACAGAGTGTATTGGGATGGTTCATGCTGTCCATCTGGCCCCAAGATAAAGAAATGAAGGATCTACTGAAAAATGTCATTTTTCGGGTGCAGTCAATTCTGTGTGATGACCAAGGGGATGAAACAGACACATCTCTCATTTTCCCCCAGTGCAGCCTAGTCCCCATTCCAAGTGTAGGTGACTCGATATAGAGCTTTGCTAGGGAAAGGCCATCTTCCTGCCAGCGTGCCTGGAAAGGGAGCAGAAAAAGGTTCTGTTCTTCTGCCCCTTCCCTGCCTCTGCTTCCCGGGAGGCTACTTGTCCACCCCTCTCTCCCTGATAGCGGGCTCACCAACTCCAAATACAGAACTAGACACAACTAAAGACCACGTGGGTATAGAAAAGGAGAAATGTTTTTAACTCCATACCAGTGCCTCCTTCTTCACTCTTGGAATGACCAGCTAGACTCTCCTTCAAGATTTGAGAAGCAGGAACCTCCGTTAACTCTGACTTCAGTTCTTGGAAATCCACGTTCTCCAAATTCCATGTAGAAACTATATTAAAAGCAAGAGGCAAAATTGTACTGTGAGGAAAAAGGTCTAATGATAGACTAGGTTGAGGATGGAATTTAAACAGGCTTCCAAAGATATGACAATGTTTGAGATTTGGTTTAAGATAATAAGTGGGGTGGGAGCGTGGGGAGGGACCATGAAACAAGACTGGACTAAGTTTACAACTGTCAGAGCTGGGTGATGGATATGTTGGGGTTTGTGTTATTCTCTCTACTTTCATGAATGTTTGAATAATTCCATAATAAAAAGCTCACAAATACTAAATTGCATAGCAATGTGCCTAGCACAGAGTAGTCAAAATAAAGTAAGCTTGTGCACAATTAAAATAATTCCTACTAGAAGGTTTGATATATGAGTAGGTGGCGTTATGAAGGGATCTTGGCAAGATCTTTAGCATCTTCTAGGATGCCTGAAATAATTCAACAATTGACAATCCCATGCATGACTTAAGCTTGTTTTTCCTTGTCATAATGCAAATGTTCTTGTGAGGAGTAACATATTAAGCTTTACATGCTTGGCTGGTATATTCTGTCAGATCCTTTTCCAAAAGCAGTTTGGGACAAGGAAGAGAGTGTGCAGGATTCCTACTGGAATTTTGAGGAGAGTTTGAGACATGGAGAAGGCAGGAGCTGTATGACACTGGCTAGACATTAAGTCATCACAGTGGGTCACACAGTGCTACACTGATTTGAGATTATGTGGAACTTCTGAAATACTGAAAAACAGCTTCTTTGTGAAAAGAGGTGATTAACAGGTGTTTATAGCTCTTTCCACATTTCAGGGCAGTTTTATATAAACTATTTATGTGCTCTCACAAGTTTTAGAGAAATAGAATAAGGCTTTAGGGCTATAATCTGCACCTAATTTAATTATTGCCACCACTTACTAAGTGAACCCTATAAGGCGGGTACCATGCTAGGCTCTTGCTATTATTACCTCTATTTCACGTAACAGTCGCGAGAGGGAATATTATTGTCTTCATTTTGCTGAAGAGGAAACTGAGGCTCAGAAAGGCTAAGTAGATTGCCCAAAGTCACACAGCTGGCAAGTGGTGGGACTAGGACTTGACCTACATCTGCCAAGGTCATGGCAGTTGTGACCCTTTCTTTTATTATTTATTTATTTATTGGTTGCTTTTTAGGGCCACATCCATGGCATATGGAGCTTCCCAGGCTAGGGGTTGAATCTGAGCTGTAGCTGGTGGCCTACCCCATAGCTACAGCAACTCAGAATCCAAGCTGCGTCTGTTACCTATACCACAGCTCACGGCAACAGCAGATCCTTAACCCACTGAGCAAGGCCAGGGATCGAACCTGCGTCCTCATGGATGCTAGTTGGATTCGTTAACTGTTGAGTTACAAGGGGAATTCTAGTTGTGAACCTTTCCAGCCTCTGGTAGGCATGTGTGGATTGTCTCTAGGTGCTGAATGCACCACCCTTCCCTAGATGCTCTCTGAAAAATAAGGCATTTTTCCTTTAAAAGGACCACAATGTTAAGCTTTCTCGGTAGAGGGCGCTAGAGAGGCACTGTGAGGAAGCCGGTCTCTCCGCAGTGTCCTGCAGGGCTGGGCTGGCAGCCTGAGTGCGAGGAGGACAACTGATGGAACCCTGCCTCAGGCAGAGTCCAGGGCACCGTTCCTCTGACCTCACAGCCTTGGCCTGGCCATAACCTTTCCACAGCCCTCTCCACACAGAGCTCAGGGTCCCTGCACAGGGACCCCCGTGCTTTGTTGGCCTCCCCATGCTGGCTCAGCAGGGCTCCTGTAGCCCGTCCCAGACTCCCCCAGCTCCTTGCCCGCACTTAAGAGGTGGCCTTTCCAGGTCCAGCCTGGGCTAGCTGGCCAGCATCTCTGCTCCCTGAACCCCACCTTTCTCAATGAGGTTGGAACCCATTCCAAGTTTGTCCTTCCTCTGGTACCCTCCCTCAGCCCTGGGGTGCCGTGTGGAGTTTATCTCATCGTTACTATTTCATCAGTTAATCCTTTCTGTCAAACACCCCTGACTTCGCTTGTTGTGCAGTTTCTGTTTCTTGGTTGAACCCGGACTGCTACCAGAGGCTCAAAGATCCTGCTCAAGCACTCTGGGGTGACCCACTCCCGGAGCCTACTCAGATTCCAGTGGGGGCCCTCACACACACGGCTCCCAAGCGGAGCACCCAGAGGGTCGCTCTTCCTTTCCGAAGAAGAGGTACCACAGGTGCCTGGCTGGTGTCCCGTTCCTTTCCTGGTCCCACTAACGCCCTCTGGGCTCTGACCAAGGGGCCTTCCTCTCCCTTCCACCCCCAAAGCCCTTAAATCAGTCTTTGTAGGAACCACACCTCATGTGCTTTCCTTGGAGTAAACAAGAACCACGATAAAACATAATGTCAGGGAATGGCTTCCAGAATGACCGTGAGGCCAGTTCTCAGTTGGCAGATGAGATGGATGGATTACAGGCCTGCTGGCTGCTGCTTGGCTGTGTTAGCCAGGAACACTTGGCAATGGTTGAGACTCCCAGAGTACAGACATCTGGCATGAGAACTGAAGCCTGTGGGAGAGGATTCATGGCCCAAAGGCCGGGAAGCCATTGTGTGAAGAGGCCTGGACTGGGCCAGAAGATGTAGCTTCCTAGTTCAGTCCCTACATGTAACAGCTGTGTGACTTTGGCAAGTTACCCAACCTCTCTGAGCCTTAGAAGTCTTAGATCGTGGAGTTCCCTGGTGGCCTAGTGGTTAATGATTCAGCACTGTCACTGCTGTAGCACAGGTTTGATTGCTGGCCCGAGATCCTCGGTGTTCCTTGGGTGTAGCCACAAAAAAAAAAATGAACTCTTAGCTCAAACTATAAATGAAACAGTCCTCAAAAAAAGTATCAAAACTAAAATTTCTTTGGAATGTTTCAAAATCACTCAAATTTCATTCTGAATGTGGAAGAAAAACAAAAAGAGGTTATGAAAAGATTAAGGACTATATTGTATCAGACAGCTGAACATTTTTAGGACTTTTGTTTGTTTCTATTAAAATTCAGTCCTTCTATGGTTGAAAAGTCCATGTCTGTTACAAAATCCTGGAAATATTTTCTTCATGCTTTGTCCTATCTCCTTTACTTCTGATTTACAGACACATGCTAGAGAGCTTAACTTAGAAACCTGAATTCATTAACTCACTTGCATTCTATACACACACACACACACACACATACACACACATATGGTACACAAACTTACTATATATATTTATATATATGCAAATTATATTGTAATGATTTTTGTAGTACAGTTATTTTCCAAAAGTTAGGTCAGTATTACGTAAATGAAGAGAATGAAGAAAAAGAAGGGCACCAACATAATCACAAATTGTCATGAACACTCTAGGCAAGAAGTGCAGATTAGCTGGCAGATTACTGTCCTGGGTGTTGCTCCAGTGTGCACCGTTTCTAGAATCAACATGTGCTGTAGAAACAAACGTACATGTTGATATTTTGATCATCAAATGGCATTTTGTTGCTGTTGTTTTGTTTTGCTTTTTAGGGCCACACCCACGGCATATGGAGGTTCCCAGGCTAGGGGTCCAATTGGAGCTATAGCTGCCAGCCTACACCTCAGCCACAGCAATGCGACCTACACCACAGCTCACAGCAACGCTGGATCCTTAAGCCACTGAGGGAGGCCAGGGATCCAACCCACAACCTCATGGTTCCTGATCGGATTCGTTTCCTCTGAGCCACGAGGGGAACTCCGGCAAATGGCATTTTTAAACAACAGTGTAGCTTAAGCAAAAGAAGCCCTTCGTAATTGTCATCCATTTACTGGGGGGGTCACTCTGTGCCAGCCACCGTGCCGGATGCTTCCACATGGGGAATTGTTCTCCCCATCCTATAGGTGAGGAAATGAAATCTGCAGTGCTCATGTTAAGCAACCGCGGTGCCCTCCTGCATATCTTGCCCACCTTTCCCAGCCATTGCTGTGTCCACCTGCCTCCCACAGGTGTCACTTGCCAGAACTCGCCTCAGCTGCCCAGCCCCAGCTTCTCTGACTCTTTACCTGGGCTTCTCTTGTGACACTGTAAGCAACACTGGATTATTTTCACTATTCTGTATTTTCTTCTTCAGTGTCCAGACATTTCACTACAAAGCTATTACTACAAAATTGTATATATATGTATGTGTGTATTTGTGTATATCTATCTATATATACACACATATATATATATCCCTGATCTCAGTTCTATATCTATCTATACACACACATATATATATCCCTGATCTCAGTTCCATATCTATCTATATCTATCTATATACACACATATATGTACACCCCTGATCTCATATATATATGTGTATGTGTGAATATCTGTCCATATCTATACACACATATATATATACCCCTGATCTCATACATATATATGTATATCTATCTATAGCTATACACACATATATATCCCTGATCTCAGTTCCATATCTATCTATATATATACATACATACATATATCCCCGATCTCATATATATATGTGTGTATATCTATATCTATATTTATACACACACATATATATACCCCTGATCTCATCTCAGTTCCATATCTATCTATATACATATACACACACACATATATATATATATATCCCTGGTCTCATATACATGTGTATATCTATATACATATATATATCTATATCTATCTATCTATATATATGTATCTATACATATATAGATATATATATATCCCTGATCTCAGTTCAGGGATTGAACCTGGGCTGTAGTGGGTAAAGTGCCAAATCCTAACCACCAGACCATCAGAGAACTCCCTATATGTGTATATTATTTCAACTCATACACATATGCACAAACAAGTGATTTCCATGATTCTAAGGGGACTTTTTCCCATGTACCAATTACACGATAAAGAAAGTGGTGGTGACAGTTTGAATTATAAGTGGAGTAAGAAAACGTCCACCTTCTCAGGACTCCCCCTGCTTACTTGGCCTCACTAAGCCCTCACTCCCCTTATGTCCACCTTCTCTGCATGGAGCACACCCTCACCTAAATCCCAGCCACCCCAAACACCCCTTCACCATCAAATCTAGGACATTGAGGCACATCTTTTGTTCTAAGCCGTTCTTTCCCTGATGTTCAAATGGAACTTTTCTGTCTTTCATCTTTAGATTCTTTAAAGTAGTGGTCAATTCAGGGTCCTGAAGAGCCACTGAACTCAGAGGAGGGGCCTGAATTCTAGTCCAGGCTCTGCCACTAGTGGGCTGGGGGACAGCAGGCTGCTGAGTGACCTTTCTGGGCCTCAGTTTCCACATCTGCACAAATGAGCTAGAGGCGTCAGATGCTCTCTGGGCCCCGTTTCCAGCTCCACATTCTTGTGCTAATGTAATTTCCTGCTCACAAAAAAACCCAGAGCTAGAAAAGAGCTTCCAAGTTTGGAGTTCACAATAATGGGCTGCTGTCTTTATTTCAACCGTAGAGCAGCTGGAAAGGACAAAAAATATATATAAAATCAGAGAACACATCAAATACATTCCCAAAGACTTGTTAAGTGACCACAAAACAATAAAAAATTTTGGCTGTATTTTCAAACACACACACACACACACACACTCACGCACTCATAGGTTTTGTTCTTTCATTTAACAGTATGAAATACGTAATGACTCAACATTTCTATTAATAATGATTCATTTGTGCTCAAAGACTCAAGTTCAAAAAGTCTCAGTTCCACCACTGATCAGCTGTTCAACCTGGGGTCCCTCAGCATTCCAGATCTTATTTTCCCTCATTCTAAAATTCAGAATTGGATCTTTTTCAAGTCTATCAATATAGGATTCTTTATACCTTAGAGTTATTTCATTTGAACCCCATAAAAATTATTACTTACAGTAGGTGGATTTTTTTTTTGGTCATGCCCACAGCATGTGAAAGTTCCTCAGCCAGGGATCGAACCCTTGCAGTGGCAATGCTGGGTCTTTAACCCACTGCACCACAAGGGAACTCCCACAGTTGGAATTTTCATTGCCATGTTACAGAGGAAGAAACCAAGGGGCAGAGGCTAAATAACTTGCCAGAGGTCACATCAGGAATTCACTCAGGTTTTTCGGTCTCAGACCTGCGCAGATCTTGCCTTTCATGCAGAAAGCCTTTTTAGAAAATAGTTTCCATCATTTTATCTTGAAGATTTTCAAACCTTTAGAAAAGCTGAAAGAAAATTACAATAAACCCCACATGGGCTGTTCACTTAGATTCACCAATTGTTAATATTTTGTCACATTTGCACTATTTTTCTTTCTCTCACTCTTTATATATTTATAGCCTCTGTTGAACCATCTGAAGTAAACTGTAGCCATTCTGACACCTCACCCCTAAATACCTGAGTATGTGTCTCCTTAGAACATGGGTAATCTTCATAACCACTGTAGCATATCGCACCCAAGAAACTGAGCATTAATCCAATAATACAATCCGACAAGTAGCCTATACTGTTTTCTTTAAGGACCTCTTACCTGTCCCTTGTAGCTTTGTCCCCCTGGCTACAGGAGCCACTCCAGGGTCAGGTACCGCATTTGGTCACCACATATCTTCAGTCCCCTTTAATCTAAAACAAGCCTCCTTCCCAACTCCTTTTTTTTTCTTTCTTGATTTTGACATCCAGACTAATTGTCCCATAACTGGATTTACTTGCTTGTTTCTTTATGATTGGAAAACTTATTAAACAGCAAATATTGGGGAGCACAAGTCACAAAAAGTGACACAAACGCTGTCTTCCCAAGTACCGACAGGGGTCTCCTCTCCCCCGGTGTGCACTCATGGACTTAAGTCTCTTGGCCAGGCCAGGATCAACAGAATATCTCAGGTAGCAAAGCCACTTCCAAGTGACTTCAAACAGAGGTTCTCAGATTGGAACAAGAGCAGGAGACCTTCCAAAACAACATATTGAGGGCACCCGCAGAGGGTTGCTGTCTCTTTATTTTGCCAAGGAAGGACATTAAAAAAGGAACATTATGGCTCGTCATCATTTCATAAATCTATTGTCGTTTCGTAAATAGAGGTAATTTTAACAACAAAGAATCAATAATCTCTGAACAGAGATTCACAAAAGGATAGTTTTCAAAAAAGGGTAGTTGGCAACGTTCTACTGGTCACACGCACGTGCACCTCACCTGGTCCCTATATTCCCATGGTACCCTGGACTGTGAAAACTGTCAAGGGGAGGCACTAGAATTCAGAATCACTAACCTCAGCAGAACCCTCAGGAGTGAACGACTAGCAATGTGTAAAAGCCGTTGCTCTGCCCTCTTAAATCTACATTGTGCTAGATGGGTGGTCTCTGGGAGAAAGGGGGAAGGCAGGAAGGAGAGGCCTGGGTCACCTGCAACAGGTGCATGAACATGTCACCTTCACCCCACATTCTTACCTTCCCTGGAACCCAGCGGCACATCCTGAGACATGCTGTGAGCCTGGGGACACTGGCCTCTCAGCCTTGCTACCTCCTGGCTGCTGCTCTCCAACCTCCTGGCCAGATCCGCATTCTCTGTCTCCAGTCGCCTCTTCTCCTCCTCCAGAGCTGACTTGTCACGGACGAGGTTGCTGTAGGTTGTCTCCAGCCCCCTGGTTTGGGTTTCCAGCTGTTCTCGCTCTCTGCTCAGGGTGTCCAGCTCCTTCTCCAGCCCCTCCCGGGTCTCCCAGGGCCCAGTAGCCTGGCCCAAGGTCAGCCGGTGAAGGAGAGCCTCCAGGGAGCCGAGCCGGGCTTTGGTGGACTCCAGGGCAGCGCGCTGTTCGCTGCTGTCTCTCTGCAGGTCCTGGAGGGCTGACAGGGTCTGGCGCTGCTCGGGGCAGCTGGACTCACTGGGGCTGGCCACACTGAAGGTGTACTGGCATCGGCCACTCCGGTCATTGGCCTTCCGCAGCTGGGCTGTCCTGGCCCCCACACCCCACACTAGACAGGCCAGCAGCAGCAGCTGGACAGCTGGCATCTTGGGCCTGCAGCGGCAGCAGTGTGCAGGAAGCTCTCAGTTCAGAGGCTGGGCGAGGCTGCCTCTGGAACTCTCCCCTGTGCTGCGAGGTGTCTGGATGGGTGGCTCTGCTGGTTCCTGCCCCAGCTCCACAGAGGTTTAAATATACGGGGGTGCGGGGAGCCAGCCCTGTATTGGGGGAGAATGAGGTGGCCACGTGAGGCCGGGTGGGGCCTTGCATAAGGGGGTGTTTCCATGCTGCCAGCAAGACTCTTAGAAAATGACCTTCCAGAGGTCTGTTTCAAATTTCATTTAAAAATATGTCCCACTTTATGCACCCCACGTCCCCATAATAGTCCCTTAGTCTCCGCCTTGTTTTCATACATACACTCAACACATGCCCACCTCATCCTGCATGACTGCTTGTGTGCCGATTTCAACAAGGAATTTATTTCTAGTTTATATTTCCATATTCTCTACAAATTTTATTGAGAACCTGCTTTGTGTGAGGCACATGCCTAAGAAACAGTTCCTCCACCCTGTAGCAGAGACAGAGAGAACTCTGAGCCAGTTAGAATACAAGGGCAGCAAGCCCCCAGGCCTCAGGGAACTCCTATCCTATAAAAGCAGTTGGAAGCCAGATTCTTCACCTCACTTTAAAACAAGTGTGGGTGTATCTTTGGGAGGACATTCTGATTCCAGTCTTGCATCACAGGCATCAATGCTAGTCTCTAGACTGGTTCTTATTCTGTGTGTGTGTGTGTGTGTGTGTGTGTGTGTGTGTGTGTGTACAAATGCCATCAACCTCACTGATGAAATCTAAGGAACCCTTCTCAGGAAGATGTTTTTAAATTTTATCAAAAATATAGGATTGCAAAATTCTATATATTGAAAATATATAGTATTTCAGTTATATGGTCTTGAAATACTATTATCAATGTTTAAAATTTTAAATTTACATATCCTTTTAATTTAACTTATATTTAAAACAAGGTCTAGCTGGGGTGTCTAATTTCAAAGTAGCTTCAAGTATAAATCCTATTGCATTCTATCTGCAACAACTGCAAAAAAAAAAAAAATGTAGAATGTCTGTGGTCTCTCTTGGTGGCCACAAAGTGGCAGGTAGTGCTAACACACTTAGGATTTATGATTAGATCCATAATGGGATACATTTTTTTTTCCTTTTACTGGGGCACCAGTGGCATATTGAAATTCCTAGGCTAGGGGCTGAATTGGAGCTGCAGCTCTTTCTGCTAAAAGGACTAAGATCACTTCTAGGCTGCCAATACTATAGAGGAAAAGAGTTCTGGACAAAGAGAAATGTAAGTAATTTTACTGCCTTCAGTTTGCTCAGGATTACTGTGTTTGTCAAGGAAGAACATAAGACTAGAAGGCAGATCTTCTGACTTTCCTTGAAGTGATTTTCTTTCTGAGATACAGCACTGCCTCGGAGAATCCAGAAGCATACCATCTATAATTCCCAGGGGTTTCCAGTCAGTCCCACTGCTCTTTAGTGAATCTTTATCTTTTTCATCCATGCTTTATCCCTTTCTTTTATCTCCCCTAAGGTGCAGGCCAGTCACTGTTGAGCTGAGTGGGTGCCAGTCAGGGGTGAAGAGTTTAATAATCCTTGGCATTTTCTCTTGCTCCAACCCTGTTTTTGAACGCCAGGCAAAGCAGTCATTCTCAACGTTCTTTATAGTTCCTGGCAAATGCCACTGTACTTGGGGAAAGAAATGTGGCTGTTGTGTTTGTTGACCTTTTCTTAATCGCTGTGATTCACATTCATTTCCTCCCCTGGAGCCTGATGTGCTAAGGACTGACCAGGCACCCATAGTCTGCCTTTCTCTACTGACCCCTTACCGTCACCCCCATGACAATTCACTGCTAGAGCTCTGCCTGCTGTCAGCTCTCAGTTTTCATGGAATGCTAGAGCCATGAGGGCACTTACAATGAAACTAAGGCCCAGAGAAGGAGGAGAACTTGCCCAAGGTCACACAGCTAATGAGTGGCAGAACCAGAAAGAAAACTGACATCTCGGATTCCAAGGTTTCCCCCCTTCTTGAATAAGCCAAGTCCACCCAAGTGCCCACTAATTGCCCAGAATACATGAAAGACTCCAGGCACTTCCAAGAATCAACCCTCTAGGAAATGAGCTAGCTTCCTATATTCCCATTAAGTAAAGGCCTTTAGTGAAGGAAACGTGTGCATACCCTTGAGTTTTCACAGCTGATTTTACGAAAGTGCATCCTTTCATGAAAGAGGATCATTTCCCTAAAGGCAGGAAAAAGGGCTCCCTGGAAACTGTTCAGCCCCGTGAATAGCAATAAACATCCGGTCGGCTTCCTCCCGCCCTCTTCCTCCATCTGCATTTCACCACCTCTGCGCGCCAGTGCCCCCCACTCGCCGCAGTCCTCTACTCCTGGAATTCTCCTGGACGTGGAGACCCTTTTCCCTCTGAGCGAACACTGTCCATTCCAGACTGGTTGTTAGCCTGTGTGTTCCAGCTCCATTTCCTTTCCGGAGCCTGGAGCCAAGGAGTCTCCAAAGCAGATGCTCCCGAGAGCCTGGAAAACTGGAAAACGCTCAAGGCGTGTGTGTGGCCAGCCGCAGAGCTGGGGTTGCGACGCGAGCAGCCCGGAAGGCGCGGGCCTGGGGCCTCCCGCGCAAGATGGGGCGGCAGGGGGCGCTATGGAGCAGTGTTCTTAAGGAGCATCCTGGCTCGTTTCTATCCAAGCTTGTGTTTATTTCCGTTCTTTTACCCTGGGATTTAAGCTAGTTGGCTACCGATTTTCTTAAGCAGTTCTTCCAAGTGAGACCGGAACCTTCATGAGGGTAAGGCTGAGACTGTCTTCAGGGTCTGGCAGATATAAGCGTTCAATAAATTTTCAATGGATGCATGGATGGAGACATGGTTCAAACAGAAATAGAAAACAAAAGAGCCCTCAGGAATGAGAGAAGAGCCTCCGGTGATGCCGAGTTCTGGGCTGCTCAGGGCCCTCTGGGCACACGCTGGTGTCTGTGAGCAGGGCTCTCCCAACTGAGAGGAAGCCTTTGCACTGGGGCTTCCTTTTCCTGTTGGGAGAGAGAGAGAGACTTCCAAGGGCAGCACCCAGCAGCCATAGCCACAAAGTAAAGCCTGGGAGCTTGTCCTTGCCTGGAGAAGAAGGCTTTTTATATGAGGCCTGAATACGTTTGGGGACAGCCCCCCCAGGCAGTCCTGAGAGCTCCAGATGTTATGCTAGCATCAAACCACACTTAAATTATCACAATGACATTGTTGACAGTTTTCAGCCCACAGATTCTACCACTAGTCCCTTGAAGCTCCTGTGAAGCCTTAGTATATGAAATGGTAAGCTGATTTCCTTCCAGCTATTAATGGATAAGGTGTCTACGGGGTATGGAGGGGATATGGAGATATGAAAGGAAGCACAGAAAGAAAAAGACCTTTCAAAAAAAATCAAACGATAGCCCACTTTGAAAAAGAACATCAGACCTCTGCTATCAAGGGCCTTGAGAGATCAGGGTGGAGGCACTAGGCTTGCGAGGATCGTGATTTCTAATGATTTCTAACCAGTCAGGGGCTGGGATATAGTACAGTATTCCTGACTTTACAAAATCGTTCCTCTTGTCTAACTTGATCATGTTGCCACATATTCATATTTATCTTACATTTAATGTGATTAAAATTTGTTCTCTTGTTTACGTAAGTTACTTGAGATTGTTTAAGAAAACTGGACTTATTACAGGATTTAGGGTCCCTGCCAGCAGGCCTTGCTGATTTGAATACACTCAGTGTTCTAGGTGCCGTTCAACAGTCTCGTTTTACTCCTTGGTCTTTCATCTTTCCCTTAAAATCCTGACTTAATCCAGCCAATGGTGTCTCCCAATGTGGGGAAATGTTATGAACACATTCAACCACTTGATCATCCTCTGTTGTTTAAACCTACCCCATTCCCATTTGCTTCCTGCATTTGAAAAATTTTGATTTTGCTGCTCTTTTTATGTCCTTTGCTTGCCTTGCATTCCTGAGCTCAGCCCCTCACAGTGATGCTGTCTGGTTTTTTGGTTTGTTTGTTTTTTTTTTGGTTTTATTTTTAAAATAAAGATCCACTCTGGGATCTGATCAGATCATGTTTCTTATGTTTTTCTCATTTTCCCCTCAAGTTCATAAGGAAGTCCTTTCCTAAGCAAAAGGTACTTAAATATCAATTTGGAAATATCTTTTTCTGAGCTGTTTTCCTTATTCACTGACATTTAGTTCTCATCTTTTCCTGAAATTAAAAACAAGGGAAAATCTTATTTTCCATTATTATTTGCTCTCCTGGAAATGTACCGTGGACAAGTGCCATAAGGCGATCATGTTGGGTCTCTTAGCTCCTCTCTGATGGACTTACCTTGTGGATCTCGTGCTTCCTGGAAGAGAGTCAGTCACTGAAAACAGAAGCAGACACAGCCCAAGCACTTTCCTGGAGCTGATACTTGTCTTTGTCCCGATCTTTACTATTCAGCCAAAGACATTCATCTGAATAAGGGCCAGAGTTTATAGGACAACTTTCACATACCTTATTTAACCTCTCACAATAACCTTAAGGTAACCTGGGCAGAGTTCATAACTCTTCATTTAATAAATGAAGACGCTGTGCATAAAAGTGATTAACTAACTGGTTCCTTCAAGATTGTACAGACAGTAAGAGGGACCAGGACTCGCATACCAGCCTTTCCACTGCATCCAGTTTCTAAATTTAACGCTGTTGCAGCGGAAGGCCTCGGATTTCCCCTCCACCCAGTCTACTGACTGGCAACTAGAAGACTAGATTTGCCCTCACATACATCTGCTTTGTGTTCGCCCCATGGATGGGACAGCGTGTCCTATACTGTGTGGCCAGGGCAGAAACAACGAGGCTGTGTGAAGCCTGCAGGCCTAACGCTTCCTTAGGATAAGAACAGAAATCCTTCAGTTTCGAGGTACAGATTCTCATTCAAGTTTCCTCAAGAAAAAAAGGCTGTGTGTGTGAAGGAAGTAGTGTGTAGGAAAGGAGACTATGATGTGTTCTCCTAAATTGAAACTGAAACTGACCTTGTGAAGCATGAGCAGGTGCACTGTTCTCCCTGCTTCTCAGGGACTGTGAGACCTCACTCACCGTGGCTTTTGTCCCTCCGTGTGTCGACTCTGTTCTCTACTTTGTCGGTCTCATCCTGCTGACTTCAGCTTTCATCTGATGTTTAGCCCAGGCCTGAGCCTACCTCCCAGCTTATGATTCTGGTTACGAACTCAGTCTCTGTTTCCCAAACCACATTCTTGAGAGATTCGATTGGCTGAGAGCACCTTCTTTGAAGTTGACCGCCACCCAGTCAGAGATTGTCTAGCAGCCCATTACAGTTCTGCCCTTGAGGAGTTCCCATCGTGGTGCAGCAGAAATGAATCGGACGAGGAACCATAGGTTGTGGCCTCGATCCCTGGCCTCACTCAGTGGGTTAAGGATCATTGCAGTGAGCTGTGGTGTAGGTCGCAGACGCAGCTCAGATGTGGCATTGCTGTGGCTGTGGTGTAGGCCAGCAGCTGTGACTCTGATTGGACCCCTAGCCTGGGAACCTCCCTATGCCACTAGTGCGGCCCTAAAAAGACAAAAAATAAAAAAGGTTCTGTCTCAGGAGTTCCCAGAATTCCCGTTGTGGCTCAGGAGAAATGAATCTGACTGATGTCCATGAGAATGTAGGTTCAATCCCTGGCCCCGCTTAGTGGGTTAAGGATCCAGCATTGCCATGAGCTATGGTGTAGGTCACAGACATGGCTCAGATCTGGCATTGCTGTGGCTGTGGCGTAGGCCAGTGGCTATAGCTCCAATTCAACCCCTAGCCCGGGAACCTCCATATGCTCCAGGTGTGGCCCTAAAAAGACAAAAGACAAAAAAAAAAAAA
>PVHT020000175.1:6378266-6401116 GCA_004024745.2 Catagonus wagneri
TACCCCACATGCCACTTACTGCTCACCCCCTGTTCCACCTCATCAAAATGACCTAAAAATTAGACAATTTTAGTCATGCTCTATATTACGTTTATACTGATTTTTTTTCTGGCAGATAACTAGTATATACTTTACTTTCAGAGAAAAGCAAAATGTTTTCAGTAGAAAATGATGAAAGGTTATTAAAATTTTCCTATTGTATTGCTTTTAATCTAAAAGTGGAAGATTAATAATCAACCTGAACTTGTTTTAAGTGATTTTTTTTTTTTTTTTTGACTCCACTTGCAGCAGGTGGAAGTTTCCAGGCCAGGGATAAAACTCACAATATATCTGTAACCAGAGCCACAGCAGTGATAATGCTGGATTCTTAACCCACTGAGTCACAAGGAAACTGATTATTAAATAACTTATCTTAAAATTTTAACTTCTTCCAACCTTTTAAGTTATTCCTCATATTCCTGCTCTTTAGGAGTCAGTATATTATGGCAAAAAGAGGTTGGGACCTAGATATTTCCACATGATCTGTTTGCTCTTTGTGTCCCTGGCAGCACTGGTCAACTGGCCATGCCTCAGTATCTCCAGATTTCAATACTTTCAGAACTCAGAAAGTTCTTTTGGAGATCAGATGCCAAATCAGCAAGAGAGCCTTTAGAGCATGGCATCAGGATTCTTTTTTTTTTCCCTTTTTCTTTTTATGGCCACATCTGAGGCATATGGAAGTTCCTGGGCCAGGGGTCAAGTCAGAGCTACAGCAGCTGGCCTATGCCACAGTCACAGCAACCCCGGATCCGAGCCACATTTGATACCTACACTGCAGCTTTTGGCAACGCCAGATCCTTAACATACTGAGTGAGGCCAGGGATCAAACCTGCATCCTCATAGATACAAGTCGGGTTCTTAACCCACTGAGCCACAGCAGGAACCCCTGCATTAGGATCTTTAATGCTCTTTATCACTCATCCTTAGCTCTAATGGATCAAAGAAACCCATAAGTCTGAAAGGTTCTCCTGAATTCTTCTTGTGAGACATTGCTAGATGATACAAGGGCTATGAGTCTTTTCCTGATACAGTGGCCTCGATTGCACACTAGGTGTTTTATATATGGAGTCTATCATCCTTTCCACTAACCTACCCAATGCTTAGTAATTTCCTCACATGACCTTTGAATAAATTCAGTTTCTGAGTCTTAAAGAAAAACTTGATAATTTGGGAACTGAGACGTGCACCCAACTCTTCCCCATGGTCAGGGCTCCCTTAGGGACTGGTTTGTTCTTCCTTACTGGGGTAAATTTAAGTAAATTTACCGGTCAGTAAGTTCTCAGTGTGACCTGTGTCATTAAAGAAAAGGATTTCATTACTGGAACATTTTCAGTCGTTCATTTCCTTTCTAAATTCTTTTACTCCACAGGGAACAGAAAATCTCTTCCCTGCTGATCAGTTAAATCCATGTAACAGATTTCAGTAAGTATTCCTCAAAGGGTTTTTAATTAAGAAACCATTATGAAATCTTTTTTTGGTAAAGACAGAACTGTGATCTTCCCACCAGCAAAACCGAGGAATGAGAGCATGCCAAGGAGGCAGGCACACACATTCACTTGAAGTTGGCAGTCTGGTGTTCAGTGAAAACAGTTTGTCCTTTAAAAACACGCTGCTGGTAGGTTATATGCAAAGCTCAAGGGGGAAAAGATTGTCTCAAAAGGAAGGGCTATCTTCTTTGTGGCTTTTTGCCCTACATAAAAGTGGAAAAATATCAAATGTAGAAAATCAGGAAATGGCCTTTATGTCAATGACCCCTGAGCATCTTGATGGGAATTAATTATGTGCCTTGCAGATTATCTGTGAATGTATTTCAGGTCCAGTGAGTTTCCTAAACCAGCTCCCAATCTCTCAGGCAACTTTTCACAGAATCTAGCTAGCCTGTGGGAAATCAGAATGATTTTACTATTAGCACTAACAAGGCTGAAGAAAAAGGTAAATTCTGCCAAAAACAAAAATAAAAAACAAAACCAAGAACACAGGGCAGCCTGGGTTAAATGTAACTTTGCTTTTCTATTTTTTCAAGCTTATATTATTTTTTGTCATTGCAGCATTGAATGTCGGTTCTGTGCGCTTTCTGGAGTATTGCTTCACTCTTGTTGCAGCAACACTGACATTCCTGGGTCTTCTGTGCCCTTCTGATTGCTCCTCCTCTGTCTTAGCTGGGTTCTTTCCTTCCTTCTGCTCTGTATCTATGGATACAAAATTTCACGTTATGGAGTTCCCGTTGTGGCTCAGCAGAAACGAATCTGACCAGTATCCACGAGGTTGCAGCTTTGATCCCTGGCCTCACTCAGTGGGTTAAGGATCCAGCGTTGCCCTGAGCTGTGGTGTAGGTCACAGACAGGGCTCGGATCCTGCTTTCCTGTGGCTGCAGTGTAGGCCAGCAGCTATCGCTTCAGTTCTACCCCTAGCCTGGGAACCTTCATATGCCTTGGGTGTGGCCCTAAAAAGACAAAAAAAAAAAAAAAGCAAGTTATAATGCAATTTGTATTTTAGTTAATAATTATATCTCACCAAGTATTGAGTACCTGCTGCATTCCAGACATTGCGCTGTGTACTTTATGCGCATTATCCGTTTTAACCTCACTGCATGCAGTCCTACAAGGCATATGTTCTCATCCCCAGCTTATTGGTGAGGAAGCTGAGGTTCAGAGATGACCAGAGATTTACCCAAGTCACACACCTAGAAATTTGTGGAGCCAGGACTGAGAAAGATGACTCTCTGGCTCTGAAGCTCACGTTCCCCCTCTATACCACCTGCTTGCCTTGCCCTGGGCTGTGGTCAGGTGGGCAGGATGGCCTCATAGGCAGGCGTTGACCTGGGCCATGTGTATGCAGCTAAGGGCAAGGTGGAGGATATGAACCGAGAATTAATGGAATGGGAGAAAAAAATAAGAGGTCATATCTAAGGTCTACTACTTTTTTTAAGATGGAAAAAAAATTGATGTGTTTATATGCTGAAGGGAAAGTGCCAACAGAGCAGAAGTGTGAGTACTGACAATAATAGCAGCTGACACTTACTAAGCACAGCTGTGTGCCAGGGGCCATGCTAAACACTTTAGCAGCGTTATATCACTAATCTTTCATAACACACTTATAAAGTAGGTACTGTTAGATTATGATATTTTACAGATGGGAAAAGTGAGGCTTTGTCCAAGATCATCCAATAAGGGTGATTTAAATAGAGGGGATCTGAACCGCGGAGTTCAGGAATGCAGAGGTAGACGCCTTTCCTGGTGTGGAAGCCAAGCTTCTGTTTAAGGAGTACCCAGTAAATGGCAAAGCTTTATTTAAATTACTTACGACAAACAACTTATGACATCCCTCAGGGTAGGTGGATAAGACCTCAGTCCCAATCCCCGTATTAAAGGTGAGAAAACTGAGCCTCTGTGGCTAGGGACTTGCTCCAATTCTTGATCTTTTCTCTCTAAACACTGTGTCACGAATGATGATAAATGCGGGCTCTACATCCTCTAATCATTATCAGCATTTGTTTCCAACACTTCTCATCTAGGGAAGTAGAATGAAAATTCCTAGCTCAGGAAACGATACTCTCAGAGCAATATTTTGGGATTGTTTGGCCGCAGTGCCCTCCTAAAGAGGTCTGACTCAACTGATGTAGTCAAGATACTGGCAATCATATCTTTGCTTTTTGACAGTGGAATTTTTTTTCCTTTTTTTTTCTTTTTAGGGCCGCACTCAGAGCATATGGAGATTCCCAGGCTAGGCATCGAATCGGAGCTATAACTGCAAGCCTACGCCACAGCCACTGCCATAGCAACGAGGGATCCTTAACCCACTGAGCAAGGCCAGGGATTGAACCTACATTCTCATGGATCCTAGTCGTTAACTGCTGAGCCATGAAGGAAACTCCTGACAGTGGATTCTTAATCTTACTTTTAATGATACAGGTATGGTACTGTTTACAACACCCATTTCACTGAATCAGGCAGCTGATTTTCTTTTCTAAAAATTGTGATGCATGGTTTAATTTGGTTTAGTTGTAAAAGGTTTCTGAAACTAATCAATCAGTAGTAATTGAAAAAATGATGAAAGAGTATAAGAAATGTGATATAAACCTTTGATGAATGAGAAGCTTAGAGAGAGAAAAAAGATCCCAGCTCAAGACAGTCTGCTTGCTATTAATTTTATACTTAATTGACCAGCAACTGGTATCTGAAATGTTTATGTTGGTTCCTATTTTCCAAAGTAAAATCCCATTATACACCTCATTTGCCCTTCATCACAACTGATATATCAGTTAAATACTTTCACCTACAAGTGACAGGAACCTTGGCTTAAATAGACGGAGGTTTGTTTTTCTCATTTAATGAGAGATTGTGAAGTGGCATTCTGGAGCTGGGGTGGGGTCTCAACAGTGTCATCGGGGATCTATGTTCCTGCCACCTCCCACCTCACCATTCTTGTAAGAATGTTGGCCTCTCACCCTCACCATGTGACAGCTGCTCCAGGCATCACATCAGGTGTTCAAGGGTGGAAGAAGGAGGAAGGGAAGGAGCAGGCACTAGGGACATCTTTACTTTTATTAGAAAAGCAAAAACGTTCCCCACAGACCTTTTATTGTCCAGAACTGTGTCACTCAGCCGTCCTAGCTGCAAAGGAGAGAGGAAAAGTGACTATTTCCAGCCGGTCTGTAGTGACAGTGAGCAAAAGTGAAGCATTTTGATGTGGAAGTCTGGTTAGCCAAGCAACAGTGTGGGCCACGTAGGATTCTTTTCATCTCCATGTACAGCTGGGAAAGCTAATGTGCACACTGATCATTCTGTCACAAAGAGGCAGAACTGGGGTACAAACTTAAGTCGCCTGATTCCAGCACCAGTGTAATTTCCACTGGACTACCCAGTCTTTCTAATTCCTTTCAGGAAGAAGACAGTTCTCAAAGGTGTAGAGCAATGGGGATATATTCCTTTTTTTTTTCTTTTTAGGGCTGCACCCGCGGCATATGGAGATTCCCAGGCTAGGGGTCAAATCGGAGCTACAGCTGCCAGGCTACACCAGATCTGAGCCGCATCTGCAACCTACACCACAGCTCATGGCAACGCTAGATCCTTAACCCACTGAACGAGGCCAGGGATTGAACCTGTATCCTCATGGATACTAGTCAGATTCATTTCTGCCGAGCCACAACAGGAACTCCGGGAATATATTCTAAACAGATCAGTTTTGAACCAGTAGCTTTATATCAGTATATCATATGATACCATTATCATTATTGTTCAATAAACATCATTATTCTACTTTCATAAACATGTTTAACAACTAAACTTTAAAGATATTAATTGAAGCATTATTTATAAGGCAAAACACTTCATGGAAATCCTTAATTTTCAACAATAGGGGATCAGTTGGAAAAGGCATATACCATAAAATAGAACAGTCTGAAATAAAGTTTCAGGGAGTTCCCGCTGTGGAGCAGTGGGTTAATGATCTGGCTTGTCTCTGTGGCATTGCCAGGTCCCTGGCCTGGTGCAGTGGGTTAAGGATCCAGTGTTGCCACAGCTGTGGTGCAGGTTATGGATGGGGCTTGAATTTGACCTCTGGCCCAGGAACTTCCATTTGTCACTGAGGTGGCTGAAAAAAAGAAAGTTTCAAAAGAAGGATGAGGTTTACAATATTTTATTAAATGAAATAATTATCCTGTGTTGCTGTACCTGTGGTGTAGGTTGGCAGCTGTAGCTCTGATTTGACCCCTAGCCTGGGAACTTCCATATGCTGTGGATGCATGGGTGCAGCCCTAAAAAGCAAAAAAACAAAACAAAACAAAAAACCCAACCTCAAAGACATAGCTTAAACATCAATCAGATTGAGATGAAGAGAAAGCTGATGAGCTGGAAAGTACATTAAGTAAATTTGAAAATATTCCAAGATGGCACCACAGAGAAATAAAGAAATGGAAAATAGGACGGAAATTAAGGGGCTTGGGAAAAGCTGACATGTTCTTTTAAACTGCTTCTTAGCAATTGTTTTCTTGATGGAAAAGGGTATTTTAAGGCAATAAGCTCTTTAGGTTTTTTTGTGTATTAAAATACAGTTGATTTATAATGTTGTACCAATTTCTGCTGTAGAGACAAGTGACCCAATCATCCATATATATATATATATATACATTCCCTAGTTACTTAGTTTTCTGCATTTGAGAAACTAAAAAAGAAAATTACATGGAGGGAAAGTCTTAAGAAGGGATCTGGTCTTTAGGTATGTCAGGATGCAACCTCATGAAAGCTTCTTTTATTAGAGAATTAGAATAAATAGCAAAGTGATTAAATAAAGAATATAGTTGCTGTGAAGGCAGATGTAATTAGGACAGACAGAAGCTATGTTTAGGCCTTTGATATCCAAACTCTAAATGGAAGGAATTAAGGAGTTCCCTTCGTGGCTCAGTGGTTAATGTATCTGACTAAGGACCATGAGGTTGCGGGTTCGATCCCTAGCCTTGCTCAGTGGCTTAAGGATCCGGCGTTGCCATGAGCTGTGGTGTAGGTTGCAGACGCGGCTCGGATCCCGTGTTGCTGTGGCTGTGGCGAAGGCTGGCAGCTACAGCTCCTGTTAGACCCCTAGCCTGGGAACCTCCATATGCCGTGGGTGCGGCTCTAGATAAAAGGCAAAAAGACAAAAAAAAAAATTAAAAAAACAAATAAATAAATGGAAGAAATTAAAAAAAATCTTTATGGGAGCATGAGAGAAATAATAGTTAAATGGTGATATTTCATGCTTGAGTTTAATGTGCTAGGACTGCCTAACTTGTATGTGGGTGAGTATATTCCTTTTAAGTCTTACTCCAGATATTTATTTATATTAAAGCAAAATAGTTATGAGGGAAGTAGGAAGGTTAAGCTCATAATTGTACTTTTTGTTGTTAAATCACCCTGATTATTTCAGCCACATCTGGAGCAAGTTTACAATTGGGGACCCCTGCCAAATACGAGGGTCCGGTATTTACTTGGAAATACCAACTACAGTCACAAGTGGAATGCCAAGAAGGAAATCATCAATCTCTTTAGAGCTGACTTGTATTTTCAGTTATTACAGTACAGCAAGTATGTGATCACAATTTCCTTTCAGAAATATTATAAATTAGCTGTGAATGGGCAAAGGCAGGAGATACTAAGGATTAAATAGAGCATGAAGGCCTTTAGTAAGAAACAACCTGTTTACAAACATAGGGCTGGACAGCTTTTGTCAAGCAACCATGGCCAACCAGGCTTTCTTGTAATAAAGTAAGGAGGGGAAAATATCATTCCAAATTTAAAAAGTAGATTGGTAAAAATTTTCACAACATGCTTCTGGGAAAGCTATTTTCTCTCCCCCTAACCTCCCCTCTTAAGTAGGGCATACTGTTCAGAATTCAAAATCCGCTGGCCAAGTTTCTAGGATAAACAAGACTTTGTGTCTCTAGAATGAGCCCTGTCTTGGAAGCTGATTTAGTTTGGAAACTGGGGTGAAGGGAGAGGAAGAGGCGTTCTTAAATGAAAAGGAATATGGAATTTAAAAGTAAATAATGCCTGGATTTCATTCCTGGCACCAGTAGTTCACCAGGCAATTGGGGGCACATATTACAAAATCCAAACCAATTTGGCTAAGCCCAGAGCTGGCTGTACACTGAAGGAATCTCGAGTGTGTAAGCCATCGAGAAGTGGACTTGGGGAGTTCCCATGTGGCACAGGGGGTTAAGGATCCAGCATTGTCACTAAAGTATCTCATGTCCCTGCTGTGGCATGGGTTCCATCCCTGGCTCGGGAACTTCCTCATGCTGTGGGATCAACCAAAAGAAAAAAAAAAAAAAACAGGAAAGAGGGACTTGGGCTGTGGTTATAGAGGTGAGTTTTAGAAGAGAACATAAGCTTTTTGGGAAAGTAGCATAATATAAACTTTGGGGGGAAAGGTAAGCTTTTTAGGAAAGCCAGAAAAAAACTGACAGTACTTAAGATACAGAATAAGATGTTCCATTGACTAAATTAGATAGAAGAACCTGGTATCGGAAATGAAAGAAAATAAGAAAATAATTGTCTTATTTGGTTGTTGTTGTTGGCTGGCATTTTCTTGAAATGGAAGGTTTTTTTTTTGTTTGTTTTTTTGCATTATCTAGGGCCGCACCCGCGGCATGTGGAGGTTCCCAGGCTAGGGGTCTAACAGGAGCTGTAGCTGCCGGCCTTCGCCACAGCCACAGCAACGTGGGATCCGAGCCGCGTCTGCAACCTACACCACAGCTCACGGCAATGCTGGATCCTTAACCCACTGAGCAAGGCCAGGGATCGAACCCGCAACCTCATGGTTCTTAGTCGGATTCGTTAACCACTGAGCCACGACGGGAACTCCCTGAAATGGAAGGTTTTAAAACCTTTCTTTTAATTCTGCCTTTACAATGATGAAAAGGCTCGACTTGTTTTAAATGCTTTGAAATACAGTTCCGATGATTGTAGCAAGGTATAAAAATTAATGATGTTTTAAAAATTGTATAATCTGGGAGTTCCCACTGTGGCTCAGAGGGTAACAAACCTGACTAGTATCCATGAGGACTCGGGTTCGATCCCTGGCCTTGCTCAGTGGGTTAAGGATCAGGCATTGCTGTGAGCTGTCACAGATGTGGCTCGGATCCTGAATTGCTGTAGCTTGTGGTGTAGGCCGGCAGCTGTAGCTCCGATTTGACCCCTAGCCTGGGAACCTCCTTATGCCTCAGGTGTGGCCCTTAAAAGGCCAAAAAAAAAAAAATGTATAATCTGATGTTAAAGGGTCAATGGCAACCTAAGTTTTTCTTAATTGTGCATTGTTTCCGAACCCTAGAAAAGAACAGTTTATCTTAGGATTTATCAACCGCTCCACTCTTGACATTTTGAGCCAGATAATTCCTTGATATGGAGGGCTGTTTTGTGGATTCTGGAACATTTAGCAGCATCCTTGACCTCTCCCTACCAAACCCTAATAGCTTCCCCCACCCTAAGCTATGACAATCAGAAACACCTCCAGATGTTGACAGATTGTCCTGAGGTCGGGGAGGGGGGTGTAAAATCACTTCCAGTTGCAAACCACTAGTTTATTTTAATAGTGTTGAGATAAACCACTTAAGATACAGCTTCCAATTACAGTAGAAATAAAGCAAACTTATTTTCTTAACGGGTAGTCTCAACAATAGAGTGACAAAGTGACTGGCATTTAGATGATGCATACAAAGCACCTAGACTGTGCCTGGCACTCCTTGATTATGTCGAAATATTAGTGATGCCAACGATAGCTCTGATGAGGACAGAAGGGAGAGAGGGGAGGAGGGTGAAGGAGGAGGAGGAGGATGGCTACAGAGCATAGCCATATTTCCAGGCTTGGAAGTGTGTGACTCTCAGGTGGCCAGGTGGCACTGGGTCGGAGCTCGTGACCAGAAAGAAGATAGTGGAGAGAGAGGCAGTCATGTGGTGATAGAAGGATTCGATGGTTTTTTCCTCAAATTTGGGGGGTTCCTTGTTACAATGATCTCTAAGGCTTAATTCCTTTATACACATGGCATTATCTGGTCCCAGCTAAGGTTGATTTGGCTTTGGGGGGGCAGCTAGCAAACAAGTTGGATTTATTTCCAGGATGGATTGAGAGAAATAGATCCAATTATTCACTGATTCAGTTAATGCTTTAAATTTCCTCACATTGTATTTAGATCTATTGACGTCCACACCCATTTTGCATGTAGATTCAAAAAAATATTATTGGATGTCAGGCACTCAGTAAACGCTGATTGCATGCACTTTCATTAACTTTACCGCAGTGAAGGATCTTCTGAGGCAGATGTTGGCCTGTGCATTTAAAGAGGGGATGGGGAACTCAGAAAATGTAAGTTAAGTGCTTTAAGCTAGTTAAAGTTGGTTATCCTCACGTGTGTGCACAGCGCTTTCTGCCACCCCACAGCTGCTCCTTGTCAACTCGTGTGCTTAAAACTCAGCATAGGCAAACCACCCAGCTCCTGGGAGATGGCAGATAGCAGACTTTCTCCTCACACCTCTGGTCTCTCTCTTTCTCTCTGTCCCTCCTGTCAGTCCCAGAGGCCTCTCAGTAACATCCTGCTGCTCCACGGCCTGCCCCAGGGAGCCAGACTTCGGGAGTTGGTGTGAAGTGCCACTTGGGGTTCCCCACTGCACGGAGCTACAACCACTGCCCCCCACCCCAAGAACTCTGACAGAGGTAACTCAGCTTGGTTTTGAACCAATTGCAGAGATCAAGAAGGACACTTCAAGGGGCGATAGGACCTTGCTCTCCAGCCGGGCAGATATCCGGGTCGATGTGAGTACAATTGCAGTGACTTGAAATTGTTGACATGATGTCGAATGCAAGTCTGTGTGCCCCATGGACAGTGAGGCCAAACAAACCAAAGCATCGGAGTTTGGGCCAGAAAAAGGTTTACTGTAGGATGATGCATGGAGACAGGGGGCTCGTGCCCCCCTCCCCCAAACCCCGAACTCCCCAAAGGGTTTCAATAAAGCTTTTTTAAAGGCCAGATGAGAAAAGGGGGGTCTCAGGATATGTGATCAGCTCTTCCACAATTTTCTGCTTGGCTGATGGTGAGGTAACAGGGTGCCATCACAGGGGTTATCCATCCTTAGGTGACAGTAGGTCTGGGGGCTAGTTAACATCTTGCATTTGGTGGGGGATTTCCATGCCTGTAAAACAACTTGGGAAATATGCATCAGATACTGTTATCTGCAACTTCAGAGAGGAGCTAAAGCAGAGGATATGGGGGAAGGGTCTGTCCCAGGAAGGCTCCCATAAGGTCTTGTTTGGTTACAGACATAGTTTCTTCTCTTCGTAAATAGTTGCTGCCCTGAGCCCTGGCCAGTCCTGCCCTAGTCTTGGGTCCATCCTCCCAAATATTTTAAAATATTTCGAATATTATCTTGCTCAGGCTATAGGGCTTTGAATAATTTTAGCTAATGACTGAGTTCTATTAAAAAAATTTCATTGAGCTTGCAGGTCACACCAAGATGGATGGAATATTAAGAGGAGAGTTTTGCCAATTAGATGGGATAAATGGCTAGTAATTAGTGGGAATTGATTTCAGAGAATTGGGTTGGAAATACAGCAGTAAATCTGCAACTGGGTGTTGATGATAATCATTGCCTCGAAGGGAAAGGTGAGTGGAGAATAAAAGAAAGAGGACAGAGCCTGGCGCAGGGTGGTGTTCAATAAATACTGTGACTGAACAAATACTTGAATACATGACTGCATGACAAGTAGAAGTACTGCCTCAGGATATTCGTTTATTATGATGGTTAAATAAGATAATTAATCAATGCAACACATGGGAAGCACTTGCTTTATGTCAGTTTGGGCTAAGACACAAAGTTGAATCTAACCAAAGAACCATAATTTAGATGGGAACATAAAGTTGAAAAATGAGAAACTGTATGCATCAAGGAATTGATGGGCCAGAGAAAGGTCTGGTATTTTGAAGGATCTGAAAGATAATGAGCAGAGAATAAAAGCCACAACAGGGTTCAGGCATATTAAAAAAAAGTTCTCATGATACTGGTATTAGCAGAAGTATAACAACCAGCTCTATGAGTTAATTCTCCCACTATACTCAGCCTTACTAAACTCATACTACTGAGCTCAACATAGGCCCCATCTTTTTTTTTTTTTTTCCCCCCGTTTTTGGCTGCATCCATGGCATGCAGAAGTTCCTGGCCAGGAACTGAACCCATGCCACAGTTGCAACTGGAGCCACGCCAGTGAACATGCCAGATCCTTAACCTTCTGCACCACCAGGGAACTCCATGGGCCCCATGTTTTAAGATAGAGCATTTACACATTCTCAACATCGATATCTAAAAGAGAGTGGCAAATAAGCAGGGTCAACTCAATGGCTGTGACACCTGGCCCTCTCAGAAGCACAGCACTTGGTTAAAAGCTCTGTCACTGTCCTGAAATTTTTAGTAATTTTATCTTTGAACTTGTGTTTTGTAAGTGAAGTCCAATGGGACAGAGCCCACTGTGTGTGCTCATGTCTTCGAGCCTTTGAGGGGGCATCCCCAGTCAGCACTGGTAGACATTACCTGTGTCTATGACACAGTTACCTTGTACTTGCTTTGAGTTTCACTGAACCCCCTTGAATCATGGGTGCCCTGATTCCTGTGCTGGTGTTTCATATCAACATGTCTACAATGGCTGGGGTGACAGCAGCCACAAGAGGCCACGCTTTCCATCAGAACCAGACCTCGCCTGCAATGCAGAAAAAAGATAATGGCATTCCAAGAATAGGAATGACACAGCAACCCTATCATATCCTTTCTTTCTTGGGTAACCTGATTGTATGAGCCAAGTACTTATGCTGAAAAAGATGATAAAGAAGAGGAGGGAAACATAAGGCCGCTCACAGTTCCTTTTCCTTTCAGTCCTTCCTTTCTCATCATCAGGTAGAGAGTATTGGTAGAATGTGCGCATATCAAGAAGTGAAACAAAATGTTTTGTGAAGCATGTTCACTGTTGTGATGAAAATGGAACATATGCATTTATGAGTCACAAAATACAAACTGATTTTGGTGATTCCGCACATAAGATAAAAGCTCTTAAAATTTGCATTTAAAACTGGCGTTGCATAAATGGTAGGATTCTTTCTGACAGTTAAAATTTATTTTAAAAAAATTTAAGTATAGTTGATTTTCAGTGTTGTGTTAATTTCTGCTGTACAGAAAAGTTACTCATATATATATATATATATATATATATATATATACACACACACACATATATTTTTTATATTCTTTTCCATTATGGTTTATCTCAGGATATTGAATATAGTTCTCTGTGATATATAGTAGAATCTAGTTGTTGATCCATCCTATATATAATAGTTTGCCTCTGCTAACCCAAATTCCCTAATCCTCCCCCCCAGCCCCTTCTCTGGCAACCACATGTCTATTCTCTATGTCTGTGAGTTTGTTTTAGTTTCACAGATATGTTCATTTGTGTCATATTTTAGATTCCACTTATAAGTGATATCATATGGTATTTGTTTTTCTCTTTCTTTAATATGATAATTCTAGGTCCATCCATGTTGGTACAAATGACATTGCTTTCTTTTTAATGTCTGAGTAATATTCCACTATATATTTATGTCTATATATATACATGCCACATCTTCTTTAACCATTCATCAATGGATATCTAGATTATTTCCATGTCTTTATTGTAAATAACCTGCTGTGAACATAGGGGTGCCTGTATCTTTTCAAATTATAGTTTTGTTTAGGTATATGCCTAGGAGTGGGATTGGTGGATCATGTGACATCTCTATTTTTAGTTTTTTGAGAAACCTCCGTACTGTTTTCCATAGTGGCTGCACCAATTTACATTCCCACCAACAGTGTAAGAGGGTTCCCTTTTCACCACACCCTCTCTAGCATTTACTGTTTGTAGTCTTTTTAATGATGCCCATTTTGATTGGTGTCATGTGGCACCTCATGTAGTTTTGATTTACATTTCTCTAATAATTAGCAATGATGAGCATCTTTTCATGTGCCTATTTCTGTATGCCTTCTTAGAAAAATGTCTGTTTGGGTTTTCTGCCCATTATTTGATCAGGTTGTTTGTTACTGAATTGTATAAGCTGTTTATATAAATTAAGCCTTTGTCTGTTGCATCATTTGCAAATACTTTCTCCCAGTCCCTAGGTTGTCTTTTCATTTCGTTTATAGTTTCCCTAGCTGTGCAAAAGCTTGTAAGTTTGGTCCCATTTGTTTATTTTTACTTTTATTTCTATTGTCTTAGGAATAGACTGAGGAAAACATTGGTCCAATTTATGTCAGAGAATGTTTTGCCTTTGTTCTCTTCTAGGAGTTTTATGATGTCTTATTTTTAAGTCTTCAATCCACTTTGAGTTTACTTTTGTTTATGGTGTGAAGGTGTGTTCTAACTGCATTGAGAATCATACAGCTGCCCGAGTTTCCCCATCATCACTTGCTAAAGGGACTCTCTTTTGGTGAAGATTAAGTGTCCATATAGATGTATGGATTTGTTTCTGGGCTCTCTGTTCTATTCCATTGATCCAAATGTCTGTTTTTGTGTCAATACCATGCTGTTTTCATTACTGTAACTTTTGTAGTATTGTCTGAAGTCTGGGAGAGTTATACCTGCTGCTTTTTTCTTTCCCCCCTCAGGATTGCTTTGGCAATTCTGGGTCTTTTATGGTTCCATATAAATTTTTGGATTATTTGTTCTAGTTCTGTGAAAAATGTCATGCATAATTTAATAGGGATCACACTAAATCTTTAGGTTGCTTTGGGTAGTATGCTTGCTAGCAGTTAAAGTTAAATTTTTTCTTTGCCTAGAATGGTAATTATATCTACTGTGCTTTAAAAAAATATTTTTTGAAAAGTTGTGGTAAAATATACAACATAAAATTTACTGTCTTAACTATTTTTAAGTGTAGTTCAGTGGCATTACGTTCTTTCACATTGTTGTGTAACCACCACTGCCATCCATCTCTAGTTTTATCTTATAAAACTGAAATTCTCTGCCCATTAAACAATCATTCCCCGTTATTCCCTCCTTCTAGGTCCTGGCAACTACCACTTTACTTACAGTCTTCATGAATTTTACTAGATACATATAAACAGAATCATAGAATATCTGTTCTCTTGTGACTGCCTTATTTCATAACGTTTCACTTAGAATAATGTCCCCAAGGTTCAGCCATATTGTAGCATATCACCAGATTTCCTTCGTTTTTTAAGGCTGAATAATTTGCCTTTGTATGTACATACCATGTCATCTTTATCTATTCATCTCTTGATGGACATTTGGTTTGCTTCTATCTCTTAGCTATTGAGAATAATGCTGCTATGAACATGGGTGTACTAATATCAGTTCAAGTCACTGCTTTCAATTCTTTGGTTATATACCCAGAAGCAGAGTTGGTGGATCATATGGTAATTCTATTTTCAACTTTTTGAGGAACTGCCATCATATTTTCCTTAGTTGGTGCATGAATTTACATTTTCCTTAGTGGCTGCCCCAATTTACATTCCCACCAACAGTGTACAAGCGTTCCTATTTTTCCACATACTTGCTAAGGTTATTTTTTTCTTTTTTGATAGTAGCCATCCTTTTTTTTTTTAATGATTTTTATTTATTTTCATTACAGCTGGCTTAGTGTTCTGTCAGTTTTCTGCTATACAGCAAGGTGACCCAGTCACACATACATACATACATTCTTTTTTCTCACATTATCATTCTCCATCATAAGTGACTAGATAGTAGCCATCCTAATACGTGTGGATTGGTATCTCATTAGGGTTTCATTTGCATTTCCCTAATGGTTATTGATGTTGACGCTGTTACACTTATCTGTGAACTACACCATAGCTCATGGCAACAGTGGATTCTTAACCCACCGAGTGAGGCTAGGGATTAAACCCACAACCTCATGGTTCCTAGTCAGATTCATTTTTGCTGCACCACAACGGGAACTCTTGATGCTGTTAAATTTTATAACTTGATAAAATAATTTTAAAGGAGAAAGCTTTACATATTAGTACTTTAATGTCCCTTTCTCTCTGCAGATTTACAATTTTGTGTTTTCAGGTATACAGCAAAGTGATTCAGTTTTATACATATATATATTTATAAATCTGTATTTCAGATTATTTTCCATTTTACATTATTACAAGGTATTGAATATTTTTCCCTGTTGTACAGTAAATCCTACTGATTATCTGTTTTATATATGCATAGTGTGTATATCTTAATCCCATACTTCTACCGCCTTCCTTTTCCCTTTGATAACCATAAGTTTTCAATGTCTATGAGTTTGTTTCTGTTTTGTAAATAGATTCATTTTTATCTTTAGATTCCACAAACAAGTGATGTCATATAATATTTGTCTTTTTGAACAAGTTGCCCCGTATTTTTATTTTGCACTGGGTTCTGGAAATTACGTCAAGCTCTGCTGATGGGAAAGAAGGAATAATTGAGAAAACTGATAATTTCATCACAGCTGTTTTTCTGGGCTTTTTTCTTTCTTCCTTATCTGAGTTATAGTTTTCTGTCTTTTCATTTTTATAGGTTTTTGGTGTGGTGACCTTTTTGCCAACAATAGAGTTGTAGCTTTTCTTAGATCTGGTGTTTGCCTCCCCTGTGGCTAAAGTTGGTATGGGGGCGCTTGCTGTAGGCTTCCCAATGGGAGGGACTGGTGCCTGCCCACTGGTAGGTGGGGTTGATTCCTGTCCCTCTGAAGGGTGGGGCTTTGTCTCTGGGTGAGATTAGAGGCTGGCTGTGCGCTGAGGGGTCTTTAGGCAGCCCGTTTACTGATGAGTGGGGCTGTGGTCCCACCTGGATTATTGTTTTTGGCCTGCGGCTTCTCAGCGCTGATGGGAGGGACCAGATTTTCCCAAAAATGGCCACCTTCAGAGAAATGCAGGCTGGTGAATGTTCCCAAGAGCTTCACCTCCAAAGCCCTTCCCCCACAACAAGCCACAGTCCCCCCTATTTTCCCAGGAGATCTTCCAAGAGTTGCAATCAGGTTCCACCCAGATTCCTGTGGAGCCTTTTCTCTGCCCTGGGGCCCAGTGCACGTGAAAGTCTGTGTGCACCTTTCAAGAATGGGGGTCTCCTCTTTCCCCCAGTCCTGTGGAGCTCCTGCACACAAGCCCTGCTGGCCTTCAGTGCCAGATGCTCCGGGGGCTCTTTCTCCCTGTGCCAGATGCCCAGGTATGGGGATTTGACGTGGGGCTCAGAACTCTCAGTCCTGTGTCTAACTGTGACACAGTTACTTTCCAGTCTGTGGGGCTTCCCACCCAGGAGGTATGGGGTTGCTTCTATTGCGTAATTGCCACTCCTACCTCTTGATGTGGTCTCCTCTTTGTCTGCTCCTCTGGGGCAGAATATCTTTTTTGGAAGTTTACAGTCCATTTGGTTGAAGGTTGCTCGGCATTTGGTTGTAGTTTTGTTGTTTTTTGGGAGAGAAGTTGAGCTCCAGTCCTTCTATTCCACCACCTTAATCCAATCTCCCCAAATGTATATATTTTTAAACTTTGAAACAAAGCTGGCTTGATATGTCTGCACAGCTCAGCCAGCTCCTGAAGACGTCGTGTAGGAAACCCAGCTATTTTCCGAGTGGCATCTTCTCTGCTCGCTTAGATAAATCTTGTCACTGCAGCGGCTTGCGTCATGCTGTGGTACTCATTCAATCCCTGGCAGGAACTTCCACAGACCTGTTTGGTTCTGGGTGTAGCAGGAACCTGTGAAGCAGTCAGACATCTCACATACAGGGCTCTCACAGTGCCCATCTGTAACAGGACAAGGTAGGCTGCAGCTAATAATTGAATCAGATAAAAATCTCAGCTCTTCACCACAGCACAACTCTGCGCAACTCTCCAGCTTAGTCTCTCTCTACTTCCTACCCTGACTTCACATTGCAGTCACACTTGATTCATTCGTTTGACACTACTGGGTGCCAGCCCCTGTCCTAGGCACTTAGCATACCTTGGGAAACAAAACTAAGATCTTTGCCTTCATGTTGTTCCTGTGGAAGGGGGTGACCAAGAAAATGGTCTGGGTAGTGACTTAACAAACCCAAGTTTAGGAAGTCTCTTTGCAAGGAGATATTGATCACCTGTTGCTCGTCACTCTTGACTATGGAAATAGAGAAAATAGACCTAGTGAATTTTAGATTAATTAAAAAGGAAAACCACCTAGCACAAAGTGATGCAGTTGGATTTCAGCCTTTTTTTTTTTTTTTTTTAGGGCCGCACCCTTGGTGCATGGAAGTTCCTATGCTAGGGTTCCAGTCTGAGCTGTAGCTGCCGGCCTACGCCACAGCCAAAGCAACACCAGATCCGAGCTGCATCTGCAACCTATACCACAACTCATGGCAATGCCGGATCCTTAACACAGTGAGTGAGGCCAAGGATCAAACCTGCCTCCTCGTGGATACTAGTCAGATTCATTTTCTGATGAGCCACAGGGGAACTCCTGGATTTCAGCTTTGACTCTGTCACAATCACCTGTGAAAATACTGGGTTAATTGTTAAATTTCTCTCTGAGACCTGATAGGTCAGGAGGGCAGTGGGGGCAGGTGTTGAGATGGGGCCAGTGTTGTCTTGTAGGGTACTTGCCTTGTTTGAGGCTCTTGCAATGCTTTCAAACAAGCAGGAGTGAAGGGGAAAAGGGACATTTATCTGTCAGCAAGAAGTGGGCCATTTCTGCAGGCCCAGAAGTTATGGGGAATCTGAGGATACACGATTCTCAAGTGCATCCAAGCACATAACCCCATCCCAAGTCTCTGATCCTATTCCTTCTCACCCAGGACGCTTCTCTGGTGTACACTTGCCTAGGCTGAGTCCTTCTTCCAAGTTCTGCCAGCTCTTATGGTTTAAGTCCTGAGCCTGATTGCCAGCTCTCTGTTCTTCAGCCTCAGGAAATGAAGGTCTCTTTAAATACTTCCAGGGAGATTCTGGTTCTTACATTCTGCTTTAACTTCATGATTGTTGCCCTGCACCTGCCATTTTTCCTTTTCAAAGCTATGAAGCATTTTGGGCAGTTAGGTACCCTATTCCAGAGACCTTATAATCACTCTACCCCCTGTACCTCTCAAATGTCAGAGATAAGGCATGAATTTATGCATCCCCTCCACCTGTCTCACTCCCTCTTTACAGGAGCTGAATATTTTAGCTGAAAATTGCATTGCTATCGCCTTCCAGGAGCTATTGGTACCAATCCCCGCCTATCACCAGTAATGAGAACTATATTGCCCTCCTGTCAGTGGGTGATCTAATTGCAGAATCCCATCCTTAGAATTGGTTTTCTGGGACCACTCCTGGTACCCACCATTTTTAATTGGGTTTCTTAGAAACAGTCAAACCGAGGGATTCTGGCCCATTTGTGTGCTTTAGGAGTGCTCTTCAGGAGAAAACCCGCACCATAATAAGGGATGCAGAATAAGGAAAGAGAAGTGGCTAAGCAAGGTTGTGGTCTCTGATAAAGTCTAGTCTCTGCTAATAGAAGAGGGTGTGTGAGCAGCTCTGAAGCACACACCCATGACGACATAAAATGGTCTCACTTTAAGACAGAGTCAGCCTTTTGAACCCCGGTATTAGTCAGTTATTGGCTCCAGGGTACGCTTAGGGGTGGGGCATAAGCTCTAGATGAAGTGGTGCCCAGTGGCTGAAGAAGTTCTCCGGAGAAGGAGGCAACTGTGAGCCATTAGCAGCCACAGTTTACATATGGTTGCTGAGGAACAGGATCTGGACGTCAGATGTAGTTTCCACCCTGCTTTTGGATGGTGACCGGTATGGGCTATGTCACTAGGACCCCTTACTGTCTGGTTTCTAGTTGGGTTTAAAAAACAAACAAACAAACAAACAAAAAAGCAAAAAACAAAAAAGCAGAGAGCCCTAGCACTGGATCACATAGAAAACAGAATGAGATCAAGGTTTTTATGCACCTGGCTTGCTCCCCGAAAGATCATCTTAGCTGACTGCATCCCTTGATCAAGTCAGATAGCCTGGCCCTTGTGACTGTCTCCTTCCAGGTTTCAGTAACCTCTCCCTGCCCTCATCCTTCAAACCTGGGTATTGCACTACCCCTTCTCGTTCCTTTAAGCCCTATCTACGTTTTGTTAATAATCTCTTTCTAAAATGTTCCTTGAATTATTCTGAGTGTGTTGTGACTCCAGTGTGGACTCTAATGCAGTATGCCACCCTGGAAGATAAAAAGTGTTTACTCAAGTACACTAAGCATCCATCAAAGATTTTTAAGTAGAAGAGGGAAATGATCTGACTTTTCTGAACTCTTAATTTCTCTTAGCTGCATATACCGTGGAGGTTTTCCAATAATTTTTCTCAAGAAGAGGGACAGAACATTATATGTTTTGAGCCCTCGTATTTCTAATACTGTGTGTATGTGTGTGTTTGTGGTCTGCATGCTTTAAGGATGAAGCACAAAGTTGGTTGGGCATGAAGTTCTTGAGTCATTGTTCTATCCTCTCAACTCTATAGATATCTTTCTAGCATTCTAAAAAGATGCAGGCGAGTCTAATTTTTGCTTCCCGTCTCCATGCCTACTGGATTGTCCCCTTCAAACTGACAGCACTAATGTCCTGAACCTAGCCAGAACACAGACTGGGATTTGAACCCACATGTCGGGACTCGAACCCAGCCTAAACCCAGATTGGGACTTAAACCCACAGTGGTTTTTGTTTGTTTGTTTGTTTGTTTGTTTGTTTTTAGGGTCCCATCCACGGCATGTGGAAGTTCCCAGGCTAGGGGTCGAATCAGAGCTACAGCTGCCAGCCTATAACACAGCCAGCCGCGGCAACGCCAAATCCAAGCCTCATCTGCAACCAACACCACAGCTCATGGCAAGGCCAGATCCTTAACCCACGGAGCGAGGCCGGGGATGGAACCCACAACCTCAAGGTTCGTAGTTGGATTCATTTCTGCTGCACCACGACGGGAACTCAAAACCCACAGTTTTAAATTGGAAATACTCACCTGGTGTCTGGAGTTACCGAGGTTCAGGTTCTTCATGCCTCTGCACAGAAGGAATTCAGAGAGAGACAAAGTGATAAGCAAGAAATAGATGTAAGATAGGACGCTTGTGAGAGATGCAAACTGGCAGGCAAGGAGGCTCGGCCCTCCGGATCCTGTGGGCTACAGTTTTATCATCCAAGTGGAGTGGGGCTGGAAAAAGAGGGCTTCTTCCTCTTTTCAAGCAGTAGCTCCTCCTTAGTATCCGGTAAGGTATATATTCAAATCAGTGTAAGGGCGGTCCTCAAACTCCCGCCCTAGGTCTGAATCAGAACGCAGGCCTCATCCCATCCCCACCCAACGACCTGAGGCAATTCTCGCACCTCCGCTAGTCAAGCAAGCCTGCCTTGTTCTGATGGCTTTCTTGGGCAATTACTAACTTAACAGTTGTCTCCCAGCATTCCCTAGGTTTCCCTCTCCATCTCTGGTCATTTTTTGGGATTTCTACAGCTAACTGTGCCTACTCCACCCCTATCACCCTTAAACCTATGATTTATATACTCTGCCACAGGGTACCTTAATGCATCTTTTCTTATATTTGACAAAATCTTTATCCCCTATAGGACTTCTAAAAAAGTTTTTTGTTTGACTGATTTGATGATGGCTTCTGATCCACTCTTTTTAGCGTTCTTCACAGGCACATTATAGAGTTCTTAGTAATTTTTTTCTCTCATAGGTCTGTCATTACCCTCTCCATGTACATTTTTGGTCTTTTCCCCCTCTGTTCTGCTCCAGCTTCTTTGGCCTTTGTTCCATACCTCCGATTTTCTTTAGTCGATTCTACTCCTCATGACTCCAATAAAAGGCTTAAAAACTGCTTGTATGGCCCTAAAAAGACAAAGAAAGAAAGAAAGAAAGGAAGGAAGGAAGGAAGGAAGAAAGAAAAGGAGGGATAATTAATTAGATACTACAAATCTTAGAAAGGTGAAATGTTCTGGAAAAACAGTCAGAGGGCTGGATGGTGCCCTCAGGGGAGACTTCATTGAGAAGGTGAAATTTGATCTAAGATTTGGAAGATGCCCGGGAATTCTTCATGCAGCTCTCTGAGGAAGAGCTTTTTGGATGGTAACTCGGCAAGTGCAAGGCCAGTAATGCAGAACCTGCCTGGTGTGTCTGGGGAATAGTGAGGAGCCAGTGAGGCTGCAGCACAGTGAATGGGGGAAAGAAGATAGGCAAAGAGGCCAGAAAGGCAACCTGAGGGAAATGCCAAAAGGGTTTGTGGCTTTAATCCTAATGGGTTTTGGCTCTTACCTTAAAGAAGATGAAAAGTCATTGGACAGTTTTGAGCAAAGATATGGTCTGATTGCACTTTGAAGGAATCTTTTTCCACCATTCTGCTGAGAATAAGTTGAGGGGAGAGGAGGAATGGTAGAATAGAGACCACTTAAAAAACCCTTGCAGGGAGTTCCTGTCGTGGCACAGCAGAAACGAATCCGACTAGGAACCATGAGGTTTCAAGTTCCGTCCCTGGCCTTACTCAGTGGGTTGAGGATCCGGTGTTGGAATGAGCTGCGGTGTAGGTCAAAGACACAGCTCTGATCTGGCATTGCTGTGGCTCTGTCGTAGGTTGGCAGCTACAGCTCCGTTTAGACCCCTAGCCTGCGAACCTCCACATGCCACGGGTGCGGTCCTAAAAAAGAACAAAAGACAAAAAACCCTTGCAGTATTCCAAGAGAGAGAAGATGGTAGCTAAGGACCAGGTGGTCACAGTGGAGGAAATGGGAACTGGTCAGACCTCAGATATATTTTATAAACAGAACCAGAAAGATTTCCTGACAAACTAGTAGTGAGTAAGTGAGTTGTGAGAGAAAGTAAGAGGTCAGTAGAACTCCATGATTTTGGGTATAAGCAATTATGCAGACTCCATTATCATCTGGGATGGGAGAAAATGCTTGTGAAGTAGGTCTGGGGGAGCAGATTAAAAGTTTGTTTTGGACATGCTAAATTTGAAATAATAATGAAAATGTCACATCAAATATTTTTTTATTGAAGCATAGTCAATTTACAACATTATTTTCAGGTGTACACTATAATTCAAAATTTTTATAGATTATATTCCATTTAAAGTTACTATATTTCTTTAGAGAAATATGCAAATCAAAACCACTATGAGGTACCACCTTACACCAGCCAGAATGGCCATCATCAAAAAGACTACAAACAATAAGTGCTGGAAAGGGTGTGGAGAAAAAGGAACCCTATTACACTGTTGGTGGGAATGCAAATTGGTGCAGCCACTGTGGAAAACAGTATGGAGATTCCTCAGAAAACTCAAAATAGAATTACCAT
>PVHT020000175.1:6407673-6446751 GCA_004024745.2 Catagonus wagneri
TTTTTTTTTTTTTTATTTTTGCATTATAGCTGGTTTACAGATTTCTGTCAGGTTTTCCAACTGCACCATGTGGTGACCCGATTACATGTACATATATGGATTTGTCACATGTAATTAGATATAGTTCCCCGTGCATTACAGTTGGAGCTCCTTGCTATTCCATCATTAAAGCAGTAGGTATCCCCACTCCCTCCCACCCAACTTTGGGTTTTCTTTGTTCTTTTTTCTCTATTTGTATTGCTATAAACTTCCATCTTAGAACTTCTTTTGCCACATCCCGTAGGTCTTGGATTGTTTTTGCTTGCTATCATTTGCTTCTAAGTATTTTTTAATTTCCCCTTTGATTTCTTCAGTGATCCATTGGTTGTTCAGTAGCATGTTGTTTAGTCTCCATGTGTTAGTGTTTTTTCCATTTTTTTCTTTTTATTGATTTCCAGTCATATAGCATTGTGGTTGGAAAAGATGCTTGATACAATTTCAATTTTCTTAAAGTTACTGAGGCTTGATTTGTGGCCCAGGATGTGATCTATCCTAAAGAATGTTATGTGTGCCTTGAGAAGACTATGTATTGTGTTGGCTTTTGGATGGAATGTTCTATAAATATCTATTAAGTCCATCTGGTCTAATGCATCATTTAAGGCCTGTTTTTCATTGTTAATTTTATGTCTGGATGATCTGTCCATTGCTGCCAGTGGAGTGTTAAAAGCCCCCACTATTATTGTGTTATTGTCAATATCTCCTTTTAAGGTTGTTAGCCGTTTCCTTATATATTGAGGTGATCCTGTGTTGGGTGCATAGATACTTAAAATTGTATCTTCTTCTTCTTCTTGGATTGAGCCTTTGATTATTACATAATGTCCAGCTTTGTCTCTTATAGTATTCTTTATTTTAAAGTTATTTTGTCTGGAAGATGGCAGAATAGAAGGACTGGAGCTCAACTTCTCTCCCAAAAAACAGCAAAACTACAACCAAATGCCAAGCAGCCATCAACCAAATGGACTGTAAACTTCTAAAGTTATTTTGTCTGATATGAGTATTGCTATTCCAGCTTTCTTTTGATTTCTGTTTGGAATATTTTCTTCCATCTTTTCACTTTCAATTTGCGTGTGTCCCTAGAACTGATGTGGGTCTCTTGAAGACAGTATATATATATAGGTCTTGTTTCTGTATCCATTCAGTCAATGTCTTTTGGTTGGGGCATTTAGTTCATTCACATTTAAGGCAATTATTGATATGTATGTTCTTACTGGCATTTAATTAATTGTTTTGGATTTGTTTTTGTTGGTCCTTTTCTTCCCTTCTTTTGTAGTTTGATGACTATCTTTAATGTTGTGTTTGGATTGCCTTTTTTTTTTTATTTGTGTGTGTATCTATTGTAGATTTTTTGTTTTCAGTTACCATGAAGTTTTGATATAGAGGTCTATGTATATACAAGATTGTTTTAAGTTGTTGGTCTCTTAATTGCAAGTTCACGTCCAGTATCCTGCATTTGTACCCTCCTCTTCTCATGATTTCTTGTTTTGGTGGCAAAACTGTGTGTGGATGATTTCCTACCTTTACTATATGTTTGTCTTTACTGGTGAGCCTTGTCATTTGTAATATTTTTGTTTCTAGTTGTGGCCTTTTCGTTTCTACCTAGAGAAGTTCCTTTAGTATTTGTTATAAAGTTGACTTAGTAGTGATCAATTCTCTTGGCTTTTGCTTGTCTGTAAAACTTTTTTTTTAATTTTCCATTACTTAATGTACAAAAATCATCACAACTCAATTTTTATAGCATTTCCATCCCAAACCCTCAGTGCATCCCCCCACTCCCCAACTTGTCTCATTTGGAAACCATAGGTTTTTCAAAGTCTGTGAGTCAGTATCTGTTCTGCAAAGAAGTTCATTGTGTACTTTTTTTAGTTTCCAAGTGGTAGCAGTTGATGGTGTCTCACTGTCTGACTGGTTTCACTTCGCATGATAATTTCTAGGTCTATCCATGTTGCTATAAATGTTATTTCATTCATCTTAATGGCTGAGTAATATTCCATTGTGTATATATACCAGAAATTCCCTATCCACTCCTCTGTTGATGGGCATTTAGGTTGTTTCCATGACCTGGCTATTGTATAGAGTGCTGCAATGAAAACTGGAGTACATGTGTCTTTTTGAGTCATGGTTTTTTCTGGATAGATGCCCAGGAGTGGGATTGATGGATCAAATGGTAATTTTATCTTTAATTTTCTAAGGAATCTCCATACTGTTTTCCACAGTGGTTGCACCAATTTGCATTCCCACTTACTGTTTGTAGACTTTTTGATGATGGCCATTCTGGCTGGCGTAAAGTGGTACCTCATAGTGGTTTTGATTTGCATTTCTCTAATAACGAGTGATGTTAAACATCTTTTCATGTGTTTTTTGGCCATCTGTATGTCTTCTTTGGAGAACTGTCTGTTTAGATCTTCTGCCCATTTTTGATGGGGTTGTTTGTTTTTTTGGTATTGAGACATAGGAAGTGTTTGTAAATTCTGGAGATTAGTCCCTTGTCAGTTGATTCATTTGCAAATATTTCCCCCATTCTGTGGGTTGTCTTTTTGTTTTGTTTAGGGTTTCCTTTGCTGTGCAGAAACTTTTAAGTTTAATTAAGTCCCATTTGTTTATTTTTCTTTTTATAGTCATTATTCTAACAGGTGGATCTGAGAAGATGTTGCTTTCATTTACGTCAGAGAGTGTTTGGCCTAAGTTTTCCTCTAAGAGTTTTATAGTATCTGGTCTTATATCTAGATCTTTAATCCATTTTGAGTTTATTTTTGTGCATGGTGTTAGGAAGTGTTCTAGTTTCATTTTTTTAAATGTGGCTGTCCAGTTGTCCCAGCACCACTTACTGAAGAGGCTGTCTTTTCTCCAATGTATATTTTTGCCTCCTTTCTCATAGATTAGTTGACTGTAGGTGCATGGGCTTTAATTCTGGGCTTTCTATCCTGTTCCACTGATTTATATTTCTGTCATTGTACCAGAACCATACGGTTTTGATGACTGAAGCTTTGTAGTAGAGTCTGAAGTCAGGGAGCCTGATTCCTCCAGCTCCATTTTTCTTTTTCAGGATGTCTTTGGCTATTCTGGGTCTTTTGTGCTTCCAAACAAACTTTAAAATATTTTGTTCTAGTTCTGTGAAAAATGTCCTTTGTAATTTGATAGGGATTGCATTGAATCTGTAGATTGCCTTGGGTAGTATAGTCATTTTCATAATATTGACTCTTCCAATCCAAGAACATGGTATGTCTTTCCATCTGTTCATGTCATCCTTGATTTCTTTGAATGGCATCTTATAGTTTTTAGACTACAGGTCTTTTGTCTCTTTAGGTAGGTTTATTCCTAAGTATTTGATTTTTTTGATGTGATGGTAAACGGGATTGCTTCCCTAATTTCTCTTTCTGATCTTTCATTGTTAGTATATAGAAATGCAGTTGATTTGTGTATTAATTTTGTATCCTGCGACTTTGTCAAATTCATTGATGAGCTCTAAGAGTTTTCTGGTAGAGTCTTTAGGCTTCTCTAGGTATAGTATCATGTCATCTGCAAAAAGTGATAGTTTTACTTCTACCTTTCCAATTTGGATTCCTTTTATTTCTTTTACTTCTATGATTGTTGTGGCTAGGACTTCCAAAACTATGTTGAATAGCAGTGGCAAGAGTGGACATCCCTGTCTTGTTCCTGATCTCAGTGGGAATTCTTTCAGCTTTTCACCATTGAGAATGATGTGAGCTCTGGGTTTGTCATAGGTGGCCTTTATTATGTTGAGGTAGGTTCCCCCTATGCCCACTTTCTGAAGGGTGTTTGTCAAAAATGGATGTTGGATTTTGTCAAAGGCTTTTTCTGCATCTATGGAGAGGATTATATGGTTTTTATTCTTCAGTTTGTTACTGTGGTGCATCACACTGATTGATTTGTGGATATTGAAGAACGCTTGCATCCCTGGGATAAATCCCACTTGATCATGATGTACAGTCCTTTTAATATATTGTTGGATTTGGTTGGCTAGTATTTCGTTGAGAATTTTTGCATCTATGTTCATCAGTGAGATTGGCCTGTAATTTTCTTTTTTTGTGGTATCTTTGTCTGGTTTTGGTATCAGGGTGATGGTGGCTTCATAGAATGAGTTTGGGAGTGTCCCTTCCTCTGCAAATTTTTGGAATAGTTCCAGAAGGATATGTGTTAGTTCTTCTCTAAACATTGATAGAATTCGCCTGTGAAGCCATCTGGTCCTGGACTTTTGCTTGTTGGAAGTTTTTTCAATCACAGTTTCAATTTCAGAACTTGTGATTGGTCTATTCATATTTTCTATTTCATCTTGGTTTAGTCTTGGAAGATTGTACTTTTCAGAATTTGTCCATTTCTTCTAGGTTTTCCATTTTATTGCCATATAAATGGAAAACGTAGAAGAAATGGACAAATTCTGAAAAGTGCATATAGTAGTCTCTTATGATCCTTTGTATTTCTATGATGTCCATTGTTACTTCTTTTTCATTTCCAATTTTATTGATTTGTGTCCTCTTTTTTTCTTGTTAAGTCTGCCTAGGGGTTTATCAATTTTGTTGATCTTTTGAAAGAACTAGCTTTTAGTTTTATTATCTTTTCTATGGTTTTCTTCATTTCCATTTCATTGATTTGTGCTCTGATTTTTAGGATTTCTTTTCTTCTACTAACTTTAGGTTGTGTCTGTTCTTCCCTCTCTATCTGCTTTAGATGTAAAGTTAGTGTGTTTATTTGAGTTTTTTTCTTGTTTCTTGAGGTAGGCTTGTATTGCTATAAACTTTCCTCTTAGAACTGCTTTTGCTGCATCCCAGAGGTTTTGGTGTGTCGTATCTTTGTTGTCATTTGTTTCTAGGTATTTTCTAATTTCCTCTTTGATTTCTTCAGTGATCGTTGGTTGTCTAGTAAAATATTGTTTAGCCTCCATATATTTGTGCTTTTTGCAGTTTTGTGTGTGGTCAGTAAAGATGCTTGATTAAAATTTTTGGTTTTCTTTATCTTTTTTTCTTTTTTGGCTGCACTCATGGCATGTGGAAGTTCTTGGGCCAGGGATCTAACCCTTGCTGCAGTTGCAGCCTACGCGGCAGGTGCAGCAACCCCACATTTTTAACCCACTATCAAGGGAATATCCTGATTTCAGTTTTCTTAAATTTACTAAGACTTGTTTTGTGGCCTAAATATGATCTATCCTGGAGAATATTCCATCTGCATTGAAAATGACATCTATTCTGCTGCTTTTGGATGCAGTATTCTATATATGCCTATTAAGTTCATTTGGTCTAATGTGGCATTTAAGGCCATTGTTTCCTTATTTTTCTGTCTGGATGATCTATTAATTGATTTAAGTGGGGTGTTAAAGCTCCCTACTATTACTGTGTTGCTGTCAATCTCTCCCTTTATGTCTTTTAATACTTGCTTTATGTATTTAGCTGCTCCTATGTTGAATACATATTTATTCACAATTTTTTTTTCATCTTTTTAGGGCTACACCTGTGGCATGTGGAAGTTTCCAGGCTAGGGTTTGAATCAAAGCTGTAGCTGCTGGCCTACACCACAGCCACAGCAATGTGGGATCCAAGCTATGTCTGTGAACTACACCACAGCTCATGGCAACGCCGGGTCCTTAATCCACTGAGCAAGGCCATGGATTCAACCAGTATTGTAATAGATACTAGTCAGGATTGTTACCACTGAGTCACACTGGGAACTCCTATATTTACAATTATTATATCTTCTTGGATTAATCCTTGGTCATTATGTAATGTTCTTCTTTCTCTGTTATAGTCTTTGTCTTAAAGTGTATTTTGTTTGATATAAGGATTACTTCTGTTGTGGCAGGGTAACTATTGTGGGTGGTCTGGTAGACATGGCTGGCTCCTGGTTTGGTTCGTTGCAGGGCCTGCCTTGTGCAGAGGATACAGCTACTTGTTGGTGAGGCCAGATCTTAAGGTAGCTGGCTGTGGAACACTGTGTGTGTGTGTGTGTGTGTGTCAGGTGGCGGGTCCCAGGACTGGAGCTAGCTTACTGGTGTGCAGCTGGCTTCTGAAGTAGGTGATTGCAGGGCCAGGGTTCCTGGATCTAGTGTCAGCCTGCTTGTGGGTGGGGCTGGTTCCTGACATGGCTGGTTATGGGTACTGGGGTATCTCAAAGCTGGTGCTGGCTCACTGATGAGTAGGACTGGATACTGGAGAACTGGCTAAGGGGTCCATGGTGTCTTAGAGCTGGTGTTGGCCTAACGGTGAGTACGGAGACAGCCTGTGTGGGGCTGTAAGGTTGGTGCTGGCTTGCTGGTGGTTGGGCTGAATCCTGATATGGCAGGCTGCAGGGCTGTGGTGATCCTGGGGATGGTATTCACCTGCTGGTGGGCAGGGCTAGGGCCTAGGGGGCCAGGGAGTCTGGTGCCTGCCCACTGATATGTGATGCTGTTCCTGAGGCTCACGACAGCTTACTGGTAGCCAGAGCCAGGTCCCAGGGTCTCTGGTTGCAGGGCTCTGGAAATCTCAGTGATAGTGCTAAGGCACTGTATTTCAGACTAGGTCCTGGGCCCTCTGGTGGACAGGGTTGTGTCCTAGGGAGGCTGTTGGTTCAAGGGGTCTTGAGGCAGCCTGGCTGATAGGTGGGGCTATGTCCCCCACTGGCTAGCTGGCTTGGCCTGAAGTCTCCCATCACTGGTGCCAATATGCTGGTGGGTAAGGCCCCACAAGGTAGAGGGAGGATTCTAAAATGGTGCTTTCTAGCACCGGTGTCCACATGGTAGAATGAGCTCCCCAAAATGGCTGCTGCATGTGACTGTGTCCCCAGGGTGAGCTCCATATCCAGAAGGCTCTCCAAGATCAGCAGGTACGTCTGATCCAGTTTCCTTTCATATTACTTCTGCCCTGGATCCCAGAGTATGTGAGAATTTTGTGCATGCTATTTAAGAGTGGAGAATGTATTCCTTACAGTTTTCTGATTCTCGCAAATTAAGCCCTGTTCTTCTTCAAAGCCAAGTTATCTGGACGCTTATCTTCCTGGTGCAGGATGCCTAGGCTGGGGAGCCCAATCTGAGGCTTAGACCCACTGCTGCTTAGGGAGAATCTATGCAATTGTAATTATCCTCTCATTTGTGCATTACCTACCTGGGGATGTGGGGTCTTGATGATAACACAGCACCACCCCTCCTATCCATCTCATGGTTCATTCTGTATATTTTTAGTTGTAGATAATCTTTTCTTCTAGATTCTGGTCTTTCTCATCAATGGTTACTCTGTAAAGAGTTGTAATTTTGGGGTGCTCATGAGAGGAGTTGAGCTCAGGGTCTTCCTATTCTGTCATCGTGGCCAAGCTCCTCTAGAATATTGGGTATAAGTCCATCTTCAGAAGCCAAGCAGGAGACATAAATTGGAGATTTGTCATCACATAAATGCTACTTCAAACTGTAACATTAGGTGATATTACCAAGGGGGATAAATGTGGAGATGTGTGATTCAGACCAAGAGCTGAATCCTGGAGCAGTAGTGTTAAAGAGTTGAAGATAAGAGGAGCAACCAGCAAGGTAAGAAGAAACCAAGTCCAAGAGGTGTGTATTAAGGAGAGGAGAGCAATCAGCCGCATCAAATGCTGCTGATGTGTGGAGAACAGGGCTGAGACCCGACCCCTGGCTTTAGCAATGCAAAGGTCTTTGGTGATCTTGACAAGAGGGAGTTTGATGGGGTGTGGAGGGAAGAGCTTAACTGAAGCGTTAAAGACAATGAAAGAAAAAAAAATATGAAAAAGCAAGCACAGATAGATTTTTCAAGGACAGTGGCTATAAAGAAGAGCAAAGAGAGAGCTTTCCCTTGTGGTGCAGTGGGTAAAGGGTTCAGCATTGCTGCAGCTGTGGCACAGGTCGCAACTGTGGTGTAGGTTCAGTCCCTGGTCTGAGAACTTCCACATGCCATGGGTACAGCAAAAAAAAAAAAAAGAGGCAAAAGATATGAGGTGGAGGCTGACAGGTAAAGTGGGAGGAAATGTAGTTGGGGGTTTTTAAAAAGGAAGAGGCAGCAGTGTACTTGTATGTTCCTGGGGATGATCCAGGAGGATGTTCTCTTGCCTTTGTTAAGTGTGCCCATGGGCTCCAGGTGCATCTTTTTAGACATCTTCAGATGAAATCCAGTCCTCTTATTTAAGCACACGGGGTGGGCGCACTGCCCTTGGCTCTGCTTAGTTACACATTTGACTGCCAGTCAAAATTTTGCTTGTCCCTGCAGCTGGAAAGCTGGGTATTGCTCCCTGTTCCACAGAAGTTTCTAACATTCAATAGGCATTCACAAAGAGTGACTCTGGATTCAGGCAGGATCTGACCTTCCTGCCTGGTTCTCTCACACACTGACTGGTTGGATTACATTAAATGCCATCATTCTCAGAATGCACTTACCTGGTACTTTCCATCTCTGTTCCTGGCTATATATCTCGGGGTAAACAAACCCCCAATATCATCTACTTCCCACACTTTTTTGGAGTATGCAAGAGGTAAAGTTTAGTGTGGAGGGAGACTGAAGAGAATGAACACTGCTCTGGTTGCCTCTAAAAGCAAGGAGCACATGCCACTAGGGATGGCTGCCAGGTTTTCTGACTGGAACATGTACATGTAAGAGAAATCTGTCTGCTTTCCTCTTTCAAGTAGCTGTCACTGAGTAAAGCATGACTATCCCACCAGTTCTTTATTCTGCAATTGAGACTCAGTTATTTTAATACTGAGAAATCCCCCCCAGATCCGTTGGGCACTGGTCATGGTTTTTGGTGACAGAACACCTTTTTTTTTTTGCCTTTTGTCATTTTTATGGCCGCACCCGCAGCATGTGGAGGTTCCCAGGCTAGGGGTCTAATCGGAGCTGTGGCCACTGGCCTACACCGCAGCCACAGCAACGCAGGATCCGAGCCGCGTCTGCGACCTACACCACAGCTCACGGCAACGCCGGATCGTTAACCCACTGAGCAAGGGCAGGGATCGAACCCGCAACCTCATGGTTCCTAGTCGGATTCTTTAACCACTGCGCCACGACGGGAACTCCAGACAGAACACCTTTTATCTCTTAGTTTTCCAGTAAAATAATGGAAGAAAAATGGGGTGGATTAAATCAGGGTGATTAGCCAGACGGCTATGCTTGAAAGTTAAAGTCACAGGCGCTGCTGTGAGCTGTGGTGTATAGGCTGCAGACGTGACTCGGATCTGGCATTGTTGTGGATGTGGTGTAGGCCAGCAGCTGTAGCTCCGATTCGACCCCTCGCCTGGGAATTTCCATATGCCGCAGATTCGGCCCTAAAAAGCAAAAAAAAAAAAAAAAAAAAAAAAAAAAAAAAAAAAAAAGTTAAGGCCACAGGTACATGTATAGAATAAGTCAAATGCTTAAATTTATTTTCTATGAAATAGCTTATTTTACTGTTTACCATGGAGGGACTACAAATAAATATTTGGTATGAACACTAAGGACTAGGCAACACTGGTATAAAAGTGGTTATGAAGACAGAGAAGCTAGACAACGGGACGGACATCATTTACATTGCTCGTCTCCCACCATACACGTTAAAAACATCAAAGGCACTTATCAAAATGGTTAAATAAAGGAGTGTAGAATTTTAAAACGACATATACCCCAGGCATAAAACCAAGTGCTTAAGCTTTCTTATAGTTTGATTTCTGACATTTTACTGACTAAACTCTGATTTATGTGACTTACTTTGTATCCTTAAAGTATTTAATTAATAGGTTGATTTCAAGACTTTTTCAAATGAAAATAACCTAATGGAGTACTGTAACGTCGGAATTTTTCTTTACCCAATTTTTATAAGAGAGCACTACTATCTCCTAGTAAAGGAAAAAGACCCCGTATTATGTCAGCCATGTCATCTCTGCAGTAAGGACCCCGGATGCTGATGCACTCAGGTATGAGCATACTGGTGCCTTTGTAATTTCTTAGGCATGTTCCCTAGCAACCGCCAAGTACACGGCATCGTGCTGGGTGCTGTTAGGACTCAAATACGGTGTGATCTGTGCTTTCCCAAGCTTACATGTATCCCCTTAATGAAGTCAGTCATGATTTCCTTTCAGTTCCTACTGACTTGTTCCAAGCAGCTTCTTAAAATAGGAGTCAGAATCACAATTTGTGTCACCTATCTCTTATTCTACTTGACTTCCAGAAAAAGTCAGAGTAAGACCAACCTCAACAGAAGGCTGAAGCCCTACATCCATCTAAGGAATTCGTCTACAACATGGGAAACAGTGGATGGACTGGGAAGTAGGACACCTTTCAGCTCCAGACACAGTGTCTCATTGCTTTGTGGCAATTTCCTAAACAAATGTAAGTACTATACTGTACTCAAAAATAAATGTATAAATGTAATTGGATTGATTCAGGTTCTGATTCCCTACTTAGGAAAAAATTGGCTCCAATCACATTTCCAGGTGAAAACAAAATTAGACTAATAAAAGTTTTCCTTGACTTAGGAACACTGACTCAATACAATTAAAGACAATCTTCTAATGGCATTCATTCTGAACATGAAAAAAAAATCTCTTGCATATTTTCTAATCATAGTATATATACATATAGATGTAGACAGTGTGTGCAACAATGCTGACAGGCCATTAGCATGTATAAGAGTGTACAAACCATGAGAAATCCTATTTGCTCAGTTTGTACACATATAATTATATTCAGGATACCCACATGCTACACAAAATTGAAAGATGACAATTTGTGCTATAAAAAATTATGAAGTTACAGTTTTCTAATGCAGAGTGATGGCACAGGGGGACTACAGTAAGCAATCTACTGGAGGGCCAACACAAGGTATTTCTGTATTTGATATGTACTAATTACTCTTCCTCCATTTTGGATAATGTTCTATTTTCAATATTGAACTCTAATAAAAAAATCTCCAAGTTTATAAAATCTGAGGACAAAGCTCACTAGAAGGTGAGCTTTATCAGGCTAGAGGAGCCAAAAGACCACAGGTACGGAGTTCCCTTCATGACTCAGTGCTTAATGAACCTGACTAGAATCCATGAGGACGCAGGTTCAATCCCTGGTCTCGCTCAGTAGGTGAAGGATCTGGTGTTGCCATGAGCTGTGGTGTAGGTCAGCAGCTGTAGCTCCAATTCGACTCCTAGCCTGGGAACTTCCTTATGCCTTGGGGGCAGGAGTGGCCTTAAAAATTAAAAAAAAAAAAAAAAAAAAAAGACCATAGGTATTACTAGGTTATAATCAGTAGGATTAATCACAGAACTGCTGCATGGCAACAGGTTTCAGTAATTACACATAAATCACGAGGGTATGTTTTAGGAATTACAAAAACAGTGACCTGAATTCACTGGGTATCACCTAGTATTCACAAAGTTACTTGAAGTTTTTTCTGTTGATCTTCATTGTTAAATAATGAGAGTTTTGATGGTGGGGAAATTTCGTTTTTTAAGTTCACGATGATCTGAGCTGAAGGAGAAAAAGAATGATTAAGGGAGGGAAGGAAGGTAGGCCTGGCATCAATTTGAACAATATATTTCTCTGTTTTCGAAGGCTCATGTCTCCAAAGTTAGAATAATAAAGCATTTCTAGCCATTTTAAGGGTCTCAGGATTAATGAAGACCAGGAAAGACTGAAATGATAAACTGTGACTCAAGCCACCACTACTACAAAGCTCTAACAGAGTGACAAGTCTGCCACCAATATTCTCAGCAGCAGTATATTTAAAATACAAAGAGAACTACATATATATGATATTGGCATATAAATATTTATTTTTTCATGGTTAATTTTTATAAAATTTTTACAATTTTCTTTTATTTCTTTAATAGTTTTATTAAAGAAACACTGGAAATGTGAATTCTTTGAGAAATAATCTTCATCTTCACTGATGATATGGAGAAACCAGACTTCTACACCAAATAATGGAAAATTAACCACTGGTGAGTCTAGTTCCCATCCCAAATAAAGGATACACATATACATGTTGGGCCTGATTCTGTCCACTCAGAGCATTTCCATTTCTAAACTACAGTAGCTATTGAAATTCTAAAATGCTCATTTTCCTGGGTATCATCCTCTGTCAAGGGTTTAGTATTTATTAACTGACATTTACAAAGAGTGAAGAGACCTCTGAGAAAACACTCCATAGTAGGTAAGAACTATATCTCTTTTTAAATGTTCTTAGTGGACTATAATATTTAGCAATTATATTTAGATCTTCATAACTTGCAAATGTCTTGAGTATTTCTTAATCTGCTTTCTCCCTTCAAATTCCTTTCCATTATTATAAACAGAACATTTTTGCACCTTAATACTAATCCTGTAGAACTAAAAAAACATTGTTTCATACATTTTTGATATTAAAGTGACCACAATGACCCCTACAACGATCCCTCTTTTCTATTTAAATACTAGTTTCTATTAACCTTATTTCAAATTTAGAGTTCTATATATATTGTGAAAATGTCCATGTACGTAAGTTCCCGCAGAACCTCCAATTTTATTAAAAAATTTCCTCCTCACACACATTAGAGGACTATGTATTTTCACTCTGACACGCTTAAACAACTCAAGGAGCTTGGCATATTTAAAGTTAACTCTTTTTATCATTATAAAAACAGACTGAGATTAATAGTGACTCTAGCCTTTGGTTACTGATTGACTGCTTACCTAGACTCTTGATCTTTTACAGTCATTATTGTTGGCTCATTTGACACTTGATTATATGTATAAGATGCATGTCCCAGGAGATAACCAGACAATGCAAAAACAGCAAACTCTAAGCATATGATTTTGCTACTTTTAGCACTTCTTGTAAAAGAGCTAGTTGCCGTTAAAGAGAAGAGCTATTAACAAAAATTAGGAAACAAGTTACTGTGGAACCAAGTTACTTGTGGATTTAATTTACTCACATGAGGACTGGTCTTTCCTTATTGGAGGCTAACTGAAAATAAAATGGACCATGACTTGTAGCTTTATGTTGGTCATTTTCAAATACTCCAATGATGATTTCCAATAATTTTATTATCTCCAGTTTTATGGTGCCATTTTATGCTTTCACACTGTTGAAATCTTCCATTTCCATAATCCAAATGCCAAAAAATCACTACACATTTTCTTATACAGTCAAAAATAGGTTTACTGGAATGTTTTTAGTTATAGCTGAAAGGCAGCAACATTTATAACATTTAGCTTTTGCTATCCCATAAACATGAAAATTGCTTGCAAAGCAATTGTAACATGAGAAAAATCTTGCAAATATTGGTCGAATGGTTATAAATGTCTTTCAGCATAATGATTTGGTACTCTACAGAGGCTCCCTGACCAGTCTGACTCCCACCTTGCATCAAGTCTTTATGCCATTAAAATAACAGTATGAAATATTGTTATCAGTGTTAAACTATGTACACAGATAGTGAATGGCAAGTATCTAGTTTCAAATTAGACCCTTGAATATGGTAAAATCGAAGTTGGCATTATCTTTGCCTTAAACATAATTATTAAAAACACATTTTGTTGGAAGGGAAGAAGATAACTGGATATTCTCAGTGCTCCAATTTGAAGTGATACTTGCCTCTTAATTTCTTGAAAAAGAATCTTTGAAAGCTATATACATGGGTTTCATTTAAATTATGCAGCAATCTTTTATTACTGTCCCAGATTTTGTTTAATGAAGATCTGTCATCAAATCAAGTATGGTATTTCACAACTACAAGAACTGCAAGAGAAAAAAATGGAAAAGAAACATCAAAATCAGATTCATATGCTGTGACAGAAACAATATTCCTCAATGTAGCTGTGTCCATTCTGGAAACGGGTAATGAGCATAACTTTTATCTGAAATGATAAATACATGGGAATGGAGAAGCAAAAATATAAAATAACCTTAATGTCTAACACTGGCATTTTGATTGAATAGATTATGGTATCAGCATAGCATAAAGTGGTGAAAATATTTTTAAAATATTTAATAATATGGGAAAATATTTACAATATATTTTTTGGAAAAGTACATATATGATCAGCTTTTGAAGAACTTGTTTATATATTAGGAGAAAACAAATTATATACAATATATTAACAAGAGCTATCTCTGGGAAGATAACAACTGAATTTTACTTCTTTATACTATTCAATATTCCATATGCTCAATTCTTGATACTTATAGTAGTATGTTCTGTTCTATAAAGTCAACACAAACACTGAATGAGTGAATACTGAACTTATTACTCTGAGGGGAAATGCAGGGTTAAATTCCCGCAAGCTCCAGATATAATATTGAAAACCAATCAATAAACATAACCTTGTTTTATGTTTCTGTTTGAAGACACCTTATTTAATATTTACTCTGTACTCATTAACACTGAACTCGTGGCCACACATCACACCTGAGCTTATCTAATACATGTATTTCCTCTCTAAGGCCCATCACAGCCTTGTGCTTAACACCACTAGACGGCACTTCAGTAACAGCAAAATCAGCAAGATGCACAGAAAAGGTGAGAAACATGGCACTAAACAGACCCTGAAGGACACTTGTTTACTTCAAGATGAAACTAGAAGACAGAGCAGGACCTCGTTAGACATTAGCTGGGAACGTGCAGGTCAAGCGACTCAACGTTTGTACTTCTCTGAATACATCAACCAATGACTCTGAAAGTACTGGGGTAACTAATCAAGGTTAGCTTACTGGGTGAATTAAAAAACACAGAATCCACAAGTGACTTTTCTTGGCAACAAAGCCTTTTTTCTGTTTAAAAAGACTATTACCAGGAGTTCCCACCGTGGCTCAGCAGATTAAGGATTCCATGTTGCTGCAGCTGTGGCTAGGATTCAGTTCTTGGCCCAAAAACTTCCATGTGCTGTGGGTGTGGCCAAAAAAGAAAATAAAGAGTGTCACCACGGGATTTTTCAAATGGTTATTCTGAGATACTTTCCAAATCTTAAAGATCTCTATAGGAGTTCCCATCGTGGCTCAGTGGATTAAGAATCGACTTCTGTCTGTAACTTTGTTCAGTGCGTTAAGGATCTGGTGGTGTTGTGAGCTGTTGTGTAGGTCACAGATGTGGCTCAGATCCCGCATTGCTGTGGCTGTGGCATAGGCTGGCAGCTGCAGCTCTAATCTGACCCCTTGCCTTGCCTGGGAACTTCCACATGCTGCAGGTGCGGCCATAAAACGGAATCACAAAGAAAAAGAAATCTCTGTAAATACAGATAAAGCAGCTTTCGAGAAAAGATATTAAAAATGATCCAACCAGAGAAAGACAAATATGATACCACTTATATGTGGAATCTAAAAAGTAATACAAATGAATCTATAATACAAAACAGAAACAGACTCATGATCAAGAAAACAAATTTACGGTTACCAAAGGAGAAAGGGAGGAGGGAAGGACAGATTAGAAGTATGGGATTAACATATACATAAAATAGATAACCAACAAGAATTTATAGCACAGAACTATACTCAATATCTTGTAATAATCCATAATGGAAAATGACCTGAACAAATTTATAGCTGAATCACTCTGATGTATACCTGAAACTAAGACAATACTGTAAATTAACTACAATAAAATTTTTTGAATGGTATGATTTTAAAAAGAATATTAAGAAAAAAGGGGCAAGAGTTATGCTTTAATGAGTGAAATAAAGCTAAAATCTACAACAAAAATTATCTGGAGTGAATGGATAAAGAAGATGTGGTACATATATATATACATGGAATACTACCCAGCCAAAAAACCTCCAAAATAATGCCATTCACAGCAACCTGGATGGAACTAAAGATTATCATACTAGTGAAGTAAGTCAGAAAACAAAAGACAAATATCACATGATATCACCTGTGGAATTTAAAAAATGACACAAAAGAACCTGTCTATGAAACAGACTCACAAACATAGAGAACAAACTTGCGGTTGCCAAGGTGGAGAGGGCTGGGGGAGGAATGGAGTGGGAGGCTGGGGTTAGCAGATGTAAACTATTATATACGAAGATCCTACTATATAGCACGGAGAACTAGATTCAATGTCCTGTCATAAACCACAATGGAAAAGAATATTTTCAGAAATGAGTATGTGTATATAAAACTGAGTCACTTTGCTGTATGGCAGAAATTAACACAACACTATAAATCAACTTTACTTCAAGGAAAAAACTCATCTGGAGAATTTATCTGGATTTTCCCTCAAACACAATATTGCAAAATTCAATCTGCCATACCTAAAAGTTAATAAAATGGAAAATGAGTATTTGGTCCTAAGCATAATAGTAGTAAACATATTTGGCCTCAATCACTGAGCCCTGCATTTTGGGGATTGGGGTTGAGGGTAGGACAGGAGTGCTCTTTGAGAATCTGATGAAAGACACAAACTTTCTCACCATAAAAATGTGCATATGCATATTCACATAAAATTTTACATACAATTTAAGTGAGTTTTCAGAGAGCTACAGATTTAGGTTAAGAGCTCCTGACTGGGGTCAGAAGTCATTACTCAATGCTAATATCAGCCATACTAGGTCAACTGAAAATAAAAAGGAAATTTCAAAACAAACGATACCCCCCAAAATTAATAATCCAATAAATACTTACTGATAATCACTAACAAAAGGGTAACAGCAACCAAAGCCATGATAGCTTTTATCTACAACACACAAAAAGGCATAAGAAAGATGAATGTTTGACTTGTTAATAAAGACTGACTGTTGTGCTGTTTACATTACACTAATTCATCAATGTATAATCAGTGAATAACCCCCAAATTTAGATTCTTCATTAATCACCTCATTTAATAACTTGCCTAAGAGCACTATATGTCAGTTTCAGTTAGGAGAAACCTTAAGATTAGTCCTTAGCTACTTAACATTTTAGGTTCACATCATCTCTCTATAAAATTGTCACATTCCTCATTTAATCCTAAAATGCATAAATTATTTCATTTGATTTTCCTGATGAATGCAAATGAAAGCCTTATTTTTATCAAACATTTTCACAGAATTGATTAAAGGCTGTTCAATCAGAAAAAAAGACACTCAATTATTATTAACATAGGAAACAATCTGATGAGAATCACAAACAGCAACTAGAAGTAGCTAATGAACTGTTTCTAAAATAGAACCACTGGAGAAATTTTAATGCCATTACATTCATGTCAAGAACAAAATGAAAAAAAGATTAAATGGAAGCTTTGCAATTTGAATATAAGGTGCCTATTAAAATTATTCAGTAGTAACCAAAAAGTTTAGAAACAGAATCAGATCAGACGGATAGAGGAGGTACATTTCCCATAGGTGTGTAGGTCCACATTATATTATAAACTAAAGTGACAAAGTGATCTTTAGTGACAAAGTGATTCAGAGAATATATGGAAGACTTGCATTTTTTAAAAAAATGAAAACATTTCTAAATTTGGAATTTTAGTTGTTTCTCAACATTGCCAAAAATATATATTAATTTGCCCTATTAATTTGTGCTAGGCTTAATATTTAGAAGATTTAAGTGGAAATATCAATATTAATTTTAAAACACCTCAGTAAATAAAGTCTCAAACGCTGGGCAGGAAATGTTTACAATGGAAAATGCCAGTTATGTATTCATGCATGTCCAAAGTGCTCTTCTTCCAAAGGACATGGACAAAAATCTTTCTCATTAAATATACAAGAGCCTCAGAGCCTCCTAAGATATATGAGAGGTGTCAGTGATTCTCTCTCACCACCTGTTGGATAATTTTGTTCACTTTTTTTTTCTTTTTGTCTTTTTTAGGGCTGTACCTGTGGCATATGGAGGTTCCCAGGCTAGGGGTCCAATGGCAGCTGTAGTCGCTGACCTATTCCACAGTCATAGCAACGTGGGATCTGAGCCGCGTCTGTGACCGACACCACAGCTCACAGCAACGCCAGATCCTTAACCCACTGAGAAAGGCCAGGGATCGAACCTGCGTCCTCATGGATGCTAGTTTGGTTAATTAACCACGGAGCCACCATGGGAACTCCAGTACTTATTTTTAAAGTCAGGTTTATTCAACATACTTTACATAGAATAAAATTCACCTTTTTAAAGTTCATTTGGATGCATCTGACAAACACGTAATTATCAATCACCACCACCAGAGTCAAACAGAAGACATTTTCATCACTCCAAAAAGTGCTCTCATGCCCTGCTATAGTCAATCTCTACCTCTCCACCTTTAGCCCCGGGGATCCTCTGGTCTCTTTTCTGTCCCAAAATCCCTTTCCTCAGCCTTTCCTAAATAAGCATTATAACTTAATCCAGAATATGGTAGTGATATAGAGACTATTTAGAAGTATAAATTAAAAATGTAATTCAACTTTTTTCCCCTTAAAAGCATGCTACTTCTTTGATCTGGACCTCATAAGGTACAAAATGAAAATCTTTAGATATGACTAGGCAAAATGCACATTATTTTGTTAATGGCGACATGAATAGGTCAAGTGTATATGTGGGGAGAGGAGGCAAATGGCTTATGGACCTTTTGTTCTTGCAATCTAGTCTCCACGATAGAAAATTTATTCACTAAAGAAAGTAGTAAATTTAACTTCTAGACAAGAGGAGCAATAAAACTTGTTTCTTTCCCCATGTTCTATTTCTGAAAGCAAGTGAATTCAACAGGTAAACAAAAATAAGTAAATCCAAGGCAACTCTTGGAAGAAGTCCTTAGCATATCGTTTTGAAAGTTATTGCTAAACCTGAAAATGAGAGACTAAAAACGAGTTATATCTAAGATTTTCAACAAAGCCAAAAATGATACACAGTACCAGGAGGAAAAAGAAAAGATTTGCTTATCTGACATGGAATTCGCTGTGAAATCTTAAGAGAAATAGTTTTCTGTTTAATAATTAGTAGCCATACTTGATTTAAGAAGTAAATTCATTTGTATAAAATATTTTACAGGAATATGTTAGCACATAATGATTCTCATTTTTTCCCTGTTACAAATTTTTCTTTTATATCTTATTTCTCTGGAATAATAAGGGACAGTGGGATTTTTTTTTAGCCCCACTTGCCATGTGGATTCTGACATATAATAAACTATTTACTTTTCCCCTCTTTCAACAGAAAATTGTGTTTTTCTCAAGTTGCAGCCTATCTTTATTTATGTATGTATGTATGTATGTATGTATGTATGTATGTATGTATGTATTGTCTTTTTAGGGCCACACCCGTGGCATATGGAGTTCCCAGGGGTCAAATCACAGCTACAGCTGCCGGCCTACACCACAGCCACAGCAATTCAGAATGTGAGCCGTGTCTGCGACCTACACCAAGGCTAATGGTAATGCCGGATCCTTAACCCACTGAGCGAGGCCAGGGATCAAACCTGCATCCTCATGGATACTAGTCAGGTTCATTAACCACTGAGCCATGATGGGAACTCCACATTCTATCTTTTAAATAACTCTATGTAATGCTATAGGCTGCTGCAAAAAGATACTAATAATAAATTATAATATTTCTTACACAGTAAGTCTAGAGGTAGCTAAATCATTGATAAAATGTGGATTACTCTCTGTGAAGAAATCCTTTAGTTATTTCTGTTCTAAAAGGTATTAATTCAACAAATATTTACTGAGTACCCACTGTGTTCCAGGTTCAGAAGATATACTAATAAGCAAGACAGTTATAGGACCCGTTCTCACAGAAGTAGAAAGGCCCTTTCTCCTTCATATCTTTAAATATCCCTGGATATGCTGAGCAACCTATCCAACATCTTCTGATTTACTTACTTTGCATCCGCGCCACCACATTTGCCTTCGAAGTTGTTTGGATCTGTTGCTAAAAGCTGTTGCATTATCCGATAAGCTTTCTATATCACATAGAGGATGGAGAGAAGGATTAAACGACATAACAGGAGTCTTTTATCTAGTCACACAAAGATAAGAAAATATTAATTTCTACTTCTGCAAATCTGTTCCCTTTTAAGCATGAAAACAACATCTTTTCTCTCCTCCACTCACAAACTCTGGCATTCTATATTCTAAAAAAAGCCAAAAAGCCAAAAAAAATGGCTATAGATTAGTTTGCTCAATCCACTTTCACACAATGAGGAAGAGAAGTCTTCCCAGGGCCTCACCACTTTCAAATAAATTTATGAATGACAGTAGAAAATACTCTTTAGAAATTCAAACACTTGGCACATCTATGGAAAAAATTTACACATGGAGAAGGCTAGATGCTTAGAAGATACCAAAAGTGACTGATTTTGAAGCAAAACATTATGAATTCTAAAAAGTGGTTAAGTAAGTTTTTTGGTTACACAAGCCTACCAAAGATTAATCAGATATTCATTCAGCCATTCATCATTTAAACAATATGTGAGTGCCCAATAAATGCCAAGAATTATTATAAGTACAGAGACTAACATTAGTCAGTAAAGAAAGGTTACTAAGCTGCCAGAGAAAGCATATGATAAAAATATTAGATACGTTTAACCTAAGTGTTGAAAAGAAGTGATTAGATCTGTCCTTGAGATCAGGAGAAATACAAAGGACAGGAACATAACAGGACAAAACAAAAAATACTCTTAAGTCTTCAACAATGAATTTTTAATTTTTCTGTTCTCAAGTGATCGATGAAAGAAATACAACAAGATAAAATTCAAAGTAAAGGGAACTTAAGTTAAAACATTAAAATCATAAATGCCATTTTTCCCAAGTCAAGATTCCCAAACTTTGGCTAGAAAAATGGGAGAATTATCAAAACGCAGATTAATAATATCAAGAAATATATGAAGTGTCTGTACCTGATTTGTCCTGTAGTTCATCTAGTCTCTCCCCTCTTTCAATTACCTTTGTAATATTTTCTTGCATGACATCAATGACTTCATCCACCTGATTCTGAACACTAGTTTAAAAAAAGATTAAAATATAATTTATTTCTCTTTCAGAAATTTTACAACTTTTGATACTTTTATTAGACACGATATAGAAAGTAAGTTCCCAGAATTATTCAACTCTAAAATGTTTGACATGTAGCAATGTTCCTTCCATTGAATGCTTGAGTACTCAGGCAATTAAAAGACAATATGATAAATAAAAGCAATATATTACTAAAAGAAAGTTTATTCTTGGCCATTTCTGCAAATTAAATGTACTGTCAGAATGCTCAGTAACTAGAATTGAGTCAAATAGCTTGACTCTCAGTAATATTTCATTTTCTTTTCAACTGGCCATTGAGACAGCACATAGACACAGCTTTACATGTGGTTCACATAACACGGCTAACCAAGAAACTTGACCAGGAATGTAAGAAGCTTATGAAAAATACTCAAGTTTCCAAAATGGAAAGGTACAGTGTGTTCTAGGATACTGACAATCAATGGGTACAACTCCGTCACAGCTCATGGGTTTCCTCTTAAATGGGGTTTAAGACAATAAACACTACTTTGGAAGGTTTTGAAGCACTCATGAGGAAGCAAATAGGAAATTTTTTTTGTTGGTTTTTAAATGAAAAAATGATTTTCTCCATTATATTAGGTGATTAGAACCTTTTCTAACCAAACTTCAGATTCTCCAATGAAGATTTATTCTAAATTCAAAAATTTAATAATTGGTTCTCAGCTGATTACTATCACTCACAAGTTACCCCTAACGCACGCAAACATAGAATTTTTTTTTTTGTCTTTTTGCCTTTATGTTTCTTAGTCAGATTTGTTAACCACTGAGCTACAAAGGGAACTCCAAACATAGAAATGTTTAATTATTTTAAGTGTCTAGTTTCCAATTTAGTCATAGACAGTTTCATAAGAAGTATTCTCAGATTCAAGTAGCAATTACTATGTTTGGTGATAGTCATCTCCCTCTTACATTAAAAGCATTACGTACACCCACTGATTATCTGCATATAGACTTCAGGGTTCATCATAGCTTCCTAGAGTTCTGCACACAACATACTACTGAAGTGTATAAAACTGAAGTGCAACCAAGCTGCGAGATGAATTCTCTCCTGGCTAAACAGATCTGAAAGAGCGCCTGAATTCCTAACATGTCTTGTTGCAACTCCATGGCAGAGAGCTGAAGATGTTAAATCTTATACAAGAATAATGGGACAAATAATTTATTCAATAAATAACTTTTAATTTTTTTTCCATTTTTTTTTTTTTTTTTAGGGCTGCACATGCGGCATATGGACATTCCCAGACTAAGGGTTCAATCAGAGCTACAGCTGCCAGCCTACACCACAGCACAGCAACACAGGATCAATGCCCTGTCTGCGACCTACACCACAGCTCACAACAATACCTGATCTTTAACCCACTGAGTAAGGCCAGGGATGGAACATGCAACCTCATGGTTACTAGTTGGATTCGTTTCCGCTGTGCCACAACGGGAACTCCAATTTATTCAATAAATAAAAGCTTATTATGTACTGTCCTAGGCACTAGGAAAACAATACTGATCAAAGCAGACAATAATTCCAGCTTCCATGGAACATGTTTGAATGTGCAATGAGTGCACAGAATTAACCTTCAGAGTTGTTTAATAGCCTGTCCCTATCTCATTACTCTATATTATTTATAGCATTTAACCACTAAGTGACAATATATATTTATTTACATGCTTATTTCCTGTTTTTCCTCACTACAAGGTAGGCTCAACAATGCAGAGACTTTGCCTGTTTTCTCACTTTTGTAGCTCCAGTACCTGCAATATTGCTTGAGACAGAGTATGCACTCCATATATATCTGCTGAATAACAGAACGATTTGGGTATGAGTCCTGCAAATCATACCCAGCTACCTGAGAAAGAGAAATGAGGCAGTGAATATAGAAGTCTCCATTTAGGAGTTCCCTTCGTGGCTCAGTGGTTAACGAATCCGACTAAGAACCATGAGGTTGCGGGTTCGATCCCTGGCTTTGCTCAGTGGGTTAAGGATCCGGCGTTGCCATGAGCTGTGGTGAAGGCTGCAGACGTGGCTCGGATCCCGCGTTGCTGTGGCTGTGGCGAAGGCCAGCAGCTACAACTCCTGTTAGACCCCTAGCTTGGGAACCTCCATATGCCGCGGGTGTGGCTCTACATAAAAAGGCAAAAAGACAAAAAAAAAAAAAAAGTCTCCATTTAACTATAATGGAAGCAGAGCTATTGTTCATCAAAGGCCGATCCTGAAATTCTCAAGTACTTGTTTTCCATCGCATACAAGAGATAATAGCCTGAAGTAAGGTGCAACAGGGTGGAAATGGACAAAATGTACTACAGCTCCTACACATGATCAGATAATATTATAGGTATTAATATACCTATTCTACGTGTGATTTCAAAACATAAATAAAATAACTGAAGGAATAATTATGGTCCCAGAGTGCCTATAAGTAAAAGACTCCATGATTATAGGCAGATTGATTGGAACAGAACTCATAAAATTCCAAATTAATTCTTACTAGAATATCATAAACCAAGGGGTAGTACCTCAAAAACATGACACACGTGTAATAAATCTTTTAGACTAATGGGGACCATCCAACATTTTAATTTTTTGACCAAGTGATTAATAAATTATTGTTACGTCCTCCTTCACATATTACTATCCACTGGTGCAACACACTTAATCCAGCTAGTGTATAACCCTCATTCAATCATAGGATGATGTATTTTGCTTCCACATTTTAAGATATTTTCATGCCCAGAACACAACTTTTATAGAAAAAAAAGAAAATTATCTACTTCTTTACTGTAGTGTAAAGGATAATTTTTTTAAAGTGTAAAAACATATTTCTCCATGATCTTTTATATTTTCATAGCAGTTACAATACTTTGATTTCTCTTTGAATTTTATGTAGGTATTATCCTCATTATTATGTCATAAATACCTTAAAAACAGAGATTGTCCCACTCAGCGGTTTCCCAGGTCAAGTGAAATGTGCCTAGTAGAAAACTGGCATTTGACAAATATTTTCTGATTTTAATTATTTCATTTATTCAAAAATATTTACTAAGGAGTTATTATGTTTTCACTGAGGATACCAATGTAAATGTTATAAGCCTGATCCTCAGCAAGATTACAGTCTAGTGGAGAAAACTGGTAGCTAGGATTACACTATCATGTTAAATGCTGTAAGAGCAGGAAGCCCATAGTACTAGTTGCACAGCCCAGATAAATCCAGCCTGGACCAGAGATGGCATCAAGATCTTAGTGCTCTATAAATAACAAATGCTGGAGAGGGTGTGGAGAAAAGGGAACCCTCCTACACTGTTGGTGGGAAAGTAAATTGGTACAACCACTATGGAGAACAGTATGAAGGTTCTTCAGAAAACTAAAAACGGAACTACCATATTATCCAGCAATCCTGGGCATATATCCAGACAAAACTATAATTCAAAAGAATACGTGCACCTGTATGTTCATAGCAGCACTATTCACAATAGCCAGGACATGGAAACAACTTAATGTCCTTCAACAGATGAATGGATTAAGAAGATGTGGTGCATATACAACGGAATACTACTCAGCCATGAAAAAGAACAAGATAATGTGATTTGCAGCAGCATGGATACAAACAGAGATTATCATACTGAGTATGAGAAAGTCATACTGAAGTCATAATTCAGTATGAAGTAAGTCAGAAAGATAAAGACAAATACCATATGATTTTACTTACATGTGGAATCTAGAATATAGCACCAATGAACCTATCTCAACAAACAGAAACAAACTCAAGGACACAGAAAAGATTTGTGGTTGCCAAGGTGGAGGTGGGGAGGGAGTGGAATGGACTAGGAGTTTGGTGTTAGTAGATGCAAACTATTACATTTAGAATGGATAAGCAATGAAGTTCTGCTGTTCAACACAGGGAACTATATCCAATCTCCTGGGACAGACCATGATGGAAGATAATATTAAAAAAAGTATATGTATGTATGACTGATTCAATTTGCTGTACAGAAATTGGCACATTGTGAATCAACTTTAATTAAACTGTTAAATAAAAATAAGAGATGGAGGAAGGCTATGTGCCAAGGAATGTAGGCAGCATCTAAAAACTGGGAAAGATAAGGGAATGGATTCCCCACCACCACCAGAGCCTAAAGAAAGGAATGCAGCCCCGCTGACACCTTGATTTTAGCCCAGTGAGACTCATATTAAGCTTCTGATGTTTAGGACTATATGATAATAAATGTATGCTATTTTATGCAAAAAAAAAAAAAAAAGATCCTAGTGCTAAGTTTTGAGGGGTAAAGAGTGAATTGGGCAGAGTAATGATGATGATGCAAAAGTTTCAGGCTAAAGGAATGAGATGAGCTATTTCAGGAACCAACGATTAACAAACTGGATATGGATGAAGGAGTTGGGGCAAAAAAAGGGTAGAAGACGTCTAGATTTAGAATTTGAGCAACTGAGTGGATGTAGATTATGGTCATTAACTCAAATAGAAAATTAAGAACTCAAAGGAAAAGCAAGTATTTGAAGGAGGGGTAGAGATTTCTATCACTTCCAGATAGTCATGCAGTAGGTAGAAGAAAGGACAGGAGAGAGAATATACCCAGGGGAAAAAAAAAAAAAAGACATGCAGAAAGAAGACATTTTAACATTGTTTTAAATCCTCCTTAGAGTCTGACAACACTTGTGTTCCTGAAATGTCTCTAATTATCAACACCAACAGGAAAGCCATTGTAGAGAGGCCAGGCTCTGGATGCAAACAATTCTGGATTTGCAATTCAGTGTTATGTATGTGGCTTTGCAAATCACTTTACAAGCTCTTTGAGCCTCAATTTTCTCACTTTTAAAATGAAGGCGATAATTTTTCCCTTATGAGAATTAGGTGCGGCAGTGCTTTTTAAACACTTAGCATGTTTCCTAACGCTTAGCATGTGTTTAATGTCAGTGTTTTTCTACTAAGGAAAAAAAAAGTTCAGGAGTTCCCGTCATGGCTCAGCGGTAAACGAATCTGACTAGCATCCATGAAGACGCAGGTTCGATCCCCGGCCTTGCTCAGTGGGTTATGGATCTGGCGTTGCTGTGAGTTGTGGTGTAGGTCGCAGATGTGGCTTGGATCCTGCGTTGCTGTGGCTGTGGCGTAGGCCGGCAGCTACAGCTCTGATTTGACCCCTAGCCTGGGAATCTCCAATTCACACTCATCCCTTATTTTATAAAGAAAATATTTATTTTCATAGTTAACACCCCCATCTTGTGGCCTTTTAAGGTACTGTTCACAAAAGAAGTTTTAAAGTTATGCTGTATTTTTGCAACTATATATACAATAGCTGTATATATACAGCTATTCATCATGGAACATTTATTGGAAGCCTCATAAAGAAAGTTAAACTGATTGGACTAAGGCTATAGTTAGGAGATTTTCTACCTGTGGCAGAGAATGTCTACGATTCATTAGAGTGGCATTTATAATGCTATTATTTAATTTAAAAAACAAAGGAAACATTCCAAAGAGAATCATATAGGGTTCTTTTTGGCTGTACTGGTGCCATAGAAGTGACAATGCCAGATCCTTAACCATCTGAGTCCCAGGAACCTCTGAGAATCATACATTTTATATAATAGGCATGTGAGTATTTAAGATCTTTTCCCAAAAAAAACCTTCCCACAAAAGTAACACTGGAATACTAAAGAACCCATTAAAAAGACCTGCTGTACAGTATAGAGAACTGTATTGAATATCTTGTAATGCCCAATGATGGAGAGGAATCTGAAAAAGAATATATATAACTGAATCACTTTGCTGAACATCTAAAAACTAATACAACATAAACCAACTATAATGGAAAAGATAAAAATCACTTCAAAAAAAGGAAAAAATAAAACTAATACAACATTGTAAATCAACTATACTTCACTTTTTAAAAAAAATGACACCGGGCATTTTGGTGGGATTAATCTGTTTTTAACATGCCAACTGAATTCAAACAAAGCAATAATGCTGCTGATCCACATAGACAAGAAACACCCTGCACGGAAATTTATTAAGTGGTGAAAACACACCTTAAAGAAACTCACCGGTGCTAGCAATTTTAGTTACTAAACTAATGCTAGGGATTTGTCCTACGGCAAGTGGTATGGCAGATTGTGCTCCCATATCTTGGGCCGTTTGGGGCACACCCTTGAGTCACACTCTGTAAGATAAGCATTCATGAGATTTAGTGTGTTTTGATGAGTGATCCCCTTCTAAGTAGGTCTGATAAGCCTTCGGCTCTAGAGTAAGAACCATTATACCTTCTCAACAACCCTTACTGTTCTAAAATTCTGTGATCACTGAAGTTATTGTGGTAATTTAATATGCACATATACATATTCACATGTATGTTTGCTTGGCACTTACTAACAGACATATATTCTGTAATGCCCACTCTGCACAACTGGCACTGGTTTTGTGGTTCAGCTGGAAAGTTATACTCAAGAGACTCACTAGGCCATACTCAATACCAAGCTCACTCTGCAGCTCATCAGACAGGAAACAAAGGACAGTGGCAGGAAAAAAATATGTGTGTCTTCAGTGGGGTCCTATTCTCCAGTGACAGCTTAGGTAGATATAGGAGTCACTCTGGCTCAGAGAAGGGGAACAACTCTGCCATGTCATCCTTGAAAACCTGAATGCCTCGTGATCCTTCTGGAACACGAGAAGATGCAAGGCTTACAAGGCCATCTCCCACTCACCTCCCTATCTCTCCTAGGAGACTGTCATGAGACAGTTTTGTATCACCTCCCAGGTTTTGATGACATCTGAGGCTTTGTGCAGGGTATATCCACAGACTATAAAACCACTTAGCTGCAATCTAGAATTGGCTCCTTTGTAACAGGGTATCCTGCTCCTCATACTGTAGCCACCTGGGCTCTTCTATTTGGGTATCATCATTTTTGGTGTGTAGGACAAGAATCGAGGGAGCTGGCACCTCTGGCTACTCTTCCTTTTATAATTTATGGAAATAATAAACTGAATGGAATGCAGCTCATTATACCTTTCCTGGCCAAATCAGAGACTTGAAGCAGTAGAAACTCTCTCTTCTGTTGGCCCTGAAGAAGCACACGCCATGGGTTCTATAGCTGCAAGGAAGTGAATTTTGTCAACAACTACCTGAGTCTGGTGAGAGCTTCAAATGAGATCGAAGCCCTGGTGACACCTTGATTTCAGCCTTGTGAGACCTTGTATAGAGGGCCCACCTAATCAGTGACTGAACCCTGAGCCATGGAAGATGTGAGATGAATGTATGTTGTTTTTGGCTGCTAGGTCAGGATAACTTGTTATGCAGCAATAGAAAATGAAAACCTCCCATTTAGTACTCAAACCGATTTGTTGGTACCTTGGTTCTGTATTACAGAATCTACTAGCAAGGCTTAGGTGAAGCGTGGATGTATTTCTTCACACCAACAGCTACCTGACGAAAGCCCAAGTATGTCATCAGTAACCTAATACCCCATTAGAGGACCGCTCTCACTATGTGGCATCTACATCCAGATTTAGGGTAGCAACTACCCCTCCCTAGATGCTGAACCCGGGCCATTCAGTTTATAGTTATTTGTAGCTTGGTCAATTTCCAGGGCTATTTATCTCTCTATTCATTCCTTCTCCCTCTTGTCAAGACTCATATACTTCTAACATGAGAAACATTTCACTATAGCATTATCCACCATCTACCATCAACAATACATATAGCAAACGCTTTAAACTGAAAATCAACAAGCCATAAAACTTAGATCATTAAATGGGTTAGGATAAGTAATAGATATGAACAAATTCTGGAAGTATCTAAAAATTACTGTACTTCAGAAAACTTAATCTGTATTACTTTTATTATCATGCTGAAAATGGCAATCAAGCTATAGATTTAAAACCAAAATAGGCCTTGAGATTATGCTAAGTGAATGGATTTGATACATATTAATAAAATTAAGAAAAACTACCGGCCAAGAACTGCTTTTCCTTAGCTATAATTAAGAGGTAGCTTTGTGAAAATAAAAAGAAGGACGGGTTTTACAACCTAGTAGTAATATTTAGTCTACATAGGCTCAGCAAATTTTTCCTTAAAGGCACAGATAACAGATTTTGTGGGACATAAGGTCTCTGTTGCAAATATTCAGATCTGTCATTGTAGTTTGAAAGCAGCCAACAGATAATAGGAATGGCTGTGTTCCAATAATACCTTATTTACGAAGACAGGTGGCAGCCAGATTTGGCTCATAGGCTGCAGTTTGCCAGCCCCCAGTTCACAGGGAAATATATGATAATCATTTAAACAAATCTCTCACAAACTTACTGCTTAATTTTATCATTTCTAGGTCCAAATCTTGGTCCAGATGGTCCCCTTCTGAAAATAAAACACCAAGTACATATTAATAATAGGAGCGTTAAACAAAGACCAAAACAGAAAATACACGCACAGAATTCTAAACATGGATCAGTTATTTAAGGAACATTTTACTGGTATTGCTGGAACTGAATGAAAATAATCATGCCTGTACCTCATTGGTATTCAGGGCCATCACAACCTGATTCTTCTTTTTTTTTGTCTTTTATTTTAGGGCTGCACCCGCGGAATATGGTGGTTCCCAGGCCAGGGGTCGAAATGGAGCTACAGCTGCTGGCCTATGCCAGAGCCACAGCAATGCCAGATCTGAGCCATGTCTGTGACCTGCACCATAGCTCACACCAACGCTGGATCCTTAACCCACTGAACGAGGCCAGGGATCAAACCTGAGTCCTCATGGATGCTAGTCAGATTCATTTCTGCTAAGCCACGACGGGAACTCCTGATTCTTCTGAATGTTATCACTTTTAATGTAATTCTTAGTTATTCACAGGAAGTTTGAATCACTAAACTCTGAAATACCATAACAACTAAAGTGTCAGTGACTATCAATAACTCTATGATCAATTATAAAACACTAGAAGTCCAATTCATCTTGAATTTAGGGTTTAATGAAATACTATTTTTCGGGGATGGATACAAAGAAAAATCTATTCATGATACTAAAATTTTTCAAGTATTTCTTTTATTACCTACCTTAAACCAATGTAACTAAAGGGAAATGTAAGAGTCTATGAAAATATGAACTTCTCTCAAATTATTATCTCTCCATTAAAAGGGTATCATTTAATCAATCCAGGTTAATATTCTAGAAATAAAAGCTATTGGATATTTTAAGTAATTCTGATGATAGAGAATAAGGTATGAACTACAAGACTCAAGAAAGAGTAAGTTCTGTACCAATTAAACACTAACTCTCCACTCCCCTCTCCTCCCAACCCTTGGCAACCTCCATTCTACTTTGTGTCTCTAGGTATTTGACAATTCTAGGCGCCTCATGTAAAAAGAATCATGTAAAGTTTATTGTTTTGTGACCAGCTTCTTTCACTTAATATGTCTTCAAGGTTCATCCACATTGCGGCATATGTCAGAATTTCCTTTCTTTTTAAGACTGAGTACTATTCCACTGTGTGTTCCTACCATATTTTGTTTCTCTGTCCACTGACAGACACTTTGGTTTCTTTCATCTTTGGCAACTGTGAACAATCCTGCTGTGGGTGTTGATTAATCTTCAGAAATTATTTCAGAATTTTATTTGCTCTCCCTCCCTTTTTCTTTCTCTCTTTCTTTCCTTCCTTCCTTCCTTTCTTTCCTTACTTTCCTTTCCTTCCTTTCTTTCTTTTTTGTCAAGAAGAGCCTTTGTCCAGTGGTGTCTCCCTTTCCACACCTAGACAGAACCACAGTGTGTGGGAACTTCATTTTGAACAAGTGTGCTGGCTTTGTCGTCAGGTCTTTTAGAAGATGTACAGGATTATTTGGGCATGAACCTCCAATACATACTTCTGTCCTAAAAAGTTACTGTTCCTCACTTACATTCAGGTAATCACTTAGCCAAAGCATCTGACCTTCTTTTCGATACCAAACTCTTTTTTGACAAGCACCTACTGCTCTAGTCCAATGCTTACCACTGTAATTGGCACTGTGAGCAATTAGCTCTGTGGCGCCGGAAATCCGGTAATCTGTAGGAAATTATCTTCCCACTTCATCTGACCTCCCTGCAAAAATAATACTACCTCCTGTTACTGGATTTGCTTTCCATCCTGTAGGCTCTTTATGTCTGTTGCTTCATGGCTGTCAATTACTTTTTATAAAGTGTTTTTATTTGAAAAAAAAAAAAAAGGCTGTACAAAACTCAACAATATTATAACAAAGAGGGAGGTAAATGTATGCTCCCAGGCATAACCCTCTATATTAACCTCCAGAGAAAATTCCTGACTTGGCAAATAAAACCTAGGCCTGTATGAGAGCCTTTTCTGGTTAAATCTGCAAAGGATTGATCAGGTTAATTAATTCTGACAGAGTATCAAGGCAATTCAATGGGGAAAGGATAATCTTTTCATCAAATGGTGGTGGAATAACTGGAGAGCTATATCCGCCTCCCGCCCTGGCAAATCATCCTTCACCCTTATCTCAATCATATATAAAAAAGTTTAAGATTACAGACCTAAATGTAAAAGCCAAAACTATACAACTTCTGGAAGAAATCAAAAAAAATTTTAGAGACTTTAGGTTTAGCAAAGATTTCCAATATAAGCAAAAACAACAAAAGAAAAAAAAATTTAACAAACTGATTTCATCAAAATCAAAACTCTGACCTTCAGAAGATGTAGTTACAAAAATTGGATGATTAAGTTACAGACTGGGAGTACATATTTGTAAAACATATATCTGTCAAAGAACTTGTACCTTAAATATGTTTAAAAAACCCTGGAGTTCCCGTTGTGGTGCAGTGGAAACAAATCCGACTAGGAACCATGAGGATGCAGGTTCAACCCCTGGCCTTGCTCAGTGGGTTAAGGATCCGGTGTTGTGTGAGCTGTGGTGTAGGTTGCAGACACGGCTCAGATCCTGCGTTGCTGCAGCTGTGGAGTAGGCCGGCAGCTGTAGTTCCGACTGGACCCCCAGCCAGGAAACCTCCAAATGCCACAGGTGCGGCCCTAAAAAGCAAAAAAAACACCCAAAAAACAAAAAACCTCACAACTTAATAAGACAAATTTAGAACTGGGCAAAAGATTTTAACATGTATTTCATCAAAGAAGATATGAGGATGACAAATATGCACAAAAATTATGTTCAGTATAATTTGTAAATAGGGAAATGCAAATTAAAACCATAATGAGATATCACTACACACCCACAAAAGCGGCTAGAATTAAAAGAATGACCATAGGCGGCACTGATGAAAATTTAGAGCAACTAGAACTCTGATACAATGCTCTAGGAATGTAAAATGCTACACTACTCTGGAAAACAGTTGTAAACATACATCAGCCATTCCACTCCTATTTACTCAATAGAAAAATGAGAAGTTCTGGTTGTGGCACAGTGGAAACGAATCTGACTAGTATCCATGAGGATGTGGGTTCGATCTCTAGCCTTGTTCAGTGGGTCGGGGTTGCCGTGAGCTGTGGTGCAGGCTGATAGCTGTAGCTCCGATTACATCCTCTAGCCTGGGAACATCCATATGCCATGGGTACAGCCCTAAAAAGCAAAAATAAATAAGTAAATAAAGTTAAATTAAAAAAAGAGAAAATGAAATAAAAGTCTATGCAAAAACCTGTACATGCATGTTTATAGCAGCTTCATTTGTAATAGCTAAAAATGAGAAACACCCCCCAAATATCCATCAATAAGTGACTGGGTGAATGAAGTACAGTATGTTCATACAATGGAATACTACACAGAAAGAAAGAAACAAACTACTGATATATGTGACAGCATGGATGAATCTCAAAATAATTACGCTGACTGAATGAAGCCAGTAAAAAAAAGAGACATACTGTATGATTCCACTTACCAAAAAATTCTAGAAAATACAAACTACAGTGATAGAAAGCAGACCAGTGGTTGCCTGGGGACTGGGAGAGTGACAGATTACCAAGAGGTATGAGGAAACTTTTGAGGCAATGGCTATGTTCATGATTTGACTTTGGTGTACAGTGAATATGTCAAAAGTCATACTGTATACTTTATATCTATTTTATTGCATGTCAGTTATACCTCAATAAAGCTATTTAAAAAACTTACAGAAAGAAGTCCTCTTCTTCATCTGAATCATCTTCTAAAAGATTTCTCTGTGAAAAAAAAAGAAAAAGACTTAAGTTTTCAGATTCAGAGCGGATTACAAACTAACAGTGGAGTGGGGGGTGAGAAGAGTAATGAAACAAATTTTATCCTGGTGAAATTTCTAAACTCCAAGCTTCCAGATGGAAGAATAATTACATGTGCTTCACCTCAAAGATATGTAAGCACACCTGCAGAGTTTCTAAGAAAAGACTTACAGTATCAGAACCCTCTGACCACAAGGACAGAGAGGTCACCAAGGCTGATGTGGGAGTAAGGAAAGCAGGAAATCAGGAAGGAGCAAGTTGCTTCCCCTCCCTCTGCCTTCCAGTCTCTCTCCATTGGCAGAACCTAAGAGGGAGCCAGGAGGCAAAGGAGAAAGGCAGTTGCAGAGTCTTAACTCCAGCGTCAAAGAGAAGAATACAGAAGGTAGGTTCGGAGCTGAGAGACAGGGCTTTATAACTGGCACAGTCCACCTTCTAGCTACTCAGGCCACAAAAAGTCCCCTACACATATTTGAACTTCCCAAAAAAAGTAATTTTATACTTTCACCTTATAAGATACAATTGTTTTCCTTAAAATGAGGAAGGTCTCACCTTTTTCTCCCCAAAAGGGGAAGACAGAGTTACAAAAGGAGGCTAAAGAGTAAAACCAAACCTTTCAGACCTCCAAGAACTTAAAGAGTATACAACTTGCAGACAGAATAATGGCTCCCAAAGATATCCACATGCTAATCCCTGAAACCTGTGAATATGTTTCCCTGCAAGGGAAAGGGCACTTTGCAGAAGTGATCAGTCAAGGATCTTGAGGTGGGAAGATCAATATGGATTAATCATGTGGGCCCAAAGTAATCACAAGAGTTCTTAAAACAAAAGAGTGACAGAAGTGTGAGAGACAGACACAGAGGGGACGAGAGAGAGGAAGGGAGACTGAAAGATGTTACACTGCTAGATTTAAAGATGTAGGAAGGAGCATGAGCCAAAGAGGGCAGGCAGCCTTTAAAAACCAGGAAAGGCAGGGAAACAGCTTCTTCCCTATAAACTCCAGAAAGAACACAGATCTGCCAGCACCTTGATTTTAGCCCAGTAAGACCTATTTTGGACTTCTGCTCACCAGAACTATAACAAATTTGCAGTAATTTGTTACAGCAGCAATAGGAAACAATACACCACCCATGTACCTTTTCTGAGGAAATTACTCAAGGAATTACATCAGCTATAAAGAACACTAAATCAGAACAAAGAACCTAAGGTGGTGATTGATATACTCAGTACATCTACTAAAATGTGTGGTCAAATCTAAAAGGATGATGACAATGTGATTGTGAACTATAACATAACTACTGAAAAAGAAAATGCATAATATAAAGAAAAACTTTAATTAAAACTTTTCTAACAAAATCCAAAAGTGGAGAGTAAAGCGAGCAACTAAAAGCAAAGTAACATGCTTTTTTATCTTGGTGGGTAGAGGAGTGGAGGAAGGAGGAAGAGGCTTAGAATGCAAAAGTAAAACTATGGAAGGGACATAGCTTTTGGCACACTGATAGAGAACAGATATTTAGACATTACTGTGAACATATAAAGTTAATAAAAGAGAGAAAAGGAAAGAGGGAGAAAGGGTGGGAATTTTTAACTGCCTAGTGGTCTTGGGGGCAAGGAGAAGAAGAGGGAAAATAATCAGTTTCGCAACAAAAGTTAGGGAAAACACAAGAAATACAATGAATATCTCTATATCTACATATTATAACAAATAATACACAAAAGTAAGAAAATGAAGAGAGAGTTCCTGGTGTGGCTCAGTGGGTTAAGAACCTGACTAGTATCCAGGAGGATGTGGGTTCCATTCCTGGCCTCAGTGGGTTAACGATCTGACATTGCCACAAGCTGCGACATAGGTTGTAGGTGTGGCTTGGATCCAGTGTTGCTGTGGCTACTGCAAGCTCCAATTCGACCCCTAGCCTGGGAACTTCCATATGCTGCAGGTGCAGCCCCAAAAAGACCAAAAAAAAAATTAAAGAGAGCGAATATATTCAATATTCATTTAATAAATACGTTTGAGTGTTTTAGATGCACTACACATTGTTCTAAGTACCAAGCACCAGCTTTGAACCAGAAAGGTCTGAGCTCCTAGAGAAAAATATCTGGTGGTGATATGTTTTATGCAGAGAATTAAAATAGTGATGAGATAAAAAGTGAAAGGGGGACTAAAAGACATTGGGTTGCCCTAGAACATTATTCTCAAAAGGTGAAATTTAGGCTGAGACCCAAAAAATAACAAAGAGCCAACCAAAGATCAGGATGAAAAGCATTTAATGCCAGCAGAGGGACTAGTTAGCTCAGAAAAAGTCCATATATATTAGTTATCATAATAAGTATGAACAGTTTGAACTCTCCTACTAAAAATAAAAATTACATGATTAGAGTTCAAAACATTCCAGCCAGTATCTATTTAAAAGAAATTTACCTAAAATAAATGTCAAATAAAGGATGAAAAAAGGATGTGAAAAAGATATATTAGCAAATCCTAATGTGAAAGTTAGCAAAAGTACTATGAAGATAAATTGTAGGACAAAAGCATTAAATAATCAAGATTTTACAATGACATGATGCATAATAACACCAAGACTGAAAGACAATGAATGTTCACATATACCAATATAGCTTAAAAATACATAAAACAAGAGCTGCTCAAATTATAAGAAGAAATGGGATTTCCCGTCATGGCTCAGCGGTTAACAAACCCAACTAGGAACCATGAGGTTGCAGGTTTGATCCTTGGCTTCGCTCAGTGGGTTAAGGATCCGGTGTTGTCGTGAGCTGTGGTGTAGGTTGTAGGTGTGGCTCGGATCCCGCGCAGTTGTGGCCGTGGTGTTGGCCGGAGGCTACAGCTCCAATTAGACCCCTAGCCAGGGAACCTCCATATGCCTCAAGTACGGCCCCAGAAAAGGCAAAAAGATTAAAAAAAAAAAAAAGCTTAAAGAAATGGATGCATTTAAAATCATAAGAAAGATTTAACATATCCTTCGGAGACGGACAACAGAAAAGAAATAAATAACCTAGAACTTTGTAGTCAGTGAATGTTATTTTCAAATATTTAAGAAATGAATAAGCCATAAAAGAATTTTAATAAATTCCCCAAACTAGCAATTATACAGGTCTCATTCTCTGGGCATGATGCAATGGAAATGAAAACAACAAAAGGAAATTTTAAAATACTCTTCTGCTAAAATGTCAAAATGTAAGTGAAACCTTAACAGACTATTTAGAAACGAATGACACTGGGAACATTACAGAACAAAATCTGGAGAGTATAGTCACAGCAGTATTTAAAGGAAAATCTGACCTTAAATCCATTTACTTATGAAATCACAAAGTCTGAAAACATATAAAATAAGCATTTAACTCTTAAGATGGGCAAGTTATTCCTAAGTCACATACAATCTCAGAAGCTTTAAAGAAAAAGATTCATGAATTTGATTACATAAAAATTCAAAATATAAAGAACATACAACATCACACACAGGGTTAAATGGCAAGTAACAGAATGGGAAAAAATCTGCAACATACTTTTAGACTAAAAGTCTTATATGTTTATTATATAAAGATCTCTGACAAACCAGTAAAAAAAAAGACACCTTAGGAGTTTCCGCTGTGGCACAATGGGATTGGCAGCGTGTCTGTGGTGCTAGGATGCAGGTTTGATCCCTGACTTAGCTCAGTGGGTTAAGGATCCCATGTTGCTGCAGCTGTGGTATAGGTCATAACTGCGGCTTAGATCTGATCTCTGGCCGGGAAACTGCATATGCCATGAGTATGGCCACAAAAAATAAAAGTAAAAAAGACATTACAGAAAGATTGTCAAAGGAGAAAAATAGGTAATTCCTAATAGAAAAAGAAATGACCAATGACCACATGAAAAGATATTCAGAATCAATGATATTCAGGGAGATTCATTAATTCCTCCAACAACTGTTTCTTTCTTTCTTTCTTTCCATTTTTTTTTTTTTTGTCATTTTAGGGCCACACCCAGGGCATATGGAAGTTCCCAGCCTATAGCACAGCCACAGTAATGCCAGATCCAAGTCACATCTGCAACCTACACAACTCACAGCAATGCCATATCCTTAAAGTGGCCACTAAGTGGGGCCAGGGATCGAACCTGCATCCTCATGGATACTACTCAGGTTTGTTACTGCTGGACCACAATGGGAACTCCCAACAAATGTTTCTTAAATGGTATTCTAACTAATAAGTAACAGACAATCATTACATTTATTTACTTTTTTTCTGTACATTTAATTTTTTCATTATAGCTGGTTTTCAGTGTTCTGTCAGTTTTCTACTGTACAGCATGGTGACTCAGTTACACATACAAGTATACAATCTTTTTGCTCACATTATCATGCTCCATCATAAGTGACTAGACTTAGTTCCCAGTGCTTTACAGCAGGATCTCATTGCCTATCCATTCCAAAGGCAATAGCCTGCATCTATTAATCCCAAATTCCCAATCCATCCCACTCCCTCCCCCCGCCTTGGCAACCACAAGTCTATTCTCCAAGTGTACGATTTTCTTTTCTGTGGAAAGGTTCATTTGTGCCGTATATTATATACAGATGTAAGTCATATCATGTGTTATTTGTCTTTCTCTTTCTTACTTCACCTAGTATGAGATTTTCTAGTTCCATCCACGTTGCTGCAAATAGCATTATTTTATTCTTTTTTATGGCTGAGTAACAATCATTACATTTATGATACAGTTTATTTGCCTTAGATGATGATACTAAAAGTGTTTATCATAGTTATAAAATGAGAAACACACATGAAAACCAATGTCTTTACACTCACTGAACAAACACAAGTGCTAGGATACAATATCAAAAAAAGGCTAATAGAATATAATGAGATGTCACTTCACACTCACAGGGAAGATTATAATAAGTGTTGGTGAGGAGAAATTGGTGATGAGGAGAAATGTGGAGAAATAAGAAACTCCGATACATTGCTGGGCAGAAATGTAAAAATTGTGCAGCCACTTGGGAAAACGGTTTGGCAATTCCTCAAAAGGTTGTACAGAGTTACTATAATATTCAGCAATTCTACTCCTAGGTATTTCCCAAAGAGAAATAAAAACATGTTCACACCAAAACTTCTACTTAAATGTTCATAGTGGTGGTGGTATTCATAATAGCCAAAAACTGGAAATATCCCCAAATGTCTATCAACTGATGAGTAGATAAATAAAGTGTGGTAATCCATATAATAGAATATTATTCAGCAATAGAAAAGAATGAAGAGAAGTACTGATACATACTGCAACATGGATGAACTTTGAAAATTTTATGCCAAGAAGCCATTTACAAAAGAAAATATACTATGTACTCCCACTTATATAAAATGTCCAGAACAGACAAATCTATAGATTTGTAGTTGCTAGGGCTGAAGGGATGAGGAATGGTGGATGATTGCCAAAAAGTAGTTTCTTTTTGGAATAATTAAAGTGTCCTAAAATTGACTGTGATAATGGCTGCAAAATTCTGTACTGATACTAAAATCCAATGAACTGTACAATTTTAATGAGTGAATTTTACAGCATGTCAATTACATCTCAAAAAAGTGTAGTAGGAGGGCTGAGGTGCCTGAGCCACCATGTTGTACCAGCAACTCTGGTCTGAAGGGACAAGTGTGAGGCCTCTGCACATGGGAGCCTGTGAGCCAGTGACACCAGACAAAGCACAAAGGAAAATTAAAAAGGAAAGAGGAGCTCCCTTCGTGGCTCAGTGGTTAACGAATCTGACTAAGAACCATGAGGTTGTAGGTTCGATCCCTGGCCTTGCTCAGTGGGTTAAGGATCTGGTGTTGCCTTGAGCTGTGGTGTAGGTTGCAGACGCGGCTCGGATCCCGCGTTGCTGTGGCTGTGGCGAAGGCCGGCAGCTACAGCTCCTGTTAGACCCCTAGCCTGGGAACCTCCATATGCCGCGGGTGCGGCTCTACATAGAAGCCAAAAAGACAAAAAAAAAAAAAAAAAA
>PVHT020000175.1:6455711-6508430 GCA_004024745.2 Catagonus wagneri
GAACCATGAGGTTGCGGGTTCGATCCCTGCCCTTGCTCAGTGGGTTAACGATCCGGCGTTGCCGTGAGCTGTGGTGTAGGTTGCAGACGCGGCTCGGATCCTGCGTTGCTGTGGCTGCGGCACAGGCCAGTGGCCACAGCTCCGATTAGACCCCTAGCCTGGGAACCTCCACATGCCAGCGGGTGCGGCCATAAACCCGCGGCCATAAAATGACAAAAAAAGGCAAAAAAAAAAAGTCTACAAACAATAAGTGCTGGAGAGGGTGTGGAGAAAAACGAACCCTATTACACTGTTGGTGGGAATGCAAATTGGTGCAACCACTGTGGAAAACAGTATGGAGATTCCTCAGAAAACTCAAAATAGAATTACCATTTGATCCATCAATCCCACTCCTGGGCATCTATCCACAGGAAACCATGACTCGAAAAGACACATGTACTCCAGTGTTCATTGCAGCACTCTATGCAATAGCCAGGTCATGGAAACAACCTAAATGCCCATCCACAGAAGAGTGGATAGGGAAGATATGGTACATACACACAATGGAATGTTACTCAGCCATTAAAAGGAACTAATTACCAACATTTATAGCAACATGAATGGACTTAGAAATTATCATGTGAAGTGAAACCAGTCAGACAATTAGACAGCAACACCCAATGCTACCGCTTACATGTGGAAACTAAAAAGACACAATGAACTTCTTTGCAGAACAGACGACTCACAGACTTTGGAAAACCTTGGTTTTTCAAATAAGACAATCTGGGGAGTGGGGGGAGGTACTGTGGGTCTGGGACACAAAATATATCAAACTGACTTGTGATGATTTTTGTACACCTATAATTGAAATAAAATTCATTAAGTTATATAAAAAAAACTTTAGTAGGAAAGAGGAACAAAAGTTTTTAAAAGTAATTTATTGATTTTTAGAACCAATCAGTTATCAAATTTCATCATATGATAAACATTCAAAAGTAGGTCTCTATTTTTTTTTAATCTTTAAAATCTTTTGTCTTTTTAGGGCCACACCCATGGCATATGGAAGTTCCCAGGCTAGGGGTCGAGTTAGAGCTGCAGCTGCCAGCCTACGCCACAGCCACAGCAATGCTGGACCCAAGCCACATCTGCAACCTACACCACAGCTCACAGCAACACCGGATCCTTAACCCACTGAGCAAGGCTAGGGATTGAACCTGTGTTTTCATGCATGCTAGTCATATTCATTTCCACTGAGCTATGATGGGAACTCCAAGGAGGTCTCTATTTAGACAACCAGTTTTTTCAATTCTGATATCCAATATCCTATTTTTACAATCAATTGTGGTAGCAGCAAACAACAATGATGTAAAAAGAAAGTGCAATAGTTACAGCCTCTGCAGCAGAACTGATTGAGACTATGTCTCTTATATTGATAAATACATATATAAATCTTGTTTTTGAAAGTTTACTAGCAATTAGTTTGGTGTATTCTATCCCCCTTCAAGCAAAACAAAAACAAAAACTGCAGAATGAGTTAGAATAAAGGGATGACAAATAATTTCTGCATTGTATTTCAAGGAACTTCTAAATTATAAGATGCTGAACAGAGTGTATATGAGGTCCTGAGGTTATGCAAAAAAGCATAAGTCAAGCAGACCATAGGCTCTATAAGGCAGAGACCATGCCCTTCAATTTTTAGCACACTGCCTAGCATGTAGTTGGTGGTCAATAAATATCTGTTGTATGAATCAGCAAATGAAGGAATGGCAAGAAGATAGGAAGTGAGGGAGGGCTTAGGTTGCTGAATGAAAAAGAACAACTCTAAATCCTTTCCTCGGTAAATACTTATTGATTACTTATTCTAAAAGTAGCCTATCTAAAATATTCATATCAGTGTTGTTTTCCAAAATGCTGCATAATTTCTAGATTTATACAAATCTGTATATGATGTTCTGGAATAAACTAGAAATTGAACATTATTTAAAAGCTACTCTCGACTCTGACAATCCTTTATCTACAATTCCAAAATCTGAAAAGTTCTGAAAACCAAGAGATTTTGTTAAGTTTGGAGCCAAAACTTATTTGGAGGAAAATATGACCTGTATTTATGTTGGCTAATTTATTTACATACTTAGTTAGAATAATAAGACATTTCACTGAGAAATATTAATTAATATGTTTGGAGATGCTAAAAAGGCTGTTGTATAATGTGCATTTGCCTTTGTAAAAATATGAAAAATTCTGGGAAACTCCACATTTGGCTCCAGACTTATAAGATCTTGTGTATTTGTACAAAATTTCCTTTAAAAGACTAGAAAGCAGCTGGAATATAACTTGGTGAATAATGGAGTAGAATTCAGTTGGGTCCCCAGTATAAGTAATATATACTTTTTAATGTTTATTATGACAAAAACAAACAGGATTAGAATATGGCCATAAATGTTAGCTTTTTCTAAAACAAATTATTTACAAAGGAAGGATGTTTTGAATCTCTCTTTTTTAAAGACTAAGACGCTGAACTTATCCTTTCGAATCAACTATAATAAAAAAAATTAAAAAAAAAACTTACCCTTTCACTTTTCACAGAACCAGTGACATCATCATCATTTAGGTGACGCTTGAACTTGGGAGGCATTTTTCAAATGAAGAAGTACTCTTCTACTTTCCAGCAGAATAAGTCTTCACCACCTTAAAGAGAAAATAACTTTCATTGGATTTGAAGCTTTAGGATATAAGCTGAAGTACTGAAAACAGCCCCTCAGTTCTCTGATTCTCTGACTTTTAGAGAGCAGCTTAATGATTCAATTTTCTCATCTGTAAAATACTGATTTTTAGGTTTCTGCATAGAGTCAGGATGATCAAATCAGATTAATAAATATATGCAAAAACATTCTATAGATTATAATGAATTCTGTTCTAAAGCATAATACCAGGTGCCCCAAGAAAGGGATAATGGAGTTCCTACTGTGGCTCAGTGGGTTAAGAACCTGACTAGTATCCATGAGAATGGGGGTTTGATCCCTGGCCTTGTTCAGTGCGTTAAGGATCCGGCATTGCCACAATCTGTGGTATAGGCTGGAGATGGGGCTCAGATCTGGTGTGACTGTGGCTGTGGTGTAGGCCTGTTCAACCCCTAGCCTGGGAATTTCCATATGCTGCACGTTTGGCGATAGAAAAAAGAAAAAAAGAAAAGGGATAAGTTTGGAAGGACTGGTTAAACAGAGCCAGGTTTTATTTGTTTTATTTTTATATATGGCTGCACCTGCTGCATACGGGATTTCCTGGGCCAGGAATCAAATCTGAGCCACAGCTGCAGTCTATGCCACATCTATGGCAATGCCAGATCCTTTTACTCACTGTGCTGGGCCGGGGATTGAACCAGCGTCCCCACAGTAACCCAAGCCACTGCAGTCAGGTTCTTAACCTACTGTGCCACAGTGGGAATTCCAACAAAGCTAAGTTTTTTGTTTGTTTTGCTATACAAAGTCTCATAGCCTTTTATATGCTAATGTGCACTGTGATTTTTTTTTTCAGGAAAATGCTTGAATATGCAACATATTCAAAATTTTCTTGAGGAAAAGCTGATATGTGAAAATATGAGTTTTCAGTATAATAGACTAGAAGATGGATACATGAGAAAAGCTAAGGTGTACTGATTGTTTTACTATGTGTTAGGCACTGTGCTCAGTGATTTACACATATTTTCTTTTACTCTTTACAACATGCTTGTGAAGTAGGCACTAAAAAACCAAGAGGAAACTAAGGCTTAGTAAAAGATAACTAATAGTGTTAGTCACTCTTCTGATTGATATAGGAGAAACACAGGACTAAATTAACCAATGGCTGTGTATAACTGGTTTTTATGATCCAATTAGTTATCAGGTTACACAGATCTGTTCTGGAAAGACAACTTTAACAACCCAGCAGCTCCCTTTCCCTTTCTACAATACCTCTAAGTATCTATATATACCTCTAAGATCTTTAAGTGTTAGTAGACATCACTTTGTTGGTTAATATTACACACTTAAAAACGAATAAACAAGCCCAGAGTCCAGTTTCATAAACCAAAGTAAAATTTTAGGTTGATTTCCCATCAAAACAAACTGATACAAACACTTTGATATGAAATGATTTTCCAAACCAGAAACTTTAACTACTTGTAACAAAAACCAAATACTTACTACCTAAGTAACAGCTCTAGAGTTCTTCATTCCATAATATTTCAGTCACATACATCGGGCATCTGACCTATTTATTCCTCCTACTTTGATTTCAGAATAACTCATTCATGCAGAAATGTTACAAATTGCATGGAAAAACAGATGACAAGGGAAACTACTGAGGCTTTTCTTTTCATTATATCTGCATATATTTTAAATCCTACAAATGGGCTACCTCGATGTCCAAAAGCAAATAACAGGCAGACTTACATAACATCTTTGTGAAATATACAGTAGAGCTACAAGTTTAATGATAAGCAAACCTAAAATCAGGTCCCATAATCCAAGGATCAGTCTCAGGAAGGCAAGAAATCACTGTCTGACAAACATAAAAGCCATCAGCAAAGCAGCAGGCAGACTAATTAACTGTGCTTGATTAACGACAGAGCAACTGGTATTTGTACCAAACAACAAGTAGAAATAAACCATGCTCAGAAATTAGACTTATGCATATCCTACCTCAGATTCCTCCTGCACAAAATACATATGAATTCCGGTGTTTGTGTCTAGGTATAAATGTAAAGAGAACCTTCATGATGTATCTCAACATTGACTGTAGACACTAACACATTTTTAAAAATGTCAAATTACCATATGCGTCTTATGTCATCATCATACGTTTACAATTTCATGTATATATTTTTGAAGGGGCAAGTACGTTCTGTATTCAATTGCTTTATACGTAATAAACTTCTAACCTGTTGTTTAATATATACTGTATTCTTTTTTGCTTTACACAAACAACAAGCAAACCAAACCCCTAGTACTTCATTTCACAAAAAGCTTTAATCTGGGCAGAAGCTTCCCTTTTCTCAGCCTCCGTTCCCTTTCTGACTCCTCTTCCTCATCTCTTATCGGCAGTTCTGGTCCGTGCAGCTTCACGGAAATTAATGACTTGGTTGGCCAAAGCCTGGAGATGTTATTCACAAAACCTGTCAAAGTGTAACAATTCACCTCACCTTCCGGTCATTACAAATGTAGCGGAGTTGGCGCTCTCTCCCAAGCCTTTGAATAATGAAACAAATCCTTCTCTTTAGCAAGCAGCACCGTTCACCCCCTATACTCCATCGGTCGCGCCAGGCCACGTCCCCCAACATCTGCTCCTAACTCTAGTCCTTTCTGCCCCAAGATGCCTGCTCACATTCCGGACTGCCTCCCACTCTTCTCCATCCCTGCTAATGTTCTCGTCCCATCTCCCCAGGGCACCCTACAATTCCTAATCTTCTCCCCCTTAACGCCCTCCCCCCACTGCACACCCCAGTCCCTGTCATCCTTACTCGGGGCACCCTCTGTCCAACCCCAGCCTTTTCTCATTCGTAGTTCCCTACACTACCCCTGAGGCCGGTCCCCCAGCCCGACGCGGACGTTGGGGGCGGCGGAGCAGGAACGTTGTCTCCGTTTCCTTCCTCCGCACATGAGCCCCTCCCTTCGGGACAAGGCAGGCGGCCGTACCTGAGTCTGCCGGGTAGCTCTGAGCAGCTCTCCGGGGCGGGCAGCTCTGGGCGGGCGGGGGAAAGAGTGGGAAGACAAGGGAGAAAACAGGGAGGGGGAGACAGTGGGCGCGGACCCGGCGTCCGCCGCTCCACTGCAGCTGCGCCCCCGCTCATCGAGCCGATCGGTGCTCTGCGTCCCGGCGCCAGGAGGAGGGGGCGGGCCCAGGCCGCGGAGATCGTCGAGGGAGTCGATTCCGCTCTCTGCTCTCTACCTAGAGGCTTTGTGGTCGCAGAATTTATGTCTGCACCCGCAGGTTGACCTTGTGCTTTAAGCGAGGAACAACAATCGTGGGTTCCCGAGGTCCCAACCGGGATCGGGCGTTCAGGGGAGGTAGAGAAAGCTCTGAGAAGTCACCCAGGGGTGGACGCTGAGGGCTTGCTCGTGACTGGGGTTGATGAGGCGTTAATAAGGTTGTGTTTTGTTATCGGGTCCAATGCCTGGGTTAAGGAAGCCTAGCACAAAAATGAGGATGGCTCAAAGCCCGAGGACCGGCTACAGCCTTTTCTGAAATAAGATCTGTGTGATCCCTTGTTTATAGAATCAGAGCTAGACTTGGCGGGAGATCATCGGAGTTACCAGTCCAGTCTCCATATTTCAGACATTAGGAATTTCTGATTGACTTGAGGTTGCACAACTAGTTTGGATAGATCTGGGACGAGGACTTGTTCTTTCCTCTGTTGCTGTGGAGTATCTAACCTAAAATAACCAGGTCCAGACACCAGGTAGATACCAGAGCCTTCAGGTTTCAGGTGGGAAGAGACCCCTGCACGGCTATTCCACTGTTTTCTTGACTCCTCCTGCCTCCCCTCCACCCAAATTAGTTGCATATTTAAGCCTGCAGTACCTGGGTGTAGTAATCCAGAATAATTCTAGTTTTGCCTTTGCTTTTGCTTGTCTTATTTATCCATTGCTCCCACACACGACCCAGCTGGATTGTTTTACCAATTTATTTCTACCAATTTGTTTGCTCCACATCTTTTTTTTTTAATTAAATATGGGTCCTTTAATACAAAGTTTTTTGATTTAGTGTAATTTAAGCCAAACACTAACTGAAAGATGCCTTAGCTAGGGTAATGACTCTCAGGTTAATTATGTAGAGTTGATATTTTCTAGAGAGTCGATTTTTTTTTTTTTTTTTGGTGGCCAGGCATGTGAAAGCTCCCAGGTCAGTGACTTGAGCCACAGCAGTGACAAAATGCTGGGTTCTTAACCCACTGAGCCATTGGGGAACTCCAAAGTGAATCACCTGGAAAGCTTTAGAAATGCGTGCTCATGCCCTACTCTGAGATTCTGATTTAACTGGCCTGGGATGTTGAGAAACAGTGAGTCATAGGTTGTCAATTGAAGCTTCTGAAAGTCTGGTATTAGACTCACTATCTGTGAGTCTACTACTCAGTCTCAGGCTGACTTCGACTGAAATGGTCCACCTGGAAGGGAAGTTACTTATAGTATGTTTCTCTATCTGGGCGTGATGGTCGGATTACTCATAGAGAGATGACCCAGAAGTTTTTTATTTTTTGTTTTTCTTTCTACAGTTGATTTTGCATCTGCCTATCTGCTTGTTATTGGTGAATCCCTGCTTTGGTGACTCAATCAATTTGAGCTTTAGCCAGTTACAACCTTGGCCTTCTTATAGGTCAGCTTAAGGCAATATGGCTATTGAGCTGGACTGACATGTCATTGCATAGCTTGCATGAATAAGCCATTCTTTCTGTTTGTTTGTTTTTAACCATAGTTCTTTAGTTCTGCCAAATATTTTAGTATGATTAGTTTGGAAAAGGGTAGTGCCAGCCCCACCATTTCGTCACCTGAAAAATCACCTTTGACTATCCCCAACATTTCTGAAAGCTTAGAAAATATCATTTTATAGTTAGTATGAGTCAGATATGCCAGTTAGCCTGAAAGAATATAAATAGCCCTAGACTTAGAACCAGAAAGGGGTTCCCATCTCAAAAACTTGATTTGATTATCTCCTACCCTATTTTCTCTTTCTTGAGCTCCAATTATTCAGATACTGGTCTTCTAATTCTCTTATTTCTCTTTCAATTTTAGACCTTCACCCTTAACTTGGCCTAGTATCCTCCTAGACAGAAATCCTTTGTTTTACTCTCAAGACTAAATCTTTTGGGACTGACTTGGAATGTCTATCTCTTGATGTGTTGTTGTTGAATGGTGAGAAAAGCAAGATACAGAACAGTATGTAGACTGTTTCCATGTGAGCTTCACATACGGACACACACAAACCAGGACTAGAGTCTAACATGGAAAGTGTTAGGGACTGAGTTGTGTCCTCATCCCCACCCTCCTTCTCCATTCTTATGTTGAAGCCCTAACCCAAATGTGACTGTATTTGAAGATGGGGACTTTAGGGAGATAATTAGGTTTAAATGAGGCCATACAGGTGAAGCTTTAATCTAATAGGACTGGTGTCCACACATGTGGGCATAGAAATGAGGCCTTGTAAGGACACATGGAGAAGATGGCTATCTACAAGCTGGGAAGAGAGCTCTTACCATAAATCAACGCTGGTGGCACCTTGATCTTGGACTTACAGCCTCCACAATTTAAAAAAATAAAATAAAATTCTGTTGTCTAAGCCATCATGGTATTTTGTTGTGGCAACCCCAGCAGACTAATAGAGAAGGGAAACCTTTCTTCCATGTGTGGCATTTTGTACCATTTGCATATTTTACCATGTGTACCACTTTTCAATTAAAAAGAAAAAAAAAAACTACAGTAGAGGTTATTTCTCCCACTGAAATTGGGGCCAGTTGTTGGTCAGTTAATTTAAAAAGTCAGTTGAGTTCCTGTGGTGGCTCAGCAGATTAAGAACACTGTGTCCGTGAGGATGTGGGTTCGATCCCTGTCCTTGCTCAATGAGTTAAGGATCTGGCATTGCCCTAGGCTATGGCATAGGTCAAAGATGTGGCTCAGATCCAGTGTTACTGTGGCTGTAGCGAAGGCCTGCAGTTGCAGCTCCGATTTGACACCCTAGCCAGGGAACTTCCATATGTTGCAGGTGGGTCATAAAAACAAGTCAATTAAGGAGTTCCCTGGTGGCCTAGTCATTGGAGATTCAGCATTGTCACTGCTCGGGCTGGTTTTTTCCCTGTCCAGGAAACTTATGCATGCCATGGGCATGCCCCCACAAATATATACTTTAACCTTTTTATTTTATTTTTTTTTACCATGCCCAAGGCACATGGAAATTCCCAGTCAAAGGACCGAACCTGTGCCACAGCAGCAACCAGAGCTGCTGTAGTGACAAACTGGAACTTAACTTAACCCCCTATGCCACTAGGGAACTCCAAATGTTTTTATTTTCGATTCAAATACATGCACTCACTAATCTTTGAAGTAGGGCCAAGATTTTTATATAGGAGCATAAATCTGTTGGTTAGAACACTGCATTGTCTTAAATGATAAATTTTATATGGTTTAAATTTTCAGTTTCATTTTCTTCAAAACAGAGCAAGTGTTCAGACCTTTGAAGGAATTTAGGTGCCAAGTCAGTTTAGATTTTGTACAGTTTTTTCCCAAATTTTACATATTTTTTACCCATATCTAGTTCTACTGTAAAGAAAGAAAGGAGGAAGGAAAGAATTTTTTCCCACAAAGGTGGCAGCAATAGCAACTGTACAGTGATATGCTCTAATGAGGAAATCAAGGTTTTGGGATGAATTATGTAATTTGTCCAGTTTAAAGGAATGGTAAAACCGTGCACATCAGTAAATATTGCAGAGCTCTAAGTTTAAATTAAGGTGAGAAATGTTTTATAGAAATGGGCCACATGCTTTGGCCTTAAAAGAGAAATTAGTTTATTTATGTATTTAGTCTTTTTAGGGCTACACCTGTGGCATATGGAAGTTCCCAGGCTAGGGGTTGAACCAGAGCTGTAGCTTCAGGCCTATGCCACAGCCACAGCCATGCCAGATCCATGCTGCATCTGGGAACTACACGGCACCTCATGGCAACACCGCATCTTTTAACCCCTTTTGATCCCACCCAGGGATCAAACCCATATCCTCATAGATACTAGTTGGAATTTTAACTACTGAGCCACAATGGGAATTCCTAGACAGGTTAATTTAATTAATTAATTATTTTATTTTATTTGTCTTTTCTGGGGCTGCACCCATGGCATATGGAGGTTCCCAGGCTAGGGGTCTAATTAGAGCTGTAGCCGCTGGCCTATGCCACAGCAACATGGGATCAGAGCCGCGTCTGCGACTTACACCACAGCTCATGGCAATGCCAGATCCTTAACCCACTGAACGAGGCCAGGGATTGAACCCGCAACCTCATGGTTCCTAGTCGGATTCGTTAACCACTGAGCCACGACAGGAACTCCAACACTGGATCCTTTAACCCACTGAGTGAGGCCAGGGCTCAAACCTGCATTCTTGTGGACGCCATGTCCGGTTCTTAACTCACTGAACCACAATGGGAATCCCTGTGGGCTGCTTTCTATTGCCTATTTTTTTTTCTTGGATTTTGGTGATATGATTTATCTCTTGGCATACCTAATAGTTTTTGATATTCATTCAGTATTGACTATTGAGTATAAAATAACCAAATATTACAAATTGAGCATCAAATATTGAGGTAAAAGAAAGAACATCCATGTGCTGTTATATTTCTCCAAAGATGAATCACTCTCATCTCTGCTGGGTAAAGATGCTAAACAGAAAGTTCATAAAAAACGGTGATCATATCATGTTAACCTCCCACCCAAAGTAGCTTTAGAATTCAGCAAAATTTTAAGGGGAAACCCTCTACATCCCGCACTTCTTCGCTCCCCCCTTCTCCCTGAAATCCTGGCTCTCCAAGCATTCAGTTTTGTCTCTTCAGTCCTGTGAGAACCCAAAGCAAAACTGGTTTGTTTCTTTTTGTCCCCCAGCAATGACCCTTGACCCAGGCAAAGCATCTTGCCTTGTACCCAGAATCTATAAGCACCTCCAAGGGAAAAAGAAGCTGGAAAAGAAAAAAACTCACCACTTTGCTGGAATCTTGGCCCCTCCAGTCTTGTTGCAACAGCTCTCAGATTGCTTTATAGGGATTCTTTTGATTATCTGGCTTTTCCACTTATTCTGCTTTTGTGTAAAAAAATTTTTTGGCCACTCCCACTGCTGGTGGACGTTCTTAGACCATGGATAAAACCGCCACAGGAGCAACCAGAGCTTCTGCAGTGACAACACTGGATCCTTACCCACTGTGCCACAAGAGAACTCCTCCACTTATTCTTAGAAGGAGAAGTGGCATGTTTCAACTTACTCCACTGGACCTGAAAGTGGAACTATATCCAAGCCACTGTTAAACTGTTATAAAGAGATAACCTCACTTGCCATGACTACTCAAGAAAATGTAAGGGAGGGGTTTCAGAAATGGAGTTTTTTATGTTCTCTTAGATACACGTGGGTAGTCAGAGCTCATTAGTTATTATAGGCTCTGGCTGGGAGATGAGCCAGAGTGAGAAGATTGTGGCTTCTTCAGGCAATTAAGGCATATTTATTCAAACTTGTTGAATCAGAAACACTTGGGTCAGCTCCTCTTCTGCCATATATTACCGAGTTGGTAGAAAGAAAAAGAAGGGCTTACTTTATATATACATATCCATATAGGTAAATAAAATGTACATATACAAACTTTACCTCAATATATTATGCATGATATATGGACACTTATCATCCCTATTTTCCTTTGTTAGAGTTGTGAATGTTGCTATATTACTCGTTTTTAATCTTTTTTTTTTAAGCAAAGAAAATTCCACATCCTCTGCTCACACTCACTTCACAGCCTGTAACACAATCTATAAAGCTGGTCTCAGAGTCACAGTCACACTTCACTTACATCGCAAATCACGAGGGCTCCACTGTCATAGTTCCCTGCTTTAGGTGCTAAGGTCACAAGTGCCATATAAGCAGTTATTTAGAAGTAATGAAATTACCTCATCAAAATACCTTGAAGAGATACATTTCAAACTTTCTTCAGAGGATAAATAGTTAAAGTGAAATAATAAATCTTTCCCTAACCACGTTATTTGAAAATGTAATCAGGTTTTTTTTCTATGGACCGAGCTGGCTCTGCTGGCTTTTCTTTATATAATTATAGATTTAAGGCAGAACCAAAAGTACAGGAAAAATTCTCATGGCCATGAAGAATCACTCATGGCACTCCTATTAAGTGATAGGCACTGTGCATACACATAAAGCACCAAGAACCTTGGCAATCTGGTGAAGTCTAGGGACCTCTTATTAAATAATCTCTAAATGTATCAAAATAAAATATACATAATTACAAAGGAAGAAAATTTGTAATGTTATAAAATATCTTATTTTCTTCTATTTTGATTTTTTTCTTTTTACAGCCACACCTGCGGCATATGAAAGTTTCCCAGGGTGGGGATTGAGTTGGAGCTGCAGCTGCTGGCCTCCACCACAGCCACGGCAACGCAGATTTGAGCTGTGTCTGTGACCTGTTCTGGAGCTTGCAGCAATGCTGGATTTTTAGCCCACTGAGCGAGGCCAGGGATCAAGCCTGCATCCTCCCAGACACTATATTGGGTCCTTAACCCACTAAGCCGTAACGGGAACTCCCATAAAACATTTTAAAAGCAAAATTTGTGATACATTAAGATAAATGCTTCTTTATTAACTCATTAAATAACAAAATCTAGTGTCAGGCCTGACATCTACCATGATTTTGTCTTTTTTTTTTTTTTTGTCCTTTTATGGCCACACCCGCGGCATATGGAGGTTCCCAGGCTACGGGTCTAATCAGAGCTGTAGCCGCCTGCCTACACCATGGCCACAGCAATGCAGGATCCTAGCCGTGTCTGCAACCTATACCACAGCTCACGGCAACGCTGGATCCTTGACCCACTTAGCGAGGCCAGGGATCGAACCTGCAACCTCATGGTTCCTAGTCGGATTCGTTTCTGCTGAGCCATGACAGGAACTCCTACACATGACTTTGAATTAACAATGAGCATAAACAATATTTCAGGATATCTATGATTATAATGTGACGTGAAAATCTTAAGAGATTCCTACTGTTAACACAGTCACTAGCGCTACTGAGGGTTGGGGTGGGGGGCTCCACTTATAGTTGAAGGAAATGCTAATTTCTATTAGTGATTATTGAAAATAAAGATGTAATTTCTTTCCCATCCAAGTTCACAGACTTTCTGAATTCTATCCATGGGTCTTCCAGGGTCCCCCAACTTGGAACTCCTGCTTCAAATATGTCATCCTCTTCTACAAAGAGTGGATGGTCCTGAGGGTCCTGGGAAGTTTCTGAGCAAAGAACAGACAACTGTTTCTGCACCTATACATTCAAGCATGGAGGGTTGCCTTTCCTGATCAGAATATGTTTGCTTATTAACATGTTCATATCTCTGTCTTGAGAATGTTGGAGTTGGATCGGACTTTCAAAGGCATCCGGCAGAATCAAAATGTCCTGCCCTAAAAACAAAGGTTGAGTTATTATGATGTGTCAGGCCCACCTGATTCTCACAGCAGTCTCACGAGGCAGATGTTATTATTGCTAATTTACATAGACACGTTTGTTCATTCAGAAAAAGCATATTGGGCCTCTATTGTATATCTGTTGCTAAACTAGGTGTGTGTGGTTTAAATACAGACACAGCCGCTGTCCTCAGACTTTATCTTAGAGCAGGAAAGAAAGATAGAAAAAATTACATAGTTACATAAAGTGATAAGTGTTTTGAAAAGAACAAGCAAGTGGGTGAGAATGAGATTCAAGGAGGACCTATTTCAAAAGATAGGGTTGTCCCTCAAGGGAGATCTCTTAAAGCAGATAACATTTAAACTGAAGCCCGAAGTAGGAAAGAAACCAGTCACATAAAAGCAAGGGAAAGAGGATCCCAGGCCCAGAAAATAGCAAATGCAAAGGTCAGTAAACAAGAAAGTTTGGCTGCTGCTTCTTCTTTTTTTCCTTTTTTCTTTTTTTTTTTGGTTTTTAGGGCCGCAACTGTGGCATATGGAAGTTCCCAGGCTAGGGGTCGAACAGGAGCTGTAGCTGCTGCCCTATGCCACATACACAGCAATGTGGATCCAAGTGGCGTCTGTGTCCTACACCACAGCTCACGGCACCTTGGATCCTTACCACTGAGCGAAGCCAGAGATCAAACCCATATCCTCATGAATATTAGTTGGGTTCTTAACCTGCTGAGCCATGATAGGAACTCCATTTTTTTTTAAAACCAAGTCCACAGCATGTGGAAATTCCCAAACCTGGGATGGAACCCACACCACAGCAGTACCCAAGCCACTGTGGTGGCAATGCCAGATCCTTAACTTGCTGCACCACAAGAGAACTCAGTTTGTCTTTCTCTCTCTTTTTTTTTTTTTTTTGCTTTTTAGGGATGCATCCACAGCATTTGGAAGTTCCCAGGCTAGGGGTCTAGTCAGAGGTACAGCTGCCGGTCTACTCCAGAGCCACAGGAATGGCGGATGCGAGCCGCGTCTGTGACCTACACCACAGCTCACAGCAACACCAGATGGATAACCCACTGAGCTAGGCCAGGGATCAAACCTGCAACCTCGTGGTTCCTAGTTGGATTCGTTTCCCCTGCACCACGATGGGAACTCTAAGTCTGGCATTTTAAAAAATGATTTTTAAATTATGGTAGAAAACACATAACATAAAATGTATCATCTTAACCATTTTAAAGCATATATAGTTCAGTAGTGTTAATATATTCACATTATTGTGCAACAGACCTCTAGAATTTTTCACCTTGTAAAACTGAAACTCTGTACCCACTGACCAACTCCCTAGTCTTCCTTTTCCCAAATCCGTGGCGAAGATAACTCGACTTTGTTTCTATGCATTTGCCTATTTCAGATACCTCATATAAGTGGAGTCATAGAGTATTTGTCTTTTTTTGTGACTGGCTTATTTCATGTAGCACAATATCCTCATCCATGTTGTAGCATGTTAGGATTTCTATTTTTAAAATGTTAATATACTATTGTGTATGTATACCTCCATATTGTCTTTATCCATTCATCCATCAGTGGACAAATGATTCATCCATTATTTGCGTTTCTCTACCTCTTGGCTATTATGAACAGTGCTCCTATGAACCTGAGTCTGCAAATATGTTCTGAAGAACTTGCTTTCAATTCTTTTGGCTATGTATTCAGAAGTTGGATACCTGTATCATATGGTAATTCAATCTTTAATTTTTTTTGAGCAACCTCCATATTGTTTTCCATAGTGGCTGCACCAATTTACAGTCCCACCAACAGTGCACAAGGGTTCCAAATTCTCCACAGCCTCAGCAATACTTATGAGGGCCTAGGTTGCCCAAGGCCTACCGAATGGATGCATACTACACAAGTACACGAGGTGAAGTTCAGGGCGGTCAGGGATTCGGAAGAGGGGAAGGGTCTGGAGAAACCAGGTCACAGGAGTAGCATCTCAGTAATCAAGGCATATGCCTAATTCCCAAGCCTTAACCTATCACATGGGGAATATTCCCTGAAGACAGGTTCAAGGCTACTGGACTTCCCTGTGAGGGAAGGGCCGGGCAGACTGGCTGGAGCATCCTTCAGTAAGAGACACCTGGTGGCCTTAGTCCCTGGAGAGGCCCAGAATCCATCAGGCAACAAGTCCAAATGGGAACCATCTCCAGTTTAAAGCTGCCACCTCAAAAGGATTTTCAGGGGGTGGGCCCCTTCCATCCTGGAGGTTATGCAGGTGCTGGGGACTGGCCTGAGAAAGCACCATAGACCTGGAAGTACCTGCAGATTCAAGGCCAGCTGACTGAGTGCATATTGGGCATGTGTGGGCCACCCAGGTCAGGGTAGCCATCTTACTATGGCTGTTAGCTTTGAGCTCTAACCCTCCCCCTTCCTTGAGTTAAGATAAGCTTCCTTATTTTACTGGAAACCACCAAAAGAGAAAAATCAGACCCTACTGGAACTACTTAGAACCAGAGAGGCCCAAAATGGCAGAAAACCTGATCTCCAGTAGACCTTGATCCTCACTCTACATTCCTTGTAACACATTAGCATGCTAAATAAAACACCCATCAGTGCCAGGAAACTTAACAATTGCCATGGCAACTGAAGTGCCCATACAAGGACTGAAAATGGGTATTGTCCCAATTCGTTCTCAGATAAATCATGAATATTCTCCCTCTCTTTAGTCAGTTCCTTCCCTTTTACCTCTTTCTCTCTCTCTCTCTCTCTCTCTCTCTCTCTCTCTATATATATATATATATATAAAATCTCAACCAAGTTGTGCTGAGAGGTTGGTTTGTGAACTAGGTTCCTGCCTCTCCGTTCTCTTGCTATTGAATAAAGCTTGTGCTGTTTCAGTCTCAGCAAGGGTTTCGCTATTGGCTGTTTGAATCTGAACAGATAAAGAACCTTCAAGGCTTTGGCTGGGCTAGGGCCCAAGTGGAGTTCCATATGACCAACTCAGTAACATTCAGGAATCTGGAGCAAGGCAGGTGTCAGGAGAGGCTAGGACAGAGAAGTAGGCTCTTAGGGGTATGAGGCATCTGACTAATTCCAAGCCTTAACCTATACAAATATGCATATTCCCCTGAAAGTAGAGCTGGAGGAATCTAGTCTTACCAGGGCATGGTTGGGCAGAGTATCCTCCAATAGCCAAACTTGGGAGCTATGATTTCTGGAGAAGCCCAGGACGCATCACATAGCATGTCAAATGGGGGCTGACTGTCACCAGTTTAAAGGTGCCACCTCAGGGAGTTCTCTTGTGGTGCAGCTGGTTAAGGATTCAGAGTTGTCACTACAGCAGCTTAGGTCGCTGCAGTGGAGTGGGTTCGATCCCTGGACTAGGGAACTTCCACATGCTACGGGCTTGGCCAAAAATAAGATAAAATAAAGTTGCCACCTCAGATTTTCAGGTGAAGGGCTCCATTCATCCTGGGGGTTATGCACGTGGTTGGGAACTGGTCTGGGCATTAGAGACCCAGAGAGCCATGGCTGCCCAAGGCTGGCAGAAGGGGTTCATACTGAGCATGATCATTCAACAAGATCAGCTTGGCCAGGATATTAACCCCTTAAGAGACACATGATTTGGAAATACTTAATCTTATCCCAAAGGTTGAATTTTCATTCTGTTTATTGTTTTCTTTGATGCACAGAAGCTTGCTGAGTCCCATTTGTATATATTTGCTTTTGTGGTCTGTGCTTTTGGTTTCATATCCAAGAAACCATTGCCAAATCCAAAGTCACAAAGCTTCTGTCTTATGTTTTCCTCCAGGAACTTCATAGTTTTAGGTCTTAACTCAAAATGGATTAAATACACAAACATTATTTTTGTATATGGTGAGGATAAGGATCCAACTTCATTCTTTTGCATGTGGCTATACCAAGGAGTGTGGCATTTTTGAGGATGATGGAGTAGGCCAGTGTCTGGAGCCTGGTAAACACAGAGAGCAGTGGGAGACTGCAAACGTAGGCAGGGTCTGGGTCGTGAAAGAACTTTATAGGGCATGCAAAGAGTCTCGATTTCATTCTCAATGCATTGTGAAGCCACAGGAGAGCGACAAGAAGAGAATCATATTTTTATTTATTTATTTTGCTTTTTAGGGCCGCACCCACGGCATATGGAGGTTCCCAGGCTAGGGGTTGAATCAGAGCTACAGCTGCTGGCCTACCACAGCCACAGCAACGCCAGATCTGAGCCGCATCTGCAACCTACACCACAGCTCATGGCAATGCCGGATCGTTAAACGACTGAGGAAGGCTAGGGATCGAACCTGGAACCTAATGTTTCCTAGTCGGATTCATTAACCTCTGCACCACGATGGGAACTCCGAGATTCATATTTTTAAATGATCACTGGTTTCCTCAAAAAGTTGAGCATAGAGTTATCATATGCACCAGCAATTCCACTTTTAGATATATATCCTAGATAACTGAAAATACACATTCATACAAAAACTTGTATGTGAATATTCATAGCAACATTATTCATAATAGCTAAAATGTGTCACAACACAAATGTCTATCTATGAATAGGTATACCTACCTGTGCAATTAAATATTATTTTCCTAACAGATGAAGTACTGTCCTATGCTACAATATGGATGAAACTTGAAAATCTTATGCTAAGTGAAAGAAGGCAGTTATAAAAGACTGCATACGATGTGATTCCTTTTTTATGAAATCTCCAGAATAGGAAATCTATACAAACAGTAGATTAGTAATTGCAAGATGGTATGGGGAGGGGAAAATAGGACTAACTGCCAATAGGTGGGGGTTTCTTTTGGGGGTGATGGAAATGTTCTGGAATTAGATACTGCTGATGGTTGCACAGCATTGTGAATATACGACAACACACTGAAGTGTGCATTTTTAAGTGGTGAATTTTGTTATGGTGAAGTATATCTCAATAGAAAAAAATGTTAATTTTTTTTTTTTTAAATCACCATGGCTACTGTGTGATAAATGGATTGAGGTTGGGCAAAAGCAAAGGAGGCCATTAGGCAAAGGTTCAGAAGGCTAGAATTCTGACTGAATTCACATACTGAGAAACTGACAGATTTTTCTGATTCCAAACCTCAGGTTCTTCACCTCTGTACTGCATAGTTTCCTATTAAATGACTGACGTTTAAATCTAGCCAAGGGTCCCCTTTCTTGCCTTCTCTTGGCAGAAGTGCACACACCATATTTCCTGAGGACATTTATCTGCCTAGCTTTCAAACATTAGGACTGCTGTTTGGATGAAATTTCCACTGGGGGAAACTTTTCCTTCTTTGTGTCTGAACAATGAGCATAAAGGTGCACTGCTCAAAGATGAGATGAATTAAGGACATAATTTGAGATTTTTATTAGGGGAAGAACTTCTTTGCACTCTCATGGCAAGAAAAGTGTTTCAGTTTTAGAGAATCATTACATTATTACTTCTTTGCTCGACTAAAGGGACTTTTCTTCTGGTTTCTTTTAAATTCTTTGAGTGCTAAAAAATGTTTTAGGCGGAGCTGTTAAGAAATTTTTATTTATCAAATGATGTTTTAAAATTCTTTTCTTGGGTGATAGAAAAATATTTTGTTATGAGCTGAGGACAGAGAGCATTCAATAAAATGGGATCCATGACCTGTTTATGGGACATGTGCTGAGTGCTGAGTTCCATAAAAAATAACTTGTTTTCCAAAGGTTTTTTTCCTTTTCCTGGAAAATAACTAAAATTTATCATAAGACTTTGCAGAAAACATTGTAACATTGTTTAACCTTGTAATGTTTCCCAGTATCCAGGCTGCAAAACACAAAGATGGGGTCTAAAAGGAGGCCCTTGTGAGCCTCCTCATGTAGGGACCTTAGGCACCAGGCACATTCCCTCATCTTTTCTGGGGTTCTAATTTTCAAAATGTTATTGCCTACTGGCCTTAAAGGCAAACAACTTGCCACGTATGCTGTGCTCTTTGCCTTTCCCCCATAAAAGTGGACATAAATGTTGCAGACCATGCATACCAGAAAACCAGTACACCTACAGATGTCTAGAGTGACAGAGTAGGAAACTACTGAAAAAAGAATATCCTGGGAATCAAGTATAATGCCCATAGGTAGGCAGGCCTAAATTCACTCAGTCATATATAACTTTTTTCATTTATTTTTAATCAACTGGAATTTTGTGTGTGTGTGTGTGTGTGCACGCGCGCGCGTGTGTTCACGCTATGTCTCTCCATCATGTGAATTCAAAGTAACGTATGAGAAAATTCTTGGCAAATTGCAAGTGATATACAAACTAAAAAATACTATTATGATTATCTCAATCTTAGGAATCCAATATCAGCTAAAGAATTACTTCTTAGGAGAATAATACCTTCAAAAAAGGTTGATGCCAGCTAATAAAATGGTACATTATCCTAAGATGGGCCTTCCTAGGATGTTACAAGACACAAGAGACCACTTATTTCTTAACTTCTCAAATGTGGAAAACAAATCCATTTGCAAAGGAGACTTCTAGTATGAAATAGTTTCCAGCATTATATGAGCCACTCCTTGTACACCAAGGAGCAATTCCTTTTAAACAGTTTTATATCCCACTCATGAAGCCTTTTCATGTCTTGGACCACTTGCTCCAACCGGATACTACTAACAGAATTTGAGAAAGGTATGAGCCCTGGGATAGGCACGCAGGGTGTGGAGACTGGCTTTTAGCTCTGGCTCTCGGTTTTATTACTCTGGTGACTCTAAATTCCTCATAACCACAGTCCTACAAATGACACCGTCTCTTTCTATAGATGATTTCCCCAGTCCTCCAGAAGCCAATGTGGAAGCCATTTTGAGTCCCTCAGTCTTTTACACCCTGTATACAATCAGTCCTCAAATGTTTCAGTTCTTCCTAAGAAGAACTCTCATATTATCAGATCTTTTCAATTGTAACAAATTTGGTTCTCCATTGGCTTCTTGTAGTAGGACAAGTTTAATCTAAATGCTTGAATTAGAAGAATTCTATTTTTCTCAAAACCTAACCTTCAGAGTTCCCTGTTGGTGCAGTGGATCCGACATTGTCAAGGCTGTGGCTCAGGTCACAGCTGTGGTGCAGGTTCAGTCCCTGGCCCTGGAACTTCTACCTGCCTTGGAGGCTGCCAAAGAACCAAAAAGACAAAACAACAGCAAAAAACAAACCACCACCACCATCACCACCCAATATTCCTAAACTTAACCTCAGGTCCTATCTTCTGCTGCTCTCTTCCCATTTCAACATTCTGTCCCACCACACACTCCCTCTCAGGTTTATGCTCTGTATTACTTTCCTGTTGCTACTGTAGCAAATTACCAAAAACTTGGTAACTCGAACAATACAAATTTATTATCTTACCATTCTGGATATCAGAAGCCTGACAAACTCAGCTAAACTCAAGGTGTTCACAGGGCTGTATATCCTCAAAAGCTCTAGAGGAGAATCCTTTTCTTTGACTTTACAGCTTCTAGAGGCACTTTCCTTGGTTCAGGGCCCCCCTTTCTCCATCATCAAAACCAGTCACCTGATCCAGCTCTTTTGGCCCTACCATCTCTCTGGTTCTCCCTCTTCTGCTTCCCTCTTTGACTTTTAAGGACCCTTTTGATTACAACTTTTAAGGACCTATCTGAGTAAACTAATTTCCCTACTTTAATGTTATCAGATTAGCCACCTTAATTCCCCTTTGCCATGTAACCTAACATATTCACAAATTCTGGGAATTAGGACATGGACATCTTTGGGAGGAGGCATTATTCTGCTTACCACATGCTCTCTCCCATCCTCTGCCCCTCAAACTGTCAGAAATGCTTCTAACTATCTATTCTTTATCTTGCAATTATATTAGCAACAATCAATGAATTGAATATTGTTACCAAAAACTTTATGTTTCAATTAAGTTAGGCTAACTGCAAATTATATGTTCAGTGGTCTGGGTTTATATTTTTAATAAAAAAAACACTCCACAGTAATGAATGGGTTTATCTAAGCTCAGTTTACATTTTAAATCATATTGGTTTGAAAATATATATGCACCCCAATGTTCACAGCAGCATTATTTACAATTGTCAAGATATGGAAGTAACCTAAGTGAATCAACAGATAATTAATTAAGAAGATGTGGTTTATAAACAATGGACTACTACTCAGGCATAAAAAATAAAGACATTTTGCCATTTGCAGCAACAGGGGTGGACTTTGAGGGCATTACACTGAGTGAAATAAGTCAGAGAAAGACAAATACTGTATAATATCACTTATACATGGAATCTAAAAAGTACAACAAACTAGTGAATATAACAACAACAACAAAAAACCGGACTCACAGATATAGAGGAAATACTAGTTGTTACCAGGGGCGGGGCGAGAGAAGGGAGGAGGGGCAATATAGGGGGAGGGGCTTAAGAGGTACAAATTACTAGGTATAAAATAAGAAAGGATATACTATACAACACAGGGAATATAGCCAATATTTTCCAAAAATTATAGATGGAGCATAACCTTAAAAACTTATGAATCACTGTATTTTACACTGTAACATATAATATTGTGCAACTAAACCTCAATTTAAAAATGATACTGGTAACCATTAAGAAGATCCTAATAAAACACAGGTATTTTAATATCTAACTGGCTTAAATTAACTAATAATACTATTGATAACATACCTATTAATTATATTTCGTAGGCAAAACTTGGGAGAAATGTTTTCAATTATGGGTATTTTAAAAGACAGAGCCTAATATTATAATATATTTAAAGGAGGAGTTCCCATTGTGGCTCAGTGGTTAATGAACCCAACTAGGATCCATGAGGATGCAGGTTCAATCCCTGGCCTCACTCAGTGGGTTAAGGATCCGGCATTGCCATGAGCTGTGGTGTAGTTCGCAGACTTGGCTCAGATCTGGCACTGCTGTGGCTGTGGCATAGGCTAGCAGCTACAGCTCCAATTCAACCCCTAGCCTGGAAACCTCCACATGCCGCGGGTGCAGCCCTAAAAGGACAAAAGACAAATATATATATAAAGTATTTCTGGGTTAGTCATTCGTACACTTCTAGGAAACTTTCCCAACATGTTTTAGCTTAAAGTGCTCTGGTTGTTTCTTAGGCTTAAAGAAGGGAGCTGGCACAGATGGAGATAAGTGAGTTAGTTACGATCTTAGTCTGAGACAGTGCAAATAATTGCGTTTTTAGGGCATCAGATAAGGGGCAGGAGCTTGGGCTGTGACTGAAATCACTTCTTACTGTCTTTACCAATATCATACCCTATTAGAGCAGACAATAGAGACGGAGGGAAAAGAGGAAGCCAAAGGTTCCTGAAGAGACCTCTAGAGGTGAAAAGACTTCCTGGTACTTACCTATGTCATCCTGTCACACTGGAACAAGTTTAGATGTGCAGTATTTATGGGAGCAGTCAGATTACAGACTGTTTTAAAAGCTTTTTGCTTCTTCCTCAGGAAAGCTTTCTCTGGTCACCCCCTAAATCAGAAGAGGTCTCAAAGATATTTTCTCTTGTGGAATCATACACTCCTCCTTCACAGCACTTGTCATAAATGCTTATTACAGATTATTTTTTAAATCATTTGGTGTGTCTTCCATATGATTGCCTTGCTTAGCACTGCATCCTTAGCTTTCACCACACTGACTGACCATGTTAGTCAATTTGCTTGTCTGTTGAATCAGTCTTGGAGGAGAGGATCAGAGGCTGTGTTTACTGGTTTCTTTGGTATTAGGGAGCACTTCAAGCACAGCGTTCTCTGCTCTTAGTGAGTGCTTCTGAAAGAAACTATGTCTCACCCACCAAGAACCCTGCATGATGTAGCAGCTGAAGCCACCTCAGAGGCTCCTTCCTGTTCACCTCATCTTGGGAAGAGAGGAAATTATGTGAACTTAGAAAATAGTACATTAATATAAACTCTCTTTGATGTTCTTGTTGAGGACTTTTAAAACTGTGGAGCTGGAACCATATCCATTTTGATTTATCTATTAACTTCTTTTTTTTTTTTGTAATGTTCCCACAGCATGCAGAAGTTCCTTGGCCAGGCATTGAACCTGGGTCCCAGTGTTCCCATGATGCTGGTCCCTGATCCCATTAGCACCACAGCAAGAACTCCCCACCTGCAAATTTTAACCTTTTCTGTTCCTGTGCTTTCTTACAGAAAATTTTCACATATTTCTTTCCCCTCAGAGAAGCACTCTCTCTTCCTCACTGCCAACAAGGAGCACTGATGAAAGAAGTTTGATAATTTCATGCTGCTGATGAGAGAAGTTTGACGATTTCTGAGAATTTTCAGTGATTATGAGATAAATCCTCCCTTTTGTTATAAGAGCAACTTTTCCTTTTTTTTTTGAACCCTCTGCATTGTGCGCAAGCTATCTCTCAATAAAAAGCTTTGCTTGCTTTTAAAAAGTCTCGTGGAAGCGATATTCGTTTCTACGGTATTCCTGTCCAAGAATCTGGAAAGAGCCAGGTAACATCCTCAGTCTGTAAATTTCTCCTGCAGATAATTTAAAAGTGCCCTTCACGGGACTTTCTCAGGGTATTTCGATAAGATGAGCATCTGATAGCACAGTGTGTTCATTAAACACATAAAATAAGCCGTAGTAACTACTTTTAGATGACAGCAGAAGGACAACCTAAGGAGGCCGTTTACCAAACCGTGCTTTGAGGCAAGGAGAAAGAAGGAAAGGATGCACTTCTTAACGCCTAATTGTTATTCTTTTCCCCTGAATTTTCATGTTATTACATTTAAAATTCTAGAACCTTCTATTTTGGTGCGGAAAAGGTAGAGCCAAGGGCCATTCTCCTCCAAATTAAACCTGAATTATACAAATAAAATTATTAAAGTAAGGCAGGGGTGAGCACGGAGATGCACAATGTAACATGTTTGGGAAGGGTAGTTTTCTTCTAAGGTCTGGCTCTACCCATCCCTTGCCTCACTTCCTTCTGATCCACAGGTTTGTTTTGTTTTTTCCGGAGGCCCCTCCTCCAACGTGTCTCCCGTCGGCCATGCTTAGCCCTGGTGTGGCTGGCTCACGATCAGAACCGGAGACGAGGCCGGCTAAGAGACAAAAGGAAGGCAGAGCCTGGGAAACCCGCCCGCTTTCTGCCGGGGCTGGAAAGCCCAGAGCTGAAAAAGCTGCCCCCGCGCGGCACTAGTACGACAGCCAAGGGCGAGGAAAGCCAGGTCTCTTCCGCTAAGTCTCCGGACCCAGGACCAGGCCCCGCCCCGTTCCGGCCCACTACGAAAATTAACGCGCCTCGGCTGCGACGAGCCGCTGGCGTGAGGAGAGCGTGTCGCAGCCAATGAGATACCAGGAGAGAAAATCACTGACCAATGAGCTGCTGGGATGGTCTGGGCGGCCTACCAATCGCAGAGCCTCGCACCCGGATATGCTTGTTGGTTCTGAAACCGAGCTCTGAGAAAGTGTGAGGGGCTTCCCACGTGGGTTTGGCGTTTTGGGCGCAGAGCCCGGGGTGAGCTTTCATTAGGCTCAGCGTCTGACGCGTACGGTGAGCGTATAAGGGTCAACCCTTTGGCTTTTGAGTGTGTATTGGGGGGGTAAATCAATGTGACTATTTGTCCGTGGAAAGAGTTCCTGCTGCGGTGTTCCGGAGCCAGTGTGTAGGGAAGCCTCTCCAATGGTATCGCACAGGGAGTAGGAGTCTTGAAGACGACTCGCGAGCAGTGGGAACATGAATCTCTTACCTAAAAGCTCTAAGGAGTTTGGGTCCGTTGACTACTGGGAGAAGTTCTTCCAGCAGCGGGGAAAGAAAGCTTTCGAGTGGTATGGAACCTACCTGGAACTGTGCGGGGTGCTACACAAATACATCAAGCCCAGGGAAAAGGTAAGCGCGACCTGGCAGCCCTGTGTGTGCTCTGGAAGGTGGGATCTGAAATTCTGCACTTGGTAGACCGTTACAGGAGTGGAGGCCCAATTGGGCCCATATTTTCGGGATTCCATGAAGCGTTCCAGCTAAAAGGCAATTATGAAATACCCTTTTGGAGATTTTCAGATAAACGCTTCCACCCCCAACTCATCCTTAAATTAATAACCCTGTTGTAAGAATGACTTATTTAGTAGTGGGACCTAGATATCAGCTCCTAGTGAAGAAATTGTACTTCTGTCACAGTGCATCCCTGTGGAGCTGGCAGCGCCTATGGCTTTACTGATAAGTGAATGTGTTATCAAATGGGTGTTGCAGGCCCACTGACTTTAAGGCACTGTACTCAACCCTTAAGCCACCAGAGCCTTGTAAACTCTGAGCACATTCCAGAAGTGAGAAAAAATGGTAAGTACAATAATTGGAGGTTTGATAGAGGAAATAGGGAAGGAAGAAGGGTGGAAAGCATTCAAGGAGGAAGCTTCAAGAGCCAAGCCTTATGCTGGGTGCTGTGTGTTTGTGTATGTGTTGGTTCAGTCATTGAGTTCTCATTGAGTGGAATGGTAGTATATAAATTCTACAGATGAAAAAACTGAGGCTCTGTGAGTCAGTTTCTTGCCCAAGATCATCATATATGTAGTAAGTGGTCATTTGGGAATTTAAACTTAGGCCCATCTAGCTCCAAAGCTTATGCATCATCATAGTACTGTGTCTCCAGAGATGATGACATTGGGGCAGAATTTTGTTTTTGTTGTTTGTTTGTTTTTGTTTCCTCCATGGCACATGGATTTGTTTTTGTTTCCTCCAGGCCAAGGATTAAACCCACACCAAGGCAGTGACCTAAGTCACAGCAGTGACACTGACAGGTCCTTAACCCCCTGCACTACCAGGGAACTCCTCAGGACAGAATATTGAAGGATCAATGGGAGATTGCTCTATAGAGAAGGAGGCAACACCTGTGTTTTAAATTTGGCTTCAGAAAATAGCAGAGTATCATGCATTAGAGCTGAAGACATGAGTGGAACCAGATTACTCCAGACCCCGGTTTTCAACAGTGAAACAAATAGGAGATTTCTACTGTAACTACCATGACTTCCTATCAATTCTTGAGTAGTAAATGCTTGATTCAGAGAAAAGAACAAATGTGATTAGTTTGTTTCTGCAGTTGATTAATAAATGCTTGATTGAGAGAAAAGAACAACCCCGCTTAGTCTGTTTCTGCATAACTTGCTTTGTTACAGCTTTTGTTACTAGTGAGTTCCTCTAACCAGTTGTGTGTCAAGATGGAGCCTAGAATCAACTCTGTAATGGTGCTCTCTCCCGATGGTAGCATCTCTGCCTTCTGAAAATGTGCAACAGCCAAGGGGAGACTTGATTCCTTGAAGTACGTGAAGCTCATTCCTTTGCCTTGATCACCTCCATATTGTTTTTCCCCCCAGGTGCTGGTGATTGGGTGTGGTAACTCAGAGCTAAGTGAGCAGCTGTACGATGTGGGCTATCAGGATATAGTGAACATTGACATCAGTGAGGTCGTCATCAAGCAAATGAAGGAACGCAATGCCAGCCGACGGCCCCAGATGAGCTTCTTGAACATGGACATGACACAGATGGAATTTCCCGATGCCTCATTCCAGGTGGTATTGGACAAGGGCACCCTGGACGCTGTCCTGACAGATGAGGAGGAGAAGACCCTTCAGCAGGTGGACAGGATGCTGGCTGAGGTTGGCCGTGTCCTGCAGGTGGGCGGTCGCTACCTCTGCATCTCCCTGGCTCAGGTTCACGTCCTGAAGAAAGCAGTGGGTCACTTCTCTCGGGAGGGGTGGATGGTGAGGGTGCACCAGGTGGCCAACAGCCAGGACCAGCTGTTGGACTCAGAGCCTCGGTTCTCCCTGCCTGTCTTTGCCTTCATCATGACCAAGTTCAGGCCAGTCCCTGGCTCTGCCCTTCAGATCTTTGAGCTGTGTGCTCAGGAGCAGGGCAAGCCTGTGCGGCTGGAGAGTGCCGAGCGGCTGGCCGAGGCGGTGCGGGAGCGGCAGCAGTATGCCTGGCTGTGCAGCCAGCTGTACCGCAAGGCTGGGCTGGGGAGTGTGTCCCTGGACTTGTGCAATGGGGACACAGGGGAGCCACGCTACACCCTCCACGTGGTGGACAGCCCCACTGTGAAAGCATCGCGGGACAGTCATTTTGCCATTTTCATCAGTGAGTCGGGATTGCTCCCTCTCTTCCCTGGAGGGGCTGGCTTACAGGGGCTGGGGCTGGGGCTTTGGTGGCTGAGTGTTATCTTGCAGGGGTCCATACTTTAAGAGGTTAGACTGGCCAAGGCATGAGGAAGGGGGAGTAGCAGCTCTTCAGCACCTGCTTGAATTTGAGGTTTCTTTCTTCCCATCTTCCATAGCAAAGGCTTGATGAAGTGCCAGAATGGGATTGGTAGGGAGGAGGAGACGTAATACAGATAAATTTAGGCAGGTCACACTTTGTAGAGATGTTGGTTCCTTTGTAACATGGAGTAGTGGAAACAAGGGGGCCTGCAAGCACCGGGACCTGGGGAAGTTTTGTGCTTCTCTACAGAATTTAGAGAGTACAGCTAAAGAAATGAACTCTGGAACCAGACTACTCATGTTCCAGCCTGGCTCACTCACTTCCTGGTGGTGTGACATTAGACAAGTTAGTTTTCTTTTTGTGCCTTGGTTTCCTCATTTATGAAGTGAGATTGTAACTGTCTTATGTAGTTGTGAGAAGGGTAACAGCTCTTAGAATGGTGCCTGGCTCATGACAGATTTTACAGATGTTAGCGTTACTATTGAAAGGGGTAAATGATACCGGATTCCCCTTGGTAATGATCAAAAGAGAGAAGATGAAGAAATGTTTTCACAAGTAGAATTTTTTTTTTTAGAGTATGCCAGTGAACAGAGATAATTATTTTAACTAATTTATTTATTTATTTTTGTCTTTTGTCCTTTTAGGGCCGCACCCATCGCATATGGAGATTCCCAGGCAAGGGGTCTAATCAGAGCTGTAGCCGCTGGCCTACACCACAGCCACAGCAGTGCGGGATCTGAGCCGCGTCTGCAACCTACACCACAGCTCACGGCAATGCCGTGATCATTAATCCACTGAGCGAGGCCAGGGATCGAACCCACAACCTTACAGTTCCTAGTTGGATTCGTTAAGCACTGAGCCACGACGGAAACTCCTCACAAGTAGAATATTCTTAATAAGCATTGAGGTGTTAATATATTGTGCTGATAATTTGTTTCCTGACATTGAATCCATTTTTCCAAGTATTTCCATATTGTCACTGTCCACCTGTGGGAACACACAGCACAGTGGACCTGAGCATGGAGTCTGGGGCTAGACTGCCTGGGTTCGAGCCCCAGCTCTGCCAGTTCCCCAGTGTGAACTTGGGCAAAGAATGTAACTTCTGTGTCTTAATGTCCTCATTTATAAAATGGGAATAATAATAATACTCCCTGCATCTTGGGCTCTTGTGAGGATTTGATTAGTTTCTATTTGTAAACTGCTTGGAATAATTTGTAAAGTGTTAGTATTATTGCTGTTTTCTTGCACTGGGTGTTTGCCTCCCCTTACATGCACGCTCACACTTCTTTTCCACACTGGGCCCTCCCATGGCTTTGATGGCAGCTTCGCTGTGGGCATTGTGCACTGGGAATTGATAGTCCCTCAATAGGTCACAGTTGGAAGGGAAGCTGGGTCTGGTTGGCGGCAGGCTCTCTGCTACATGGGGCATATTGGTCATGGGCTTTGAACATTTTTTCCCGGGACTCCCCGTCAACAAATGCTTCTTTCCAGTCCCCCAGGGTCGGGAGACCGAATGGCTTTTCGGCATGGAGGAGGGCCGGAAGCAGCTGGCAGCCAGTGCAGGCTTCAGAAGGCTGATCACAGTGGCCCTTCACCGAGGTCAGCAGTACGAGGGCATGGAGGGCATCCAGGCCGAGCTGTCGGCCAGAGTCATGGAGCTGGCCCCAGCCGGGATGCCCGCCCAGCAGCAGGTAACAAAGCCTTGGCAGCAGCTTTCATGCTTTTGTGGAGGAGTCATATTAGCAGCCAGGAAGGCAGAGGGTGTCTTGGAAGGAGCTAGGACTAGGGTCTGTGGCCCTAGTCTGTTCCTGGAGGGCACCTCAGGAGCCATGAGTGCAGTTGGCAGAAATTACATTCCCTTAGCCCAGGCAGTGAGAGGTAGGTGGGCGGTTACCCTGAGCCCCACAGCATCAGTTTCTGTATCTCTGGGGCCTTGTAGATGGTAAGAAGTGCTCTCCGCCTTGCAGGCTCCAGCTCTTCACACTGCAGATTACTCAGGCTGTGTTTCTCCTAATCTACTTTACGTAGGACTTCCTTGGCTATTGCTTCTTAGAACCATCATTCTCTGAGGTAGAATGGAGAGGGCCAAAACGGCTCAGCATGATTTTCAAGATACTACCATTGCTGGTCTCATGTTTCACTGGGAAGGAAACAAAGCTTTTGCAAAAACAATGACATGGTATCATCAGTTGACACTGTCTGTTTTATCCCATCCTGGTAACGTGACAGGGTTATGTTACCTGTCATGTTAGGTAACATGACAGGTAATTGACAAGTAACTTTATTGCAAGGATTTTATAGAAAGGAGTTGAACCTTCTTGGTGGATGGGCAAACCAAGGTACGTGGAGGCTTGCTGCTATAATAAAAGATCTAAAGGGAAGAACCCAAGCTGATGAGTTCCCAGCCTGCAGTTCTGCTCGTTAAGCTGACATGTGCTTACAGATGAATGTGCATTTGATTCTTCCTGGAAGATTTTGGGTTTGATTTCCAGAGAAACACAAGTCCTATGGGGGTTTGTGACCCTACTCCATTTGTGACCTTCCCTGACCAGTGCCTGTGTCTCTGCAAAGTCAGGAGTCCCTGGTGATTATTAAATACTCTTGTAGGTCTTTGAGAAGAGATAGATTGTTAAGATGGGAAGGGAAATGGAAAGTTTAGGGGGGAAATGTATTTTTTTCTCCTAACTTTTTCTCTTATTTGGAAAAATGTGGGGAAAAAATGAGAACAGTAGTTTCTGCAGTGGTGTGATGGGATGGGGGCATCTCTGGAGCACTGCGACTGGCACAGTGGGTTAAGGATCTGGCATTGCTGCAGCCGCGGTGTAGGTCATAACTGGGCTCAGATTCAATCCCTGGTCTAGGAATTCCACATGCTACAGGGCAGCCAAGATTAAAAAAAAAGAAGAAGAAGAAAAGGAAGAAATGAAAAATAAAGAAAAAGAAAAAAAATGATTAGATTGATTGGGGGAAGGGAGAAATTTCTCACAATTTGTAGTGGTTTCTTTCCCCCTGGATTTTCTTAGCTTTTTTTTTTTTCCTGGCTGCACCTGCACCATGTAAAAATTCCCAGGCCAAGCATCGAATCTGTGCCACAGCGGTGACCCAAGCTGCTGTGCCACGAGGGAACTCCTGGATTTTCTTATCTTTATCCCTGTTTAGAGTCCTTCTTCATGATTCTGGTCCTTTCCTGAGGATTCCCTCTAACTTTCATTGTTCTCAACTGTTGGGAAACTCGTATTTGTCTTATGGAGAACCGGCTGCATTTCACTAATGGTTTAGGGGATCTTTATTTTATTTGTTCAATTGATTTTCAAAAAGGTGAGTTAAACCTTTTGAGATCTATTCAAATGCCCCCAAAACAGTGCTTTAATAGAGCAGCAGGTACTTGGAGTTGTTGCTGCCTAGAGCCATGGTCCTGGGCTTCCTCAGATACAAGGGGAAGGGATTATAATTTCTCCGATTTCTGTTGAGCTGGTGTTTTGACCACACCTCTTCTGTTCCTCCAGGTGCCCTTTCTGTCTGTGGGTGGGGACATTGGGGTCCGCACTGTTCAGCACCAAGACTGCAGCCCCTTGAGTGGCGACTACGTCATTGAGGATGTGCAGGGGGATGACAGGCGCTACTTTCGGCGGCTCATCTTCCTGAGCAACAGGAACGTGGTGCAGTCAGAAGCCAGGTTGCTGAAGGACATGTCTCACAGAGGTGAGGTGTGGGCACAGTGGTGGGGCCCAGGTGGACATGGCCTGGACAGTTTGGGGTGGTCAGAGAGACCTGGGAGCTTGGCGGAGCTGTAGGACAGACCTGCTACCTGTGAGCGGTCACATGGCTCTTATCCTCTTATCATCAGGGTTCTTAGGGTGTCAGTGGCGATAAGCAAAAGGGAGGTGGACTTTTGTTCTTGAGCAAAGCCCGGCTCTGCAATGATAAGGAGCAGGGGTGGTGGTTACCCAACACATGTGCTGATCATTTTAGTGCCTGCAGTTTAAAGCTACTGTTTTATGAGCTGCTCCATATACGTCTGTAGATTAATTCAGTTGACCTCTGTGAGGTGTGCTAGAAACATGGAGAGTGCAAGTGAGCCCTGCCCTCCTGCCTCGTGCCACCTCCTAGCACCTGTTTCAGAGGGTTTGAGAGTCGGTGGGTGCCTTAGTGGTCATCTAGCCCAGTGCCATCCAGTAGAAGTTTCTGCATCAGAGGAAATGTTTAACATCTGGTTAGCTATCCACTGTGGCAGCCATTAACCATATATGGCTACTGAGTACTTGGAACATGGCTGGTGTGACTAAGGAACTGAATCCTTAATTTTATTTAATTCTGACTAACTTACATTTAAATTTAAATGGCTGCAGGTGACTACAGATTTGGACAGGGTAGATCTAGACCATGTTCTCTAGGATCCCCTTCAAGGGCTCTCCCAGGCATTGCTCGGAAACACCCACTAATGGGGAGAGCAGTAGTTTGTTTCACCTGTTATTTTCTTGGGCATGTACATTTGTGTCATGAAAGCAATACTTGCTCGTTGTAATCAATTCACAGATCAAATCTATAGAATAGGAAAAGTGAATGCTTCTCCCCTCCCCTTCTCCATATGACTTTCTTTTTGAGGTGCAGACTCAGGCTGGAATCTGAAATTGGATCTCCTGATTCCTGGTCGTTTCCTTTGCCTCACCATGCTGTCCTGTTAGCAGGGCCATCTGGAAAGAGGGTGGGAGAGGGAATTCATACACCCATAGAATCACGGGTTTGCCCAGAGACCAGGATCAGATTGCCCGCAGCAGGACCATTTTTCTCTCAAGGGTATGCCCTGGTGAGGTGCACCCCCGTTTGTTGGGTACCTTTGTTGTCATTTGGTCACTCTGGCTACGGATTCGTTCAGTTTTGTCTCACTGGAAGCTCAGTAAAATTGCTTCAGAGAACATTTCCCCTCCCAGTTTGGGTTTTGACCTCCCCCCCTCCCCACTGTTGTCGAGTTCCTAACCTTCTTAGTAATCCTCATGGGAGCGATCTCCTTCACAGAAGTGTTGGTGAGCAAGAAGGTGAATGTATTAAAAAGTGATTTAAAGAAGTTCCCCGGGGCCTAGCGGTTAAGGACCTGGTGTTGTCACTTCTGAGGCTCTGGTCACTTCTGTAACATGGGCTGGATCCCTGACCTGGGAACTTCTGCATGCTGCAGGTGTGACTCCCCCTTCCCCCAAATGGTGTAACATCTCTGAAAAGCACACTGCCACTCTCCCTTCAGTGCCCAGTAGTGCTGTGGATGGAGTACATCTGGTACCTAGGAAACCCCAGGACGGTCTGCTCACTCTGTCCTGGAGAGTTTAAGGGAGTAGACAGAGGGATAGTAGAGGGGCCTTGTGTAGAATCTCCCCCTTCCGTGAACATTTGTGACGTCCTCGTCTAGTGGGATGGCGTGTGATAGAGTAGAGAGACGAAAGGTGTTGGAGACAGGCGGTCCCAGGTTTAAATCCTGGCTGCACTGCCTACTAATTCTGGGCCTACTGAATTAATAACTCCTCAGATCCTCAGTTTTTCCATTTGTCAAGAATTGTAATAAGACTGGTGTTACGAAAAGCTACAGGAGTAAAAGGCCTAGTGTAGTAATTGGCCTAGAGGAGGTAATTAGTAACTTTAGGTTCTTTTTCCCTGAAAGAGTTCATGCATAAACTTCCCTCCTGTTAGCTGCTTTGTATTTCTCAGAGGAGAGGTACTGGTTCTCTTCACTTGAGTTTTCCTAGTTTTGAGTGTTGGCATGTTTCTTTGCCACTTCCCTTTCCTAACTCTTTAGTATCAGTGGTATGTGTTAAATGTTTAAGAGCCATCTCTGGGGAAAAGGAGCTATGATAGGTACTGTTTGCCAATTTCTGTGGCATAAAGATGGCCAGCACGGCCAGATTTCAAGCTACCAACATGTCAACCAATTCACAGAATTCCCTCATATTTAGCATTTGGGTTTCTGAGTCTCAGTAAGCCAGCTCTAGCCCATCGCTGCTGGTGTGCTTTACTTTCCACGGGCGGCGTACCACGCATGTGACTTCATTCATCTCTGTCTCTCATCTAGCCCAGAAGAAGCGGAAAAAGGACAGGAAGAAGCAGCGGCCTGCTGATACTGCAGAGGACCTCCCCGCAGCCCCGGGGCAGTCCATCGATAGGAGCTACCTGTGCTGTGAACACCACAAAGCCATGATCGCTGGCCTTACCCTGCTGAGGAACCCGGAGCTGCTCCTAGGTGAGGGCGACACCACTGCCTTCCACAGTAGGGAGCACGTGAGATCACAGAGGTAACCAATGTCCACTGCCTTGCAGCTTAGGAACCAAGATTATAGGCTGACAGATACATGTATATATATTCATATCTTCTTATTCCACACATCTTTTAAGTTCATGAACATCCTAATAACTTTTCCCTCAAACTCAAATTATAATCTCGAAATAGCTCCATGTGTTGATATCTAAGTTTTTTCTTTTATTCATTCGTTTAAAAAATCAGTGTGAAATTAACTGCAGTTAAAAATGATAAGATACATTCGATGAGATCTGTAAAGTACACAGAGCGAAGTTGTTCAGCTTAGTGAATTTTTGCACATGTGTATACCCATGTAACCAGATGGAACATTTAAAAATCACATCCCTGGAGAAGCACCTTTGCATTTTAAGAGAATTTCTGGCTTTTCAGTAATGCATTACTTGAGCCTCACATGCAATTATATCTTGAATTTCTACTTTTTAAGAAAATCCGTAGTATAGGTATTATAATCATAACCTTATCACTAAGACTATGTTCGTATCTGACCGCAGTAGCACATAGATTCATGTTTCTGTTACTCCTGTTACCGTCTTTACCCAAAGTCCTGAGTATGTCTTATTGGGACACCCTGTACTTTGGCCTATATCAGTGTTGATGTATGTTCCTAGAGTTTCAGTTCTTATGTTTAATCCTCAGGGTCTGTCTCCTTTAGGTGATTCTTTCCTATTTCTTGTCTTTCTTCCACGCCTTTGTGGTTGCTGCAATTTCTCTGTGCTTAGGTGTATGATTTGGGCCTTTGTTTTCCTATGATTTCTGGAACTTGGTTGTATTGCTCTCACTTGGTTGATGTGTCTGAAAAGGCAGTTGTGGCCTTTGGGCTGAGAGCTGGGCAGAGGGCATCACATCTGCACTGCCTTGTGATCATGAACAGGATGTTAGCCATTGTCGCTCTGGTTTCTTAGAGGGGTTTAATAATGCTTGTAGTGGGTACTGGTACTATAATGCTAGCTAAGTGCTTTGGGATCTTTAAGGGGACATAATACAGTGGTTCTTCTACTAATACAGATCTAGTAAAGAAACGATTGTGAGGCCAGGGTTGAGTTTCTGGATGTCAGATTGGCTCCTGCATTTCTAGAAAGAGACAGGGAGACCAGGTCTCTAAATCTTATTCCCTCCTTTGCCCTTCCCAAGGCTGGTATAAAACTTGACTGTGAACAGATGGTAAAGTGATGCTTTTATGCTTCATTACAGAGACCCCACTGGCATTACTGGTGGTAGGCCTGGGTGGGGGCAGCCTCCCCCTCTTTGTCCACGATCATTTCCCAAAGTCCTGCATCGATGCTGTGGAGATTGACCCCTCCATGTTGCAAGTGGCCACTCAGTGGTTTGGCTTCTCCCAGAGCAACCGGATGAAGGTCCACATTGCAGACGGCCTGGACTACATTACCGGCTTGGCAGGGGAAGAAGGTACTGCTCTGGAGGATTTGGAGGGTTATTGAGAGCTGTGTTAGGGGTTAGGCTGTAGCAACATGTAAAATAGACCATTTCCTGCCCCAGTGATGCTAACAAACTCGTTGGCTCCTCTTCTGAATCTCTTCTGACCAGGTAACCTTGCCACTTTCCTCATAATTCTGAGAGGCGCAAAGTCTGTAGCTGAGTGAGGAAAGGGGAAGAAATGTTGAGGGTGGAGAGGTGTCGGGAGGTGTGTTTTGTAAATCTTTCAGCTGGAGGTGAAGCCAGAAATAGAGCAAAACAGCATTCGTGTAGATGAGTAGTTCTAAACCTCAGGGGCCTTTGGCAATGTCTGCAGGTAATTTTTTGTCGTGACCATTAGGTAGGGGGTGCTTGTGGCATCTAGCGGGTAGAAGCCAAAGGTGCTGCTAAATATCCTACAGTGCATAATAAAGAATATCTGGCCTCAAACGTACCTAGTGATGAAGTTTAAGAAATCTTGATACAAAAGTTGCTCTAATGGCCCTGCTGCTACTGGAATTAAGGCTCCATTTTGTTCTAATAATTTATACCCCAGACTTGGACAAAAGGCATGGTAAGGTTTTAGAATAGCTCCCCTGATCCTTCTGCAACTTAACATCTAGGCTTCTGGTAACTGATGCTTTGCAGAACTGAGTCCCTCAGGGAGAAGTCTGTTAGGCTGGCTCATTCCTACGTGAACCCTGGGGAGCCCCGGCCACCCAGCCTTCCCAGTCTGCTCATTCCATAATAGATGTTCTGGTTATTGCTGGATTAGAATTATCTTTCAGGAAGGGTGTGGCAAACCAGGATGCCCAGGGAAAGAAAATTGGTGCCGGGATGGATGCATTCTGCTTTAATTCAATTGCAAACTGAACTTTATCAGAGTTTTCACATGTTCCCTCTCTGAGGCTGGGGCCAGGTTGGAAGCATGTGAAGCACTTAAAATGGTGCCAGGTACACAGCAGTTACTCAATCCATGATATGCCACTGTTATTACCCTTAAGTCAGTTTTGAACGGCTCTGGCCTTTGTCTCTAACAACAGCTTTTTCAGATTATTGGAGGTCTCAGTACTGCAGGTATGGGCTGTGCTTGTCCTTGGACTTTGATGAGCCAGCATGTTCTGCTTGCTAAGAAACCAGAATCAGAGCTGTGCTATGAACAGTGATGGGCATGCTGTGGTCCTAAGAAAATACTTATTAATTATTAAATAATCATTAGCACCTCTCCAAGTTTGCTAAAAACGAGTAATTTGTATTGCAGACCTACCCCCTGTAACACTATTTAACATTATAGTGAGGTCTAGGGTCAGATTCATCATCACTTCTTCCTCACTGATTGAGTGAAATCATTTCTTTCTTGAGCTAGCTATTGTTCAAATAACTAGAAAAGATACACTGATTTCAATTTGAGAACATTCTCTCTGAGGAGGCAACATATGCAGTTTCCAGTGTTAAAGTTACCATTTGCTGGGTCAGCCCTTAAAGGTAGAGGCAGCTGCTTTGTTTAGGTCAATGGTTCTCAACTCTGACTGTATTTAAAATTACCTGGGGGAGCTTAAGAAAAGTAGCAAGGCTGCCCATCTCCCCTCCCATCTGTTCCTCACCACCTCTAGATTTTTAACTTAGTTGGTCAGGAGTGGAGCCCAGGTTCTCTTGAGTGTTTAGGATTTTCCCATTTGTCTCTAATGTTCTTCCAGAATTGTAAATCAGTGGAATAGATGGGCTTTTGGCTGAGTAATAGTCATACTGGAGTGGACCCCAATGATGTGGAAGGGGCTTTTTTTTTTTTTTGTGAATGTTCCGGGGCCAAGGATCGAACCTGCACCACTGCTCTGACCTGAGCTACAGCGGTGACAAGGCTGGATCCTTAACCTGCTGCACGACCAAGGGAACCTCGGAAAGGGCTTTTAAATGCGGAGGAAGAAGATGAGGTGACGGCCCCATCTTAAATGTGGGTTACTCAGAGCAGAACCCCATGGCATGACTCCCCTGGGCGGTGACGTTAGTGCTCTTCTAGGCAAACTACATCCTCTGTGTCATCCTTCTGACTTAGCCACCTGTGCCCACCAGAGATCACAGAGGAGTTGTGGTAGCAAGGTAGGTGCTGTTATTTTGTCTAGCAAAGACAAAGACTCGTTTGCTTCTCTTTCCCAGCTCAGCCTCACTACGACGTCATAATGTTTGATGTGGACAGTAAGGACCCAACCCTGGGAATGAGTTGTCCACCCCCAGCATTTGTGGCCCAGCCTTTCCTGCAGAAGGTCAAAAGCATCTTGACTCCTGAAGGTATGAAGAATAGAAGGTTGGGGAGGGAGGAGGAAGGAGGGATGGATCCTTTAAGGTAAATATTCTTTTTAATAAAAAAATGCACATAAGTGTGCATCTCGACCAGCTTCCCCAAATGGAACACATGCAGCAAGGAATACTGACTACTTCCAGCACCCTGGAAGTCCACCTCTTACCTCCTTTCAGCAGCTCATTCTCTTCTCTTAACTTCTGTCAGCACAGCTTAGTTTTGTTTGTTTTTGTTCTTTATATGAAAGGAATCATATGGGGAGTTCCCACTGTGATGCAACGGGATCAGAGGCATCTCTGCTGCACCAGGACACCGGCTGAACCCTTGGCCCAGCACAGTGGGTTAAAGGATCTAGCATTGTCACAGCTGTGGCGTAGGTCACAACTGGGGCTTGAATCTGATCCCTGGCCCGGGAACTTCCACATCCTGCAGGGTGGCCAAAAGAGAAAAAAAGGGAATCACATGCACTGTTCTGTTTTCTTTCACTCAGCGTGTTTGTGGGATTCATGCATAGTGTTGTGTTGACATTGTTCACTTTTATTGCTGGGTAATATCATTGGTGACCATACCACAATTTATTTCTCTGTTCTGCTCTTGGCATTTGGGTTGTTTCCTGTCTGGGGCTTTTATAAGAAGTGCTTCCATTAACATTCCAGTGATGCCTTTGGGTTAAAAGCGTGTTCATGTCTGCTGGGCATAGACGTAGTGTTGTAATTATTAGATCACAGATTACATGTATGCCCAGTTTTTGGAGATGCTGCCACATGCTTTCACAAAGAAATTGTAGCAATTCACAACCTCACCAGCCTGGTGATGCTAGCGACCATTTGAATTCTTCCTGCCTGCCCTGGACTGGGCAGTGTGTTATTTTGTCTTCATAGCAGCCTGTTTTCAGATGAGGAAACTGATGTAGGGACTTGCCAAGATGACATGAGATAAGAACACGGGTTCCAACTCAGGTCCTTGTGACTTGACAGCTGAGCTCTTCATCCACATGTTCACAGCCTCCCAGGTGTTTTGATTTGGTTGAGATGCTGTGGTGAACAGGGTTGATTTAGAACCGTAATTGTCACAAGTGAAGGTATGTGATATATATGTTAAGAAGATAATCTGTCTGTGGAATTGGTACTTTCTTGAGGGTATTAATTACTTCTTTCTCAAAACAATTCTTTGTGTAACCGAGGCATGGAGGGTGGCGACAAAGGGTTGCACAGCACAGGAGAGCAAGGAGTTCGCTTGAAGTTTTCTCATGGTTCGCATATCCCCCCCCATGCTTTTCTCTTCCTGCCTTTGTGTGCTGTGCATTCTGTGTACACTCATTCTCGCTGTAGGTGTGTTCCTTGATCCACCAGCCTCCCTGGGGCAGGAAGGAGTTTATTCCTCAGAGCTGAACCTTGTCTCCAACAGACCCCCTAAACCGCTGTCGTTCTGACTCTTTCCTTCCCACTCTGCAGGTGTCTTTATCCTCAACCTTGTGTGTCGAGACCTGGGGCTGAAGGACTCAGTGCTGGCTGGGCTCAAGGCAGTGTTCCCCCTCCTGTATGTCCGACGAATTGAGGGTGAAGTAAACGAGATCCTGTTCTGTCAGCCACATCCTGAGCGGAAACTTGCTACGCCAGAGCTCCTGGAAATGGCCCAAGCCTTGCAGCAGACCCTGAGAAAGCCTGGGAAGGGCTGGGATGACACATATGTCCTGTCAGACATGCTCAAAACTGTGAAGATTGTGTGATCGTCTGGACCAGGCGGGCCTCTCAGCTTCCCACCAGCCCGACCTTGGGCTCCTGGCCTGCCAGAGATTGAAGAAATACAATGCACAGTACTTTTTAAGCCTTGTACCTTTCTTAGTTTCATACTCAGCTGCATGTGACCTCCAGCTTGGTGAGGTTGCCTGAAGATGTGGGAAAATAAAGAAGTCCTTTCCATCCTGTCTTCCTCAGTACTGCTTGGGTTGATCGTTGATCCCGCCTTTGCTTCCTTTACCATGTCCTTGGGTAGGATTCCCTGCCGAAGCCCCCATCAGATGCCCATGCCTTAAGGAGCATGCACTAAGCTCCTCAGGACTGGAGACGATCAGATGTGATTGCCAGTTTTTCTCCTCCTGTTGGTTCAGTGGGAACGATCTCAAGCGAGACAGCAGAGCATTCTGTGCCAAAAGACTGTAAACAGAGTAGGATCTGTATGTGAGACAGATGTAAGAGTATATCTGCTGTCTTCTTGAAAAAGGAACGGCCACTGACATGGTCTCAAGTTTTAATAATCTACTCACCACTTCTACTTAACAGCTTTCCTCAATGTCTGAGCCATCTGTTCTGTTGCAGTGGAGGAAGTGGATGTAACTGGCCTCATGACTGCGTATGTCAGAGACTTAACCAGACTGAAGTCTCCGTTATTGGTTTTCTCACACTTACTGAGCAGCAGAACTTACAGCAGAACCACTGTAAAGAGCTGTAATGGAAGTAAATTTGCCTTAAGGATGGCCAAAACCCACAAATTAGTAATAAAAAGCTGACATGAACCAGGAATTTTTCTAAGCGACTTACTACAGTATCTCATTTAATCTGAGATAAAGTATAGTTAAAACTGCATCTAACCTGGGATAACATCATAAGTCAACTGTACTTTAATTAAAAAATAAATATTAAAAGGCAAATGAAAACAAAACTGCATTTAACTTCAAATCGCACTTGAACCAGAGGTATCGATCTTATCCATTGAAACTCTTAGGCCAGCAGTTCCAAGATTTCTTGAATTTCATCTCTCCTAATAAGTAAGTCAAGGTTGACTTAATGGGCAACTGCCATGGAAAATCCACACCCCAGCTCCTCTCTTCACAGGCCTTTTAGAATAGACTCTACCCTCCTAAGGTGAAGCACATTTCAAAAGTAGGTTGTCATCCTTAGAAAATTGTGTCGGCCTGTTGAGAAGTGCTGTGTGTGCAGAGTAGTGTTTTTAGATCTTATCCGTTGGAATTAAGAGCTGTTCAGGGGAGAGTTTTCCCTGAGCTGTATAAAGGGAGGGTTGTCTCTTGGCATCCCCTGTAACTTGGTGCCCTCAGCTTGGGAATTCTCCATTGTTTTCTAACTGTAAACTTGTGCAATAATAGGATAGGTTACAGAGGCACAGGGTTTGAGTTGGAGGATGTAAGCGGACTGCCCTGTGGTCAGACCACCGTCTAGCGCAGTGCAGACTTTGCAGGTGCACACTTGGTGGCACAGCCAAACTAGAGAATTACCAGAATGATGATGAGGTCTCCACTATGTCTTAAGAGGAGTAGTCCAAGGATTTAGGTTCGCTAGAGGGGAGTCTTTGTTGTGGGAAGAGTCACTCAGGGGCAATGATATAGGTGTATTAAAATTTTTGAAAGACTGTGGGTACATAAGAAGACTGAGGTTGGTTGCATAGGCCACCAAAGACTGAAGAAAGACCCATCAGCAGAAATTATATTTGGGCAGCTTTCAGCTTAATTTCTTACAAAGAGATTTGTGCCAACGGAGACCATTATGTTCACTGGGACACGTGATTCAGGCTTTTACTCAAACCCTAGTTTAGGGACACGTGGTTCAGGCTTTTACTCAAACCCTAGTTTAACTCGCGGAGTGATGAGGAAAGGTTTTTTTGTGCACAAAACAATGCCTTTCGCCGATCTATATGCCATCTTCCCCACTTCAGAGCTGTTCACTTTCTTTTTTAGGATGGGGATGGGGGATTTCATTTTATTATACATTTTAAGAAATTGAGGCGAAATTGACATACAATGTTATATTAGTTTCAGGTGTACACCATAGTGATTGGTAGTTGTATATATTGTGAAGTGATGAGAGCGTACTATTCACTTTTGCATTGGTAACAGGCAAATGGGTCTTTATGAAAATTTTGCCTAACTTTAGGCATATGAACTCTGAAGGACAGGGAAGCTTTAAACTCAGATTCCTTCCAGATTAGGCAAGTAACAAGTTTGAAGTGAGCCAGGTGTGAAACAAAAACGCTGGGATAAAGCCTGCTGTAAACCAGAGAAAAATCAGCAGCTGTTCTTCCAGCCAAGTGTCCTGGAGGAGTTCTAGATCTTTTTAAGAAAGACAGAAATCCCAGGTGGATATGTGTGTGTGTGTGTGTGTGTGTGTGAATATTAAAATGTTGGCCAATCATAACACATCTTCAAGCCATATCCAGTTGGCCGGTAATTTGCATCTTTCACTACAGAAAGAATCTAGCATACAACCCAAGCTCTGAGTGAGCATAAAAGAAGGAACAAGTTGATAGCTAACAGTCTCAGAAGTCTGGAAAAGCTCCGTCTTGTGACCTACTTTTTTTTTAATGGCTACTGTTGAGTGGGGATTGTCCCACCACCTTCGTGGTAGTGTACAATTTAACTTAGCCGGACCACCTGAGGACTGAATGAAAATATAGTATATGCCATTACCCTCCACTTCCCACCAAGGCAAACCCTGCAACAATGTAAAACTGGTGAGGCTGTGTGCTGCTCCTCCCCAACCCCCACACACCAATTTTAAATGTTGGCCTTCAATTTTAAAGTCTGTCTCCATGGCTCAGCTTGCTAACCGGCCACTGCCTGAGTCCATCTTACGAGTCGACAGGTAGTTCTCAGCCGCACATGGGCATCATCTGATATGATAGGTAGAACAGTAGTACCTGGAGATGTCCTTGTTCTCATCCCAGCGACCTATGAATTTGTTACGTTACACGGCAAAGGGTAATTAAGGTAGAAAAGCCAATGCCAGATTGATGTGTTGTACGAAAGACTGTTGCTGGCTTTGAAGATGGAAGGAACTCTGCAGCCTCTAGAAGCTGGAAAAGGTAAGAAAAACTTTTCTCCCCGAGTCTCCAGTAAGAAATGAAAATCAGTCAGTAAATTGATTTTAGCCCTGGGGGACCCTATTTCTAACTTATGCACTATAGGCCTATAATATCTTTTTGTTGTTTTCAGCTGTTACGTTTGAGATATATGGTTACAGCAGCAACAGGAAACTAACGTACTGGGAAAGGTGTGTGTGTGGGGGTGAGGTAAGAACGTCTAAAATCTACTCTTTTGGCAACTTTGAAATATAAAGTACCGTATTATTAACTGTGGTCACTGTGTTGTACATTACATCCCTGTGACTTGTTTATTTATAACTGGAATTTTACATCTTTTGATCCCCTAGACCCGTTTCACCACCCCTCCCACGCCCCCCTCCTCTAGTCCTCTGGCATCCACCAGACTGTTCTCTGTATCTATGAACTTTCTTTTTTTTTAAGATTCCATAAGCAAGGTTATTCGGTATTTATCACTCCTAGCCCGATTTAAATTCACTTAAGCATAATGCCCTCAAGGTCTGTCCTTGCTGCAAATGGTGCTACTTTGTTCCTTTTTATGGCTGAATAATATTCCTGTGTGTGTGTGTGTGTGTGTGTGTCTACCTCACCTCTTCTTTATCCATTCATTCACTGAAGTTGTTTCCATGTGTTATTGTAGATAATGCTGCAGTGAACATAAGAGTGCATATATCTTTTTGGGTTAGTGTTTTCATTTTCTTCAGAAAAATACCCAGTGGAATTGCTAAACTATAGGCAGTTTTATTTTAACATTATTGAGGAACCTCTGTGCTGTTTTCCGTAGTGGCTATACCAATTTACATTCCCACTGGGAAACTTAAAAAATAAGGCCGGGGCCCCGCTGTCAGATATTCTGTTATAACTGGTCTGGATTCAGCATGTACATCAGGATTTTTAAAAGCTTTGTAGCTGATAATGTGCTGCCAAAAAGTTGAGGCCCACTGAGGCAGAGGTTCTGTGAGGGGCTATGTTCTTAGGTAAGGCGAGAGAGGTTGCTATTCCCATCAGTAAGCAGCAGCTTAGCTCTGAGATGGAAGCAGCAGCAGTCACTCGTTAATTCGAATATGCTCTCCCACGTTGTCAGGAGAAATTGTTGAACCGTTACTTCACAGTAACTCTGACAGCAGATGTGCCCAGGGTGGGGGTGTCCTTCCCCCACCCCAGCAATTCTCCCAACACTCTCTGACACAACTAGGTATTACACAATTCAATTCAAATTTGATACCACCCGCCTGGGGTTAGTGCAAACCACACAAGACCACCTCCCCCACCCCAGCCGCTTCAGATGTCAGTCCCCAAATTGCAAGTCCAGGTTGTCGCCTGTGTTTTTGACCAACTGATTATAAATCCAAGGTTCGCACGGCCCTCTCCTCAGGTTTGGCAATTTGCTAGAGTGGCTCACAGAACTAAGAAAAACAGTTGGAGATGACCAGTTTGTTATAAAAGGATACAACTCAGAACAGCCAGATAGACAGTGCAAGATACATGGAAAGGGGTACGGAGCTTCCACGCCCTCTCTGGGCACTTCTATATGTTCCCCCAGCCAAAAGCTCTCAGAACCCTGTGCTCATGGGAGTTTATGGAGGTTTCATCATGTAGGTGCGAATTGCTTGATTATTAACTGAATGTCTAGCCCCTCTCCCTTTCCAAGAGGACAAGGGGGTGGTGGTGGGGCTGAAAAATCGTAGCTACAATCATGTCTTTGCCACCGACTCCGGTTCTTGAACTCTTTAATCAATAGATTTTTAACAGGCCAGACAAGAAATTCAGGCAAGGCTTTATTGGGACTCAGTGCTGTAGCTCGAAGGAGTGAGAACAACTAACAGGTGCTCTTGCTTGCTTCCTGTGGTGGGTGGGTGGGTGGGTGATCTGGTCCCTTAAAGGGGGTGTGAGGGCAGGGGCCGATTGGTGGGTCAGGCCAGAGGGGTGACTTATGTAGTATGTGTGCAGGAATCTTGCGAAGTAGCCTGCTTTTTCTCCTTGGCACCTCAGAAGTGGCAGTTGGTTTTTGGTCCTTTTTTTTTTTTTGTCCTTTTAGGGCCACATACGGAGGTTCCCAGGCTAGGGGTCTAATCGGAGCTGTAGCTACCGCCCTACGCCACAGCCACAGCAACGCCAGATCTGAGCCACGTCTGCAACCTACACCACAGCTCACGGCAGTGCCAGATCGTTAACCCACTGAGCGATGTCAGTGATCGAACCCGCAACCTCATGTTTCCTAGTCGGATGCAATGCCAGTGATCAAACCCGCAACTCCATGGTTCCTAGTCGGATTGATTTCCGCTGCGTCATGACGGGAACTCCCAGTTTTTGGTCTTTTTGTATCTTGTTGTTCACAATTTGTTCCAACTGTCCATGTATGTAGTTATTTTTAGTCCCTTACAGTTTCTTTATATTCTGCTGCTCCAGGAGATGTTTGTCCAGGTGCAAGCACTGCAGTAAAGGGTCCTAGGTCCCAGCCTATCTCAGCTTGGTCTTTTTGGTGACCAACTCCCAACCAAGAGCCCATCAAGAGTTGCCTCTTAGAACAAAAATCTCTCCTATCACCCGGAAAATTGCAGGAGTTTTAGGAGTTCTATATCTGGAACTGGGGTCAGAATATATATATGTATAATTATGTCACACTCCTATACACTGGTGTACACCTCAGCTCTTTGCCCTTTGAGTGGATGACAGTAAGGTGAGGAGGCTGGCTTATGGTGTGGGGTGATTTCTCCATGGGGGCATGGCAGCCACACTTTGCATTAGAACTAGGCCCTGGGGTGCATCCTAAGGACTGCTTATTGAAGTTCAAAGAGTTTAGTAGAGTAAACCATAGGTAAACCAGTTTTCCTCTTGTAGCTTGACTTGCCCCTTGGTTTCCATACATTTGTCAACAAGTAATGGTCAGTAAGAAGTAGAATTCTTAAGTTGAGGTTTTCTTTTTTTTTTATGTTCAATAGGAGCTTTTTGTTTGTTTGTTTGGAGAGGTTGTTCTGTGCCAAACACCATGCCTGTGCTGAGGGTATAGATGGAGGAAAGACATAACAGCTCTTGCTCTTACATAGCTCTCTGACAAACTGCAACACCTAAATGAGTTTTGGACTCTGCCCGCCCAACACACACACACAAGTTTCGAGGAATGCATAGAAGGTGGTCAGGTGTTTGCTAAGAGTCTTTTTTTAGATCCTTGTTAGAATATACAGGTAGGAGTCAAGTCTCAATAAAAACTGCCCCCTTAAAGTGATTGAAGGTGCCACAACTGTTTTGTTTTTCTGGATCAGGTCTGAGCTTGTTCCTATGCTTCCCAGTAGATGGCACTAGAAATCACACTTAAGTTTTGGGGTGTCTATAACATTTCCTTGGGATGGGCAGAACTCTTTCAAGGACATATTTCACCTGAACTGTATTTCTTCCTTCTTTCTCTCATGTCTGAAGACAGACTCTTAGTTTGGCTATTTTTCTCTCTCTACCCAGTACCCTACCCATTCTGCTCTCTCATCATTGATCTTTTTTCCTTCCCATGCAAATAGAGTGTGATTTTTCTTCAGTTGAGGAGGACTACAAGGTGGAGCATTGCTTGGAGGCAGAGATCTCTTTGCCCCACATGGAAGGAGCAATGGGATGATGCTAACAGGATGTGAAAGAGCTTAAAGCTAGGAAGCATGTGAGAAGCAAAAATATAACAATATACATCTGGGCCTGAGCTGGCACCTCAAATTTCCTGCCAAAATGTAAAGCCATTTCTATCACGACAGTGAATTAGTAGGTAAGGGAAGGGTTGGCAAAAACAAAATTTGATTGAAATAATGGATTTGGGTAAAGCACAAAAACTATGAGCTGAGAAGATGGTCTTCTGGACTTGTTGACCTGCTGATGGGGCCTGCGGAGTACCTTCTTCCAGGCATAGTACTAGTTGGGCTGGGATGTAATTTACAACTCTGAAACAACTATTTCTAGCTTTTCTACCTTAATATAAGGCCTGGATCTCTACCAGTCTCCTGGGGATGCTATTAGGTCACCGGAAGGAATGAATAAGGAAATATGAGTGTATTTAAAGAAAGTTATTGGGTAAAGTTAAGTTACCACAATTATGATCAAGGAAGGTTACATACATTTGGTGATTCTCCATTGCACTGCATACAAATGCAGCCCACATATATCTTATTAAACGATTTTTCAGTAAACATCTATTGACTGCTTACTGTGTGCCAGGCATTGTTCTATTGCACTAGAAATACTGCAGTGAATAAAAGTCTCTGTTCTCATGGGTATTATTTGATGATGAAAAAGGAAAAGATAGCTTCATTAGTATGTGTTTGGTGCTTTTCATAGAAAGCATGCTTGTTATATGGATTATAATTTTAAGGTACAAAGCATGCTTGTTATATGGATTATAATTTTAAAGTACCTATGCCAATATGTCCTACAGAAAGCCCTTGTCAACTTCTCACTGAATGCTATTAGTTCACAAGAAGGGCAATTTTCAACTTAAATTTCAGGGGTAGCACCAATCGAATATTTACATTCCTACTGTTTTCTGTATTTTCTCATGGCTGCCTCAGCATCTACTTCATGGGAGAATGAATAAGCCTCAAGCCATTTGGAAACTGGACAACAGAAAAATTTCCTACATAAGGACCTCTAAATGGACTTGGCTGTCCAGAGCATCTTCTGGTTATCACATGGAAGGTCCAGTCCAGGCCTTAACCTCCAACCCAAGGCTCGTGATGTTACTCTTTTTTTTTTTTTTTTTTTTTTTGTCGTTTTAGGGCCACACCCTTGGCATGTGGAGGTTCCCAGGCTAGGGGTCTAATCGGAGCTACAGTTGCTGGCCTATGCCAGAGCCACAGCAATGCCAGATCCGAGATGCATCTGCGACCTACACCACAACTCGTGGCAATGCCAGATCGTTAACCCGCTGGGCGAGGCCATGGATTGAACCCCCAACCTCATGGTTCCTAGTCGGATTCGTTAACCACTGCGCTATGACAGGAACTCCCTAGTGATGTTACTCTTAACATTGGCAGTCACAGTCAAGGTAGGGATGGGTGGTTAATGTGTTACAAGTATAGACTGGACTGATTCCAGGTCATTCATTCATGAGAAAGGTCAGAACCAGGACTAGAACTTACAACTCTTGGCTTCCATTCTTGTTCTCTCTGCCATACCAAGCCTACCATCTTCTGTCTTTGAGCACAAGAGTTTAGAACTCTAGCAACATGAAGATCTGACAACGTTACTGCTTTGCTATCAAATCAAGATTAAGAGACTGAGAATGGTTGTGATGCCCTAGCAGAGTGCTTGATAAGCCCAAGAAGTGAAGCAGTAATGGAAAGGCATAGGTGTAAAAGTTATCAAGACCCAGAGCTGTAGTGGCTTTGGCCGTTGCCAGTCAGAGCAGAGCTCAGCCCATTCAGAATGAAGTCTTCAAGTGAGTATTTCAAGGCTATTCTTCCTTCATAATTAAAATCAACCCTTTAGGAGTTCCCATCGTGGCTCATGGATGACTAGCATCCATGAGGATCCAGGTTCGATCCCTGGGCTCACTCAGTGGGTTAAGGATCCAGCGTTGCTGTGAGCTGTGGTGTAGGTTGCAGATGCCGCCTGGATCCTGCATGGCTGTGGCTCTGGTGTAGGCCAGCGGCTACAGCTCCAATTCAACCCCTAGCCTGGAAACCTACATATGCTGCGGGTGTGGCCCTAAAATGACAAAAATTAAAAAAAAGAAAGTCAGCCCTTTAGGATTTGCCTGAGGATTATGTTCAGGTAGTTGAAATGAACTTATGTGACTAAGCCTACAAGACCTTGTGGTCTTTTTGGTGGCATTTTGAAGGTAAGAATTTAGGAAAATACTACTAACTCATGATAATCTTATTTTCAAGCTATCTGAAAGTGATGAGAACACTCTGAAAAACCAATGTTTAAAGCTAGTAAGGGAACCACAATCACAAGATAACTTTTATGTTTTCCTAATGTGTGCACTTAGATTTCTATGTTGGAGATGAGAAGCTGAAACAGTTCTGGGAATCCTTAATGATGAGGTCTTCTTCCAATGGATATATACGAAACTTCCTCTTTTCTACCAGTCTACAGGTTCAAGTTGAGGCCTTAATGATGAGGTACAGATCCCCCCTCAACTTAACCATAGGGTTCTATCTAGTAAACCCATCGTGGAAAATCTCATAGGTCAAAAATGCATAGCAAAAATTGTGGCTCAAGGGAAACAAATCCAACTAGTATCCATGAGGACATTGGTTCGATCCCTGGCCTCACTTGGTGGGTTGGGGATCTGGCATTGCCAGGAGCTGTGGTGTAGGTCTAAGATGCTGCTCGGATCTTGCATGGCTATTGTGTAGGCTAGCAGCTGCAGCTCTGATTCGACCCCTAGCCTGGGAACTTCCACATGCCATGGGTGCGGCCCTAAAAAGTGCAAAAAAAAAAAAAAAAAGTGCATTCAATACACTTAACCCACTACACATCACAGCTCAGCCTAGCCTACCTTAAATGTACTTAGGACATTTATATTAGATGATTTTGCCCAACTGTAAGCTAACATAAAGCCTATTTTATAATAAAGCATTTTTACCTTATATAGTTCACTGAATGCTGTACTGAAAGGGAAAGGCAGAATGGCTGTATTATGGCAGAATTGTTGTGCATGTTTGGGGATGTTTAACCCTGTGGTGGTGAAAGCTGTGACTTGATAGCCTTGCCCAGCAACATCAGAGAGGATCTTACTGCCTATAGCTAGCCTGGGAAAAGATCTAAATTTGAAGTTCGGTTTCTATTGAATTCATAGCACTTTTGCATCATCGTAAAGTTGGAATATTGTAAGTCGAAATGTTGTATGTTGGGACCACCTGTAATCATTCAAATTTCCTAAACCTCTTGCTTCTGTTTGCATAGTGAGTCTAAGCCCCACCCCGCACCATAAGTCTGTGTTTAACATTGTTTCTTAACCTTCTGCTCTGGTCTCCCTCAGTCTACTCAGTTGAAGGTGGCCTGCACCCATTCTCCTGTTCTCTCCTTGAGAACACTGGCCCTATCTCTCAGCACTCATGAAGCTGCAAAACACTCAAGATGCCAAAATGGCAAGGCATTGCCTCCCATCCTCTCTGTACCAGAATCTCCTGTGCAGAAATGGGGAAGATTCCTGTCTCTCTCCTGTTTGTGGCTGTATTTCTTCATCTTCCAAAGCACAGCTGCTGGGGTCCAGGCTAGGTCTTTCAGGGACTCCTCAGCTTCTGCCTGGGGTGGCCTGGGAGGGTACCAACTTCTCTGTGCCAACTTTGCCTTCACAGACTCTCCTCTCCCCTCACAAGCAAAGCAATGTCTGCAGCCTTGAGCTCCAGGCCTTTATCAGATGTACTGAGGCTTCTCAGTTTCCTCTTTATCAAGGTTTGCCTGGGACCTATACCAGATGGGGAGCCAGAGGTCACCATGCAGACATACAGGAGCAGGAATAGAAACTTTACTCTTTCCTTCATATCTTCCTTCTTTCAGTGTTTATCAAGCACTAGCCACACAGCAAACATTATGCTGGGGCAGTAGACAAAACCAAGAACATTACATTTTGATAAGCCACCAAATTGGGTTAGATTGCCAAAGACAATGGCTCTGGGAGATGAGGGTGGAGAGGAGAGACGGCAGGCTGGCCTCTCTCAATGACTGGATCTCAGGAGATATTGACGACACAGAGCTGCCAACTTAGGAAAATTGAAAGCAAGGATGACTAAGCAGTTTAGCACTTCAAAAATGGTTTTTGCCTTTTTTTCTGGTGAGAAAAGACCTCTGCCCCATACCCCAAGCCAGGAATTAAAGTCCTATTAGTTTATAGTTGTAAAACATAGTTCTTAAAGAAAACTAACATTTACTTATGACCTGCTATGTGGGGAATACCATACAAGTATGTATGTAATTTTTTAAGAAGCAGCTTTATTGAAGTATAATTGACAAACAACAAACTGCATATGTATAATCATACAATTTGATGGGTTTTAACACTTGTATACACTCATGAAGCCAACACCACAATCAAGATTATGAGCATGGCCCTGGCCCTCAATTTCCTTATGTCTCTTTGTAATCCCTCGGTCCCAATTCTTTCCACCCTAAGTCTTATCCTCAGGCAACAAATTGTGTTTTCTCTCACTACAGATTTGTTTATATTTTCTGGAATTTTAACAGAATCATACAATATGCACTCTTTTTTTGTTCGACTAATATCACTTGGCTATCTTGAGATGCATCATATTGTGTGTATCAATAGTTAATTCATTTTTGTTGCTGAGGAATATCCTATTGTTTGGAAGTTGTTTATCCATTCATCTGTTGACAAATACTTAAGTCTTTTACGGTTTTGATGATTAAAAATAAAGCTGTTATGTTTAAGTTTTTGAATTGACATATGCTTTCACTTCTCTGAGATAAATACCTAAGGGTAAGGTATCTATGTCCTGTAGTAAGTGTATTTTGCACTTTGTAAGGAACTATTAAACTGTTTTCCAAAGTAATTATATCACTTATATTTTCAACAGCAGGGTACAAGAGCTCCAGTCGCTTTGATTCTTTGTCAACACTTAAGTTTGGTCAGTCTTTCAGTTTCAGACATTTTAATAGTTATGTAATGGTAACAGCTAAGGATATGGAACATCTTTTCATGTGCTTATTTGCTACGTGTGTATCTCCTTTGATGAAGTATGTTTTCAAATCTTATGTTCAAAAAGTTAAACTGTTGGAGTTCCCGTTGTGGTTCAGTGGTAATAAACCCGACTAGTATCCAAAAAGTTAAACTGTTATTCAGTTTTTAGATTTATTTTCTTGTGTCTTTTACCAAATATTAAGATTTGCAAATTTTCTCTCAGTCTGTGCTTTATCTTTTCATTTTCTTAGCAGTATCTTTTAAAGAGCAGACATCCTTGGGATTGGATTAAGATGGCTGAATAGAAGGACTGGAGCTCAACTTCTCTCCTGAAAAACAGCAAAACTACAACCAAATGCCGAGCAACCTTCAACCAAATGGACTGTAAACTTCCAAAAAAGATATTCTACTCCAGAAGACAAAGAGGAGACCACATCAAGAGGTAGGAGGTGCAATTACGCGGTAGAAGCAACCCCATACCTCCCGAGTGGGAAGCCCCACAGACTGGAAAGTAACTGCACTACAGAGACTCAGCTACAGGACTGAGAGTTCTGAGCCCCACGTCAAAACCCCATGCCTGGGGATCGGGCACAGGGAGAAAGGGCCCCCAGAGCATCTGGCATTGAAGGCCAGCGGGGCTTGTGTGCAGGAGCTCCACAGAACCGGGGGAAACAGAGACCCTATCCTTGAAAGGCACACACAGACTTTCACGTGCACTGGGTCCCAGGGCAAAGCAGTCTCCATAGGAATATGGGTGGAACCTGACTGCAATTCTTGGAGGATCTCCTGGGAAAATAGGGGTGACAAAGGGGACAGAAAAACTATTTGAAGAGATAGTAGCTGAAAACTTCCCTAATATGGGAAAGGAACCACTCACTCAAATTCAGGAAGCGCAATGAATACCATATAAAATAAACCCAAGGAGGAACACCCCGAGACACATATTAATCAAAATGACCAAAATTAAAGACAAAGAGAAAATTTTGAAAGCAGCTAGGGAAAAGAAACAAATGACATACAAGGGAACCCCGATAAGGTTATCAGCAGATTTTTCAGTTGAAACTCTGCAGGCCAGAAGGGAGTGGCATGATATACTTAATGTGATGAAAGGGAAAAACTTCCAACCAAGATTGCTTTATCCTGCAAGGCTCTCATTCAGATTTGAAGGAGAGATCAAAACCTTTACTGATAAGCAAAAGCTAAGAGATTTCTGCAACACTAAACCAGCTTTACAACAAATCTTAAAGGAAATTCTCTAGTCAGAAAAGCAAAGGCCACAGCCAGAAACAAAAACACCACAAATGACAAGGCTCACCAGGAAAGGCATATATACAATAAAGATACAAAATCATCCATGCACAACTATGCTACCAAAATCAGAAATCATGAGAAGAGAGCACAAATGCAGGTCACTGGAGATGCACATGCAATTAAGAAACCAACAACTTAAAACAATCTCATTTGTATATAGACTCCTATATCAAAACTTCAGGGTAAAAAAAAAAAAAAAAGCAACAAGAATGCCCCAACCAAAAGACATAGACTAGCCGAATGGATACAAAAACAAGGAAACAACCAATGGATCACTGAAGAAATCAAAGAGGAAATTAAAAAATACCTAGAAGTAAATGAAAACAAAGACAGGACACTCCAAAACCTCTGGGATGCAGCAAAAGCAGTTCTAAGAGGAAAGTATATAGCAATACAAGCCTACCTCAGGAAACAAGAAAAAGCTCAAATAAACAACCTAACTTTACATCTAAAGGAGCTAGAGAGGGAAGAAGCCAGGTCATGGAAACAACCTAAATGCCCATCGACAGAGGAATGGATAGGGAAGATATGGTACATACACACAATGGAATATTACTCAGCCATTAAAAGGA
>PVHT020000175.1:6509430-6592497 GCA_004024745.2 Catagonus wagneri
CGGAATAACAACATTTATAGCAACATGGATGAACCTAGAAATTATCATACGAAGTGAAACCAGTCAGACAATTAGACAGCAACACCCAATGCTACCGCTTACATGTGGAAACTAAAGAGACACAATGAACTTCTTTGAAGAACAGACAATGACTCACAGATTCTGGAAAACCTTGGTTTTTCAAATAAGACTATCTGGGGGGTGGGGGGATGCACTGTGGGTTTTGGGACACAAAATCTATCGAATTGACTTCTGATCTTTGTACACCTATAACTGAAATAAAATTCATTGTTATTAAAAAAGAGCAGACATCCTTTATTTCGATGAAGTACAGTTTATCAATTTATTCTTTTATGGATTGTGTTTTTGATTCATTTCTAAGCAATGTTTGGCAGCTAACTCAAGATCCAAAGATTGTCCTCTCTCTCTAGAAGTTTTGTAGTTTAAGGTTTTTATACATAGGTCTAGGATTCATTTTGAGTTAATTTGGTATGTGGTATGAAGTACAGATCAATTTTGAAAAATATATTTATAAATATCCAATAATTTCTGTACTCTTTGCTAAAAAGACTATCTTTTTCTTCCAAAATTGCCTTTGCACTTTGTCAAAATCGATTGTTCAAATATGTGTGGGTCTATTTCTGGGCGCTCTTCTATTCCATTGACCTGTTTTTCTATCTTTATGCCAGTATCACTCAGTCTTGATGACTATAACTTTGTAATTAAAGTCCTAAGGTCAAATAGTATTAAGTCCTCCAAAGCTATTTTTTTTTTGAAGTTGTTTTGGCTCTTGTATGTCTTTTATGTTTCCACATAAATTTTAGAATCAGATTGTCAGTATTCACACACACACAAAAGTCTTCTGGGATTTTGGGATTACATCGAATCAATAGATCAATTTAAAGAGAATTTACATAATTAAAATATTGAATATTCTGATCTAAGAACACAGTGAATCTTTCCATTGCTTAGGTATTTTTAAATTTTTCTCAACAATGTTTTTTAAATTACTCAATGAATTTTATTACATATATAGTTGTATAACAATCATCACAACCAAATTTTACAGCATTTCCATCCCAAACCCTCAGTGTGTCCCCCCCAGTCCCCAACCTGTCTCATTTGGAAACCATAAGTTTTTCAAAGTCTGTGAATCAGTATCTGTTCTGCAAAGGAGTTCATTGTGTCCTTTTTTAAAATTCCACATGTAAATGATAGCATTTGATGTTGGTGTCTTTGTCTGACTGACTTCACTTAGCATGATAATTTCTAGGTCCATCCATATTGTTGCAAATGCTTTTATTTCCTTTTAATGGCTGAGTAATATTGCATTGTGCATATGTACCACTTCTTTATCCACTCCTCTGTTGATGGGCATTTAGGTTGTTTCCATGACCTGGCTATTGCATAGAGTGCTGCAGTGAACATTGGAGTACATGTGTCTTTTTGAGTCATGGTTTTCTCTGGATAGATGCCCAGGATTGGGATTGTTGAATCAAATGATAATTCTATTTTGAGTTTTCTGAGGAATCTCCATACTGTTTTCCACAGTGGTTGCACCAATATACATTCCCACCGACAGTGTAATGGGGTTCCTTTTTCTCCACACCCTCTCCAGCACTTATTGTAGACTTTTTGATGATGGCAATCCTGGCTGGTATAAGGTGGTACCTCATAGTGGTTTCGATTTGCATTTCTCTAATAACAAGTGATGTTGAACATCACTTTTTTGGCCATCTATATGTCTTCTTTGGAGAATCGTCTGTTTAGATCTTCTGCCCATTTTTGATGGGGTTGTTTGTTTTTTTGGTATTGAGCTGTAGGAGGTGTTTGTAAATTTTGGAGATTAAACCCTTGTCAGTCGATTCATTTGCAAATATTTTCTCCCATTCTGTGGGTTGTCTTTTCGTTTTGTTTAGGGTTTCCTTTGCTGTGCAGAAACTTTTAAATATAATTAGGTTCCATTTGTTTATTTTTGTTTTTATTGTCATTACTCTAAGAGGTATATCTGAGAAGATGCTACTGTTGTTTATGTCGGAGAGTGTTTGGTCTATGTTTTCCTCTAAGAGTTTTATGGTATCTGGTCTTATATCTAGGTCTTTAATCCATTTTGAGTTTATTTTTGTGTATGGTGTTAGGAAGTGTTCTAATTTCATTTTTTTACATGTGGCTGTCCAGTTTTCCCAGCACCATTTATTGAAGGGGCTGTTTTTCCTCCATTGTATATTCTCGCCTCCTTTCTCATAGATTAGTTGACTGTAGGTGCATGGGTTTAATTCTGAGCTTTCTATTCTATTCCACTGATCTATATTTCTGTCTTTGTGCCAGTACCATATGGTTTTGATGACTGTAGCTTTGTAGTAGAGTCTGAAGTCAGGGAGCCTGATTCCTCCAGCTCCATTTTTCTTTTTCAGGATGTCTTTGGCTATTCTGGGTCTTTGTGCTTCCAAACAAACTTTAAAATATTTTGTTCTAGTTCTGTGTAAAAGGTCCTTGGTAATTTGATAGGGATTGCATTGAATCTGTAGATTACCTTTGGCGGTATAATCATTTTGATAATATTGACTCTTCCAATCCAAGAGCATGGTATGTCTTTCCATCTGTTTGTGTCATCTTTGATTTCTTTCACTGGCGTTTTGTAGTTTTCAGAGTACAGGTTTTTTTTGTCTCTTTAGGTAGGTTTATTTCTAAGTATTTTATTCTTTTTGATGCGATGGTAAACAGGATTGCCTCCCTAATTTCTCTTTCTGATCTTTCGTTATTAGTTGATCATTGTTAGTATATAGAAATGCAGTTGATTTCTGTATATTAATTTTGTATCCTGTGACTTTGCCAAATTCATTGATGAGTTCTAAGAGTTTTCTGGTAGAGTCTCTAGGATTTTCTAGGAATAGTATCATGTCATCTGCAAGTAGTCATAGTTTTACTTCTTCCTTTCCAATTTGGATTCCTTTTATTTCTTTTACTTCTCTGAATGCTGTGGCTAGGACTTCCAAAACTATGTTGAATAGTAGTGGTGAGATCAGACATCCTTGTTTTATTCCTGATCTCAGTGGGAATTCTTTCAGCTTTTCACCATTGAGAATGATATTAGCTCTGGCTTAGTCATAGATGGCCTTTTTTACGTTGAGGTAGTTTCCCTCTATGCCCATTTTCTGAAGGGTTTTTATCAGAAATTGGTGTTGGATTTTGTCAAAGGGTTTTTCTGCATCTGTTGAGAGGATAATATGGTTTTTATTCTTCAGTTTGTTAATGTGGTGTATCATACTGATTGATTTGTGGATATTGAAGAACCCTTGCATCCCTGGGATAAATCCCACTTGCTCATGATGTACAGTCCTCTTAAGGTATTGTTGGATTTAATTTGCTAGTATTTTGTTGAGGATTTTTGCATCTATGTTCATCAGTGAGCTTGGCCTGTAATTTTCTTTTTTTGTGATATCTTTGTCTGGTTTTGGTATCAGGGTGATGGTGGCCTTATAGAATGAATTGGGGAGTGTCCCTTCCTCTGCAATTTTTTGGAACAGTTTCAGAAGGATAGGTGTTAGCTGTTCTCTAAATATTTGATAGAATTCCCAGTGAAGCCATCTGGTCCTGGACTTTTGTTTGTTGGAAGTTTTTAAATCACAGCTTCAATTTCAGTACTTGAGATTCATCCATTCATCTTTTCTATTTCATCTTGGTTTAGTCTTGGAAGATTATACTTTTTGAAGAATTTGTTCATTTCTTCTAGGTTTTCCATTTATTGACATATAGTTGCACATAGTAGTCTCTTATAATCCTTTGTATTTCTGTGATGTCTGATACTTCTCCTTTTTCATTTCTAATTTGATTGGAGTCCTCTCTCTTTCTTGATATGTTGGCTAGGGTTTATCAATTTTGTTGATCTTTTCAAAGAATAGCTTTTAGTTTCATTAATCTTTTCTATGGTTTTCTTCATTTCTATTTCATTGATTTCTGCTCTGATCTTTGATTTCTTCTGCTAACTTTAGGTCTTGTTTGTTCTTCTCTCTAGCTGCTTTAGATGTCAATTTAGGTTGTTTTTTGAGCTTTTTCTTGTTTCCTGAAGTAGGCTTGTATTACTATAAACTTTCCTCTTAGAACTGCTTTTGCTGCATCCCAGAGGTTTTGGAGTGTCATATCTTTGCTGTCATTTGATTCTAGGTATTTTTTAACTTCCTCTTTGATTTCTTTGGTTATCCATTGGTTGTTCAGTAGCATGTTGCTTAGTTTCCACGTGTTCGTATTTTTTGCACTTATTTTCTTGTTGTTGATTTTGATTCATGTAGCATTGTGATCGGGAAAAAGGCTTGATATGATTTCAATTTTCTTAAAGTTGCCGAGGCTTGATTTGTAGCCTGGGATGTGATCAATCTTGGAGAATGTTCTGTGTGCACTTGAGAAGAATGTGTATTCTTTTGCTTTTGGATGGAATGTCCTATAAGTATCTTATTAGGTCCATCTGGTCTAATGCTTCATTCAGGACCTGTGTTTCCTTATTGATTTTCTGTGTGGATGATCTATCCATTGCTGTAAGTGGGGTGTTGAAGTACCCCACTATGATTGTGTTATTGTTGATTTCTCCTTTTAAGGTTGTTAGCCGTTGCCCTATATATTGTGGTGGTCCTATGTTGGATGCATAGGTATTTAAAATTGTTATATCTTCTTCTTGGATTGATCCTTTGATCATTATGTAGTGTCCTTCCTTCTCTCTTAAAATATTCTTCATTTTAAGGTCTATTTTTTCTGATAGGAGTATTGCTAATCCATCTTCCTTTTGATTTCCGTTTGCATGGAATACTTTCTTTCATCCTCTCACTTTCAATTTGTAGGTGTCTCTAGAAATGAAGTGGATCTCTTGAAGACAGCATATATATGGGTCTTGTTTTTGCATCCATTCAGCTAGTCTGTGTCTTTTTGTTGGGGCATTAGGTCCATTAACATTTAAGGTAATTATTGATAAGTATGTTCTTATTGCCATTTTATTAACTGTTTTGGATTTGCTTTTGTTGCTCTTTTCTCTTCCCTTCTTCTCTTGCTCTCTCCTCTTGTAGTTTGATGACTATCTTTAATGTTGTATTTGAGTTGCTTTTTCTTATTTTTGTGTATATCAATTATAGATTTTTGGTTTGTAGTTGCCCTGAAGATTTGATATAGGAATCTCTCTCTCTCTCTCTGTCTCACTCTCATATATATGAGATTGTTTAAGTTGTTAGTCTCTTAATTGCAAGTGCATCTCCAGTGTCCTGCATTTGTATCCTCCTCTTCTCACTATTTATGGTTTCGGTAGCATAATTGTCCATGGATGATTTAATATCTTTACTATATATATTCCTTTACTGGTGAACATTGTCATTTGTAGTATTTTTGTTTCTGGTTGCAGCCTTTTCTTTTCCACCTACAGAAGTTCCTCTAGTATTTGTTGTAAAGCTGGTTTAGTGTTGTTGAATTCTCTTAGCTTTTGCTTATTTGTAAAGCTTTTGATCTCTCCTTCGAATCTGAATGAGAGCCTTGCTGGGTAAAGTAATTTTGGTTGGAGGTTTTTCCCTTTCATCACATTAAATATATCATGCCACTCCCTCCTGGCCTACATTGCAGAGTTTCTGATGATAAATCTGCTGAAGACCTTATCAAGATTCCCTTTTATGTTATTTGTTTCATTTCCCTAGCTGCTTTCAATATTTTCTCTTTGTCTTTTATTTTGGTCAGTTTGATTAATATGTGTCTTAGGGTGTTCCTCCTTGGGTTTATTTTATATGGTGCTGTTGCACTTCCTGGATTTGAGTGAGTGGTTCCTTTCCCATGTTAGGGAAGTTTCCAACTATTATATTTTTGAATATTTTTTACGTCCCTTTCTCTCTCTCCTTTCCTTCTTGCACTCCTATAATATGGATGTTGGTGCATTTACTGTTGTCCCAGTGTTCTCTGAGACTCTGTTAACTTCTTTTTAATATTTTTTCTCTTTTCTGTTCTGCATCAGTGGTTTCCACTAGCCTGTCCTCCACCTCGCTTATTTGTTCTTCTGCCTCCTGTATTCTGCTGTTGGTTGTTTATAATGAATTTTTTATTTTAGTTATTTTATTTTGCATCTCTGCTTGCTTAAGTTTTAAATCTTGTATTTCTTTGCTCAGTGTTTCCTGTACATTATCAGTCTTTGTCTCCCATTTATTTCCAATGTCTTGCATCATCTTCCGCATCATCAGTCTAAAGTCTTTTCCCTGGAAGCTGATAATCTCCACATCTGTTTTTTTTCTCTTGTTCCTTTATCTGAGTTACAGTTCTCTGTCTTTTCATTTTTATGGGTTTTTGGTGTGGTCTCCTTTTTGCAGTCAGTAGAGTTGTGGCCTCTCTTACTTCTGATGTCTGCCCTGCTTGTGGCTGCAGTTGGTTCAGGGGCTTGAGGTAGGCTTCCTGATGGTAGGGTCTGGTTGCTGCCCATTAGTAGGTGGGGTTAATTCCTATCCCTCTGTTGGATGGGGCTTTGTCTCTGGGTGAGATTAGAGGTGGCTGTGTGCCTGGGGTGTCTTTAGGCAGCCTGCTTACTGATGGGTGGAACTGTGGTCCCACCTGGATTATTGTTTGGCCTGGGGCTTCTCAGTGCTGATGGGTGGGGCCAGATTTTCCCAAAATGGCCACCTCCAGAGAAATACATGCTGATGAATATTCCCAAAAGCTTTGCCTCCAATGTCCATCTCCCACAACAAGCCACAGTCACCCTCTGTTTTCCCAGGAGATCTTCCAAGAACTGCAGTCAGATCTGACCCAGATTCTTGTGGAAACTTTGTTTTGCCCTGGGACCTAATGCACATGAAAGTCTGTGTGCACCTTTCAAGAATGGGGTCTCAGTTTACCCCAGTCTCATGGAGCTCCTGCACACAAGCCCCACTAGCCTTCAATGCCAGATGCTCCAGGGACTCTTTCTCCCAATGCCAGATCCCCAGGCATGGGGATTTGATATGGGGCTCAGAACTCTCAGTCCTTTAGGTGAGTCTGTGTGATACAGTTACTTTCCAGTCAGTGGGGTTTCCCACCTGGGAGGGAAGACTTTTTTTCTAATGTCTTTGCTTATATTGTATAATCATCCCTCCTACCTCTTGATGTGGCCTTCTCTGTCTTCTGGAGTAGGATATCTTTTTTAAAGTTTCTAGTCCATTTGTTTGAAGTTTGTTCAGCATTTGGTTGTAATTTTGTTGTTTTTATGAGAGAAGTTTAGCTCCAGTTCTTCTATTCCACCATCTTAATCCCTTCTCCCCCTCAATAATGTTTTATATATTTTTTTGTCTTTTTAGGACTGTACCAGAACCATATTGAAGTTTCCGAGCTAGGGATAGAATCAGGAGTGCAGCTGCTGGCCTACCCCACAGCCACACCAACGCAGGATCCAAGCCATGTCCTTAACCTGCTGAGTAAGGCCAGGGATTGAACCCTTATCCTCTTGGATATTAATCGGGGCCATTACCACTGAGCCATGGTGGCAACTCCTGTTTTATAATTGCTAATGCACACTTTGGTCACATTATACGTTTTTGTCAGATTTCTCTCTAAATTGGTTATATTTTTAATGCTGTTATGTAGTATTTTAAATTTTATATTTTTGTTTGTTGCTGGCATAGGGAAATACATTGATTTTTGTATATTCGGCCAAAATATACTGAAACTTTGTTAAACTCATTTACACCAGTAGCTTTTTTTTTTTCAAATTCCATAGGATTTTCTTCATAGACAGTCATGTCATCTGTAAATAATGAGCCTGACTTCTTCCTTTCCAATTTTAAACTTTTTATGTTTCTATTGCCTTGTTGGACTGGTTAGAATTTCCAGAAGAATGTTGAGCAGAGTTGGTGAGAGTAGACATACTTACCTTGCTCCTGCTTAGGGGAAAAACATTCCATCTTTCACCATTATGTATGATGTTGGCTGTAAGTTTTGCAGAGATATCTTTACCAGGTTGAGGGATTTGCCTTCTATTCAAGTTTACAGAGATTTTCTGAAATATCAGAAATGGATGCTGCACATTGTCATATACTGGATTTCTGTTCTTTTTTGTTCTGTTTAATGTGACAAATTATATTGGTTGATTTTTTAATTTAACCAGCCTTGCATTTCTGGGATAAATCCCACTTCTTGTGATACATTACCCTCTTAAAATATTGTTTGATTTGTTTTGCTAAAATTGTCTTCAGAATTTTTACATTGATGCTCATGAATAATATGAGTCAAGACTTTTTTTCTAATGTCTTTGCTGATTTTGCTATAAGTGTAATGCTGACTTTGTAGAATGAATTGTGTGCTCCTCCCTCCTTTTCAATTATCTGGAAGCATTTGTATATAATTAGAATTTTCTACCTTTGGTACAACTCATTGGTGAATTTATCTGAGTCTGGAATTTCCTTTTGTGGAAGGGTTTCAACTATAGGTTAATTCCATTGCTTTAATAGATATAGGTATATTCAGGCTTCAAAAATTCTTTTTTCCCCATTTTTTATAAAGTTTTATTGAAGTATAGTTGATTTACAATGTTGTAATAATTTCTACTATACAACTAAATGACTCAGTTATACATGTACAAACATCATTCTCTTTCAGATTCTTTTCCCACATAGATTATCACAAAATATTTGGAAGAGTTCTCTATGCTATACAGAAGGTCCCCTTTGGCTAATCATTTCATATACTTTAGTGTGTATATTCCCATCCCAAACCCCTAGTCCATCTCTCCTCACCCCCACCCCACCATCTCTCTTGGTAACCATAAGTTTTTTTTTTTTTCAAAGTCTGAGTCTGTTTCTATTCTTCAAATAAGTTCATTTGTATCCTTTAAGATTCCACATATAAGTGATATATGATATTTGTCTTTCACTGTTTAACTTCACTGTATGATAATCTCTAGTTCCATCTGTGTTGCTACAAATGGCATTATTTCATTCTTTTTATGGCTGAGTAATATTCCATTGTATAGATGTGCCACATTTTCTTTATCTATTTCTCTGTTGATGGACATTTAATTTGCTTCCATGTCTTGGCTATTGTAAATAGTTCTACAGTGAACATGGGGGGTGCATGTATCTTTTATGAGGTATGGTTTTCTCTGGATAGATGCCCAGGAGTGGGATTACTTGATTGCATAGTAGTTCTATTTTTAGTTTTTTGAGGAACCTCCATACTGTTTTCCATAGCAGTTGCACCAATGTACATTCTCACCAACAGTGTAAGAGGGTTCCCTTTTCTCCACACCCTCTCCAGCATTTATTATTTGTAGACTTAATGATGGCATTCTGGTTGGTGTACGGTGGTACCTCATAGTAATTTTGATTTACATTTCGCTAATAATTACTGATATTGAACATCTTTTCATGTGTTTTTTTTGGCCATCTGTATGTTTTCTTTAGAGAATTATCTATTTAGATATTCTGCCCATTTTTTGATTGGGTTGCTTGTTTTTTTGACTTGAGCTGCAGGAGGTGTTTGTGTATTTTGTAGATTAATCCCTTCTCAGTTGCTTCATTTGCTACTATTTTCTCTCATTCAGTGGGTTATCTTTTTTGTTTTGTTTATGGTTTCATTTGCTGTGCAACAACTTTTAAGTTTAATTAGGTCCCATTTGTTTATCTTTGTTTTTATTGTCATCACTCTGGGAGATGGATCTGAGAAGATATTGCTGTGGTTTATGTCAAAGAGTGTCCGGCCTATGTTTTCCTTTAAGGGTTTTATAGTATCTGGTTTACATTTAGGTCTTTAATCCGCTTGAATTTATGTTTGTGTATGGTTCTAGAGAACGTTCTAATTTCATTCTTTTACATGTATCTGTCCAGTTTTCCCAGTACCACTTACTGAAGAGACTTTTCTTTATTGTATATTCCTGCCTCCTTTGTCATAGATTAATTGACCATAGGTGCTTGGGTTTATTTCCGGGCTTTCTATCCTGTTCCATTGACATATATTTCTGTTTTTTTGTGCCAGTACCATATTGTTTTTGATGACTGTAGCTTTGTGTATAGTCTGAAGCCAAGAAAGTTGATTCCTTCAGCTCCACTTTTCTTTCTCAGGATTGCTTTGGCTACTCAAAAAATTCTTCTTTAAAGAAATTTCTCTCCCCTTCTATGGAGACTCCAATTATATGCATCTTAGGATTCTTCAGGTTGTTCAGTGTTGCTCAGTGATGCTCTGATCATTTTTTTTCATTCACTTTCTGTTTTTTTTTAATCACTCCTATTTTTAGGTCTTCAAATTCATTCACATCTTTTCTGCCATGTGTAACCTGCCATTAATCCTATCCATATTTTTCATCCCAAATACTGTGCTTTTCATCTTTAGAAGTTTGATTTAGGTCTTTTTATATCATACATACCTCAAACGTACTTAATATTCCTGTAACTTCTTAAACATGTGACATATAACTATAATAATTGTTTTAATGTTCTTGTCTATTAATTGTATCAGCTGTCTTTTTTGGTGATTGATTTTGATTCTCCCACGCCTGTTTTATGAGTTGTTTTTTTCTGCTTCTTTTCATGCTCATTAATGTTCAATTGGATGCTTCCTTCGCATTGTGGATTTTACATTTTTGAGGCTGGATATATGTATACCTATTAATATTCTTGAGCTTTGTTTTAGGACATTGTTAGGTTACTTGGAAATAGTTTGATCCATTTCAGTCATCTTTTAAGGTTTGTTAGAAACATGGTCGTGTTTCAGTGTTAGACTGATTTTTTACCTTACTATTGAGGTAATATCCTTCTGAACAATTTACCTACTGCTCTGTGAATTATGAAGCTTTCCTTCAGGATAAAAGGACTGTTTCTGATCCTATATGAACTCTTGGGATTATTTTCCCTAATCTTCACAGTCTTCTACTGAATACTTGAAGGGACCTTCTGCCTTGAAAACTCTGGTCACATGATCTCTCTGGAGTCTCAACCGTATCTTGAGTTCACAGAGTTCACCAGCTGCACATTGATTCTGTGGCCTGGGAATTCTCTTAAGGCAGTAAACTGGCTGTATCCTAGGGCTCACATCATTTATTTCCCATCAGTCATGAATGGGTGAGCAGGTGGGCAGGCTGGCCCTGGCTGTGATCAGAATGTTTCTGGAAGGGATTTTTTTGCTTTTATTGCCTAATGTCCAATGTCATGAAAATCATTGTTTCATATGTTTTGTCTTGTATTTCAGTTGTTTTAAGTGGGAGAAAAATTTGGTCTCTATTACTCCATTTTGTTGGAAATTAAAATCACAACATATAACTTAATCCTGATAACCTCATTTTACAATGAATATTTTTTTATCCCTGTTTTTCACACAAGAATATTTTGTTTCAGAGAGGTATAGTTCTGAGCTAATTAAAGGTAAAAACCCAGGGCTTAAATTCAGGTGTGTTTATTTCCAAAGCCTGGGTTCTTAACTACTATGTTAGGCTCATGGTATTGTCTGAAAGGCACTCAGGTCAGTCTCTGACTTCAGTGATCTTGGCAAGTCATACAAGTTTTCTATGTCAAGGTAACCTCTTAATTGCTCTGTTCCAGAGCTATTCTTTTAGGTCATGACTAACTCCTCTTCCTATAGGCCACATATTTTCAGGCTGGTTTCCTGTCTGCTTTAGAGCAATAACCTTATGCAATAAAGTTATTTTCCTTTAAAACTCCTCCTCCCTCAAGAGCTTAGTGTAGTCCCTGGCACACAGAAAGCTCTCAATAAATGCCTATTGAGTGACTAAATCAATGGGTGCATGCCTGATTGATTGGAGAGAAGGGTTCTGTTCCCTTCTTTGCCTTCTTCCAACTACCACAGCAGGAGGGTTCCAGGCCCCTGCGTCCGTGGGCACCAGTGGAATCACACGGACATCAGCAGGCCCCAGGGTCTGGCTCCATTAGGTCAAGCAGGACCTCTAACTCTCTGAAAACTCTTCCTCTACCCCAGTAACAGTACTTGTGAAGTTCATGAAGGAAGAACTGCTAAGTATTTTGAAATTTTGGAGAGAAAAAGCACTAATTAGATTTATATAAGTAGAAGGAAGTAATTTTTTTGTTCTGTCAGTTCGTAAACCAAGGTCTGAAATTCTGATTGTACTACTTTTGGACTGTAAATGTCACCTGTTAGCAAGAAAGTCATGAAATCCTGAAAAGGATATTTTTCTTCCTAGGATCCCTCTGGCTTAAACAGCACCTGCTGACCAGGTGATGAGATGACTCAGGGTCACCTTCTGTCATACTCAGCCATTACAAGGAGCACTTCTCCCCTAGGAGGTTCTGAGCAGCCCAGTGGGCTATGGGAAAAAAGAGGAAGGGCCAGTGTAGAAAGTTCTGTTCACTTCTCCCCATACATTTCTTTTTTCTTCAGGTATAGTGACATCCTCATTAATGCTTGATACCATAGAATGGTTAGTTTCAGAGGCTGGCTTTTAGGACCCTTGGGAATCTGGTTAAATTTAACTGCTGTTTATGGAGCATATGCTGCATGCCCAGATGGTGCTCTTACAGATTATTGGTGGTCTTTGCCTTTCTGTTTGGAGGATGTCTTACTCCTTAATTCTTCAATCTGAGAATAGCACGCTGAATAACACCTTGGGACCTGGGAGGGTCAGCTTTGGAAAGAAACTGGTATCTTAAAGGCTGCTGATAGTTTTAGAAATGCCAAGAATGTTCTCTGTCCTTTCTGATTCCCCGAAAGGCTTGAAGATACAAGTGTTTGGAAATTAATTCAGCTAAATCCAATAAAATACATACTATGATATAGGTACTTCAATATGTATTTTAATTGCTTATTATAATTGATGCTTAAAAGTCGATATTTAATGTATGTTAGTCATATCTACATGTTTATTCATTTCATACTTATTAAAGTTATTTGACATAGATGATAGCATTTTCTCCATTTCCCTCAGATGAGGAAAGTGAAAAGTGTTAAAGCATTTACCAAACAAGTTGGAAAGTGGTATTTAATTAAAATTTGGTCTTCTGATTCTAGTTCCAATGCTCTTCTTGCCAAACCCCTTTCTCTCAGTGGGACCCACTTTATGGGCCAGTAATGTTTGTTTTAGCTCTGGGATTTACCAGTATAGGTAGAAGAAAAAGCACTAACTTTGGCATTAGATAGACCTAATTTTATTTTATTTTATTATTTTTTAATTTTTTTTGTCTTTTTGCCTTTATCTAGAGCCGCACCCGCAGCATATGGAGGTTCCCAGGCTAGGGGTCTAACAGGAGCTGTAGCTGCCGGCCTTCGCCACAGCCACAGCAACGCGGGATCTGAGCCATGTCTGCAACCTTCACCACGGCTCACGGCAACGCCAGATCCTTAACCCACTGAGCAAGGCCAGGGATTGAACACGCAACCTCATGGATCTTAGTTGGATTCGTTAACCGCTGAGCCATGAAGGGAACTCCAGATAGACCTTATTTTAAATCCTGGATCCATCACTTAAAAGCTTTGCAACTTTGGGCAAATTACTTAACTTCTCTGACTTTGTTTCTTTATCTGTAAAGATAAAAGCACCTGCCTTCCAGGGTTGTTTTGAATATTCTGAGATATTATGTATATAAATACTTGGCACAGTAAATACACTGGGGATAACAATTTGTAGGCCTACAGTTCCCATTTCTTCCATGTGTCCTCTCTTTCCACTTGAAGCTTCATTCCGTAAAACCTTCCCTTAGATTCATGATGTCTGAAATAACATCTTTTTTTTTGAGTTAGTTCAGCATTTACAAACTCTCCTATTAACAATTGTTTTATAATTGTAGTCGCAGTCTCTGACTAGTTTGGAAACTTTGGGGAACCACTGGACTAGAACTGTGATCTCTGTATTGTTTAGGTGTTGAATACATTCTAGGTGTGCAATAAATTCTTGGAGTGTAATGGCTTAGATTCTTTGGTGAGTAACTCCAGTAGTCACAGTAGAGAGCAGAAGGCAGTGCCATCTGTTTGTACTAAACTGTTCAGCTCCTATCATTGTAGAGTCTAAGAGGATAGAAGGCAGCCTCTGTGTGTCCCAGGACACCTGGACAGGTGATTTGGGTTCTGTGTCTCATCTCTAGGTCTCTCAACCCATGATGACCTATGCACTGAGGCAAGATGGCAGAGAAACCAAACCATGAGTTTCAGAGCATCAGACTTTGAGTCTCACATTCATTCTGACCACCTTTGCGTCTGGGGCAAGTTTTGTCAGCTCTCTGAATCTCTTTACTCACTTTGAAAATGGGGATAATTGTTCTCTCCATGGCTGTCGTAAAAACAAAATGAGCTTTACTCAGTGGAATTGTTTAGTAAATGGTATTGTGCTATAATATTTTTTTTTGTCTTTTTTTTTGCTTTATCTAGGGCCGCACCCATGGCATATGGAGGTTCCCAGGCTAGGGGTCTAACAGGAGCTGTAGCTGCTGGCCTTCGCCACAGCCACAGCAATGCAGGATCCGAGCCACATCTGCAACCTACACCACAGCTCACGGCAATGCCAGAACCTTAACCCACTGAGCAAGGCCAGGGATCGAACTCGCAACCTCATGGTTCTTAGTTGGATTCGTTAACCACTGAGCCATGATGAGAACTCCAATATGTTTTTTTAAAGTTAGTTTTTATTAAGGATTTGGATCCTTGTTATCACTATTATAAAAAGGCAGGGAAGAATAAAATGAAGTAAATAAAAAGAGAGCTGGCTTGAAAATAATCAAGTTGAGCTTATCTAGAGTCAGGAAAAAAGCTGAGACCATTTTGGGGAAAGGACACCCGAGGATACTAGCAAGTTTATGAGCCAAGTGCAGAGAAGGGTCCTGGTCAGAAAAAAGGCTTCCTTTTACAGAGGCCTAGAATACTGATGGAGCTAAGATGGATTGGGGGATGTGAGGTGGAAGAGCAAGAAACAGGCATGGTCTTGAGGGTCAGAGCTAGAGAAAGAGCCTGTGGAAGGACTAGAACCTGTGCTAACCCAAGGGGCTACATGCCAGCGAGTAGCTGATATTTACCAAGCGTATTATATACCAGACACTGTAGTAAGTATTCTGCAGGCTGCATCTCATTTAATGATTACAGCCACCTCTGCAGGCAATGCTGCTGTCCCTACTTTACTGGTGAAGAAACAGAAGCTTAGAGAGGTTAAATCATCATAAGACCTGTTCTTGTTCTGCCTGAATCCTAACCCTGAATCATTATGTCCTACTCTCTTGGAACTTGTGAACTTATATCTCCACTTTGTTTCCCTACAAATATTTTACTTTGGAGTAAAAATGACATCTGTATGTGAACACACCAGGGTATGCAATATTGCGATCTGGGTTGGGAGGTTGCTGCCCTGGAGAAGAGGAAATGGGGAAAACCACAATCCTAGAGATGCATACACACACAGATGCACAGGCACACATGTATACTGCCCTTCATTTTTGTTGATTCCTTGGTCATCGTGGCAGCAAAAATTTACCAAAGGCAGTGATGAAAACCCTGATTAGCAAAGAGCAGACAGACGGTGGTGAATTTTGGATTGGGGACTGCTCTGCAGGAGCCCCATTTCTTCTCAGCAGCGTGGGTCAAAATCACAAGCTGTTCCCTGAAGCACATTCACCTCTTCCTTGAACAGTGATTATTTCCAGAGCTCTGCAGGTCTTCTTATACATCCTGACCATCTCCTGAGATGTGACCCTAATATTTCATTCTTCATACTGTTTATTTACTGAACATGACAGCATAGTTGGATAAGATGGGCCTTGGAGAGAAAATATATATATTTTAAAGAGCTAAAAGGATCATTTAATCTTCTTGTGAAACAGATTTCTCGACTTATGCCTCAGATCTTTTATTGAGTTGCCTTTTTATGGAAATCAACTGAACCAGGTACAGAGATGACTGAGAAACAGTCCCTAAGTCTAATGTGAAAATGTAAATGTAATACATTGTAATTATTACCAGAAGTTCCAACAATTAGGCCTCCCTCACTTAGAATAGATTACAAAGTAAAGTCATGAGCTTTCCTGTCTCTGGGAGTTTGAAGCAGATGCTGGTCATGACTGGATTCTTGTGTCAGATGGGGAGATGGATTACATGACATGAAAATATTCACTTTCTGGGATGCTAAGACTATTAATACAGGAGCTACAACATTGTGGTAGTGCTGGGGTTAAGGCAGAAGCAATGTTGCAGATATTATCGGTTATCTCCCCCCAATTAATTCTCTTTCCTAGGAGATTTAACTTTGTCCCATTTATGCCCCCCTTAAGCTACTCAGCTTGCAACTAGGGCTGGCCTTGTTACATAGTTCTGACAGTGAGTTGCACGATCAAGTCACCAAGTTGGGGTCTTCTGAGAAAGCTTGTTAAACGGGGCTGAGTCATCTGGTAAATGCCTTTTCAGCTTTTACTTCTTGTCTTTTGTCCCTTCTCCAATTTTCATTTTCTACTAGGAGCATGACTGTGATGCTTGGAGGTGGAATAGTCATTTTGTGACAAAAACTGCTTTGCTAAAGATAATGGGACAAAAAAAGAGAAACCTGTGTCTCTAGTGCCACCCCACATCCTCTTTACTGGCTTCGATTCCTTACATGGGAACGTTTTGTCAAAGGAAAAAACAAACCACCATTTAGTTAAATTTCTATAATTGAATGTGTTACTTTCTGTCAAATAAACTCTTAACTGATATATGCAATATAGTGAAAAATATTACCTGGATTTGAATTCCTTTTTTCAAAGTATAATTAACTTAAAATATTGTGTTCGTTTCTGGTGTAGAGCAAAGTGATTGTCATACATATTCTTTTTCATATTCCTTTCCATTATAATTTATTACAGGATATTGAATATAGTTCCCTGTGCTATACAGTAGGGCCTTGTTTTTTTTTTATTTATTTTGTGTATAGAAGTGTGTATCTGCTAATCCCAAACTCCTAATTTCTCCCTCCCCCACCTCTCATCCCTTTTGGTAAACTTAAGTTTGCCTTTTATGCCTGTGAGTGTGTTTCTGTTTTGTAAATAAGTTCATTTGTGTCATATTTTATTTTTATTTATTTCTCACGTTTTTATTTTTTTCCATTATAGCTGGATTACAGTTTTCTGTCATTCATGTCATATTTTAGATTCCACATATAAGTGATATCATGTGATATTTGTCTTTCTGCTTCATTTTGTGTGATAATCTCTGGATCCATTAAGTTCCTTTTTCATCATTTATTGTCTTTGACCTTAGGTAAGTTACATGGATCTCATGAAATGTCCATCTTATCTATAACCAACATAATACCTAACCTATCTTACAAGACTACTGGAAAAATTGAGATAATATGAAGTGGTCTAGTACATTGCCTGATACACGGGATGACCTCAGTAGATGTTTCTTTGACTTTTATAGTTGGGTATTTCCCTAAATTAAGCCCTTAAGGCTATTAGAAATGATGCTCATTTTGTGGTTGAGAAGACTCCATAGCAGGGATGCACAAGATTATCCACTGATGTGTGCAAAGAATTTATGTTTTTAACATTTCTATTTTGAGTGCATTTTATCTGTAAGCACAGAAACACATGATCTAGTTTCTAAGTTAAAAATTAAATACTTGCTGTGCATAATTAAAAAAAATTTGGAGACCCCTGCAACCATTACTTGTATTGCTTATTAGAAAAAGAAATTTCTGGGCCCCACTGAATCAGCAACTCCATGATTCAGGTACATTCCTGGAAATTGCTTTAAAAAACTGTCTAGGTGATTCTTACATTCACTTAAATATTGGAGCTATTAATAAAGGAATTTCTCTTTATATCCCCCAAAACATGCACCAATCTTCTCTAGAAGACAGAGCCCTTAAGATTTTGTTCTTTTCTTGGATGCATATAGTAGCATAAGGCTGGTCAACTCATGTTTAGTATTCGAGATTATTAAGGCTAAATTTCAAATATATCTGCCTGAGTCTGGACCTGCCAAAGGCAAAATTAGGAAGTAGGCAAAATTTGCCTTTTTTTTAGCTGCACCTGCAGCAGTTGGAAGTTCCCTGGCTAGGGGTCAAATCAGACCTACAGCTGCTGGTCAGTGCCACAGCCACAGCCACAGCCACAGCCACAGCCACAGCCACAGCAACGCTGGATCCAGTGAGCCAGGCCCCAGGATGGAGCCTGCATCCTCATGGATACCAGCTGGGCTCCTTACTGCTGAGCCACAATGGGAACTTCCAAAATTTGCCTTTTTTGTCCTTGTTTATCTTGTTTCAGGGTCACTGGATTCCCCTTTTCCTGCTGGCTCATTATGGCCTCATAAATAACTCAGGGTTTCTCAGGACTCTCCTTCACTCCTCCTACTGCTCTCTACTAAGATTGTATTGTGCTCCTGTAACCCAAGTAATTCCCTTCAAATCTGCATGTCCTATAAACCCTACCCCTGTCATAGTGATGGGTTACTTAGGGAAAGAGTCTGGAATAATGAATAAAAAGAGCATGGGTTGGAATCATTCGTATAATAAACACTCAAAAATATATATTGAATTTGTATCATATGATAGGCACCATGCTGGGCACTACAGATATAAAATTAGCAGTTCTAACTTTGAAAGAATATCAAGATTAGTATGGAAAAACACACAGGCCATTCATTACTATGAAGTGACTGCTTTCATGTGATTATGAACAAAAAGCAGTGGGAGCACAGGAGAAAATTATCTAGGTCTGTTTGGGGAGGCAAGGACATCTTCCAGAAAAGGCATAACATGAGCTGAAGGATGAGGAATTTGCCAAGAAACAGTGTTCTAGGCAGAGGATTCAGCTCAGCAAAGGCCCAGAGCAGGAGAGAGCTGGAGGGTTCTAGAAACTTGAAGTGGTTTGGTTCATACTTCATAAAGTATGCAGTGAGACTGTCAGGAGATGTGTCTGGGGCTTAACCATACCATGCAAATGTTTACTCTTAGCATTTGGAAGCCATGGGAGGATTTTGAATCAGAGAGGCACCATTAGATTTGCATGTTAGAAAGATCACTCTAGGAGCAGAATGTAGGACAGATTGGAGGGGATATCAGCCTAGAGCTAAAAAGACCAGTGAGGAAGCCAGTGTTATTGACCAGATAAAAGATGATGAGGGTCTTAGAGGGAGCTGCTGAGAGAGTGGAGAGGAAAACGTGGATTTGAAAGAGTAAGAGGTTTGCATCAATAAGTTTGCTATGTCTTGGTGATTGACTGGATATAAGCAGTGAGGGAGACATGTTTCTTGCTCAAGTAATTAGGTGAATGGCAGAGTCATTTCTCCAAAATGGGGTGCTGGAGGTGGGGGGTATGCTCTTGGTTCTGCCACTCACTAGCTGTCTAACTTCACAAGTTACTTGAGTTTTCCAGGTCTCATTTCTCTTCATCGTCAAAATGAAATTGTCGTGGCCATTAGATATAATAGTGTGTAGGAGGCTCTACATCCATGAAGGTTAACAATAATAACAAGCCAAGACAACGATTCTTTCATAACATAATAATTATGTTAAAATGCATAATATTATTGGTCCCAAGTAATAAATATGCTTTAGCATAGTAAAAATTGCAAGACTTCAGAGGAGTTCCCACTGTGGCTCAGTGGGTTAAGAACATGACATAGTATCTGTGAGGATGCAGGTTCCATCTCTAGCCTTGCTCAGTGGGTTAAGGATCCTGTGTTGCTGTGAGCTCCAGTGGTAGGTTGCAGATGTAGCTTGGATCCTGTGTTGCTGTGGCTGTGGTGTAGGCCTGCAGCTGCAGCTCCAATTCGACCCTTAGCCTGGGAATTTCCATATGCTGTAGGTATGACCCTAAAAAGATAAGAAAATTGCCAGATTTCAGAAAGTCTTCAACTACGTGTGTTTATGTAGTTGTATTGGCCTATGTTTGCATAAAGAAGCAGTGAAAGGATATACAACAGACTGTTGTAAACATTTAAGGGATGGAGATAGGAGTATGGGGTGGCAGTGGGGGGGATGGGAAGTTGGACATAAACAAATGAACAAGATTTTATATTGCACACCCTTTTATATTATTGTCTTCACTTTGAGCCATGACTATATTACCTATTTTAAAACATTACATTAAAAAAATCCTAGGGTGACTTTAATGGTATGAATTTTAGACATGTGTCCAGTGGGTAACATCAAAAGTACTGGGACTCTGTTATCTTCCTGCCTTTGCAAAGCTCACCTCTTTTCTGGAATTTTCCTCCTAACCTCCTTCCTGCCTCCTATCTTGGTTAACTACTTTTTTCCTTTCCTTCCATCTTCTCCCCCCACCCCGCCCCCGCCCAGACCTTTCCCTCCCTTCCTTCCTTCCTTCCCCTCTTCCTCCCTACCTACCTCTTGCCCTCCCTCTTGTCCTCCCTTCCTTTCTCTCTTCCTTCTCTTTCTTTATAAAATACTCATGTATGTGATCCACCTATTATAGTTTCTCATTCACAATTATTAAGAAGCAAAAATCCTTCAGCTATGAGGTCTTGAAATAAACAAAGGCAAAAATTCACTTTTACATAATACCAGAGGCAAAGGGAAATTCAGAGCCTTGAAAGAAATTCAGAAGCTGTTTCTCTAATTAGATGGTGAGTTCTCAGAAAGCAGAGACTGTCTTTTCTGCCTTTGTGCCCCTGGTAAATTGCACAGTAGCTAGTACACAGAAGGTACTTAATAAATGAGTACTAAGGAGTGGCTCAGAGGGTTAAGAACCAAACATAGTGTCTGTGAAGATGTGGGTTTGATCCCTGACCTCACTCAGTGTGTTAAGGATCTGGCATTGCCACAAACTGTGTGGTGTAGGTTGTAATGCGGTCAGATCCAGCGTTGCTGTGGCTGTGGGGTAGGCCGGCAGCTGCAGCTCTGATTCGACCCCTAGCCCAAGGAACTTCCATATGCCATTAGTGTGGTCCTAAAAAGAAAATAAATAGAATGCTAAACTTACTTGAAAAAATATAACAGGACGTATCTTGCTTTCTCTTGATCTTTTGTATGGAGGTAAAGAACTCTAAAAATTGAAAACTAAGTGATGAAAGAGACACATAGCAAAAAATGGATAAGGGTATAGAATTGAGGGACAGGTAGACCTGGGCTCAAATTCCTTTTTTATCAATAACTGTGTGACTTTGGCTAGATAACTTCTCTGAGCCTCTTTTCATCTGTAAAACATGCATGTGTACATATGCATACACACAGTTTTAGATTTTTTTAAGGCCTGTACCCATGGCATAGGGAAGTTCCTGGGCTAGGGGTTAAATTGGAGCTGCCACTGTCAGCCTACACCACAACTACAGCAATGCCAGATCCAGATCTCAGCCGCATCTGCCGACCTAAGTCACAGCCTGTCACAACACTGGATCTTTAACCCACTGAGCAAGGCCAGAGATCACACCCACATCCTAATGGATGCTAGTTAGGCTCTTAACCTGCCAAGCCACAATGGGAACTCCCAGATGATTGATAGGACAATTGAATGGGGTGACCAAAGAACACATCTCAGAACAATGCCCGACAGCTAGTAATTACTTAGTGTTGTTTTACTGAACACGTTAGTGCTCAACCTGCTCTCTAATCATCATAACAAAATTTCTGCAAGGTCAGGTCAGTGGTACAGGTCTCAAACTTATGAAAACTGAAAGAGCCTCAACTAAGAGAAGAATTGAGGAAGAGAGACTGGATTAGAAGCCAGTAGCTGAGAGTTCTTGCCTCTCAAATTGAATTCCTTGCTGAAGCTATAATTGGAAGACAAGAGAAACCAGGCTTTGTAGTCCTGGATTCCCTGCAAAATGATTAAAGCAAAGTGCAGTGTTGGCTGAGGGCCGATTGCTTGTTATCTCAGAAGTGCAGCCCTTGTGAACCTCTATCTGATTCAGTTTCAGCAATATGATTTTTTGTGGGTGGGGTGGAAAGAGGAGAAATGACGGAAGGACATTGGTTCTGTCCTCAAATACTCTCTCCCATCAGTCCTCCAAATATACTCAGATTCCTAGTGCTTTTTAACTGACTGATTGCCAGGGAGCTGGGTGAAGCAGAGCATTGGTTTATTCAGCTTTTATGCAGCTCAGCACCCTGTTGACAACAATAAGTGTCTGAGTCACAGGGGGTCAAGTAACTGCAGCTTCTCTGATGAGTCACTGTCTTGATTCCACTAATGTTCTGGTGGCTGGAGCTGACTTGTTTATTGAGAGCAACAGCTGTCTACAGGTACAGACTCTTACACTCCAGACCTTACCAGCAGAACTAGTGAGCTTGATTTGGAGGTTTTGCACTCCTGGACAGGAGGTCCTGATGTGGAACAGGTGGTAGGGGGCAACCCTATGTGATGTGATTATGCTTCTTCTTTGGATTTGGTATTGCAGTGAGCAAGTGTTTAGGTTGAGAAACCAAAGAATTGAGCAAGAGATAGAAGATATGAACAGTACTAACAGACATCACTTAGGATCCTAGCAAGGTAGATGGCACGTTCATACTGGACAACTGTGAAGCACCGAATAGAGACTCTTTAAAAGATGTAGGTGGCGTTCAGGGAACTAATACAGTATGGTGTGGAGTCTCTTGGAAAGCAAAAGTGGGGAGCCATTACTAGGCTGAAGAAGCAAGGAGGAGTTGAAAGAAGGAAAAGTGTTGAGTGGGTCACCTGAGAGGAGCTGTGGCCATCATTTAACAGTCACAGTTGATTTCTGGTCAACCAGCAGGAAGTGAGCAAGAGGAGTAAATTCCCAACCTTACTCTCCTTCCACCTTCCCTTCTTAAGTCCTTCCACTGGCCAAATCTAACTGGAATCCAGCGAACAAAGGGACTCTTGAAGTAGGCTATAGAGGTCAGCCTCCTGGGGAAGAGGATAATTGGGGAAGGGGGAATGCAGAATCTGGGGTAAGGGACAAAGAAAATATTTAGAACAACTTGCAAGCTAGACATGCTAGATTCCTCTCTGGTTCTCAGTTTTGCTCATCAATAAAACGCAAGAATGACTCTACCTAATTGTTGTGAGAGTGAAATGAGATAATGTAGGTAAAAAGTTTTTGAAAAGCCCTGAAAAGTTTTGTGAATTTCAAGTTGTTGAAGAGCTCCTATGTTTCAAGGAAGATAATGTCATAATGATCAGAGTAAATTCCTTACTTGCAAGTTGGTTTACCAGCCCTTCTTGACACCCTACTATGTATGTGGCCAACACCTGATGCTAAACATGGGGCAAAGATGGGTGGGCTATGTAAAAGGTGATAACAGATACAAGGCATAGCCACTTCTCCCTCAAAAGCCTGTATTATAGTTAGAAAGATAATGAAGGTGTGTGTGCGTACTTGTTTACATACATATGAAATGTATAGCAAGATATTATATCCATATCATGTGAATACACATGCACGATCTGGTTACATATGCAAAATGAAACAATATAGTTAGGAATGGTTAGAACTGGTTGGAGAGAGTCAGAAAAGGTATTCAGAAGAATGGAGTTTGAGTAGGAAAGTGGATCTTAAGGGTCCAGTCTTTGACCTGTCCAGGTTACTGAGTTGTTATTCTCTTCCCCCGTCTAGAAATAGACATTTTCAAAAAGAAGATGAAATATTCAAGTTCTTTTAACTTATATCTTTGTTCTTATCTCCAGTGCTGGGCATGATATTGTGAAGGTCCTCGAGAAATGTTTGTTAATTGAATCAGCAAGTGTATCTAGTATTTGTGCTATCTTTCTTTGGAGGGAAGGGACACCACATGGCATGTGGAAGTTCCCAGGCCAGGGATTGAATCCAAGCCGCAACAGTGACAACCCCGGATCCTTCACCTGCTCTACCACAAGGGAACTCCTGTGCTAGCTGTTTAAGAGAGAGGAGAGAATATGATAGCAGTGCCTTCCTTCAGCATTGGTCTCTGAGAATTCTTCCAAGGATGTTTCAAAAGCCACTGCAGGCAAAAGAGGATCCACAGTGAGTGAGCTTAGCATATGCTTTTGATAAGTGATTTGTATAAGATTAGTGTGTGCATAGACTGCAATCTTAGAAATTTCCAGACAGAAAATGACTGCTCTCTGGAAGATGTTTAGTTTATTAAGCGCCTATGACATGCCAGACATGTTTCTCTTAGTCTTCCTTTCTGGGCTCCATAGAAAGAGATAAGTAAGGGTGATGATGGTCTCCTCAAATAGTCATCAGGTTATTAAAAGCTTAAAAACAGTGTTTACCATTCAAACACTTGTCGCATAAATGTTCTTAGTTAAGGACTCAGGATGCAGCAGTGAAAGGGAATTTAAAGTAACTTTGTCCAAACTTCTTTGGGCAAATATCAGTGGAGATGGTACTGGCGTGGGACTGTTCAGAAATACCGCTGTGAGTGCAGAAATCCTGGCTCTCAGCCCATGGGACACAACCTGGGAACAGAGCCCTGGAGCAATGCGGAGGCTTCTTAGGCTTTGAGATGAGTCCATGATGGGTAGGAGCTCCTGAAACAGACTGTAGGTTGTAGCCTAAAAGCACAGCCTGTACCTCCTATCATCTCTCTGAAGAAGAAAGACTGCACTCAGAAGCCCTAGACTGCAGAGGATGTTTGTTTTGATTTCTCCTGTCCCCCAGGCTCAGGGCTAAGTGTGTGCAAGGCTAAAACTATGCTATTAATGGATCATTAATTTACTTTTCTGCTCTGAAAATTTATTTTAAAATCTGCCCTAAGAAAATAAATAAGACAAATATCAAATCTTCCACTTCATGGGCTTGAGTATCTCTTCAAATGGGGAAAGTTAAACTCATGAGTGTCAATCCCGCCTTTGTTGCTGAGCGACCTCTGACCCTTGACAACACTTCTGACTGGTGTTGCATATTAAGACAGCTTTCTGTGCTTCATTTCCCATTGGCTCTAATGCGGAGGATGATGATGAGCTCCCATAAGTGTTGGCAGGTCCCTTGGGAAATTCCAAGAAGAAATTCAAAAGTGAACTCATTGTGAGTTCTGAGGATCTTTCCATATGAGCCATTCATTTTGATACACCTGGCTTGGACTGGATTTCTCCTTCATTAGGGCCATTCCTTCTTTTTATGCTAACTTCTTGAGGCAAACGGACAGGTTAATGTGTTTCCAATTAGAAAAAGAGAAAATCGAGCATCCCCAGAATAGTCCCACATCACAGCTCGCTTTGTTAGCTACAAAAATAGGTCTACATTAAAACAGAGAAATGTGAAAAATGATATGAAAATAGAAACCATATTATGTGCCACCTTTTTTGATAAGTAGGTTAATTCTTTAGAATTCCAAAGTTTAGAAGTTCCCGTCGTGGCGCAGTGGAAACAAATCTGACTAGGAACCATGAGGTTGCGGGTTTGATCCCTGGCCTTGCTCAGTGGGTTAAGCATCCAGTGTTGCCGTGAGCTGTGGTGTAGGTCGCAGACACGGCTTGGATCTGGCATTGCTGTGGCTGTGGTATAGACTGGTGACTACAGCTCCGATTGGACCTCTAGCCTGGGAACCTCCATATGCTGCGGGTGTGGCCCTAGAAAGACAAAAGACAAAAAACAAACAAGAAAACAACCTAAAGTTTAGAAGAGATAAGAAACTAAATAATATGGCAACAACGTTCTAAATTGATTCGATATTGGCTTAGATACAGTGGTCCTGTCTGTAATCAGTCCCTGATTTGAGTTTTCTTGCTTGGAATTTTTTTCCTTACGGCTAGAGCTCAACTTCTCATCCTTAATATTTAACTTTTTCTCCAAAAATTGGGAAAATTCTGAAAATTTTTTTTCAAACCCATGCCACAGTGGTGATCTAGGCCACTGCAGTGACAACACTGCATCCTTAACAAGGGAACTCCTGAAGTTGTTGTTTTTTTTTTCCCTGCTTTTTAGGGCTGTTACTGTGCCAAATGGAAATTCCCAGGCTAGGGACTGAATTGGAGCTGTAGCTGCTGGCCTACGCCATAGCCACAGCAACATGGGATCCAAGCTATGTCTGTGACCTACACCACAGCTCACGGCATTGCTGGAAACTTAACCCACTGAGCGAGGCCAGGGATCAAACCCGTGTCCTCATGAATACTAGTCGGGTTTGTTACCACTGAGCCACAAGGGGAACTCCCTCCTGAAATATTTTTAACTGACTTTAAACAAAAACAATTTCAGTCCCACTCTCAAGAATAATGACACTTTACTCATTCTGTCAGTCATACTCAACTTTCTCTGAGTTAAGCCCTGGTCATTGGGGTCTTTGGCCGGGGGGCCCTGGTAAGCTGAACATGACTGAATGGAAATTATCAGAATAATTGTTTGTCCTGGAGGCATAAGTGTATCAAAGTGGTTATCTTTCTAGTCAGGAGAGAAGACTGATAAGGAGAATTGATGGTGTCCAGGTCATAAGAAGTTTTCTAAAATCTGTTGTCTCTTCTCTGCCATCTTTTATCTCCCGTTAGCAACATTCTCTGGTCATTTTTCCAGAGAAATAAATCAGGTCAATAACTAGTCACTGGATGAATCTCCTTTAGACACTTAGATGTTTTTCTATGGATGAGTTACAAGAACTTTCCAGCTATGACCATTATATTTAGCAGAACTAGAAATTTCATTTCCACATCTCTGTAGTTTGCTGCCTCTGTGTTTTCATAGTTTGATTTTACCATTCCTCTGTGAGACCTCATGAGAAGTCTGCCATTGCACTGATTTTGTTTGTCGCTGGTCTTGAGTATTGTAAGACTGGGACATATGTTAAGAATGTAAACCAAGCATAATAGAAAAAATAAAAATCATTATTAAAAAAAAAAGAATATATAGTGAGGTTGCATTCCTCCTTATTGGGATATTATTTGTTCAACAGAGGTGTTCTCTTCTTCCTAGTAGGGTTGCAGATAAATACAGCATACCCTGTTTTGTTTCATATTTTACCTAAATCTGGCAACTCTCCTGGGCACTTAGCTGGATTATACTTCCCAGTATTCCTTGCAGTTGGGTGGCAGTGTAACTGAGATCTATCAGTGGAACATTTGAGAAGTGATGTGCCATTTCTTGGACTGGCCCATAAAAACTTCTCATGTATGCTCCTGCATGTTTTTTTTCTTTTTGTGATTGGGCTAGAATGGAGAAAACTTCTAGGATGACTTTGGAAACCAAATGTTGAATTTAGCAGAGCTACTGCCAGAATGACTTCCTCGAGGAAGACCGTCCCATAACTTATTCACTTTTCTGTGCTATGTGTGCAAAAAATAAATTTTATTGTATTTGGACTATTATGTATTTTCAGATCTATTACATTTGTTACCTAAGTAGTTTACTTAACCAATAAATATATGCAGTCGGTTAAGTAATTCTACTAGTAACTAAATTGCTAGTTAGAGAATTTAGTATGGAACAGCTAACTTAAGATAGGAATTATTTATAACTTCTAAAAGCAATGCTGTAAATGTGTCCCAGCAGGCTTTTGCTATGTAATTGACTCTAGACACTTAGTGGGTTAAAAGAACAACAGCCATTTTATTATCTCTCTCAGGATCTGTGGGTCAGGAATTTGGGAAGAGCTTGGCTGATCAGAATATTATTTATGCCGATGTTCAGTTCAATTGGTATTTAATGTGGAAATCCATCTTGTGGAAACCATGATTTGTGCTGTGGAGGGAGGTCAGAAAAGTGGATGGTGTGATTCTGACCATCAAGAAGCTAGATTTGCACACATGGATAAGTACAAAATAATATAAAATACCTTGTTAAGTTGTTAAAATATTCATTCAACAAATATTTAAACATCTACTCTGTCCCAGGCACTCTACTTGGAACTGGATATAAACAGTGAACAAAAATAGACAAATTCCTTTCTTCATGGAGCTTACTTTCAGGTGCGTGTGGAACAGATAACAAACAACCTAAAAAGTTAATACAGGATATTATTAGAAGAGTCATGTTACAGAGGAAAATAAAAGAGGGAAGGAGAATAGAAATTTTGTGTGAGGGGGTACAATTTTAAGTGCAATGGTGAGGTAAAGTGTTCCTGAGAAAGTAACATTTGAGCACAGACTTAGAAGTGAGAAGATGAGCCTCAGGATCATTTGAATAAGGAGTGTTTCAGCCCATCTCATTTGAAAACCAGGCGGTGTGTGGGGGGGGGCAACGGGGACTCACTGAGGGTTTGGGATAGAAATGGCATAAAATTTGGTTGTGGTGACTGTTGTACATCTATAAATGTAATAAAATTCATTAATTAAAAAAAAAAGAGGTTTCAAGAAAGAAGAGCAAGTGAGAATGCCCCCATGGAGAAACGTGTTTGGTGTTTTTAAGGAACAATGAGGAAGTCTGTAGTCTGTGGCTGTAGCAAAGTGAGTGAAGGGAAGAGCTGGAGATAAAAGCAGAGGGGAAGCAGGATATTGGGGTGGGGGATCAGTAAAGAAGGGTCTTGTAGGTCTCTCAGTCTGAGTAATATGGGAACCAGTGGAGAACTTTTTGAGGTAAGGGGCAGCATGATGGGATTTATGTTTAAATGGATCACTTTGGCTGCTGCACTTTGGGAACAGTTAGTAGGAGGGTCAGGATAGAAGCAGGAAGTTCAGATAGAAGGCTCTGTGGTAATCCAGGTACTAGATGACGGTAGCTAGACGGGGCTGTAGCAGCAAAGATGGTGAGAAGCAGTCAGATTCTAGATCTGTTTCGGACGTAGAGCCAGTAAGATTTCTTGATGGACTGACTCTATGGTGTGTGAGATAAAGATGGAAGTCAAGGATGACCATGTTTTTCGCCTTAAGCAACTGGAAGGAGGGAGTTTCCACTAACTGAAATAGGTAAGAAAAAAGACCAAATGCTGAGAGAAAGCTAGTATGTTTACGTGCTGATGGAATGATCCAATAGAGAAAGAAATTAATGATGCTGTAAAGAAGAGAGAATTGTTGTAATGGAATAAAGAGAGTAGAATCTAGTGCATACATGTCTTAGGAGTTTGGATGGTCCATTTATAGAGAAATCAGGGAAGGCAGAATATATGGCCTAAAAGCTGGTGGGTTGGTACTTGATAGGAGCTAACAGAATTTCTCTTATTATTGATATTTTCTTTATGAAATGGGATATAAACCATCATTTGAGAATGAGGGTGGGGAAGAGACAGGGAGGTCTGATGAGAAGGAAAGAAATAGGAAATTGTCATCTAGGAGAGTGAGAGAGTGAATGGACCATGGAAAGGCAGTAGTATTACCAGGTCTATTTGAGGCTCAGGATCCTTACCAGCATTATGGTGTTTTTTTTTCTAGCCATGTTCATCTTTCTTGGGAATAGGCACAGGGTAGAAGGAGAGCTGGATTCTCCAAGGCTGGGTTTTACTAAGTAAGTGTGATAAACTGAGAGAGCAGCTGAAGGATAAGCAAGAGAATATCTATAATGATGAATCATGGCATTTAAACAGGAAAAAGGAAGTGAGGACATGAAGGGGGAGAGAAACAGTGAACAGATGATAGAATTAATTGATTGTAGGTCCTAGTGAGTGAAGCTGATGGATTATTGCAGGTGGGCACTATAGAGACCTGGAAAGAGAAGTGAGTGTAGGTGTGAGTGGGGGATGTTTGCATCTGAGCTTATGGGTGCTTGCAGATTTCGGTGATGCCAAGGCCTAGGGATTGGCCCAAGGGAGGTGGAATGAGAACGATTTTGTCAAGGACAAAATCACTTGAGGAAGGAGGATGAGAACAAAAAGAACAATGTTCAAAGGGTCATCAACTTGGAAATCACTAAGAATTAAGATAAGCATGGCAGTGAGTCATGAACTGAAATCTTGGAAACAGGAAGGAGAATGACCAAAAAGTTGGTAGATGACTATAACAAGGAGAGCCGGGGGTGTTAATAGACATGATGTAGATTCAAAGCTGGAAATTTTCAGGGAAAGAGAATGGTTTAGAAGCTGCAATAAGGAGCACGGAACATACCTGCCTCACTTTTGCTCTGAAGCATTTCGAGTGTCTGAAGAAGACAACAGCTACCCCTTAAGACTTCTCCAGGAGAGACAGGGTCCTCAGGGGAGGACAGTTTTCTGTTAGTAACTTTGGAGAAAAGTTGAGGATAGAAGAGAATTTATTGCTAATAGACTGTGGGAGGGCACAGTGGAGGCATTTCAAGAGTAAGGGGGAGATGGATGTAGAAGAGATGACCAGACTTAGGAAAATAAGAAAGGCTCTATATTTAAAGATTGTTAACCATAGTAGGAGAAAGTTCTTTCCCTTGGCTGGTTCTGACTAATGGTTCTGTGAACTAGGGCTCTGCCTGCAGCAGGTAATATGCGCCCAATTCTCTCCTGTCTAAAATGGGTCTAGCTCTTAGAACAGAGAGGAGAAGCAGATAATTAAAGAGCCCTGAGAGAGTTCCTGCTGTGGCTCAGGGGAAACGAATCTGACTAGCACCCATGAAGACCTAGGTTTGATCCCTGGCCTTGCTCAGTGGGTTAAGAATCTGGCACTGCTCTGAGCTGTAGTGTAGGTCACAGCAGTGGCTTGGAGCTTGTGTTGCTGTGGCTATGGCGTAGGCCAGGGGCTACAGCTCTGATTTGACCCCTAATCTGGGAACCTCCATATGCCACAGCTTTGGCCCTAAAAAGACAAAAAAAAAAAAAAAAAAAAAAGCCCTGAGCCAACAATGCAAGATTAGACATTACTGTCCATCAACTCTCTAACCAATTGCTCTAAAAGAGACTTCTGTGATTTTCTGGTTCTGTTTGGTTCAAGACATCTGGGTAGGACAGAAGAGTCTTTGAATAGCCCATCCCAGTTGCTTAAAAGACTTGGCAGGGAAAACTAGCCTCTTTGGATTGTGAGAGAAATTGTGTCAGTGGAGAGAGGGCCAACACCAACCGCCAGATCCTTCTCTAACTAGCCACTGCTGAAAATAGGTTTTGAAAAGAAAAAGGAGGAAGAGTTCCCTGGTGGCCTACCAATTAAGGATCAGATGTTGTTGCTGCTGTGGTGTGGGTTCGATCCCTGGCTCAGGAACTTCTGAATGCTGTGGGGGAGGCCAGAAAAAAAAAAGGGGGGGGGGAGGAAAAAAGAAAAGGGATTTTTATTGGGATAGGTGATAAATGGCTTATCTGAAACATATGCACACACATTCACAGAAAACATAACTTTTTTTTGTTGCTGTCATGGCCTCCTTGTCAGAGCTGTCATTTTGCAGATGTCAATGGCCTGAAGGGGACTGTATCAGTGTGAGTGTGTGTGTGACAAATTCCTGTTCTGCAGCAGGATGTAAGTGGAGCATGCCCTAATGGAATCAGAGGCATTGTACACTGAGGTTGGAATTCAGTCTTCTCAGTTGAATTTTTATTTTTCAGAACAAATTTCTTCAGCAATAAGATATTTTCTGGAAGTTTTTGACAATAAAAATAAATAAATTGCATAAGAGGGAGATGGGGTTGAAGCTGTCTATTACCCTTTATGTGATATTTTTTTTTTTCTTTCTAGTCTCTCAGCACATATCAGCCAGCATTTGTACTTGTAAAATAATTGATGCGAGAAAGGGAGAAAAACAGAAAAAAATTTCTCCAGCTACTCGAAAAGAAGATTTTTATCAGAGTGACTGGTGCATGAAATAGTGATGTGGTCGTAAAATCCTGGGTCTGCCATTTTTTTCCAGGTTCAGCTATGAGACCTTGGGGTTTTGACTTCTCACAATGAGTTACTCTTTGGCAGACTTGATAAAAGACTCATTCTTAAATCTGCAAATATTTTTTGAAGACAAATGAGGATGCTAGTTGGGAAGGAGGGTCAGCAGGCTGGTGAAAACAGGGTAGAGTGGGAGTTCTGCCTGAATGGTCATCAAGGAAAGTGAAGAAATCTCTAGGGCGTGGGGATTTTTGGAGATCCTTGGTTCCAGAGATACTGGGTTGCTTTGCATAATTTTGACCAAGAATCTAAAAATTGCACTTGTGTCACTGGCTTTGTCTTGATTCTACTTTAAGCTCTTCTCAGCTATACATGGAGAGTAGCAAAAGTTATAAAGGAATTAAGCTTTGTTGTAATTTCTCCATAAGAGTAAATCTTGGCCCTTTTTTTTTTTTCCACCTCTTAACAGGCTGCTTTCTGGATGTTTTTCCTATTTGTGAAAACTCATCTTGCTTTCCATTAATTAGTCATGCTTGATTTCTAGTGAATTGTTACTTTCACCTACACTTTCTGTTTGTTTTTTTTCTGGGCTGATCCTAAGAGTGAACTCTTCCACAATTTTAATGTATTAGATGAAAGAATCCTAAAATGGGTGAGCTATAGGAATTGTAAGATACTTGAAGATACTTTCACAAATAAATCTTTATCACATAAATCATTTTAAAATTAGAGTTAATAAAACCTTTTTTTGACTAATAAAATATGTTTAAAATTCCTATGTGGGTTTGGATAATTATAAATAAAATGTCTAATAGTCACTTGGTACTATGAAATTTATATAATATTTTAGTATTCATTATTTGATTTCACAATGAAGTCTATGAATTAAGAGGAACGGACACTAATACACCCATTTTACAGATGGAATTAAGGGGCTAGGACGGTGAATCACATAGCCAGTAGGAATTTGGATCCCAATCTGCTGATTTAAGGTCACTGTAATTGAAATAATTTATAAAGATAAAAACCTGCTCTTGTTTACAAGCAGTATTTTACCATACATTCTAAAAAATTTATTTTTTAGGCGTTCCCATTGTGGCTTAGTGGTAACAAATCTGATTAATATCCATGAAGATGCAAGTTCAATCCCTGGCCTCGCTCAATGAGTTAAGGATCCAGAATTGCTGTGGCTGTGGTGTAGGCTGGCAGCTAAAGCTCCAATTTGACCCCTAGCCTGGGAACTTCCATATGCCTTGAGTGCAGTCCTAGAAATGTATATATATATTTTTTATATTTTATACAATTTTTAAAGGTTACACTCTACTTATAGTTGTTATAAAATATTGGCTATATTCTCTGTATTATGCAATAAATCACTGTAGCCGATTTTACACCCAGTTTTTTATGTCTCCCACTCTCCCCCCCCCTATATTGTTCCGCCCCCCCCCCCACAGGTAACCTCTAGTTTGTTCTGTCTGTGAGTCTGATTTTTTTCTGTTATATTAAGTAGTTTGCGTTTTTAGACTTCACCTATGTTTTCCATGCACTTTTCAATCTTAATGTTAGGTTGCAGATGAAGGTTCTATGTTTTACTTGGTGCAAGATTTTCACCTGGGGATCCAAGCACGGCCCCCTGAAGCACATCAGGGAGCATCTCTGGAGGTTCCTAGCTGTGTGGCACTGGCCAAGGCACCTTACCTCTCTGATTTCTCTCTTTCCTTAACAGAAAAGAGAATGGTGTTGCTATCTGCTAATACTTCAAATGTAGCTGTGTTTGTCTGATGAAATAACGAATGTGAAAGGCGTTTGTGGTGGTAGAGCAGTACACAAAAGCTGTCAGTGTTGTTCATCACCACCGTCTTTGGCAAAAGGTACAGGCGGGAGGGAACTGGAGTTCAACTGGGCCTGACATGTACGATCAGGGTTGAACTTTTCTGAGGTTTGCACTTCTCCTGTAAAATGAGAGAGGAGACCTGGCGAAACAGGCAAAGCTGTTTTAGGGCGTTCTTACTCTGTGTTTATGAGGCCCTTTCCACTCTTCTCCCCCTGCCCCCTCTCCAACCCCCTCCCTAAACTGGCACTGCTGGAATGTAATCTTTTCTAAGAGATAGTTGATAATGGCGTAAGGTATTTTTTGCTCTTCTCCAAGTGATGTTTTCCCGTTACTATAATACTCAGAAATCCCATAAAAATGACTCTGCATTGACAGAATTTCAGAGTCATGCAAGCTTCTTGCAGGTGGGAGGGTAGGTTATATTTTTATATATTTTACATTTACTACAACTAAGGTTGTCCCCAGACTTGAGACTATCATACTTTGTATTACCATTTCATGTGTTACCATTATATAAATGCCAGAGATTATTTATTTTTATTGCCATGTATTTTTATGTAAAACTAAATGCATCATACAGTTCAGCGAGTTTTGAGAAACATAGACAACCATGCAGACACCATCACAGTCAAGACATAGTTTCCACACGTCCCCTTGCAGTCAATCCCTTGTCCCTACCCTAGGCCCCAGATTACTTTCTGTCAATGGAAGATTAGTTCTGCTTTGTCCCTAATGTCATATAAACGTATTCATATAAGATGTAATGTTATATCTGGCTTGTTGATGCCATAGATTATGGCCTAAACTTTACGCAAACAAAATTCCATGCCTGTAACTACTTTCCTACAGTTGTGACTAGACTGCAGTTTTGTATTCTGAATGAACTCCTAACAAAAGATAGTCCATGGTGGCTTGGGCTTGTGACATTTTTGCTTCTTAAGTCAGAAAGTAATGTTTCCCAATTTAAAAATCTTAGTTATAATTAACCAGTCATCTGCTGCCAGTGAGTGGCAAGTTCTGGGGACGGACAGCTTGTGGACTCTACTGCTTTTCTTTGCAAAGGTCTTTTAACCTTATGTTATGCGACACTTTTGTTGTTGATATGCAGGTGTGTATGTAAACCAATTACAGTTCAATCGAATGTCATTCATTCAACTTTTTAAATTGTAAGAGTAATTCATGCTCTGTAGAAAGTTTGAGACATAAAAGGAAAAGGACAGTAATTTTTCCCCCCTAAACTTTGAATTTCTTTCTCTTTTTTTTTTTCTTCCGCTTTTTAGGGCTATACCCACGGCACATGGAGGCTCCCAGGCTAGGGGTCTAATCGGAGCTACAGCTGCCGGCCTACACCACAGGCACAGCAATGCCAGATCCAAGCCAAGTCTGAGACCCCCACCACAGCTCATGGCAACGCTGAATCCCCAACCCACTGAGCAAGGCCAGAGATCTAACCCACAACCTCATGGTTCCTAGTCAGATTTGTTTCCACCATGCCACGACAGGAATTCCAACATTGAATTTCTGGGCAGATTTCTTTCCAGTTTTTTTCCTAGGCAAGATCTTTTATGTAGATATGATTATAGTTTATGTAACATTTTGTACCCTGCTCTTTAATATTGCCTTCACAGCATCTCTGTCATTAAAAAGTCTTCATAAACATAATTATAAATGGCTTTTTATAGCATATATATAATTTTAATAATATATTCATATATATGAGAGATTCATAATTCAATAAATGAGAGTTAAAAAGCACTAGGGAATCTTCCCCTTTAAAAGGAGTCCTGTGTGATTTCTGTTCTTCTTTATATTTGTAGCAGAACAGCTATACCTACTTGATAGAAAGAAACACAAACTGGCTGCTAAATCAGACTTAAGTGGTATAGAGAGTTCTTCATAACCCTTCTCTCTTAATACTTTAAACCTGCCTATTGGTATTTCTGCCCTGTGTGTGTGTAGATTTAGCTGTGTTTCCATGACACTATAGGTGAGTTTCCATCTGCCAGATCTCAAATTGACAGAAGTGATAGGGGTGGGAGACCTGAGTGGTGCTTCAAGACCTATTTTGCTTTTTTTTTTTTTTTTTGTCTTTTGTCTTTTCTGGGGCTGCACCCGTGGTATATGGAGGTTCCCAGGCTAGGGGTCTAATCTGAGCTATAGCCACAGGCTGATGCCACAGCCACAGCAATGCAGGATCCGAGCCGCGTCTGCAACCTACACCACAGCTCACAGCAATGCTGGATCCTTAACCCACTGAGTGATGCCAGGGATCAAACCCGCAACCTTATGGTTCCTAGTCAGATTTGTTAACCACTGAGCCATGACGGGAACTCCCTGTTTTGCTTCTTGATGACAGCTGATGAAAGATAATGGACGATAAAACTGGGAGTCTTAACCTTCTCACCACTCCTCTAGCCTAAAGGAGAGAAGTCCTGAGAGGCATAAGTGTCAGCTACAATGGCTATACTATGGAAAGTCTGTATATCTATAACGGATGTTCACTGTGTTAAACAGTACTCAAAAGATGGCTGCAGACATCGCCGTAAGATCTAAAATCTATCCATGATATAACCTTTGGAGAAAGAACTGAATGACTTGAGTGAGTCCTAAAAAATACACTGTTATCCAGTGATAATAACAATGGACAACATGACAAATGCTTACATTTCAGTTCAGTCCTGCTTCATAAATTTTTATTAACCACTGAGCTAGGCACTGTGAGAAATATGTGGAATCTGCCTGATTTTAAAAAAAAGGAATCCCTGAATTCATATATTCAAGTATGTACTGTTGATAGGTTAAATTATTGTTTCTGAGGATGTTTTTACCACTCTAAAATTTTCTTTTTCTTTTTTTTTTTGGCTACAGCTGCCACATGTGGAAATTCGTGGGTCAGTGTTCAAACCCGTGCCACTGCAGCAACCTGAGCTGCTGCAGTGACAATGCCAGATCCTTAACTTGCTATACCACAAGGGAACTCCAACCACTCCAAAATTTTCTAACTTCTTTCTTAGAACTTTCCTTCAAGCCTGTATATTTTCTAACTTCTTTCTTAGAACTTTCCTTCAAGCCTGTATATATTATATATGTGTGTATACATCTATTTAATACATATTTCATTTTAAAAGTTAGCCAAAAGTTATTGGGTACTAAGTCCTATGAGTGAAGCAGGAGATTGACATGGCTAATATTCTATTTATCAAAAATGATGGCTGACTGTGGAAAACTGAGTTTGATTTTGGAGGTAATGCTCATCAATTTCAGAAGAGTCCCAATGATATTTTGTGAAATGCAATATTATTACAATAAGTTTGTTGCTTCTCAAAATGACCCCGGAGAAAAATACTCATAAGAGCTTTAAAGTGTTTATAAAAAGTTCTAATTTTTTAAAGAGCCACATCTAAAAAAAGGTAGTTAGGCTTGAGGAATCTTCTGCCTTGCTAGGAGGATGGTGTTGGAAACAAGTGTGATAGTTAGCAGGGGTTGGCATTAATTGGTGCTGAAAAGGGGCTCAAGATGATTGTGAGTCTGGGGTGCCTGATCTGGCTTCTCTTTTCAGCTTTGCACCCACCCTCAAAGATGTAGGTTTTCTTCCTATCAAAATTTGCCCTGTTTTTTCCTTTCATGTTTTCCCTTGCTAGTTGTTTTATTCAGATTAACTTATGATAAAAGGGTGTTTGTTTAATTTTTCTTGGTTCCATTTTAATGCAGGCCTGATTCTGGACATTGGGAAGTAAAAAAGCAAAACAATTAGCAAGAGCAGTTCATGATGGTTTCTTTAAGTAGGTAGGTAAGACTGCCTTGAACTAAGTTTTGGAGAGTAGAGATGACATGCATTGCTTCAGTGCACATGAAATTCAAATGTATATAGTGATGATACATTCTGTCTAATGAGTGGTAGCATTGTCTCTTGTATTAGAGTGTAAGATACTCGAGGCAAAGATGAGTGCTTCTGAATCTTTCTGTATTCCTCATAGCACAGAGCAGAGTGCAAGACAGACTCATCAAGGCTCACCTCAAGAGTCACTTCTTTTCTGAAACTTCCATGACACTCTCTGGATGGAAGAAAAATCTTTCAGACTTCCATCTTTGTTCCTTTAAACAAATCCTGTGTCTTAGTCAGCTTGAGATGCCATAAGAAAATACCACAGACTGGGTGGCTTCAACAACAGAAATTCACTTTCTCAAAATTCTGGAGATTGGGAAGTCCAGGATCAAGGTGTCAGCTGATTCAGTCCCTGGTAAGGACTATATTCTTGGCTTGCAGATAGCTGTCTTCCCGTTTTGTCCCCACACGGCAAAGAGAGGAAAGAGAGCAAGCTCTTTAGTGTGTCTAATGATGACACTAATCCTATAGGATCAAGGCTCCACCTTTATGGTTTTATTTAGTCTTCATCATCCCCCACACTGGGGGTTTTCACTCCATAGCACCCTTGGAACACTTATTACATTGTGTTGTAACAATCATTGACAATTACAAATTCCGATCTTACCTTCAAGGAGTGTCATTAGTTGTATTAGCTTTCTATGGCTGCTGTAACAAATCACCACAAACTTCATGGATCAAAACAACACAAATTTATTATCATATAGTTCTCTAGGTTACAGTGATTTGGGGACCAAGCTGAGGTAGCGGATGAGGAAGAGAGAAAGGGAGTTAGAATGATTTCCAGATTCTGGACTGGGACTGGGTGGTACTCTTACTGAGACAAGGACCACACTGGAGGATGTATTTATTGGGATTCTTCTTTCTTTGATTACAGGTCAAACAAAAAGCAAATGGTATCAGGTTAGGCAAACGGGAGTTTATTTTAAGGTTATGAGGGGAGGCTGATTCATGGGAACTCATGGCAGGACTGTAGCTGAGCCTCAGAGATCAAGGAGAATGAGGTACAGATATATCAGGACTTCTCTCTGTTCCTCTCTTTGTCTTATTTTTCTCTTTCTCTGAAGACCAGCACCTTTGCGTCTCCCTTCTGTAGATGAAAGCATTACTAACCATAGTTTCAGATTTTACACCTTATCTGTAGTTCTGTCCTTCAAAGACTGATTGCCCCTCAACCCCCTGAATTCCATAGTCCTTGGAAATAGGGCTCTGACTGATGCAGCTTGGCTCAGTGCTCCCTTGGTGCATCAGGTTGTGGCCATAGCACAGTTGCCCTAATGCCATTTTATTGTCATAGACAGCTCTGGCTTCAACCAAATAGTAGCTGGAGGAGTGATTCTTAGAAAAAGCATGCAGGGAGATATTCCAGTAGGGGTCCACTTACCTTGGAGAAGATGATGTGTTCTGTTTTGCCTTTCTCTTCTAGTTCTTTTTTTTTTTTTTAAGTCGAGGTATCATTTACATTGAAATGTACAGATCTTAAATGTTTAGTTTGCTGTGTTTTGATAAACCTATACTCGCGCCCAAATCAAGATAGTGAACATTTCCATCACCTCTGAAAAGGTCTCATGCATCTTAAAGTCGATCCCTGTCCCTCAGTGGCAACTACTGCCCTGACTTCTATCACCATAGAATAGTTTTGCCTGTTCTAGAACTTCATATAAATGGAATCATACAATATGTACTTTGTCTGGCTTCTTTCATTCAACATAATGCATCTGAGATTCAGCTAAGTTGTTGTTGTATCAGAAGTCCGCTCCCCTTTGTTGTTAAGGATCTGTCACTGTAGGCACATACCATACTTGTTGGTTCATTCACCTTTTGATGGACATTTGGGTTCTTAGTTTTCTGGTTATTATGGACATTTTTATAAGTATTTTTGTGGTCAGAGGGAAATTTACAGCCTTAAATGCTTAGACTAGAAAAGATGAGTTCAACTTTGCATAAATTAAGTCAGAAGTACTTGTAGGACATTCAGGCAGTGAAGCCTAGCACAAACTGGAATTCAGTCCAGGCCCAGAAGAGAGAGTTGGGCAAATAATTTTGATTCTGTAGTCTCTAGTCATTATGTGTAGTTAAAGCCATGGGGAAGTCCCTATGTAGACTAAAAGGCCTGTGAATTACATACTAAGGAATAGTTGAAGAGGATCCCTCTAAGGAGGCGCAGAGAAGCGTGACAGCTTTTGTCTCTCTATCACCAGGCACAGGACCAGATACACAGTCATTTCTTGGCTTGCTAAATCTAAGAGAATGAGTGCAGAGTTCATGGTTATTGATGGAGCCTATAGAAGGAGATCCAGTAGGAGAAATGGCATGAAAATTTACAAAGGACAGAATGAGTTTGGTAGATTGAAGAGGAGGAGTGGTGCGGGGCAAGCAAGAGGGGCTAGGAGGACCAAACCTTTAAAGTTGAATGATTAGGTAAGGTCAGACTTCGCAGGGCCTGAAATGGAAGACTTTAGACTCCCAGCAGGCCTGGCACCCCAGAAGAGCCAGGGTTCTGGGGCGGGGCGTGAGAACACGATGTTTCCTTTTGGGAGGTGCACTCTGGAGGCGGTGCACTGCTGGTGGCAGCTGAGGTGCTGCTACTGCGGCTGCCACTGGCGAAAGTGCTGAGTTGTTATCAGTGGCAGTGATTTCCACTGGACTTTGGCTTTGTAGCTGCTGAAAGGGAACAGTGCCGCCGGCTACTGCTGATTTCATGTTGTTCCCTGACCATGTGTTGTTAACTCTGCCTAAGAGTCTTGGTAGCAAAAGACAGAGGCGGTGGCATCTGGCTGCAGCTGGGAGGCAGTGCCTGCCCGCCGGGCCGGGACGAAGGACTGGGAAGCTCAAGTCAGAGCAGCCGCCCAAGGCAGCGAGGGCGGGGCGGTGGCGGAGCTGGAGCCAGGCCACGCCTCCGCTCGCCCGCGCAGGCGCGCTGCGGGGCCGTTGCTGTCAGGAGCGCACTAGAGGCCAGACGGCGGCGGGATTCGACGTCTGAGCTGGACCCGGCTGACTGAACCGAGCGTGGCAGCTGCAGCTAGAGCGGCGCGGCCGGGGCTCCCCGCCAGGTCGCAGAGGCGAGCAGGGACTAGCGGGCAGCCGGCGGCGCAGGCACAATGGGGAACCGAGAGATGGAGGAGCTGATTCCTCTGGTGAACCGTCTGCAGGACGCCTTCTCCGCCCTGGGACAGAGCTGCCTGCTGGAGCTGCCGCAGATCGCTGTGGTGGGCGGCCAGAGCGCCGGCAAGAGCTCGGTGCTCGAGAACTTCGTGGGCAGGTGAGTGGGTAGGGCGTGGGGGGTGGGGGCGACCCCGCTCCGGGCAGTTGGAGCGTGGACAGGCCGCGGGAGGAGGAGGCTGGACTGGGGGCTGCGGCGGAACGGAGGGCTGAGCAGAGGTGACCGTGGGGCGGGCGGGGTCGTCCCGGCTCCGGGCATCCTCCGTCCCTCCCCGCCTGGTGGCCCTCCTGTCTGCCTTTCATCCTGCGATACAAAGCCATTTCCTCCCGGTCCTCCGGTCGGAGAGTCGGGGGAGGGGGTCCGCCCTGAGATCGACTTCCCCCGCCCGGTGCGCGGTGCGCGCCAGCCTAGGGCAGCCCTGATGCAGAGCGCACCCAGGCGCTTCCCAGTCCTTCTCTCCGGTTTTCCCGGCTCAGCATCATCCTCCTTTTCCCGTCAGCCTCCCCGACCCCCTCTCCTAGAGGCTGTGGGGTTTATTTCCCCGCCCCCTCCCGCTTGGAGATGCTTTCCTTCTCACCCTGCTTCTCAGCTCCTCTCAGCTGTCTCCTGTTCGAGACAGTCGTCGCCTGCCTCTAGCAGGGGAGGCGGGGTGCGAGGAGAAAGGAACCGTTTGTTGTGGTGAAGCTTTAACGGGCCGATGATTCCCCACCATTCTCCTCTTTAGGAGTGGGAGAATAAAAGGTGGTGTGTTTGCATGTGCACTCGTCACAGCTCCAGGCATATGTAAGGGAAACCGAGGCACAGACTCTGAGGCCGGGGTGGGGGTGGGGTAGACGTGGACATGTGTTGTCCAGGTGCCATGTCATTCCTGCATCATCTCGGAATGGACCAGCCAGCATCTTTCTTGCACTCTCTCTTCGCCCCCTCCCCCAGCATCATCTTAGGTTCCCTAAACTAGCTTTTATTTGTCCTGCGAGTCTTCAAGTTAACATGCTGTATCTAAATTACCGTTATGTGTTTTGAGTGACTCTTAATTCAGAAAAATCTAAAGAATTAATTTTTTAAATTGGAAATAAGCATTTTTTTTTCTACTGAACAGTTCATGGGGGATTGTTACCTTAACGGCCTTGCCTGAGGAGTGCACACATTTGTTAAGAAAAGCCCATTGGAAAGCATTACGAAAGCTGAAATGTTTCCTAATAGTAAGCAGGTAGAAATATACAGCAGCTGAGAGAGTGGGCTGGAGAAGGTACAATACAGAGATTGTCTTCACTCTTTTGATTTGGGATTCGGAAGGTTCCTGGGTTTTTGTTGTTAATGTTTGGTGATATGCAAAATTTAGATAACCCATATCTCCTTTTGGAATGCTAGTATCCATAAAATGTATATTCTTTTCTCTCAGATGATGCTCTGTCTCTCAGATGATACTCTTAGGGTTTTTTTTTTCTGTTTTAACTAGAAATCTAAGAAACCTAATTAAAAGTAAAATTGCTGACAGCTGGCTAGTATCTTTGATTAAGTCACATAATCACTTTGGTTTTTATCATTAATTTGAGTGATGAGAAAAGTGATCATAAAGCATTTTGCCTTCGTCATCATACGTAGTCTTATGGTGAAGTGATAGATGAATATGTGATTTCAATCATGTTCACACAAGTTACATACTCAGAGGTTTTACTTTTTTGATTTGTTGCCCGTGAAATTCATTAAATTTAAAGTGGTATCCATAGGGAGAGTGAGGTTTGATGACATTGTATTTTGGGGTTTTTAAATTCCAGAGAATTTAACAGGGTGCTTTAATAGTCATTTGAATACTTTTGTCTTTTAAACGAATACTTAAAGTTGTAAGTAATTCAAATGCATTGAACATATTTTATACATCTTTTGTGTATTTGGTTGGATGGGTCTGTATTATAAATACATTGTGGCAAGAACATTTGAACCTAATGTCAGTTTTATGCATGTATCTTAATTCTGTCTTCGAGATTTTTAAACCCTAACACATCCCTTCACGTGATAATAAAATTGTAAACATTTTTCCTCACTAGCTGTACTCCTCAAATGAGAATTTAAAAAAAAATCTGGAGGAGTAAAATATTTTAGCTTCAGCATATTTTTAGGATAGAATGAAAAATAGGAGCGTCATAAATATATAAATCAGAGCATTTACCATAATACATTAGTCATTTATTATACTTTTTAAAGCTTTACCAATAATTACTGTTAGAATGTCAAATCAAAGAAAAGGATGGACATAAAGGGAAAAAAACACATTTAATAAATATAGCAAGGCTGTATTACCACAGAGATGACACCTACCTAGCAGAGCTTGTATATTAGGAGAAAATTTAATTAAAAAGGTCATTTGACTTTAATAAAGCCTCAGTCATTGAATTATTGAGGAATCTAATTTCTAATTATAAACCAACCTTAGGGAAAGAGGAGTTCTCTACTTTGTTAGGAGATTCGTTCTAGATGGAAAAAACTACTAGTATTGTACTCTAACCTTTTATCTTTTTGTTATACAGAAATTTTTTGATAAAGATAAGGTCCTTTAAGAATGAAACTTTCCTCTTTTACATGTAGCTGTTTTCATTTTAAGACTGACCTCTGTGCAGTTAGTGAATGCAGTCATAAGACAAGGGGTCATTACGTGTGTAAATTAATAGTGTTTGCTTATCATTTAAGCTTGTTCTCTTCAAAATAATGATACATTTTCTCAACATTTAACAATTCATGTTTAGTTGACTAACCATCTCTTCTCTGTTTGCTTATACTGTTTTTTTTTGACACCACTGAATGAATTTGCATGTGAATGTGTTTACCTCATTTAACTGTAGCTCTAAAATTGAATTTTGGGGTGATGTGTTTGAGGTTGTATGAATAAAACAAGTTGTGAATGAACTAGTTTGTGGTTTTATTGCTGAAGTGATGAATTTACATATTAATGTGATATAGTATGAGTAATCAGATTGTTCTTTTGGATATTCAGATCAGATATACTCAGTGAGAGGCAGCTTAAGGTCTAATGAGTAGAAGCTGAGACTCATGGTCTGAATATAGGGGTTCACTAGATGACTTGGGGTCTGCCCATTGATCCAGTGTGTAGCGAAGAATTTATTCAACTACCTTTATATCCCTTTTTATTTTTTTTAAACAGTGCAGTGAGATGATGGTGATGATAACAGTCAGCATTTATTGAGGGCTTGTTTATGTATCAGGTGCCATTCCAGGTGCTGTAATGTAGATAATCTCATTGAATCTTCATAAAACCCCGAAGAGGAAGTTACTTGTAAGAGTCGCATTTTATAGAAGAGGAAATTGAGATTTAGAGAGTTTGAGTAAGTGCTGAAGACATATTTAATTTATAGAATTTGAGTAACTTGCTCAAGGTGAATTTAATTTATCATGAAAACAGTGGCACTATGATTTAGTCCCAGGTATTTGGGCTCTATACTTGTGCTCTAAAACCTCTGTGCTGTATTGAACCCCCTCCATATTGAGGTTTGCCAATTCCTGTTAAATACTTTGACTTTTTTCTTTGATCGCACTTAAAATCACCACCTAAATAAATAAGAAACTGCTATTATAATTTTATTCGTGTTTATGTATGTATGTCTACCTTGCTTCATTTCACAGAGGGTTTGAGGTAACCCTTTGGTCAGAAGCAACACTAGTTAAAAGATAAATATATTTCTTTACCACGTTAGACATTCTTGAAGGGACCTCTAGGATGTAATTGGGTTTTTTTATTTAAGGATGTGTTCAGAGGGAATATAATTTGTTTATAGAAGTGTTAAGTGAAAACTGTACTAGTTGCTAATGTGCAAACGTTTTTTAATGATATACTTGTTAGAAACATTAGTTCTTCAGTGCTAATTATATAGGCAGAGGATTCACATTATTTTATTCTAGCCTGAATGATAGACTTTAAGTTGTTCAAATAGGATAGGTTTTTTGATTAATGGGGGCCAAATAAAAGGTTAAATTGGCTATGTTGAGAGAGTTCATTTCAATGTGGAAATGCCAAATAATGTACATTTGCTCGTGAGATTTCTAAAGATAACTTGCAAGAGAACCTTAAAACAGAGCCATTTGATGCTGTTGTTGAATGGATGTGACCAGATAATTTGTTTTGTTTTGTTTTGTTTTACGACTGCACCTGTGGCATATTCAAGTTCCTGGGCTAGGGGTGGAATCAGAACTGCAGCTGCAGGCCTATGCCACAGCAACACAAGATCTGAGCCACATCTGTGACCTGTGCAGCAGCTTATGGCTATGCTAGATCCTTAACCCATTGAGTGAGGCCAGGGATCGAACCCACATCCACACGGACACTGTGTTGGGTTCTTAACCCACTGAACCACAATGGGAACTCCAGATAATTTTTTTTCTAGTCTTTTTAGGACTGCACCCAAAGCATACGGAAATTTCCAGGCTAGGAGTTGAATCAGAGCTGTAGCTGCTGGCCTGCAGCACAGCCACAGCAGTGTGGGATCGGAGCTGCATCTGTGACCTACACTACATCTGGCGGCAATGCCGGATCCTTAACCCACTGAATGAGGCTGGGGATTGAACCTGTGTCCGCATGGATACTAGTTGGGTTTGTTACTGTTGAGCCGCAACAGGAACTCCCAGATAATTAAAAAAAAAATCCAAAATCATTTATATGACTTGGATAGGTACTACTTTATTCTTAAATCTTTTGATTTTTTTCAAGAGAGTATTTAAAAATTGAGGAGGTAAGAGTTCTCTAACTGCAAATAGGACTAAGCTTAGAAGCATTCATATTCATTAGTAAACTTCTTAATTCATAATTAGGTTGATATTGAGGGAAAAGATTATTTAAAATAGCAAAGCATCTGAATTAGTTAATATATATGTATATTTTTGGTTGTGCCTGTGGCATGTGGAAATTCCCAGGCTGAGGATTGAACCTGTGCTACAGTTGCAGCAATACCAGATCCTCAACCCACTGTGCCACACAGGAACTTCCTAGTGAATATTTTTCAACAAATGTCTTCCAAGTATTAAAGTTATTAGATAATTGGTCCTAACAATAAAATGTGATAATTGTTGAAAATCATACTTCATGGTTCCCAAGGATCAATTTAAATTATCAGAAACATAAACTTTGTTTCATCCAGTAATGAATTGCTAAAACCTGAAGTAATAAGGATAGTTTTTGCCTAATTCACATTATGTAGTGTACTTTTAGGTTATCACAGTTTCACAGTTGGTAGGATTTATAACAATCAATTTAATTATTAATATCTGAGAAGCAATACAACTAGTATAGGACTGGATGGGATATCTGTTTTGAAATTTACGTATGATGAACAAATATCAAAAAATGCACTGGAGTTCCTGTGGTGGCTCAGCAGTTAATGGACCGGACTCGTATCCACGAGGACGTGGATTTGATCCCTGGCCTTGCTCAGTGGGTTAAGGATCCAGTGATGACCTGAGCTGTGGTGTAGGTTGCAGATGCAGCTTGGATCTGGCATTGCAGTGGTTGCATTGGATCCACTGGCTGCTGCTCCGCTTCGCCCCCTAGCCTGGGAACTTCCAAATGCCATGGGTGTGGCCTAAAAAGACAAAAGAAGAAAGAAAAGCACTTGACTAACTTAAAGAATGAAGTTAGGCAAGCATCATCGTTCAGAACTTTGGAGGGATGGAAACTTAATAGTGAGCTATCAATGGGGACCTGCTGTGCAGCACAGAGAACTCTACCCAGTATTCTGTGATAACTTATGAGGGAAAAGAATCTGAGAGAGAATAGACATGTGTGTATGTATGACTGGGTCACTTTGTTGTGCAGCAGAAATCATCATAACCTTGTAAATTAACTATACTTCAATAAAACTTAAAAATAATGAGCCATGATAGAGGGTAGGCTATTGAGTTCTCTGCCAATGAGATATACATTTAATATTTTAGGTATTTGTCTTAGGTAGTAAGTATTTTGTGCTGGGGCTAATAAGTAGAATTAAATTATGATGTTTTATTTATGATTAATTTTAAGAGAGGAATGCAAGCATCTAAAAGGAATAGATGAATTTTTCCTCTTCACCAGAGCCAAGTCAAGAGAGTCAACAGTGGATGCTCTTTTTTGTTTGAGCCTAATGTACTGTATAAAGCAATCTAATTTATTTTCTGTATTGTCACAGTTTTGCCTGTATCTTATTCTGCTTTGCATTTTCTCACACTCACAATTAATTTTAAAATTCTGAAGGATTATGTTATACTAAACACATTTTTATAAAATGTAAGGAAGGAGGAGGCTGATATTTGTTTAGCCTTACTTGATGGTAGGCATGTAGGCTATTACACACTTTCCATGCCTTCTGAACCTTTGTTGTTTTCACATTACCATGTCAGTAAGGGAGGAAACTCAGGGTTAGAGAGGGAAATAATTTGTGCAGGGTCGCATGGCTAGGAAGTGGCCAATCTGGGATTTAGTCTTGGATATGACTCCTATTGATACTCTTGAGAAATATGGGCGAGTAAATATTTCTTCTTCTCAAGCATGTATTATTGAGTTCTAGGTATACTGGATAAGAATATAGAAGGAAGTATGAGTGTTTAGGAACTGATGTATATGTAAAAAGAGAACTGACAGCATAAGGAATAAAACCACAACTTTCAAAGAACTTGTAAAATGAAGAAAGTTTGGTATAATGCAAACTTAATGGGACAAAATATATTTTGTCAGTTTATTTTTCCAAAAAAATAACTCTGAAAAAACTACAGTTCTGAAATTGAATTGTGAAATGATGGAAAGTAGACAATATTTGAGATACCAGTGTCATTTGGCAGCCGGTATCATTTTAGCTCAAGGCTGCATGTACTCAAGTATTGATGTCAAAGCAGGGAGGTGGCGATCTGTGTCTCGGTGTCTGACTTGATAACGAGGCATTGAATTTAGACTGTCACTTTATCACAAAGCGACACTGTACATTGGAGAGGGCCTGAGAGAAGAGGAGCAGGGGAAAAAAAAAGGGTTGGAGAGATTAAAAATATAACTGAATACATTGAGGGCAGGATAGATCAGACCAGCTAAGGATGTTTAAGGCACTAATACTTAAGGGAGGTGAAATTCCATTTTCTTTTTTAAGAATAAAGTGTTTAGTTAAAGTGGTAGAGTAAATGGAAAACAAAACGTCAAGGAAAACATTTTAAAGGCAAACCTGAGGATAGAATATATTTAGAAAGAGAGAAGGGTAAAGGCAGAGGGAAGGTTGACACTAAATGATTTGCATTATTGAGTTAAACTCTGTTCCAGAAAATTAAGAGTTTATTAATACCAGATTGGCGATTTTTTTTCTTTGTCCTAGTTAGCTTAGCTTTTTAAAAATTTTATATATATGTTTTTTTAAATCAGTAGGGAATACTGGCCTTTCACTAGCTTCTGTAACAAATTTTCTCCTCGCTTAATTTTTGCTAACTTCTTGGAGCTACGTAAGATACAGAGAAACGAGATTTGCCCAAGGTCAGAAATCTTATTCTATTTCTGTTGCATCTTGGAACTTGGTGTTCAGAACTGGGAGCCCTGTGGCATGTCATCCTCTTTCGTTCCTTCTCTTATTGTTTTAAAGTGACTCTCTTTCAGCCTCACCACCTCTCTTTCCATTCCCTTCCATTAGACCAATCTTTCCTCCTCCTTGATACTCCCCTCCATTACTTTATTATTTTTCTTGATGGTAGGCCGGTAGTAATAGTTTTTCTTTTTTCTTTTTTTTTCTCCTCCATACGCAATAGGGTATGGAGACAGGGAGCAGGATTTTTCTCAGGGTTAGACCAGGAAATTTGGCTGAGATAATATACTCTAGAGTAAATTGTGACTTTTAGGAAACAAGTGGGCTCAGAAGACTACATGAAACAGTGGATGCTCTTTTTTGTTTGTTTGTTTATTTGTTTTTGTCTTTTTTTTTTTTTCAGGCCACACTTGCGGCATATGGAGTTCCCAGCCTAGGGGTCTAATCGGAGCTACAGCTGCTGGCCTACGCCACAGCCACAGCAACGCCAGATCTGAACCACAGCTCATGGCAACACCGGATCCTTAACCCACTGAGCAAGGCCAGGGATTGAACCTGCAACCTCATGGTTCCTAGTCGGATTTGTTTCTGCTGCTCCACAACGGGAACTCCTAAATAGTGGATGGTCTTGCACGTTATTAATATTTTCCCACCAGGTGGGCATATCTAGAAAGTTGTTCCTGGAATGGTCACTGATTGGCCTTGCTTAAACCAAGAAAAGCTTCTTAAAAGTTGTGTATAAATAAATAATAGAAATGGAAAGGTTACTGTTTAAAGAAAAAGGTGAGATTTTTGGTCAATTAAAATACATATTTGGATAGTAAATCCTCACCTTTCAGTTTGCCTGTTTCATGTCCTACTTTTTTTTGTGTTTGTATTCTTTGAGTGAGGCCCATTGATGTCATAGAAATTATTTTAGCAATTTCAACAAGCATTAATGTGTTAAATTCTTAGTGTTAATAAAAAGGCAAGATAATTGTTGAGGAAAAGGATGATTTATTTAATCCATGAATTATATAAATGCTGCAGGATTGCTTTAGATCTTCTTTTTCCTTTAACATCCCTGCTGAAGATTCTCTATTTCCAGGATTTAAAAGTGTGTGTCTAAGTGCTTGTGAGTGTCTCATTTTCATTTCCCTTAGCTTCAAGGTCATGATATATCCAGGAATAATACATACATACCTATTAAGAATGTGTAGGGCTTCTGAAGGACTTTGTTGTCTGTCATTTCAGTGGCTTGAAATTGAAAAGACTAATCCACTTAAATAAGTATTTTGGGTGTTGAATCTTATGATATTTGTTTTCTTAGATCCTCAAAAAAACCAATGTTTGAAAAGGGATTATATTCTGGTAATCAAATACAGGCTTTGCCGACTGGTGTTTCAGTCCCACCTCTGACTCCAAACTGGATACAAACATGGCTCCTCAGCAAGGCACTGAACTTCACTGGGACTTCATTTCTTCATTTGTAATATAGGGACAATAATATAGACTTCATTGTTTTATGTGTGAGTTCCAAGAAAGATCATGTAAAGTGTATGGTTCGTAATATGCATTTAATAAACAATTGCTGTAATATTGTTATTTATGAGAAAAAATATATTTTGTCATTCACATGACCAAATTACAATTCTCAGATATATTTGGTCTTTGTTCAAGGTTTCTGGCTTATAGCTCCCAAAACCTTTGGGATTTCCTAAGTGTGGAGAGTGATAAAGGTGTCTGTTTTAGATTAGTGAGGTGACTTTGGGGAAGCACCCAAGGATGGGGTCTGGTTGGCAGTGGAGCCAACCTTGTGATTAGAGGGTTGGAACTTTTAATTTCATCCTCTCAGCCTTTAGTGAGGGGAGAGGGGACTGAGGCTGAATCAGTTTCCAATGGCCAGTGATTTTAATTGATCAGGACTGTATTAAAAGTTCAAAAATACAGGGCCCAGAGAAATTCCAGGTTGGTGAGCACTTAATACACCTGGAGAGGGAATGGAACCTTCTCGGCCTTTCCCTATACCGTGTCCTATGAATCTCTTCCATCTGATTGCTCTGGAGTTATATATATCTTTCTATAACAAACCACTAATAAGTAAAATATTTATCTTAGTTCTCTGAGCTGCTCTAGCAAATTAATTGAACCAAGAAGGAGGTCTTAAGAACCTCTAGTCTGTAGTCTGTGGATCAGAAAAGCAGGTAACAACCTGGCCTTGTGATTGGTGCCTGAATTTGGGAGAAGGCGGTCTTGTGGAACTGAGCTGTCAGCCTCTGGAATCTGATTTTTTTTTCCAGGTAGATAGTGTCAGAATTGAGTTGAATTGTAGGACACCCAGCTCATGTCCAGAGCCCTGCTTGTTGTTTGCTGTGGGAAGCTACCTCCCCATGTTGGAATTGGTACCAGAACTTATTTAATCGTTATTAGTTATAGTCTTTTATTGAGAATGGACATTTCTGACTCTTTTAAAAATAAAAGTAAATTTAGGAGAGAGGATAGATAGTAATGTGTAATGTGCCTGGCCTGTTATAATGCTTTCAATAAAATATTGCTATTTGTTTAAGTTTTTTAATACAAGCTGGATATTTTCTGACTTAAAAAAAAAGTAAATTCAGGAGAGACAATAGATAGTAATGTGTATTTGCAAATTCTCTTGTGCATGTTGGAAAATTACATCTAACATCACAATACTAACTCTTAGATCAGACTAACAATGTATATTTGGGCCTTTTTCAAAGAAGGCATTGCCCATATTTAGCAATACTCGTATTTTTTTAACAGATATACACAACATAAATCCAGTTTGTATACTTTTCCCTCCCAAGAGTTCCAAAGTACTTTTTCCTTTAATTTTTTATTCTTTCAGTATCCCTGAGCGCATAGTAAGGGCATGTTTTTTTTCCTTTTGTTTTGGCTGTGCCCATGCATGGTATGTGGAAGTTCCTGGGCCAGGGATTGAATCTGCACTGCAGCAGCAACCTGAGCCACAGGAGTGACAACACCAGATTCTTAAACTGCTGAGCCACCAGGGAACTCCCAAAAGCGTGTTTTACTAAGCTTAATTTCAAAATGTGGAAGACTGGGTTTGAAAAAAGTTGTGACATGCTAGGGTTTAAATGGTGACTGTTGGAGATAATCAACATAGTAGAATTTTTAACAGAGATAATAAAATTAAAATGAATTTTGCTGAAATTGTTTTCAGGTATTCTCCTAGAGAATGAATTTTAAGCAAAGTATTTGATTGTGTGATAATGGAATAAACAGTTCTTAGCATATCTTTATCTCTTGGAAATGTTAGATGAAGTCACAGGCAAAGATGGGTATAGAAGTGGGAAAAACTGAGAGAGTCTGATTGGAGAAGCAGGACTACTTAGCAGAAATATAAGCTAAGACCAAGGTACAGAAATGATCTACAGCCAAGGGATCAGGAAGTTAAGATAGAAAAATAGTGGTGTCGGAGTTCCCATCGTGGCTCAGAGGAAATGAATCCAACTAGTATCCAGGAGGATGTGGGTTCGATCCCTGGCCCCGCTCAGTGGGTTAAGGATCCAGCATTGCCACGAGCTGTGGTGTAGGTCACAGACACGGCTCAGATCCCTTGTTGCTGTGACTGTGGCGTAGGCCAGTGGCTATAGCTCGGATTTGACCCCTAGCCTGGGAACTCCCATATACCACAGGTATGATCCTAAAAAGACAAAAAAATAAAAATTAAAAAAAGAAGAAAAATAGTAGTGTCTGTTGTTATTAGACCTTACAGAAGTACCAAAATCCTTGTAGTAGGTGTTGAAGGAATACCCAGTGGCTTTCTTTTCAGGTCGAGGTTCATATCCTGACTTGACTGACATTTCCACAACTTGTTAACCTCCAATTTTAGCTCTGAGCTAGTTAACTGGTTCCATTTGGCATTAAATTATCTTTTTTGTTACTAGGTGTGCCTCAGAAACTTTGTGTAAGAATAGCTTAGAGCTTTGTATATATGTGTGCTCGTTTCTGTTTTCTGGTTAATAAAACTGAGGTCCATTCTTTTCATATATTTAAAGGAGGAGAAAAGGCCCAGAATTTATTTTTGTGGATCCTAGCATTCATGATTCTGAGTCCTACTTCCTGGGCAGCAACCATTATGTCCTGAGACCCCTACATACTCATTTGGAAATACCAACATAATTAACTGAGTACTGATTTCAGTCTTTGTAGATTCAATTTAAGAAACTTCATCTAGTCTGTTTACTTTATCCTAAAAAATATTCAGTTGTGGGGGGATACCTGGTTTTATTGATCTACTTTTTAGTATTATATTCTCCCAGGGGATTTTTTTTTCAAGTCCGCGAAGAAGGGAAGTGGTGGAAGGATCACGAGTCTCTTGCTTCAAGAGCAAGAGGGTGGATGGGAAGAAAGAAGCCTTGCTATACTATACAGGGGAGATTGGAAGGAAAAATGCAAATGGAATCTTTTGCTGAATGAGTTAGGAATATTTGTGAGTGCCTACTATACTATACGGGGAGACTGGAAGAAAAAATACAAACGGAATCTTCTGCCGAAGGAGTTAGGAATATTTGTGAGTTACTTAGTTTGAGGATTTGATTTATACCCATGGCAGGTGTTCCCTGGGCGTTTGTTAAAGAAATATCAGTTAAGCCGAGGCAACATGGCAGAAAACAAGGAGAGCTGGGATTGGAATGGTCTTTACTGTCACCATGCTGGTCCTCCTCAGCTCTCCCTTTCTGATTTAGAGGCCCCTCCTCAGTGGTCCTTGTTCATACTTCACTACGTGGAGATCTTACTATGCAGTTGGCTGCCTTGTCTGTCTGTTTAACTGTATGAAGCTTCCATGAAGTCGAGAGCTGTGTTTCATTTGTCATCAATAAATTGATTGGAAATAGGGGTGGATGTTGGACTTGATCTCTGTTTTCCAAATGTGGATGTGACCTATTAGTGGGATGTGATACCAATTTTTTTTTTTTTTTTTTTTTGGCCGCCCCCATGCATGTGGAAATTCCTGGTCCGGGACTGAATCTGTCACACAGCTGTAACCAGAGCCATAGCAGTGACAATGCCAGATCCTTAACCCGTTGAGTAACTAGGGAACTCTGACATTTGTTTGATTTTTGAGGGCAGAGAGTTTAATAAACTTGTTTGGTTGTAGGTAGAGGATTAAACCAGTTGAGAAAATTTGTTTGAAAATTCTGTTAGGAGGTGAATTTATTCACTCAATCATTTGCAGTCATATTTTAAGAGTCCACTACATGCCAGAAACTGTGTGAGGCTCTATGTATAAGTAGCTCCTTCAAAGAACTTGGTGAACCAGAAGTGTATAAGGGTTGATATGCACTGTGCTGTTGTCAGGGTAACCAGGCTAATGGTTTTTATGCAAGGCATTTGTTAGAATGTAGTTGACTGGGTTATGATGATGTCTCCAAATATTTGAAGAGCTGTTAATTGAAGAAGGATTAGATTGACTTTGTATGTCCCCAGAAGAAAGAATTAGAACACATGGATAAAAGCTATAGGCAGATTTAAACTTAACATCGGGGAGATGGCTCAACAGAACAGTTAAGAAATAGAATGAGTAGCCTGTGAAGCAGTAAGTATTCCATCACAGAAGGATAGAGGCTGGGAATTGAAAGACTGATTGGCTTCTTGGCATGGTGTAGGTGGGAGGCAGGTTGAACCTTTTTGAAGGTTCTTGACTTTGAAAGTTCTTTTTAACTTAAAGTCTGTGATTTGGCTTGCAGGATGTCAGGGAGAAATCTGGCTTTAAAAAATGTATGCTTTCTGCAGATTATTTCTAGGTAGATAAGCAATGCCAGACACATAAAAGGGTTAAGACCTCCCTGGGTCTAGACTTTCTGGGCCTTCAAAGATTAGTGTGAATGTAAAGAAACTAGAATCTCTCACTGAATGTTGAATTCCGTGAAGCAGCTATGAAGAATGATGTTTTAGTGGTAAACTGTATTTATTCTTTGAAAAAAGAATGGACTAACAGCTTGATTTTAGCATCTACTTTTCCTAACAATCCTACTTCCTTCAGTGGTCTATAAACAGGAAAAAAAACTCTCCATCATTTAGTCTTCTTTTTTATTTGTAAAATCTATTAAGTCTAATACATATTGTAATTTCCTTATTCAGAACATCTTTTAGGGTCACACTTTCCTCTATTCTCATTGTGAACATTGTGGCCTAGGTCTTTCCATCACACGTGGATAACTCTGACAGCATCCTGCTCTTTCTGTTCCTTCATCATTCGTTCATTCCATGCCCATATTGCTGCACTCATATTAATCCTCCAACACACAACTCTAATTAATGCCTCTATCCTTCTCAAAAACCTGCAGTTGCCATGCACCTTTCAAAATCTCTGGTTTTCAACATCTTCTACCTGTTTAGCTTTTGTTTCTGTTCCTTCCAAATGTGTTTCCCTGTCCTTTTCTTTTCTTTTCCAAGGAGATGTGATATTGGACAGAATTTGGGTGCCTTTAGAGGCAGAGTGCTTTGGGTGGTTAAAGGAAAATATCACAACTCCTTGGAGAGTCCAGGAAAGATTTTATAGGTGAGGTAGGGTTTGAAATGAGCATGAAAGAATAAGAATTTGATAAGTTGAGATGGGGCCACAGGGAGAGGTCACAGATGGCAGCCTTCTCTGACCTCTCTATGACTTAGGGATTGTTCGTTACGTTTAGTTCCATTTTTTTTTTTTTTAACACTTCAGAGTTTCTGACTGACTTATTATGGTTTTTGATCCCAGAGGCAGACTGCAAACTCTTTATTGGAATGTACCATAGTACCTTGTGCAATTCTGTTTTAGATACAGAATTCTGTTTTATTGAGTTTTCACTAATCAAATTGTTGACCCAACTTAAGATGGGCTGGTATTGGGCATAAAGTTCCTGGCTTTTAGAAAGGTATTTCTTTTTAACATTTACAACATTGACTGTGTTTGATAAACTAATGCTCTTAGCTTGATTAAACTAAAAATTGTAGCCCATGTGCCTTAGTTTTTGAGTTATTCATTCTCTCACTTGTACTTCTCTACCATTTTTTTAAATTTTAATTTTTAAAAATTAGAATTATTGATTTATAATGTTGTATTAGTTTTCAGGTGTACAACATAGTGATTCTTTTTTTTTCAGATTATATTCCATTATAAATTATAAGATATTGGATGTAATTCTTTCATTTTTTTAATGATATAAATCTACTTATGATTCTCTTGTTTTAACACCTACCCTCTTCAGCTGTTGGCTTAGCTCTTTCTCTCACTGTCTTTCCAACCCTCACTATCTGAACTCTTGCTCTCTGAACCTAGAAACCAAATAGATTTGAATTAGGAGGGATAATTATACTTTAAAGACTGATCCACCCCAGCATCTCCCCGAGCAAATATATGTATATATGTGTATGATTTGTCTTGATAAACTTGTCAAAAATAAGGGTTCCTGGGCTCCCATTCATGGACACTGACTCAGTGGGTCTGGAGTTAAGTCAGAGGAATCTGTGTTTTCAAATGCTCTTATGGTGCTCCTGATAAGCAGCCAGATTTGGGAGCTACTAATTACCACATCCGTAATTCCTATTACTTCTGCAGCTGTGGGTAAGGAATGAAATGTCTTCATTTCCCATCAGTACACTGAAACTGCCCTTGCCAAGGTCACTGATCTTCAAACAGCTTAATTTACTTTCTAAGTATTTCTGAAATTGATCATCTATGTTTAATTCTTACTACCAGTGATACTTAATTCCTGCAACCACTGGCTGAGTTCAAGTTATCATTATTCATCTTTTGGACTATAGCAGTATACTTTATGCTTTCCCCATCTGTAACCCCAATCTAACTTCCACATGGCCATCGCATGATTGATAGGGAATTAAAATTAAATGGTGTCACTATGTGGGTGAAAACATTTTAGCTCCTAAAGCTAACAGCATAAAATTTAAGATTCTTGGCATGGTATTAAAGGTCTTGCATGGCCCTGCTTCTTCATTTCATCTCTTATGCTTTGATCCAATGGTCATTCATGTCCTGTGTACATTCACCATGTTGTTTACATTTCTTTGCCTTTTTCTTGTGGATCCTTTTATAAGAATGGTATTATAATCCTGGAATAACAAAACAAAAACAACCACGTTGGGGGGACCCACACTTCTCAATTCTAAAACTTGCTACAAAACTGCAATAATCAAAACAGTGTAGTTCTGGCATAATTATGGACATATGGATCAACTCCATATGAGACTCCAGGAATAAACAATTACATTTATGGTCAGTTGATTTATGACAAGAGTACCAAGACATTTCGGTGGGAGAAAGAATAGCTTTTTTAACAAATGGTGCTGAGGCAGCAGGATATTCACATGCAAAAGAATTCAGACCTTTCTCTCAAACCATGTACAATAACTAAAAATGGATCAAAGAACTAAATGTAAAAGCTAAAACTATAAAATTCTTAGAGGAAAACACAAGTGAAATCTCAACGACTTTAGATTTAGCAGGATTTCTTAGCTATGACACTGAGAGTACAAGTGACCAAAAAAAAAGAAGATAAGTTGGATTTCATCAAAATTAAAAACTTTTGTGCTTCAAAGAATACCACTAACAACGTGAAAAGGTAGCCCAGAGAATGGGAGACTTTCAGTTTTTTTTTTTTTTTTTTTTACTTGCAAAGCATGTATCTGATAGAGGGCTAGTATCCACAATATGTAAAGAACTCCCTTTTTTTTTTTGTCTTTTTGCTTTTTCTAGGGCCACACTTGTGGCATATGAAGGTTCCCAGGCTAGGAGTCTTAATTGGAGCTGCAGCCGCCAGCCTAAGCCACAGCCACAGCAATGCGGGATCTGAGCTGCGTCTTCAACCTACACCAAAGCTCACAGCAATGCCGGATCCTTAACCCACTGAGCGAGGGCAGGGATCGAACCCACAACCTCATGGTTCCTAGTCGGATTCGTTAACCACCGAGCCATGACAGGAACTCCTGTAAAGAACTCTTAAAACTCGGCAATAAAAAAACAACCCCATTAAAAAAGTGGCAAAGGATTTGAACAGATTTTTCCAGTGAATGTATACAAATGGCTAATAAGCACATGAAAATATGCTCAATATCATTTGTTGTTAGGGAAATGCAGATCAAAACCACAATGAGATAGCACTTTACATGCACTGCAGGTTGTCTATGATTTAAAAAAAAGATCGAACAATAACACGTTTTGGTGAGGATGTGGAGAAACTGGAATCCTCATGCATTGCTGTTGGAAGTGTCAAATTGTGCAGCCACTTTGCAAAACAGTTTGGCAATTTCTTAAAAAGTTAAGCATAGTTATAATACCCAGCAATTCCACTCCTGTTCATGTATCTACAGAACGAAAACCTAAGTATGAATAATAACCTGTTCACAAATGTTTATAGCAGCATTATTCATAATAGCCAAAAGGTGGAAATATCCCAAATACTCATCAGTTGATGAATGGATAAACCAAATGTGGTATATCTGTAAGTGGAGCTTTATTTATCCATAAAAAAGTAATAAATTACTGATACAGTCTACAATGTGGATGAACCTTGGAAACATTATGCTAAGTGAGAGAAGCCAGATACATTTATAGGAAATGTTCAGAATAGGCAAATCCTTAGAGACAGAAAGCAGATGGGTGGTTGCCAGGAGCTAAGGCAGGGTATGGAGTAGAGAATAGACTGCTAATGGGAATGGGACTTCTTTTTGGGGTGATAAAAATGTTCTAGGATTAGGAGTTTCCTTCGTGGCTCAGTGGTTAATGAATCCGACTAAGAACCGTGAGGTTGCGGGTTTGATACCTGGCCTTGCTCAGTGGGTTAAGGATCCGGCGTTGCCGTGAGCCGTGGTGTAGGTTGCAGACGCGGCTCGGATCTCGCGTTGCTGTGGCTGTGGTGAAGGCCGGCAGCTGCAGCTCCTGTTAGACCCCTAGCCTGGGAACCTCCATATGCCGCAGGTGCGGCTCTCGATAAAAAGGCAAAAAGACAAAAAAAAATGTTCTAGGATTAGATAGTGCTGGTGGTTGTACAATATTGTGAATATAATAAAAATGACTGAATTGTACCTGTTCAAAATGTGAATCTTATGACATGTGAATTATATCTCAGTTAAAAGAACACCTTAGGGACTGGATTAAATCACTTCAGGAAAGAATATGTGACAGAAGGGGAAAATGAGAAAAGCAGGAAAGGAAAGACACTCTGCAAAGGGAGCCAGGAAGGAGAGATCAAAGAGTTAGGAGAGAGGCTATTTAGAACTGAGAGAAAGCAGTTTTATTGGAGTGGTGGGAATCTCAACTTGGAGCCTACTTGGAGTAAATTGAGAAGGGAATGGGAAGTAAGTGGGGACAGAGTCTCTAGACAGCTCTTCTGAGAAAAAGTTGGAGAAGGGTCTGGGGCTAAGGGAGGATATATATATATATATATATATATATATATTTTTTTTTTTTTTTGATGAGAGATACTAGATTATTTTTGTTTGGTAGTGGGCATGATCTAGGAGAAGACAGACGATACAAGGAAGAGATATAGGACACAGAGTCAGAAAAGACTTGAGAATATGCAGTGGAATGGAACCCAGAGGTTCTGTGGGGGAAGGCTTCTTACAAGAGGAGGAGGGGTACCTCATCTGTTGGAGCTACAGATTAGAGAAGCTGGTGCAGGCAGAAGAGGTGCATAGAGTTGATAGGGGAGGATCAAGAAGTTCCAGTTTGATAAGATGACAGCATTAGCTAATGGTAGAGTGGGAAGGAGAGGGAGGAATAGAGAGAAGAATGGAAATGTGGGCAAAGAATATCTGAGGAAATGGGAGTGTGAGTTCAGTAGAGAAATATATTCAGAACGTATATGAAATTGCCCTTTTCATAATTCAAAATACAGTTAGGTGGATTTTCTAAAATGCAAGTTTTATTAAGTTACTCTACCGTTAAAATCCCTCTGTTACCCAGCTTTTTAGTGTGATATACTGTTTCCCTCATGGTCTGCCATCTGCTTCTGTCCATTCTCCTCTCCTGCGGCTCCTCCCATTCGTTGTGGTCTTTAGTCCTGCTGAACTATTTAGGATCCCTAGAATGTATCAAGCCTTTTCATGTCTCCGTGGCTTAGCACATGTTCCTATCTACCTGGAAAGCTCTTTGAGTTCCCTTTTGCCTGCCTAACTCTACTTACCTTTCAAGATACACCTTTCATCTCTTGTTGGAATCCTTCACTAAGCTTACAAGTAGAAGCAATTCACTAAATGTGTGTGGAAAGAATGGCAAGGCTTAGCTCTGTGGAACTGATGATGAGCTCTTTGAATACAGAGTTATCCAGAAAGGCAGTGTTGTTGTGCACAGAAGGCCAAGGGCTTCTGAACTGAGTGGCTTTCCGAGTTTGTTTCTTCATTTTCAGAGTGCGGATAATATACATTACCTTGGTTCCTTTTACACAGTCTGAAAAGTGGGTTCTAAATGTCTAGGACATAGACTTCTCAATAAGCAATAATTGTAAATCTTTGATTAAGCACGATTTTTAGTGCTCTGTGTAGCAAAACATGCCTAAGAGATCGTCTCCATTCAAGGATCACAAGGACGCCTGCTTTATTTAAAATGCTGCATTTTCTTGGCATAACACTTAAGACATTATGAAGACCTATAAGAAGGCTGTTTTTCCAAAAGGTAGTATTTCTTCAGAATGACTTGTAGATCTCCTAGTTAGGGCCTGTGGGTGGGTTCATGGGGGGAACACATTTGGTGTAGAAGGAAAATTTATATATTCATACTCTACCCTACGTATTTTCCATTAAGGTCTCCAGCTGCTTAAGCATTAAGGAGTTGTGCCAGTTAGGAAGACAGGACCTGGTAACTGGTTAAAAGAAGCTAACAGAACTTATGATAAGGCTTGCCAGGGTAGAAGACAAACTCCCAGTTGTCTGTAGAACAGACAGAACTTGTGGAAGCATAGTGTGTTAAGTGGAGGCCCCTAAGCTTGGGAAAGGGGCTTTCCCATTAGGCTGGAACTAAGAAAGGAACGAAAAGATCATAGTTTATGAACATAATATACATGCACAGACATCTCTATTTGGAATGGGGCATAACATTTATTGTTGAATTTTCAGATTTTACTTGCCAAAACTTTCTAATTCTTATTCGAAAAAAATTTTAACATGTAGCTTAGAGTTTTAGAGTGAGAATCTTTGTGAAGCTAAGTTGCATTATTATGAAATAAATCAATTCTTAATTTCCTCTTTAAAACACAGATTTTTTTTTTTTTTGCCTTTTGTCATTTTAGGGCCACACCTGCGGCCTATGAATGTTCCCAGGCTAGGGGTCTAATCGGAGCTGTTGCTGCCGGCCTACGCCAGAGCCACAGCAATACCAGATCTAAGCCGCATCTGCAGCCTATACCACAGCGCACGGCAACGCCAGATCCTTAACCCACTGAGCGATGCCAGGGATCGAACCCATAACCTCATGGTTCCTAGTCGGATTCGTTAACCACTGCACCATGATGGGAACTCCTAAAACACAGATTTTAAAATTCAGCAGGTTTTCTTAACTGTAGAGGAACATTCCTTTAATTCATAAGAAGTTAGCTATCACCCCTGCAAATAAAACCCTTTTAAGCTTAGATTTTAAAGATTTTCTTTCCCACAGAGGATTTGAGGTGGTTTCCTACAAACCATGTTTCTTTTTTTTTTCCCAACAAGTATTTATGGAGGTATTCTACACATAACATGAAACAATAAAGAATAGAAGAGGGAGGACCAGTAGAAAAAGAAGTAACTAAGGTAAGGCCAAGAAATGGAGAATAGAAAATTTCCAAACATAAATATTATAATGGTGGAGCTGAACATGTGTAAACGTGGGGGGAAAGCGAAATATCACTTCATTTTATTAGAAAGGAGGAAAAAACAGTCACAATCACACAATTTTTTCTAGAGGGGAGTCAAGAGCAATTTCCTGTATTTTATGACAACTGGTAGTAACTTCCTTCCTCTGTGATCTTGCCCATTATCATGGTTCAGATTGGCTGGTGACTTTGGAATCTTGAGCCTGGATCGCATTCCCATATTGCAGGTGAATGCTAAAATTTCAACTTAAATGCTCATATTTTTTACTGAGAGATCATCATCTTCCAGGATAGGTCATTTCCTATGTGTACTGTTGATTTCTCTTAATCAACAAACCTTAAAACATTCATATTTTCCTCATCTCTCCCATCTCCACACACCTGCTTTCATATGTGTACTGTTGATTTCTCTTAACAAACCTTAAAACATTCGTATTTTCCTCATCTCTCCCATCTCCACACACCTACTTTCATATGTGTACTGTTGATTTCTCTTAACAAACCTTAAAACATTCATATTTTCCTCATCTCTCCCGTCTCCACACACCTACTAAATGTGGGGGTTCTACTTCAGTGGTGCCTTGGCACTCTGTTGGTGCTTTTTCATTTCTGTTGCTATTGTCTCAGTTCAGAACTTATTTTATAGCCTGTTTAATAGCCTCAGTTCTTCCACTGTCAGCCCCTGTCTAAATCATCTTAAATACTCTTGCCAGAGTTCTCTTAAAGCACAGCTCTAGTCATCATCAACTCCTTTTGCCAACAAAATAAAATCCTCACTTTTTGGCATGACATTTAAAGCTTTCCAGGGTCTGGCCACCAGCTGCTTTCTAGCAGTCTTCCGTTCCCTTCACGCATACACTGTAGATACCACTCTCTGAAATGTTGCTTGTACAAATTTCTTGCCCTGTGTCATTACGGTACTATTTCCTCAATCTAGAATGCTTTTACTCTTCCTATTTTCCTCATTTAGCTTCCATTCATGAAAATTTTCCTGAGTGTTTACCATGGACAAAGGACCGTGCTAGCTATTGTGAATTCAGAGCTGAGAGTGATTACCCTTTCCCTCAAATACCATAAGACTGTGTCCAGAGGAATTAGTAAGTTGAAGTTTACATATTGTTTCCTCTACGAAGCCTTTCTAACTTTTGAGTTTAAATTGATTTTACTCTCTTTCATGTTTTATTTTTTTTAAAGTCCTATCTTCTATTTTTAAAACAGGTCCTATGGATATCCTGAATATTACAGTTTTATATGCCCCATGATGTTAGGAGCTTCTCTGCAGCACATTACCTGCATACCTGGCTTGTGGAAATAGTTACTGGTTAACTAAATGAAAAATACCTCTCTCCCTGCCTCTCCTATGATTACTTTATTTCACTGAAAAAAAAACATATTTTAATATGGATGTTTATGCTTTGAATCTCAAGTATTTGGAATATAGAAGCCACTTCTGTACTAGGCTATAATAGATCACATCCATGGTTCATCTAGTCCATGACTCTTTTGCTAATTGATACTCAAGTAATGTACGGTTGGGAGATGCTGGGCACATGATTTTACTTTCATATGTTAATACTAAACTAAATACCAAAGTATTTTTCATATATTTATGGTAGTATATTTTTCTGCATTTCCTTTGCATTTATTTTTATTTAAACCTGACTTTTTTTCTTAGGGTAATGTATACTTCATGTCTTTAATCCACTCTGGAAGTTATTAACAAGCCCCACATTTACACACTTGAGTGTCGGAGGGAGTTCTTACCATCCTAATATTTGGCATTTGTGGGTTCTACTTAAATGGTACCTTTAGTCATAAATCACATATTTATGTATCTATACTTAGCATATTTTATTTAGCAAAGATACCACAATTTTAAGATGGACCGTTGTTTTATATACAGCTAAGAAAGAAAGAAAATCCACTGTCATTTAAACATATGCTTTCTTATCACTTAGAATTTTTGTTTTATAGTTGCTAGAAAAGCTCTCAGACTTTAGATTTTTTTTTCATATGTCACCTTATGCGTAAGATGTGAGATGTTAATAAATTGGTTAATTATTTCCCAAACTTCTTCACATTGGGTCCAACTCTTGAATTACTTTTCAGTGCATGATGTTCATGTTTTTTCACCCAACATCATTCCCCCTGCTATGAAGAGTGTTGGTGGTACAGTATTCCTTTAAAAAGCACTTCTTGGTTAATTCAGAATAGTATTATTTCTTAAAAGACGGGATCTCTTAGAGCTGACTAGTTTTAGAATTCTTTGGTTCATGTCCTGGGACCCACCCTCTCTGGTGAGAGTGTCGAGTAGTGCCCTGAGCACAGCTCATGGCATGCCAGGCATCTATTTTCTTTCTGGTCTGCCCAGGCCAAGGGGCAGAAAGTGAAACGCCCTGAAGTACTTGGTACAAAGCCAAGTGATTTTTCCTGTTTTCGACCTTGACACTGTAGTCTGCGCATTGCGTGAATGAGTGGAAAATTTTGAGCAAGAAATAGCTTCTTGCCAGATCCATTTGAAATGCCCAAATCCACCTATTAATTGGCATCTTCATAGACATGCATAATTGAGTTAGAGATGTCACAACTTAGCAATTTTTCAGTCAGAAATAAAAGAGAATTAGCTCTCTTCTAAGTCATCTGTGACTTGGCAACTGTGTCTTGCTTTATTAAGCAAGGAGTAGCCTCTTTCTATTGAAAAACAATTTTTTATATTTTCTCTTTCATTGATAGAGCAATTGCAGTATAAGAAGAAACAGAAGAAGCTTCTTGGTGTCCTTTATATAATTTTTTCAGACTGCAGTTGCAGGGCTAATTGTTCTTAAATATGCTTTTTTAGGGCTGTGTATTTGAACATCGTTTGTTTGATCTTTGGAGAAAATCATTTTGTGAATGCTTTTAGGCACAAACTACTGCTCTCCCCTCTGAATTAAGGTATGTGAAAACACCTGGCACATAGCCCAAGTGTTATTTCCTTTGCATTCTCCATCTGGTGCTACCTTCCACATGCCTGAGGAACTGTCATCTGTTTGTTCACAGCCTGGCCACATAGGCTCTTCGCAGAGTTCAAGTTTCCTGAGATCTCCAGTGTGTGCTTTTCACTCTTGCTCAAGTTTGCTTCTTCAGAGGCATTTCCTCATAAGGGAAGCAGGTCGTTATATCTGTCACTTGTAGTTAACTGTTGAATTGTGCTGCTTTATTCTATAATTCCTCTTCTTTCATTTATACTAACCCTGTTTTTTTTCCTGTACCATATCCACATAGAAACTTCAGCTCTTGACCTGAAATTTCTGGTTGTTTATTGTCTCTTTTTCCATTTACTTAATTATAAATGGATTCATGTCATGATTGATTAGTTCTCATTAGTTCTCACTGAGATATGATGCTGGGTTATTATCACTAAAATATTTTACTGCTCTACCTTATTTTTATTGTTTGAGAGATTAAAACTAATGCTTATAGGGGACAAATGTTTCATGCTACCTTAGGACGGAAAATTGGTTTGTTACCAGTTACTTCCAGTTTAGTTTAACCTTCAGCTAGTTAAAGGTGGGAACTGATAACGTTTATATGAACTCAAAGATTTTAAATTGGGAGTTCCCATCATGGCGCAGTGGAAACAAATCCTACTAGGAACCATGAGGTTGTGGCTTTGATCTCTGGCCTTGCCTAATGGGTAAGGATCCAGTGTTGCTGTGAGCTGTGGTGTAGGTCACAGATGCGGTTTGAATCTGGCGTGGCTGTGGCATAGGCTGGCAGCTGTAGCTACGATTAGACCCCTAGCCTGGGAACCTCCATATGCCGTGGGTGTGGCCCTAAAAAGGAAAAAAAAAGTTTTTAAATTGAAGTATAGTTGATTTACAATGTTGCGTTGGTTTCTGATGTACAGCAAAGTGATTCAATCATGCATATATATGTATAGGTATATTCCTTTTTTTCTTTCTTTTTTTTTTGGCTGCACCCATGGCATATGAAAGTCCCCGGGCCCAAGATCGAAGCTGAGTCACAGCTGCAACCTATACTACAGCTGTGGCAATGCCCGATACTTAAAACACTGTGTCAGGCTGGTGATTGAACCTGCACTGCCCCAGACGCAGTGCTGGATCCTTAATCCACTGGCCACAGCAGGACTCTGATAAATTCTTTTTCAGATCTGTTAATTCAAGTTAATTTTTAAATATGGGAAGTTCTGACATGTCCTATAATTTGTTACATTAGCTCATATCTGATATTAAGCTTTCTTCACTAGTCATTTAGATTTTAAAACCATAATTAGGCACTATTGGTGGGAGTTAGTGGAAGTGCAGATTGTAGTGCTTAGGAAGACATAAATGTGCACTGAAGAGCTTACCTTGCAGTCAGGGTTCTGATAGCTTGCTTCAGGGCTTACTTAAATACTGGTACATTTGCTATTGTTTTTTTCATTATTATGAAAATATTAAATTATAATGTCTGTTTGACATGAATTACCCTTTACATTCCTTACTGGTTTAAAGTAAAATTTGGCGACATAATTTTTATGACCTCTTGCTGTATATTCATTAAGACTACGTGACTGAAGATAAGACTTTAGGTAGGACCAACTGAAAGCTAATGTTTATATTTTCATTGTCAGTTAACTGATGATCAGAGAGTTTTTAAAAGCTCATTTAGAACTTGTAAACTTTTGAATTCTCTCATGCATTGTTCACTGTTCTGCAGAAAGTTGACCCCAATTGCCTGAAATAAAAAGTGATCTTCAATAAAATGGTTTCTACTGAAATCTTACTATATACCACTTTGCAAAACAAATTATGCATCAAAGAGATATAGAATGGTCCCTGCATTCAAACTTATATGCTAACAGTCAAAAGTTTGCACTTGATATTCTTATAAGTGATGGGACAGAGAGGGCTATTTGGGGTGGAGAGAGGTCAGGGAGGACCATTGCTTAGACACAGAGTGATATAATACACAGTCATGTATGCGCTCACCATTCCATGTCCGGTGCCTAGAGCCACAAGAACAGATAGATGCATTACTGTTAGGCATCTGTTTATCAAATGCTGAACAATTTTTCATAAATTTCCAAAAAACGAGCTACAATCTTCTCTCAGTATACATGGTAGTTTTATACCCAGAAAATTCATTGTGTTGTCTAAATTCTTGTTTATATATAAAACAATTAGGCTCCATCTCAGATAATTTCACCTATATGCTTGAATAATTTCACCTACATGGATTTGTAGCAAAAAATGGGAAAATTATGCAGGATGCAGGGTAGTTGTTTAGCATATAAGACCCTTCCAAAAATTTAGAATGCTTAACATTCCCGGTTCTGTAATCACTGAAATGGTTCCATGAATTTCCAAACTGTACTCCCTTGACAACCAGTGCCCTAGTGTAGCCTGCTAATCCTAATTTCCCTTTTTTGTTTAAATATTTTTGTTGTTGTTTTGCTTGTTTTTACCTACCAAAGAGAACATTTAAAATGTAATCCCCTAATAAGTCAGAAGTCATGCATTTATTAAATGTTTTCCCCAGAAAGGTAAATTCTGTGGGTTTCAGAAGTATTAAATTCTTTGTTCCATTTAAGTTAGCCAACATTTGCTAAGCTAGGTACCATGCAGGTCTGCGCTATGGCTTCTGCCCTCACGTAGCTGGCTAATAGCCCATCGGGTAAAGTCAATTGTGTGGAGAATTTGAGAGATGATAAAGCCTGTAGAGATGGTTGAGGGAAGGTCAGGGGAAATGACAGAGATAGTCACATTTGAGTCAGTATTGAGGAGTAAGTATAATTTTAATTGGTTTTTAAGAGAGTACTACTTTGTAACAGAAAGCTGAATTTGACATGACCTTTCAAGTCGTATTAATTATACAGACTTTGCAATGTTACCAAATAGCAAGTATTTCAAGAGATGATAAAGCTTCTTTGCTTTCCCCATTTCTACCTTTTTTTTTCTTTTTTCTTTTTCAGTTAACTTTTCTGTTTGTCTTTACATCTTTGTATATTGGTCTTCCCAACTAGCTTTTAAGAATGGAAACCGAGCCTTAATCGTCATTGGATCTTCCATAATACTGAGCACAGAGTAGCCACTCACTGAATACTGGATAAATAATTTATATAGGAATGAAGGGATTTATTCTTAGCTGCTAATTTTTTCTGTTTCTTTTCCTATTAACATTTCTTGGGAAAAGTGAAGTCAAGATGCTGTATTGGGACAGTAAGAGGTCAGCCTTCACCGTTCTCAGCATGGTGGCCAGAGTCCAGTGGTACTCTGTCTTAATTTGTAGAACCATGCCTTTTTTTTTTTTCTCCTGGTCTCTTTAGGTAAAAAAAGATTTGGAAAGCTAGTATCTGCTCTGGAATTTGTAGAAAGTGCCACTCAGGAGGTCTCTTTCTGAATATCTGTTTCTCATTCAGGTCTAATTTGGACAAGATGTTCTTTCTCACTTTGGAGTCAGTTGAAGAGCAAGAATTATAGCTGTACTTTTTAATACTTTAGGTAAATTCGATAATATTTATAAAGCATGTTATGAACTGTAAAGTATTACAAAAATGCTTATTCTTTGGCCGTTATTAAGATCGAGGAGGAGTATAATCATAGCAAGGAGGAGCAAAATAGTTATATAGTTACTCTTAGGGCCTGAGTATTGTCTTTGCCATAATTTGTGAAGACACTTACTAAACTTTGTGAACTCACATTTTATTGTTGTGGTTATTGGATATTTTTGGATATTTAAAGATATAATGGTATCAGTCCTTTAAGGGATCGAGTTGAATCATACTTAAAGATGGGAAGATCTTAAATGATATTTCACTTGCTGTGAAGTTACATAATCTCTGTACGTGACACATTTCTCATTAGTGCAAAGGTACATATTTCACAGGCCTGTTAGGAGTTTTAAGGACATAGCTTGGCCTCTGATAGTTTCTCCATCTCCATAAATGTTTGCTATAAAATATTACTCTAAGTTATTTGAAACCCAAAATTCAACAGATATTTATTGAACACCTGCTATGTGTTAGACACCATTTTAAGAGCTAGAGAATAAAGCCCATAAAGGAATCAAAGATTCCTGTTCTCTAAGAATTCATATGCTAACTTCAGAGATGGATAAGCGAGGGATATAAGTAACTTACATGGCAGCTTACAGGATGATTAGGACCAGGGACCTAAGAAAAGATAAAAGCAAGGCATGCGGGATTGGTACTTTTTCAGGGGGAAGAGACAAAGACTTGGAGATGACAAGATTAACTGTGTCTCCAGAGTTGAGAACTGGCATTGCAAGTGGCAAAATAAATTACTTAAATTGGGAGAAACTGATCCCAGATAAAGAACAAGTAACTTTGGGAGTTAGAGGCAGATTTCTCTGCAAGAAGTATTCAGCTCCTTTGGTCTGAAGAACAGCTATTATACTGTGAAAATGCCTCATGTTCTTAACTCTTAGTATGTGAAAAGTTACATACTTTCTCCAGAAAGAAAGAAAAATAATACTGTTTTATCTTCAATGACAGTAAAATAAGCATTCCTAATTGTATTATCAAGTGTTTCTTTAGGAGCTATTTCCTTTACTTCCTAATGGATTTTTTTTCTAACCTAAACCAGAGGCACATTTATGCACTTCTCATTATATGACATTATTACAGCGTTTTCAAAAAAAAAAAAAGGTTCTGTTTTTCTCGAGTGTTACCTGACCACAGTAAAGTAATGTGAGAAGGCCTCTTACCACAGCTAAAGTAACTATTAAGGTACCTTATTTAGTAAATGATAGACAGTTCTTGTCCTGGAATTCGTTTGAAAACCTAATGTAAAATGAAGTCAGTTTTTACAGTTCCTATTCAGATGGCAGTTTTTCTGTATTTTAAAATTGGATATCACATCCATATACATAAATACAAACACATATGTGTTTTTCAGGTCTCTAGCTTTTCAGATATAAAATAAAAATGCTATTAATATGTGTATATATTGTGTATAGATATATTTATACTCACGTAAGCGTTTTTAGTAATTAAGTTAATTTGATCTCTTAATTGTTTGAAAGAATTGGGGAAACCATCAGTGTTTATAATTAAAGATTCCTTAAAATTAAATTAATTATGGCATCCCTGAAGTCAAAATAGTTTTCAGTAGTGTCTGGGATAGTTCTTACATTTTGATGTTGCAGTGAGAGAGTATGCGGTGGTATAATTGATAAGACTGGATTTTCAAAAATAATTCGAGAGCTCTGCTTTTATAATCAAAATATGATACTCAGTTCATTACTTGTCAAATTCACATATGTGATTAATGAGCCTAGATAAGTTGCTATTCTTTCACTTATTCAGTGATTTCTAGAGTTTGAGATTGCCTTGTCTGAATTGTGCATACTAAAGCTACTAAAAAAGCCAGTGTTATTTCATTGGACCTTTCCCCCAATAGTGTCTCTTTTTGAAGACAAGTTGGAACATAGGATGTAAAAATCACACTGGCGAAAGTTATGGCTGAACTTGGAAAGAGTGGACCAAGCATTTACTGGCAGAATAGTGTTGTGCAGTGTTTAAGAGCATAGATCTGAGCCCGAACACCTAGGTTCATATCCTGCCTTGCCACTTACTAGATGGCCAATCTTGGGCAAGTTACTTAACCTTCATTAAGTAACCCATTAAGTAACTTGGGCAAGTTACTTACTCTCCATCTGTGAAGTGATAAGAATAATAGTAATACCTTCTAGAATCATCCTGAGGATTAATTGAATTGGTATTTATAAAGCCCTTAGGACAGAATTTGTTAAATAAATATAAAAAATAAGTATCATTGTAAAAGTCTAAAAAGAGAGACTTCATGTTTTAAAGAAGTATACTTAAATATTTACTGATAAAAATGATGTGTTATCTGGGATTTGCTTCAAAATAATCTCGTAGGAGAGTGGGACATGGGAATGAGTGAGAAAAGGGACGAAACAGGATCGTTCATGGATTGATAGTTTTCAAGTGGGATATAGAAATGTTGGTTTATTACACTATTCTTTCTACTTTAAGCTTGGAATTTTCCAAATAAAAAGTCAAAACAACAAAAAAGGGCAGTTTGCTCCTTCCTATTTTCTTTCATTCTTCCTTGCTTTCCTTTCTTGCTTTTTTTCTTTCCCTTCTTGCTTTCTTTCCTGCTTTCTTGCTTTCTAATTTTTTTCTCCCTCTCTCCTTCTTCATCACTCCTTATCTGAATCTGACATGCTATTTCTGGCTTTTTTGGTATTGTTCAAATGCCACCTACCGTGAAGCCCTTCTGGATAACCCCAGCCACATCCCATCTCTCCTCTTCTGACTAGCCACCAGGCCCTTCATGCGCTCGCTGTACACTACAGCTTTGGGATTATCCCCATGTGTTTCTTCTTCATCTAAGCTTAAACTCCATGGGGGCTATGGATCATCATGTAATTCTTATAGCAAACACCTTATACAACACATCCTAGTGGAACGAATGGCATTTGTTGACTATAATTCAGTAGGAACGTAAAGTTTGTGTCATAGTTGTTACTAAAGTGCCAGTCTTTCTGGATGAAAGGTTATTATTAAGATTTTGTAATGATAGTTCCAAACAGAAATACTTACGGCTTTATATTAAAGTATTTTTTCTGTTTAGGGTATTTTATCTTTTCAAGGAGTTTTTGGAAAGTTAATGTTGTTCCAGGTAATTAGCTAAGCTACAGAAATACCTTTTTAATTCTGGCATATCGGGGATATGAACATGTGTGATATTTGTTTTTTATTTTATGGTTATAAAAAGTAAGATTTTCTTTTCATCTGTCAACCCACATTATTTTTTCCATTTAAAGACTTAAGTGATGCAAAGAAGAGTCTAGTGTAAAGTTGGGAAAAGTTAATGTTGAAAACCTAAATCACAGAACTTTGTTTTGCTTCTGGATAAGCCCTGCAAACGTAGAAAAGCAGTAACCATACTTTTAGTCACCCAGCTCTCCCCAGTAGCACAGGTAAGGTTTCCATTAGGTGTATTCTTGAAACAGGGTATGTAAAACACATTTTGCTAGGTTTATTTTAAACCCAAAGATTTTATGTCTATTAAACATAGTCATAACTGGAATCATTTTTATAAATCAGAGACTATTTTAAAGCAAAGAATTATAATTGTCTCATTTAAATGTTTTGTAACTCTCCTTGTTTATAGGTTGAACTTATCCAGTCTTTTCTTTACAGTAAATCTTTTTTTTTTTTTTTTTTTTTTGCTGAATTTATTGAAATAAAACTCAAGGTAGCCAAGCAGTGAAATTGGGCCTCCTTGAGTTTAATTCCATCTCCTTTCTATTTAAGTCCTCTACAGAGGTGCTAATCACCAATAAAATTAAAAGACAATGCTAACAGCAAAGAGGAGCACTAAAGAAAGGACACAGACAACCTTTAAATAATCAAGTTTCTTAAAAAAAAAATCAAGAATGAGGTTATACTGCCTAACAGCATTATTGCCTTGACTTTCTCGGTTGCAATGGAGAGTAAGTCTCTGACTTTGATTTTCTCCACTCCCTGCTGCCTTGCCTCCCCAGTGGCATGTTCTCATTAACCCAGTTCCTTGACCTTTAGCTACTACACTGAAGAATTCAAATTCACAAGAATTGAATTGCCTCATTCATATCTGCAAGGTTTGAATCATGGTTAAGTTTTAGGCGGGGTGTCTGATTATGAACAGGCTGCAAGTGAGAGTGGGTGTTCTTTAGTGAGGATGTGCACTTGCTAAGCCATATTGTTTCATTCACTCATTTACTCACTTAGTTTTTCCTAGCACTAAGGACAGTAATTCCCAGTGTAGTCATTGTGACACAGCGTGCTGTCTTTGGCCTACTAATGAGATTCTGAGACAATTTAAAAATAGATCTTTCATTTTAAAAATATGGCACATGAAATTATTAAGAAGAATGGAGTAGTAGGTATTAAAGATAAGATGTCCAACAATTCATACAAATAAGGATTACTAAATTTGCAGAAGCTTTATTTATTTATTTATTTATTTATTTTTTTGGTTTGTTTTTTACATGAATTAAGTAAAGGTGTGCGAACTTTCCTTCCTCATACTTTCTTGGTGATAGGGACCTTGTTCCCTATTCTTCTCTATCCTTCCTTGGCAATTAATAAAGTGCTTTGTACAGATTAAATAATCAGGAAATACTCATTTAAAATTCTTATAAATTTTTTTTGGAAGTTGGGTGAATCTCAAATCTGTTGGCAAATTGATAGGAGTGGGAATTTATTCATGAAAAATCTTGCAACTAAAGGAGACTTCTCTCCTATACCAAGTATGCTTCTAGTAAAAGGATCTGTGGAACCACCTCTGTTTCTCCCATGAGCTGAAGAACAGACTTGTGTTAAGTGACAGAGATAAAAGCAAACCCCATTTATTCCATTGTTTTTCTGCATAGCTGTGAACCTGGAATGTACCATTGATCATCCAGGGAAAAACCAGGTGGCCAAGGCTTTATTTCTTTTATATTATTATTATTATTATTATTATTATTATTATTATATTTTGCATGGAAAGGTATTTCATTAGTACTTCAAGGGAAGAAGAGTATTGCATTGATCCCTATAGGTAATTGGTACTGTTGGGACCTTTTATCAAGCAGAGCCTTGATTAAAAAAAAAAAAAAGTGGTATGTTTCTGACCTTTAATGTCAAATTCCTTTTTTTTAAATGAAAACAAACAAACAAACAAACAAACATAAGTATATGTAAAAAACAGAAACATCCTAAGAAAATTTTCCAACCGAGGAGATCCTCTGTCATTGTGGGAAATTATACTACTCTGAGCTTTATGTAAATTTCCTAAAATTTTAATATGGAACCCCCTATATTTTTTTGTCATAGTGAGTCTAGTTGTACAATAAGTAGATTTTGTGCTAATACATTTAATCTGTAACATTTTCGTAATTCAGTCTGCTGCTCCCCCAAAACGAATGTACCTTTGACTTATCTAATAGTTCGAATCACCTATGTCATCCTGCCCATGCTCAGGTGATAACATGTATTCAGAGTATGATTAATGAAAGGCCCTGTTCTAGGTGTTCAAAGAAGAAAAGGTTGGAAGTAGTTAGAATGTCCTTTCTTGACTGCAGTTTTTAAACTTCAAATCATAATGAGTTTGAGTGAAAAATGACTCACTGTGTGGAGTAGCTGTGCTTTTAAAATCTAGGGTTCTTTTTGTTACTGCTCAGAGAAGAGAATGAAGATTTATATGATGTATGCAATTAGTGCTGTCTGCTGAGAGACCGCTTTGGATATTTGAAAGAATGAAAGTGTTCAGACAGATGTATATGTTTCCATGTAATTATCTTAATATTGAGTACTCAGGAGTTGGTTGCAGATGCAGGTAATGGAAAGAAACCACTCTATCTATAAAAGGAAAAAAAAACATCTTCCAAAGGAAGTGCTACCTTTGTTAAATTTACGAAGCTGGGCACTGAGGAAGTCTCTTTGCCAGCTTCTGGTTTCTCCACCACTTTAACCACAACCAGGAGTCATGGAGCAACTGTTGTCTTCTGGAACATTCTACCATAGCTGTGATTCACAATCAGACTGCTGCCTGCCCTGTAAGCTTCAAAGTTGTCTGCTGCCTGCTGGATCTATACCAGCCAAAACATAGCTTGAGTTCTGTTTCTCTTCCATTAAACTTGATTCTGAATTCAGGTCTTACGGAAGTATATCTGAAACCTAAATTGCATTGAGAATGCTAGTTACAAGGGAGTCTAGAAAATGAAGATTTTGGCATTTTAGCCTCTGCATTACAAGAAGGCAAATGAGACTGGAATCGAAGTTGATTGGAAGCCAGTTGCTGTCTCTTCCACAAATGATCTTTGTGTTATTCCTTGTGATTTTTAGAAAATAATCTTAAATTTAGAATTTTTTTTTTTTGCCTTTTGTCATTTTATGGCTGCACCCGCGGCATGTGGAGGTTCCCAGGCTAGGGGTCTAATCAGAGCTGTAGCCACTGGCCTTCGCCGCAGCCACAGCAACGCAGGATCCGAGTCGCGTCTGCAACCTACACCACAGCTCATGGCAACGCCAGATCGTTAACCCACTGAGCAAGGGCAGGGATTGAACCTGCAACCTCATGGTTCCTAGTCGGATTCGTTAACCACTGCGCCACGATGGGAACTCCTTAAATTTAGAATTTGACTGATTAAATGAAGGAAATGTTTTTCAGATTCAGACCTTGTAGTTTTAATTTTAGGCATCCATGTAGATTTTTAAAACAAAAAATTTTTAAATGGATTTATTTTTGGTTTTATAATCTGTCTTCAGAACAGTATCTATCAGTAATTAGCAATTACATGGTCAGATCTGACAGCTAGAATCCAAGTGTCTAGGTGTATTTATAGTTTGTATTCCATACGTCTCATTTTTAGATTGTGACTGTCTTTTGAAATCGAACTTTTCCCATTGGTGCTTATGATACCACATTTAATTGAGAATATTCTTTTTTTGCCATAGAGAACATTAGAGCAAATGGAGCATAAGCAGTATTAATTTACTAACATTTAATTTTGTGATTTCTGATATTGAATAGCCATTAAGTATAGTGTAGAATGTACTTAAGATAGAGCACCTTCTTTAAGGAATATAACATTTAAGGAAATGGACAATGTATCATGCTATTTAACATGAAAATTCTTCTGTCCAGTTTTGTCTTTTCATGTAGAACTAGGCAGAGGGGCTGAAGGGTGTGGCTTTCAGCTATACTTGGAAATACTTATATGACTGGGAAATTTTCAGATGAGATAATAGGAGACTCTAGGCAGAGGGCCAGGCTGGGCTACAAGTGGCACCATAGAGTTAGGCAGGGCCTCGCAAGAACCACAGAGTCAGATTAAAGGCCGTGAGTGAGCTATTATTCTGTGTATGTTGCTAAAATGGCAGCCTTCTCCATAAAGTATAGATATGCAAATACCAGCATGCAGAGAGGCCCACTTTGATGTGTTGCCAGGCACCTTTGGCCTCTAGGGGGTACTGAGTAGGAGAGATTCCAGTCTCAGCCAAATCATCTTTTAGGAGAGCAACAGGATTAATGAAGGGATTTGTCCATCTCCTACCTTGATTTCTCCAAGGAGACAGTTGTGTTATTTAACCTGAAAATGTCACATAATGTTTTAGGAACCAAATCTTAAAACTTTCTAGAAAATAAATTTGTGATTACCCATCAAAGGTCATTTCTTTCTAAATATATTTTTTTAGGTCTAGAATTATTTTTGACTTTATTATTGTTATTATTATTATTATTATTTTTTGCTTTTTTTTAAGGGCCGCACACACTGCATATGGAAGTTTCCAGGCTAGGGAGTTTAGTTATTCTCCTGGGGTCTCTCATTCTGAAACAAGCTACTTGGGCCTGTTGACATTATGGCTGCAGGGGTCCCAAGAACATCAAGAGGACAAACCCCTGATGTGCAAGAACTTGTCAAATTTCTACCTCTGCTACTTTGCTACTGTCTTGTCCAAAGCAAGCAAGTCGTTATATGGCTGACCTCAGTCAGAGTCAGTGTGGGAGGGACATTGAAGGGTGAGGATTATGTTGGGGCCATTACTGCAGTCAGTCCACTACAAGTTCCTTGGCATCAGCGTTATAACTTACCCATCTTTCCACCCTTAGCTTGTATGGTGTGTTTGGTCCAAGTTTAGGTGTTTGGGAAATGTTGAACTGATCCGTATAGTTATCTGATGACTCTAGCATCCCCCCCAAGCTTGACTAGTATCTAGGGTACAGTGAGAGCATTAAAGCAATGCTCTGGGGTGCCAAGCTTTAGGATACTGGCTGTTGATCAGTTAGTTGATAGGGAAAATCTATGGAGAGAAGGTGGGTATACACTTAGAATTTTTTAAAAAAATCAGATTCGTAAATGGAATCCTAATGACATTTATCTCCTAGGCAAAACATACATACTTTTATAGTTATATCGTACCCTTATTTTTTGTCAAAGAATGCCCTTACTGTTCACTTTAATTTGATTTTATTCTATAAAAATATTAGGGAGAGAGCACACCTTTGTGTTTAGATTGTGTCCTCTTAGAGTCAAGGCCTCTGAAGAATTCTTGAAATTTCAAATAACTAAGAATAGCACCTCCCTTGGATATAAGCAATGGGGGCCTCTGTCCTGGTCCTAATACTTTAGTGGATCTTACTCTTGCTTTCCTCTGGCTTCATGGAGCTAGGAGTTGGAGGGGTCAAAGATGTGCCAAGGTGGTGTTGGGGGGCACATGTCCCCCTAGAGATTATACCCTCTCTCCTTCTAAATTATCTTCCAGGTAACTCACTATAAAATCCTCTACCTGAATGGCCTTAAATTGCTTTCGGGACCTGTGTAGGCCTCTGCTTTTCTAGTAAAGGCAAACTTCTCCATTGTGAAATACCCCCCCACCCCCCAGACCCAAGAGATGGCTGAGGAGTAGCATTTGCTCAGTGGGGGTTATGGAGCAGATGGATCTTGGACTTTGAGTAGGGGTGCCCATAACCTGGCTTTGGAGGCTCCTAAGAGTGTGGGATGGACCTGAGAGTATGAGGAGATGTTGACATGCCCTAGGATAGGGGCCACTTTGCCTTGGATACAAAGGTTGTGAGTGGTCTGATCAGGAATCTCAAAAGGCTGTTGGTTAATAATATGGAATCTTCCAGGGGAGCTGGACTCCTGTGTGGTTTGTATGTAAAAATATTACATATTACAGGTGTATGATACACACATATAGGTGTATGATTCATAGTTTTTAAAGGTTATACTATGTTTATAGTCTATGAAATAATGGCTGTATTCCTTGCATTGTACAATATATCCTTACAACTTAATTTATAGACAATAGTTTATACCTCTTAATTCCCCAGTTTACACCTCTTAATTCCCTGCAGGATCTCCCCAGCCCCGTTATCTCTCCCCACTAGTAACCATTAGTTTGTTCTGTATATCTGTGAGTTGGCTTTTTTATTAATTTCACTAGCTTGTTATACCTTTTAATATTCCACATATAAGTGATACAATACAGTATTTGTCTTTGTCTGACTTATTTCATTTAGCATAAAACTCTCCAAGTCTCCATGTTGTTGCAAAAATTCATTCTTTCTTATGGCCGAGTAGTAGTCCATTTTGTATAAGTACCATATCTTTAGCCATTCATCTATCAGTGGACAGTTAGATTGCTTCCATGTCTTGGCAAATGTTAATAGTGCTGCTATGAACATTGGGGTGTGTATATTTTTTTGAATTAGTGTTTTCATTTTCTTTCAACTATATTCCCTGAAATGGAAGTGCTGGATCAAATGGCAGTTCTATTAGTTTATTCGCAAACCTCCATTCTGTTTTCCTTAGTGACTGCATGGACAGGTATTTTCTGAATTTTGGGAGTTTTGACTTCTGGAATATAATGAGCTAAAAACTGCTAAATAGATGCTTAACTTACTACATTTTAGGGCAGTAAATGAATTTGGTGTTTCTTTTGTGAGATGGACAAGGTGGTTCTTAATAGGAGCTGAAAAGTTGGTTCCTATTAGTATATGACAAAATTATGAGATTGTATTCTTCCTTTTGGGAAAACTGTCATGTTGTTAAGCTGCTTTTCCTCTGTATATGGTACAGTCTTTAATTTGCTGTTTAAGTGATTAGTGTTGAAATCTTCACAGATACTAATCCAGCAGGTACCAAGTACCTGAGAATTTAGTTTTTGTTTATAAATCAAATGGCAATTTAATGGGTACTTATGGAGGAGACTGCTAGAGGTTCATCATAATGAGGCATTAAAATAGTTTTAAGAAATGGAAAGCTTTGAGGACATAGCAGATATAAGAAACAATTTGGAGGACTGGTGTTACTGTGGCTAAAATGAATTTTAATGATGGCTTTTTTGTGTTCCCCTCTCTCCTCTGCTCTTTAAAAAAAATTTTTTTTTTAAAGGATCCCTATAGTCAGTCACTTCCTGCCTGGAAAATTACCTTTGACTTTGTTGTTTACTTTATGCTTTTAGGAGTTTAGGTGATGTGGGAGATCCTAACAGAAGAGTTGGACTCAAAGTTCATTTTTTTCTGGCTGTGGCTTAAATTTGAAATAAGGAAGGGCCAACATAATAGTTTCAGTCTTTATAATGTGAGGATTAGGTTAAGTCATTAGTGAACATATGTCTAGTAATTTCATTTGCATAGCATTTGATTAATGTCTACATTATAAACTTCTCAGATTCATATAGATCTCTTTAAGTCAAATTATTTTTGCAAGTTAGTACACAGAGTTGTCATCTTTTCTGGTTTACTGTTTGAAAGAGTCATTACACATCTCCTTACTAGAAAGTTATTTCCCATTGGCTGTGGTAGAATTATATTTTACTGCATTGTGATTGGGTAATAACATATTATCATCAAATACATGAGCAGGAGAAGGTAGATTTATCAGGCAATTAAATTACTGGCTATGTAATTGCTCTGAGGGAAAACCCAATTGCCTGTAGGTTGTAGACAAGGTGCTCCCTATTTTCTGCTGGAGATCTAAAATTGATTAGATGCAGATTAGTAGACTTCTGCTCTTACTCATAGAGTCAGAATTATAGAGAGAGAAGGGCTTTAGGAATCATCTAATCCAACACAACACCCTCATCTAAAAAATAAAGATGTTGAGGTGAAAGGTCCCTTGTTCAAGGTCACACTGTAGTCTGAACCCAAGAACTACAGCCGTGAGCTAGTGACCATTACTTCTAAATACAGAGAATATCTGTTCTTTGTTGATATTAGGTATACATTCTGGAGGCAGAAGCTTTTAAATATTGTTTATTATTTAAAAGGTTTCTTATAGTTTTCACAGATGCATGAACAATAAAGCCAGTTCCTAGCCTGTTTTTAGAAGTTCTTTGGTTTGCCCTTATTATTATCAGGATATCTCAGAGTAGAAAAATCATCCCATTCTTTGTGGATCCTTTCCCAATGATTTGTGGGACCTGTAAAAGAAAGGTAAACTTTATATATGTTTTTGTTGTATTTTATTTACTTTGTTAAATAGGTAATTCTTTCATAAAATCTCTTCTGTGTTTTACTATTTCTTTGATAATTTATAAACACATTTATGGGAAGTACTGTTGTCACAGTGGAAATGAATCCGACTAGGAACCATGAGGTTGCGGGTTTAATCCCTGGCCTTGTTCAGTGGGTTCAGGATCCGGTGTTGCCATGAGCTGTGGTGTAGGTTGCAGATGCGGCTCGGAACTCGCATTCCTGTGGCTCTGGCGTAGGCTGGCAGCTACATCTCTGATTAGACCCCTAGCCTGGGAACCTCCATATGTCGCAGGTTCAGCCCTAAAAGGACAAAAGACAAAAAACAAAATAAAACACGTTCGTGCAACTACATATATGTAAATGTGCATGCAGCCTGTCGATGTTAGAAAAGACTTAGAAAGTATTTCATTCACGATTATTTTTATTATAACTAAATTTTTAAGTATTATTAGTATATATCATCTGATACATAGTTTTTTTCCCTTTGTCTTTTATTTTTCAATAGGAACACTTGGAACCTTCAAGATATGTGTAAAACAATCCTTATGATCTGATTTTCAGAAGTCAAAAAGAATTGTGATTCCGTTATCCTGTCTGTAACTTGTCTTTGTGGTTGTAGTTTTAGGGCTACACCCGCGTCTTATGGAAGTTCCCAGGCTAGGAGTTGAATTGGAGCTGCAGCTGGCAGCATATACCACAGCCTTAGCAACACCAGATCCGAGCTGTGTCTTTGACCTATACCGCAGCTCATTGCAACACTGGATCCTTAACCCACTCAGCGAGGTCAGGGATCAAACCTACCTCCTTATGAATACTAGTCAGGTTCGTTACTGCTGACCACCATGGGAACTCCTGTAACCTGTCTTGTATTTTAATATATGGTAAATAAGTTCTTGGTTATCTCCTACTTAAGATTTTTCTTTTTTTGCCCCTTAGTTTTCCTTTTTTTCTTATTTTGTTTATATACTTAGAAATCAGCTAGTTATTATCATTATGTACTAACAATTTAGAGGAAGTTTTGTTTTTCTTTATGATTAGGAAAAGCATTTGTGAAGTGTGAAAAAGTAGTAATGTTATATTTTCAGTAGAATTTTGAAGCCAGTTGCCAGAGCTCTTCAGTGAAAAGATAGTGGAGCTGGGAATAAAACCAAGGTCATATGAAATTCCTTTTTTTTTAGAGAAAGGGGAAATATTGTCATTTCTCCAGAGAACAAACTCTGTAGCTATTAAAAACAATGAAGAGTTCTTAATATCGATTATAAAACTGGCATAGATGCAAGAAATAGTAGTGATGGCGAACTTTGAACATCCTAATGTTGGCTGGAAGTCTGATTCTGCTAAAAGAAGAGGAAGGCAGCTAAATGGAAAGGACCTTGAAATAGGTTACAATTTCCATTTGCTTGACTGAGGAAACTTGAGTAAAAATTTAACTAGTTTTGGCCTTAGGATGCTAAAACCTGTCTTTCCAAACCTCTAAGATTATTGTGAAGTTCAAATGTGGTAAGGCATGTGAAAGCACTGAAAAAACTACAGTATAGATGTGAGTTAGCATAAAGCCAGAGCATCTTATGCATTTTTCTCTTATATGGTCAATACTATCTCTCTATGAAGGGATAAGAAATTGTGGAGAGAATTGCCATTCTGTATCTTTTAATGACTGGCACAGAATGTATTATAATATGGCTTTAAAAGGAATTCTAGGAGAAGGTGACTTTAATAGACTTGATGATGTCAAGGCAAGTCAGTACTGGGTATCATTTTTTAAAAGTAGATTTTAAGAAGTTTAGAGAAAAATATATTTTAGAAGGCATTGTGACTCATGAAGGCTGATGATAAGAAATGAATTCTGATGGCTTACTTGTGAGAGAAAGGTGTATGGACAAGGTGGTTATCTTAACAAAACCAGTAATATAGACAAGTCTCCGAGCACAACATGTATGGAAAATAAACAAAATATCAATGAGGAGCATATAACTAAAGAAAAATACAAGCATAGCATTTATTTAAAATGGAATTGGTGACTTTCCTGTGGTAGAATTGGCTTTAAAATATGCATTTAATAGCACATATTTCAAAGTTAAAACGATGGCTTCTGGCTACTCTTTACTCTGACTGGAAAAGAATTCATATGCAGGTTTAGGCAGGATAGTGTCAGATAGGCTAAAATTGAGAATTATCTGAAGTTTATGAAAGGTTTAGGGCAAAGAAACTAGGAGAAAGGGCTCTTCTTTGTTTTTTTAAAATTAAAGCTCCTTCCAGATAATGAAGAAGGGGATAATGCCACTTATTAGGAGGAAGGAAAGCTTCCTTAAAGCAATATTCTTTACTGAAAATATATTTACAGAGACTGAACATACAAGGGATAGCTGTAGAAGGTGAAGGATTTGAGTTTGAATATTTTATTTCCAGCGTTACTATTTAATGATGATCTTAATTTAAGCCTCATTTTATGTTCCTCTGATTAGGATTTACCAGCCATTTGTAGTGATAATGGGCTCTGAAAACTATGGTATGTGAAAAAATTGATGAGAAAAACTACAAGTGTACCAGCCTCTATTCTCCAAATCATCCCTAGTTATTTGCAGTAGGATCAGTGAATCTAAGGGTGATCTAAGGTACAATTCTTCAAATAACTAATCTTGAACAGTATGGAATTTACCAAAGTTGAGGGCCAGAGAGAGAGGTAGTTGAACATTAAGGGTACCTACCTAATAGCTTGCCTGGGAACCTCTAGTAAAATCTCCCTTCCAAAGCTGATGTGTGGTGCCTTAATATGAGCTGCTGACTTGGCTGTGCTTTCTCATTTACACTTTATGTTCAAATTATTTACAGCTCACGTCAAAAGAGAAGAATGGAGCCTGGGTAGCAACCCCTTTTGTGAGGACGCATTTAAAGCTTAGTTTGATACTGTACTGTAAGAAGAAAACTAAAAATGATGTTCTGAGTGGATCTATTTTCCAGTTTTATTTTAAGATTTGGCTTGTTAAAACTATCTTCAGTCTTAAATGGGAGTACTTATTCTGTGAAATTGTATCGAAGTAGCATTTCTGGCCAACTAGGAAAAAATGACTAGTTTGTTCATTTTCCTAGAAAACTAACAGATGCTTTCCTAGAGATAAAACATAATGAAATTCATTTAAAATTGAGTTAGTGACTTTCCTATAGTAAAATTGGCTTTAAAATATGCATTTAACAGAACATATTTAAAAGTTAGAACAGTGGCTGCCAGCTGCTCTCTGAGCCTCTTATATTAAAAAGAACTCATATGCGGTTTTAGATGTCAGTTGAATTAACCTATAAGCAACTTCCAGTGGGGCAAGACATCATTAAATTGGCTCTCTTTTTTCTTTTGACACTACTCCTGCAAAGTGAGTTGGAGAATTATAAAGGTGACATAGTTGATGCTGAATAGTAGTAATACCTTCTAGTTTTGTATGTGCGTGTACGGAGGGGAAGGGTGTGTATAAATCTATTTAGAAGGACTTCTTTTTGGTCTCAATGATTAGACACCAGTCACATAAGCAAATAATAAAGTCATGAACCTTGAATTAAAGTTATACTAACAATGAATGTGGTTTCCAAGAGTCACACCACATGGGTATTGAAAAAGCTGATCTTAAAAAAATATATAAATATATATTTTTTGCTTTTTTTAGGGCCGCACCCGTGGCATGTGGGGGTTCCCAGGCTAGGGGTCGAATCGGAGCTCAGCTGCTGGCCTACACCAGAGCCACAGCAATGCAGGATCCGAGCCATGTCTGCGACCTACACCACAGCTCATGACAATGCCGGATTGTTAACCCACTGAGCAAGGCCAGGGATCAAACCCGCAACCTCATGGTTCCTAGTTGGATTTGTTAACCACTGCGCCATGACAGGAACTCCTTAAAAATATATTGGTTTCTGAAAATTTTCCCATGTAGTTGACTATATGTTTTGCAGCCAAATTGTGCTGAGATGGCCAACAACCCCCCCCAAGAGAGGTGCATCAAAATAAAAAGGCCACAGTAGTCAAAACATCAGGTCTAAGAGCTTCCCATTTAGAAAGCTGAAAGTGGTTGATGCTAATGGATAGAATTAAAGATAAGGCTGGAGACATAAATATGGTAATGATCATATGCAGTAAATTATTTGTCGATAAACTTAGAATTTTAGAACAGTTTTAGCTTTATAGAAATATTACATGGATAATAAGGAGAATTCTCATAGTAGTTTCTCCTATTAATTTTACATTAGTGTGGTATGTTTGTTATAATTAGCAAACCAATACTGGTTTTTAAAATTAAAGTCTGGAGAGACTGTGGCAAGATGGCGGAGGAGTAAGAGGTCGCGCTCACCCTCTCCCACAAATACATCAAAAAACGCATCTAAATATAAAACAAGTTGGACAAATCATCATCTC
>PVHT020000175.1:6603995-6622882 GCA_004024745.2 Catagonus wagneri
CAGTTTATTTCTCCTCAATACCCATTCCCCGCCCCCGTCACCCTAGGTTTGACTTTGAAACCTGCGAGTTTGTTTCTCTTCTATAACTTCCTTTGTATCATTTTTATTAGATTCCACATATAAGTGATATTATAAGATATTTGTCTTTGTCTGACTTCACTTAGTATGATAATTTCTAGGTCTATCCATGTTGTTGCAAATGGCATTAATTCTTTTTATGGTTGAGTAATATTCCATTGTATATACGTACTGCATCTTCTTTATCCATTCCTCTGTTGATGGACATTTAGGCTGCTTCCATGTCTTGACTATGGTTTTCTATGGATATATGCTCAGGAGTGGGGTTGCTGGATCACATGGTAGTTTTATATTTAGTTTTTTAAGGAACTTCCATATTGTTCTCCATAGTGGTTGTACCAATTTACATGCCCACCAGCACTGTAGGAAGGTTCATTTTTAGCTACCCCCTTTCCAGTATTTATTGTTTGTAGACTTTTTGATGGTGGCCATTCAGACAGGTATGAAGTGGTACCTCATTATAGTTTTGATTTGCATTTTTCTAATAATTAGTGATGATGAAAATATTTTCATGAGCTTTTTGGCCATCTGTCCTCTTTGAAGAAATGTCTGTTTAGATCTTTGGACCATTTTTTGATTTGTTTGGTTTTTTTTAAATCTAAAACTGCATGAGATGTTTGTATTTATTTGGAGATTAATCCCTTGTCAGTTGCTTCATTTGCAAATATTTTCTCCCATTCTGTGTGTTGTCTTTTCATTTTGTTTATGGCTTCCTTTGCTGTGCAGAAGATTTTATGTTTAATTAGGCTTCATTTTTTATTTTTGTTTTTATTTTCATTACTCTAGGAGATGGATCTGAAAAGATATTGTGGTGGTTTATGTCAGAGTGTTCTGCCTATGTTTTTCTCTAGGAGTTTTATAGTAACTGGCTTTATGTTTAGGTCTTTAATTCACTTTGAGTTTATTTTTGTGTATGGTGTTAGAGAATATTCTAATTTCATATTTTTATATATAGCTATCCAGTTTTACCAGTACCACTTATTGTAGAGACTGTCTTTTCTCCATTGTGTACTCTTGCTTCCTTTGTTGTGGATTACTTGACCTTAGGTGTGTAGATTTATTTTGGGCTTTCTCTTCTGTTCAACTGATAGATATTTGTTTCTGTGCCAGTACCATACTGTTTTGATTACTGTAGCTTTGTAGTAGTCTTGAGTCTGCCATATATGACAAACCCACAGCTAACGTAATTTTCAGTGGTGAAAACCTGAAAGAATTTCCACTAAGATCAGAAACAATGCAAGGATGTCCACTCTCACCACTTTTATTCAACATTGTGTTGGAAGTCTAGCCACAGTAATCAGAGAAGAAAAAGAAATAAAAGGAATACAAACTGGAAAAGAAGAAGTAAAGCTGTCACTGTTTATAGATGGCATGACGCTATACATAGAAAATCCTAAAAACACTGCCAGAAAACGAATAGAGCTTATCAATGAATTTGATAAAGTTGTAGAATACAAATTTAATATGGAGAAATCTCTTGCATTCCTATATACTAACAATGAAAGATCAGAGAGAAAAATCAAGGAAACAATCCTATTTACCATTGCAACAAAAAGAATAAAATATCTAGGGATAAACCTACTTAAAGAGGCAAAAGACCTGTACTCTGAAAACCACAAGACACTGATGAAATCAAAGATGACACAGATGGAGAGACATACCATTCTCTTGGATTAGCAGAATTAATACTGTCAAAATTGCTCTATTACCCAAGGCAATCTACAGGTTAGTGCAATCCCTATCATATTACCAATGGCATTTTTCACCAAACTAGAACAAAATATTTAAAAATTTGTAGGAAACACAAAAGACCTTGAATACCCAAAGCAGTCTTGAAAAAGAAGAACGAACTGAGGGAATCAGCCTCCTAGTCTTCAGACTATACTACAAAGCTATGGTAATCAAAACAATTTGGGTAGAAGTTTTAATTGAGTTTTGTATTTGAAAATTTAACGTTTACACTTGATACTTTTGGAAAGGTTTAAATAACCTTAAATTAAAAAGATAATAGTGGAAATTTTACATAGGTCTTAAACACTTTAAAATTTTGCTTAAAAACTATTTAAAATGAAACTAAAAATAGAACTACCATATGACCCAGTAGTTCCACTCCTGGGATTCTCAGATTGATTTTGGGGAGCAATTTCACTCCCCCAAAACACTAATTTGAAAAGATACATGCACCCTAATGTTCATAGCAGCATTATTTATAATTGCCAAGGTAAGAAAACAACCTAAGTGTACAATAGATGAATAGATAAATAAGATGTGGTACCTATATACAGTTGCGTACCACTCAGCCATAAAAAATAATGAAATTTTGCCATTTGCAGCAAATGGATGGACTTGGGACATGTTATGCTAAGTGAAATAAGGTCACACAAATGCAAATACTGTATAATATCACTTACAGGTAAAATCTAAAAAAATACACAAACTAGTGGATATAATAAAAAAGAAGCCAACTCACAGATATGGAGAACAAATGAGTGGTTACCAGTGGGGAGAGGAAAGGAGGAGGGTTAAGAGGTATAAACTATTTATAAAATAAGCTGTGAGGATATATTGTATGACGATACACTATATATCTGGTTTTCATCCACAATTTCTTGCTCACAGCTTCCAAAACCTTGGAATTCCCTAAGTGATGAGAGCCTTAAACGTACATTTTGTTAGGTTTATGAGGTGACTTTTGGATCCCACCTAAGGATGGAGAATGGCTGCTAGGGAAACCAACCAGGTTGGAACTTTTAATCACCCCTTGATCTCTGGGGAGGGGTGGGGGCTAGAGGTTGGATCAGTCACCAATGGTCAAGGACTTAAGCGATCAAGACTGTATAATGAAGCCTCCATGAAACCCCCCAAAAGACAGGGTTCAGAGAGCTATTAGGTTGGTGAACACATGGAGATTTGGATAGAGTGATACACCTGGTGAGGGCATGGAAGCTCCATGTACTTTCTCCATACACTGACCTTTGCATCTCTTCCTTCAGTCTGTTCCTGAGTTATATCTTTTTATAGTAAACTAGTAATCTAGTAAGTAAAATGTTTCTCTGAGTTTTGTGAGCTGCTATAGTAACTTAATTGAACCCAAGGAGAAGGTTATGGAAACCTCTGTTTATAGCACATAGGTCAGAAGCACAGGTAATAACTTGGGCTTGCAATTGGCATCTCAAGTGCAGAGGGGTGGGCAGTCTTGTAGGACTAAATCCAACTTGTGGAATCTTTCTTGATCTCTAGGTAGACAGGGTCAGGATTCAGTTGAATTCTTGGGAACTCTACTCATGCCAGAATTATTGTTAGTGTGGGAACCCCCTCATGTACCCCATATACACTGGATATTGAGTTTCAGAACATTAAATGTTGCTAATCATTTATATTTTATGGATATCTATTTTATTTTGGAAACTATGTTTTTGTTTGTTTTTTTTGTTTTTTTTTGCTTTTTTGGCTGCCCTGTGGCATATGAGTTCCCAGGCCAGGGATCAGATAGGAGCTGCAGTTGTGACCTACCCTGCAGCTGTGGCAATGCTGGATTCTTTTTTTTTTTGTCTTTTTGCCTTTATGTAGAGCCACACCCGTGGCATATGGAGGTTCCCAGGCTAGGGGTCTAACAGGAGCTGTAGCCGCTGGCCTTCGCCACAGCCGCAGCAATGCGGGATCTGAGCCGCGTCTGCGACCTACACCGCAGCTCACGGCAACGCCGGATCCTTAACCCACTGAGCAAGGCCAGGGATTGAACCCGCAACCTCGTGGTTCTTAGTCGGATTCGTTAACCACTGAACCATGAAGGGAACTCCAATGCTGGATTCTTTAACCCACTGTGCTGGGCTGGGGATCGAACCTGTGTGCTGCAGAGATACCAGTGATCATGTTGTGTCACAGTAGGAGCATCAAATTTATTTATATCAAAAGTTCTTCTAGAAAATGTCCACCAAATGTGATTTCCTGGGCCTTCTGTTTCTTAAATGTCTCTAACAAATAATCATAGTAATAGGAAGAAAAGGAGCTCATATAGATACATTTTTTTAATTGAAGTATAGTTGATTTTACAATGTCTTGTTAATTTCTCCTGTACAGAAAAGTGATTCAGTACACACACACACACACACACACACACACACACATTCTTTTTCTGTATTCTTTTCCATTATGGTTTATCATAGGATGAGAATAGTTCCTTGTGCTATACAGTGGGAGCTTATTATTAGGAGCTCACGTTTATCGAGGTTCTGCTATGTGCACTATGCATGTAATTTAATTCTTTCAACAACGCTTTAGAGTGTGTGATGCCACTTTTATTTTACAGACCTAGATCTTGAGATTTAGAGAGCTCATAGCCAAGGTAACATAGACTTAATGAGCATAGAGCTGATATTTGAGCCCAATTCTTTTTGGAAAAAAAGTTTGCCCCTGTCCCACCACATTGTGCTACAAGGCACAAACAATTCCAGGCAGGCTCTAGTTTTAAGGACCCACAGAATCTGACCACCTCTCACCACCTTCACTGCCGCAACCCTGGCTTGACTCTCCATACTGTTTTGCCACTTTTATTCTAACATCTTCTGTTTTCTCTACTTCTCTCTTTGACCCCTTCACTTTCTTTTTTTAAACAGTTTTATGAGGTGTAGTTAATTTACAAGACTGTGATAATTTCTTTTGTACAACAAAACGACCTACTCATCTATATTCACATATCCATCCTCTGTCAGATTCTTTCCCCACATAGATTATCACAGAATACTGGATAGAATTCTCTGTGCTATATAGCAGGTCCCCATTTGCCAGTTGTTCCATATACCTCAGTGTGTCTATGCCAGTCCCAAACCCCAGTCCATCCCTCCCACTCCCCACCTGTCCCCTTTGGTAACAGTAAGTTTTTCAAAGTCAAAGCTGAAGTGATCTCTTAAAATGGAAGTCAGATCAATAATTCCTGATTTCCTACAGAGGAAGGCTCTCTTTCTCCCTCTGACCTAATCTCTGATTTCTTCCCCTTGCTCATTCCTTTCTACTTTGCCAGGCACGCGTCTCCCCTGGATCTGCACAGCTAATTCACTTCAGTCCTTCAAGTCATTTTCTCATTGAGGCCTATTCTGACCCATTAAAAATTGCGACCCTGGGAATTCCCTTGTTCTGCAGTGGGATAAGGATCTGGCTTTGCCGCTGCAGTGGCCTGGGTTGCTGCTGTGGAGTGGGTTTTGTTCGCTGACCCTGGGACTGCCAGATGCTGCAGTGCAGCCAAAACTAAACAAACAAACAAACAACAAACACACAAAAACAAAACCCAAACCACAAAACGAACAATAACAAACCTGCAACCACAATGGGACTCAATATACAATAATCTAGGACTTTCAAGCCTCTTGATGAAGTTCTTTAAAACTCTAAAAATTCTTTCCTTCAGTGTTAAGCAATAACTATTTTTTAATGTTGAAATACAGAGTTGGAATATGTGTAAAATACCACAAATGTACATAGTCTTAAATGAAATAGTCAAAATGCACCTAGTGTTTTTCAAACATTGACTGTATCCCTTTGTAAGCGATATACTTTACATTGTGATTCAATGTATGTTTATAAAACTGAAACAAAAGTTTTATGAAATATATAGCATTTCTATATGTGATATACTCAGGTATTTTCTATTGAAATTTATTCCTTTTTATTATAAAAATATGTTGGTCATGATCTACAAAATTGATTTAATGACCTACTTCTTGGTCACATCCCATAGTTGAAAAAATACTGACCCTATTGCGTATCAAATCTCATTGACTCAGGAGATAAGACATGAATCTTGTGCATTAACTTCATGGAAATATAAACTGTGGAGGGTAACAACTAAACTTCACTTCACTTTTGAGTTATTGGCATGTGACTTTTAGTGAATAATTACAATATTTGTAATCTGTTAACAGGAGTAATAGATTTATTTGCATAAATATGTAATTAAATAATTTAAAGTGCTTCTGTTTTATTAATACTGTATGCTAATATTAGAACTCTTGTGTTAGAAATGCTATTTTCCATCCAGTGAATCAAGAGATTTCTATCTTTTCTTCCCTCACTTCCAAATCTCAGTATTTTCATTTTCAGCTAATTGGTGTTTGTTTATTTATTTATTTATTTACCTATATTGATGCTAAATTCTAACAGGAAAAAATTCAATAATGGAAAAATTTATGCTGCATCATTTTAAAGTATCACAACAATAATAAATAACTACATAACCTGCATAGCCTGTCACATTAAATTTTTTTACATCTTCTGAGGACAGCCCTCATATTTTAAAGACTGAGAAAGCTGAGTTTTTTATAGATTAAATGACGTGTTGAAGTCACAGCTGGTTTTTTGACCAGTGCTCTTTTATACCACCTCCTCTCTCATTTTTGTGATATTGGCTGCCAAGATCCCCTGTTGTCATATACTTTTATATGTGGTTTGTGCTGTTAAAGACCTCCTTTCACAAGAACACACTGAACTATAGACTTTTACTATTATTGGTTTTGTTACTTGAAATTATAATTGGAACAATTAGAGATGCCTCAGTGGAAAGGCAATGAAAGAGGGCCATTAAGTGCTAATAAATGCCTCTCCTCATGGGAATGGAGATCTTTTCTTTTCTAAGTATTTGAGCTCTTTTCACTGGTGCTTTTAAGAAGTGGCTAGAAATAACACTTGCCACACGCTTGTGGAATACTCTAGATGCCAGGGGATTCATTTCATTCTGTTTGAATGGAGCACACTGTGGTTAGAGAACGTGTGTTGGTTTAAGCTTTCATTCCATGTTTTGTATTAACCTTTTTTATGGAAGCAGTAGAATAATACTGAGAACTTTTAGAGAACATAGTCTTTAGGTGGCTGTTGACTTGCCAGGAAGCAGATGAGAAGGTTAAAGTTATAGGTGTTTGTTTTGATATATTTTCCTTTTCATATTACTCAAAACTTTAGATACAGTGTGATAAACTAAATCTAGTTTGCCCTAAAGTCACATGCTTAAGGCTAGCAAAAGTTCATCAGAGATACTTGTTGCTATGGAGATATGTATCCTGAAAGAAATTTGGATAATTAATTACTAAATAGATTTCAGAATAACTTAATATTTTTCTAAAAATAATAATGATAGTAGTAATGATAGCGGCTAATATTTTTTTGACCACTTTGTGCTATGTGTTACTATAGTTCAGTCTTTCTTTCTCTGATTTCAAAATGCAGGATCCTCTGAAAAACAAACATTTCTGTAATTAATTTGGCAAAACTTACTTTGATCTAAATGCATTTACTGGCAGACTTTACCTGAATGATATGAGGTTATTCAGTTCGTTTTTATCTCTGTTACTGTGAATTTTCGTTTGTTTTGCTGCAGAAATATTAGTCTGTTTGATTCTGGGGTGCTGCTTCAGATTTCATTTCAAAATATAAATTTCATGCATCATTCTACTGTTCTCAAATAAGAAAAAAGTAAAAAAAACCTTTTTAATTGAAGTTTAGTTATTTACATTGTTGTATTAATTTCTGGTGTACAGCAAAGCGATTCAGTTTATATATATATATATATATATATATTCATTCTTTTTATATGCTTATAGATTCATTCTTTTTCATGTTCTTTCCCATTATAATGTATTACAGGATATTGAATATAGTTCCCTGTGCTATAGAGTAGGACTTTGTTGTTTATGTATTTTATATAGACTAGTTTGTATCTGCCGATCTCATAATCCTAATTTATCCCTCCCCCATCCCCTTTCCACTTTGGTAACTATACATTTATTATTTCTATGAGTCTGTTTCTCAAATTAGAAAAAAACTGAGTTACATGTCACATTTTGGCCACCAGCATTTAAAGGATTGTATTAGCTCTACCCAGCCCCTCCCTGCCCCAATTTACAGATGAGAAAACTGAGCCAGTTAGGAAGTGGATTCTGAATTTAAACCCAGGCATTTTAGAGCTAAAATCTATGCTCTTAACCACTGTGCTGTACTTCCTTAAGAAATAAATATTTAGGGAGTTCCTGTTGTAGTGCAGTTCCAACTAGGAACCATGAAGTTGCCGGGAGCTGTGGTGTAGGTCGCAGATGTAGTTTGGATCCCGCTTGCTGTGGCTGTGGTGTAGGCTGGCAGCTACAGCTCTGATTTGATCCCTAGCCTGGGACCCTCCATATGCTGCAGGTGTGGCCCTAAAGTAAATAAATAAGTAAGTAAATAAATAAATATTTTAAAGCATTTCCTAGAAATAATTATTATATTATTTACCTAATAATAAAATTAAATTCAGGTTTGAATAGAATCACTCCATTAATATCTCTCTGTTCTGTTTCTTATCTTAAATGGCATCTTAATCACTAATGGCCACTGATTTTTTTTTTTTTGTAGATTCTGCCAGCTCTCTGAAAATGTTTTGTCTTCAACCTAATGATCTGTTCTCCTTTGAACTTTAAAAATTTTCAGAAGCCTGTGTGCTTGCTTTTAAAGCATGCGGATCTTATGAGAAAGAGTAAACATTGCTGCTGAGACAGATGATATTTTGAGGTGCTATATACTCTAAAGAAGGAAGCTCTCAAGCAGTTTCGTACAGCAGATAATTTGGACAGTAAAAAAAAAACCAAAACTGTCACCTTAGTCATACACTCTCAGTTTACTGATTATTGGTGGACATGTAGTTTACATATCATTCATGATGTATGCAAATGGGTAACATATTCTAATGGGTATACTCAGAGAGATGTAGACTGAGAAAGTAATTCTTAAGTTTACTTATTAATATGCCTTCTTTAGTCAGCAGAATTTATTGAGTAGTAAGCAGGAATTTGTTGAACTCTGTTATGTGTTTCCACTGGCCACATGAGTACATTTCAGGATTTAGAGCTATTAAAAATATTTTTCCTAAACGTTCATTGGGAACATAGTTTCAGAGGTAACTTTTAAGATAAGAAATTGCTGTGTTTATTATGTGTGTGTGTATTTTAAATATATGTGCATATATATCATCAGTTAGATACTGAGTGCTTTTCTTTCTTGGTATACTTGATCTTTAAAATTTTTTTGGATATTGGATCACAGAAAAAAGTCAGTTAAATAGAGAAGAAAAAACGCATTTCAATTAAGAAAATAAAACAATAGACCACAATACATGATACCTATATCTTTAATTTGGAAAGTTTGTATCTCTTTTTAAAAAATCACCCCTTAAAATTTATCTTCCTAATTCATTGCTTTAATTCCTAGCATGCTGACCAAGTCACCAGGGAGCACTTTCTTTGTGCCAGGCGCTGTGGTAAACACTAGCCTTACGTAAATGACGTTCCTGTCTCAGGGGGGATATGACTGGGGCGCATGGTACCTTGGGATAAAGAGGAGGAGTATCTAAATACACTGTCATATCTTTAAGGGTGAGATGGTTAAAGAAAGGTGCATTGGGTAACATCTTCTGTGGTAGAAGGGTCGACACAGTGATCTGAAATTAGTGTGAAGTTACTTGGGGACCAGGAATAAAAGGTTTGTGAGGGGGAAAGGTTGGGTGAGGCTTATGTAGTATTATAGGGAAGAACTGAATTCAGGGACCCACTTAAACCCTTTCTTGATAATTGGAAATCTGGTTCCCACTAACAAAAATGCTGTCTGGTGTGGCTGTGGCTCTCTGGTCCATTTTAGTGGAGGAACTGACGTATACCTTTTGGCTTTCAGTTACATACCTCTTTTTTCTTCCATTGTCTTAGAAAAATTGAAAACAGGAGAGTACAGTATTGGCTAGGGAGGCCTCTATTCTTATTCATACTTTCCTTCCACCTCCCCGTCCAAGAAACTGGTAATACACATTCAGGACCAAGGACAGTAATTGGGCCACAGTTGTCCAAGTTAGGCCTTAGTAGAGGAGGGATTTGAGTGGGCTGCCTATACCAGCTTTGCCATAGTCCTTGGATAAGTATTCTCTTGCCATTGTTTCTTACTGGGTGTGTTCTTCCACATACAGGCCTTTCCTAACCATTGTGGTGTCAAAGCACAAAGGTCTGAGACTCATGGGCTTCATGGAAAAGGCTATCAGCTTTGATAGCCAGGCATTAGGCCTGCCCTTTTTTTTTTCTTTTTCTTTTTTTAATGGCCACACTCATGGCACATGAAAGTTCCTGGGCTAAGGAGTGAATTTGAGCCGCAGCTGCAGCCTACACCACAGCTGTGGCAACACCAGATCCTTTAACCCACTGTGCCAGGCCAGGGATCTAACCCACACCTTTGCAGCGAGCTGAGCCTCTGAAGTTAGATTCTTAACCTACTGTGCCACAGCGGGAACTTCAGGCCCGCCTCTTAACTAGGCCATATGAAGGTTACATATGGCCTAGCCCATCTTTCCAGGGTTGTGAAGGGAATGTATTGGGGTGTGAGGCAGAAGCCCTCTGACCTTGTCCTTTCCATATGCCTCTCTTCTAGAAACTCTGTGGGGGAGGAGTGACTGACAAAATGTTTACCATCCTGGTTTCTCTTATTCTTTGATCTATAGCACATGTTCTTAATGGGGGTGAGATTGCCCCTAAGGAGGCAAAAATTGATTCCTGGGGGGCAAAAACCTTCTTTATGTATAACACATACAGCCATGTACTGATGTGCAGGATATCTGTGGTATCAAATTTAATGGGTGGAATTAATGGGGAACGTGTCTAATAAGGTTTCTTAGACACACAATAATAAAAAACAAAGATGAGAAACATTGTTCTAAAGCATAGTGTCTCTCTTTCTCTTTCTCATGCTGTTTGTTAGACAAAGCTGGTTCAGTGATTCATAATGCCATCACTATCCTGGACTCTTGTCTTTTTTGCTTTGCATAGTCCATAGCTTTTATCTTCAAGGTTGCCTTGTGGTTTAAGATGGTTGCTGCAGCTCTGCTGTGATGTATAACTGACAGGGAGAGAAAGAGAATGGAAGGGCCAAAGGTACATGTCAGCTAAATTAGACACATTTAAAGGAACTGTGCTGTCAGTCAACAACCTCTAATTATATCTTACTAAAATTTAATTATGTGGACACTCCATTTATGAGGGAGGCTTCGAAGTGTAGCTTTATTTGTTTATTTACCTATTTAAGTTGGGCACATTGCCAATTCTCAACAAAATTGGGATTCTGTTAATAAGAGGTAACAGGCAAATGGGTATTGGGCAGGCAGCTAACAGTCTCTGAAGTTGTCCCTTTGTTGCCCATTTGCCTGGCAGTTACTCAGGGTAAGGTATAATCTGTGATTTGAGATAGAATGACAGCTAAGTGCCTCTACTTGATGCTGGGGCTCATTAATCTGGTGCTTTAAATTCTTAACAAACTGACTTTGTGAGTAAGCAAACGGAATGGATTAAACAGGAAGGCATTAAGTTCTTGAGAGTGTTTCCTAGTGGGGAAAACACATGGTATTTGTAAACTGAGAACTGGCGTCTTCATTCAGTTTACAGATCTCTGACACAGAAACCTTTGCATTTTGGATGTTGCAATGGGAACCATTAATTATTGGTTAATTATGCTTAAAACATATTGCCTAGAAATTTTGAGTTTTGTGAATGTAAAGTAAATATTGAAATTTTTAGATGTTAGTAAAAATGAAATTTTAATTTAGATGTTAGTAAAAAATCATTGTGTTTCTTGTATTTGGATTTACAAGTGTATTTTTCAAACAAAATCGTGGTGGTATTTATTGAATACCTCAAATTATAGAGTAACTGATAGAAGCAAAATGTGATCCTTTACAAAATCTGTAAGTGCTAATATTCTTACTGTGTGCCAAGAATTTAGGGGAAAAAAGGAAACTGCAGTGGAAAATTTCCAATTAAATGTGTGGATTTTGGCATAATTACTTCCTTCAGCAATTAAAGTGGCATTGTAGTGGCTGGCAAAGCTCCGAGATTAGGGCATGCAAACACAAAGCCATTTTAACAGTGCCATTGTGTTCAGTGTATGGAATACATGACCTCAGTGTTCTTTGGGCAGAGGATAGGCAGTATTTGGCAGTGACCTGCCTATCTCTGTTTTTCTCTATCCTTCTTTTCCTCTTTTCTTTTCTCTCTTTATATTTATTTTTATTTATTTTTTATTTTTTAATGTCAATATCATATAGGCTATATTTTATGACCTTTTTGCTTTTTAAAGTTTTATTGAAGTATAGTTGAACAAGGTTGTGATAATTTCTGCTGTACAACAGGTGATTCAGAAATATGTATACACGACATCCACTCTCTTTCAGCTTCTTTTCCCACACAGATTATCACAGAATATTGGATAGAGTTCTCTGTGCTACAGAGCAGGCCCCTATCTTTCTTTTTAAAATTAAGTTGTCATTTTTAAGAACTGTGAAATAATAATCCTACAGGAGTTATTTTGGAGGCACATAAAATTATATTTTAAGGATAATTTTTAAAGAAGAGATGCCTCTGTTTTTAAGGAATGATTTTAAAAAATATGTGGGCTCTTGGATTTTTAAAAATATTGTTTCCTTCAAATTCTATTCTGTGTCTTCAGACATTGTGTACTATTGGCCTACCTGACGTTCTGTATTTTGTACTTTGATGAATACTGTTAGATCTTAAGCGTTCTTAATAAAAATGTTATTAATTTAAATCACCTTGGCAAATTACTGGTAGATTGAAAGTTATTTTAACTGTTCTTGCTGTCATGTTAAGATGCCTCTTCAGTTGTCTGCCTGTTGGGGAATCAGATGTGGGAATGTTTTCCTTCCATGTTTTGAACATATAGGGCAATGAGAAAAGTAGGTGAAAGATGTTAAAGATATTTAATACTTGGGCACTGAAGGAGGCCTAGGGGGATGGGGAACTGGGGTGAGGGAGTAGACGTGTTAAGTACACTACGATGACAATTGTTTGTTGAGAGCTTAGGGGGAAGAATGGACGGGGGTGGGGGTGGGGGTGGTGATTTCATAAAAGGCTTCTTAGAGAAGGAGATGTGGAACTGAGGGTTGAAGACTAAGTAGGAGGGAGACCATCCCGAGAGGGGAGCATACAATGTGCCAGGGAAGTGCCTGAGAGGGCAGGTGCACAACAAAACTTCCACTAGGGAGCTGGACCTTTTTCTTCTTTGTTTACAGTTTGAATTTCATGCTAAAGACAGTGGGGAGTCATGCCATAATTTAGAGTCTGGAAATGATGTGATGGGACTTATGTTACTGTTGAGACTGGATAGGAGGGTGCTCAAATTGGATGCAGGGAAATTAATTGGGAGATTATTGTGGTAGTTTATATGAAAGTTGTTGGCACCTGGAGTGGTGATGGAAATAAAGAAGATGCATTTAAGGGATATTAAGGTAGAATCTGCTGGGCTCCGTGATCAATTTGGAGCATGAAGATAGAGGAAGATGGTGGATGAATGATTTCCAGGTATTTGGCTTGGCTGACATGTTTGGGTGCTGATGATGTGGACTGTGATTGAGAATAAAGAAGGAGAAACATGTCGGATAGATGATACTGAGTTGAATTGTAGAGATTAGATTTGAGACATCTAAGTGGAGGTATGTAAGAGGCTAGTGTGACTTTGGGGATACCTTTCACTTCCATTATTTGACTTATTATTCTGGTGACTCCTTCTAGTCTCCTAGTTAGTTCTACTTCTCTTTGGTACTCATTGAGTGATGTTATATTTTCCAGAGTCCACATTCATCACTCTTCTCCACTCTGTTCCAACTCATCTATTCTCTTGGCTTCAACAACCTGCTCCATTGACGTCTCACAAATTATCTCCAGACAGGACTTTAATCTGAGTTCCAGTTGCTCAGTCTAACTATGTACTTGTTGTCTTGATCTGGACAGTCTCCAGATAGCTAAAGATCAACATATCCTTACCTTCTCCCGTTTCTTTTATGGTGTTGCATAGTCTAATGCTCAAGAGCACCGATACTAAATTTAGACTTTCTAGGTTTTAGTCCTGGATCTGTCACTTAGTAGCTTTGTGATCCAGAGAAAATTGCATAGCCTTTCTGTGCCTCAGTGTCCTCATCTGTGAATTGAGAATAACAATAATATCTGCCTTATATGGTTGTTAAGAAGATCAGATAAGAATGATGCCTGAGGAGTTCTCATTGTCGCTCAGTGAGTTAGGAACCCAACTAATATCCACAAGGATGTGGGCGGGTTCGATCCCTGGCCTCCATCAGTGGGTTAAGGATCTGGTGTTGCCACAGTTTGCATCATAGGTCGTAGGTGTGGCTTGGATCTGGCATTGCTGTGGTGCAGCTCTTAAAAGGGGAACGAAAAAAAATGTCTTATGCATGGTAGATACTATATAAATATCAGCTATAACCAGATCTTTTCTGTGTTTCCTCTTCTGGTTAATGGCACTGATATTCAAACAGTTCCCCAAACCAGAAATCTGAGATTTATCTTAGATCCTCCATGTAGTTTCATTCCACATCAAATTGATCATTAAATCCTGTCAACTGTCCATTCTCTCTGTTGTCTTCTCTCCATCTCCACCATCACTGCCTTGGACTTAACCTTTTTCGTCTCCTTCCTCAGTGACCTATGCTGGTTGGTGACTAGTCCATGAACTGTAAATCTGCTCACTTGAAACTCTTCAGTGCCTTCCTGTTTTCATAGGAAGAAAAAAAATATGGAGTTGCCATTGTGGCATAGTAGAAATGAACCCAACTAGTATCCATGAGGACACAGGCTTCAATCCCTGGCCTCGCTCAGTGGGTTAAGGATCTGGCATTGCCATTAAGCTGTGGTGTAGGATGTAGACATGGCTCAGATCTTGCATTGCTGTGGCTGTGGTATAGGCCAGCAGCTATAGCTATGATTTGACGCCTGGAAACTTCCGTATTCCATGGGTTCAGCCCTAAAACAACAAACAAAAAAAAAGGAGGAGGGGAATACAGGTGAAGGCCTCTAATGTCTCCTCCTGCCTCCTTCTTCAGACACTTCTCCATCTCATCTTAACTTTTATTTAATATTTACAGTTAATTAATGTTCCCTGTTATATAGATCTTGCCTGTCTCTGCACAACACAATGCCCTGTGGAATGCCTCCTACCTCATATCTCTCTGAATAGTTTCTGGCTGGTCCCCTAAGCAGAATAGATTATTCCCTGCTCTTTTGTGAAGCTTAACCATTGTACCTATGGTTATTGTAATCATTTATACATCATTCCCCTCTAAGACTAATATCATTTGGCTTTGAATGAGTTAGCTACATGAATTAACTAATTGGAGGGTATGAGTTATACCTCTTGGCTTCAGTCAAGGGCAGATGTTAAATATTTATTTACTGAACAGACACCTGATTAGTCATTGTTTACGTCTATATTGAAAAAAAAGCATCTCCGTAGTTACTTTACTTGCTGCTAAGGGAAAACATTTTTTATCTTTGTTAGCATAACAAGCGTGCTCTACTTTCAGGCTTCCAAAGATCAATCATTTCCTGACAGAGAATAATGGTATTTCTTGGTAACTAAGTTGCTAGAAGCGCCAATAAGAAATATTATCAAGGTGATTCTTAGACCGTAGCATGGGAACTGCTTTCTACTTTGTGTGTGGTGATTAGGAAACCATAAAAGAACACTGACTTATTGTCTGAAAACCAGCTGTTAAGACTGTGTAGCTTAATGCTTTATTGCGGAGGGTTGAGAGAGAAGAAAGGCATTTGAATTGTAACTGCTGTGTGCCATAGAGAGAGAAGCACTTTTCCTGACTAAAAAAATCTGTACAGTCCAATCATAAAAGAGGTATTCATGCTAAAGAAGGGAGTTAGTTTAATATTGCTTACTCCCCAGATTGCTCTTCCCACTGTACCTTGAAGCCCATTTTGGAGGAAAATAGCACACAAATTTAAAATCACAGTAGTGCTAAAGGTGCAGTCATTTTTCTGCATTAATTTAGCAAAGTAATTTTTCCATAAGATGTACTTACAGGAAAACCAACCACTTATTTCACAGAAAATAATAAAATTCAAATGGATGATTGCACTCAGTGGCTAATGAATTATTCATGATTGTTTGTATCAGTGCCTTGCCTTCCTGTTGGTGGAGGCAGGAATAAGGATCTGAGCTTTCCAAACCAGTGCAGAGAGTCAACACCAAGGGGACAGTTCAGGTGGGGTTTGAGGTGCCTTCCCTCCAAACCGCATTCATGAAATGTTAAAAATTGTCTGTAGGGGATTTTTTTTTAAAGATAGAAGAATGCTTAAATATCAGGGAAAATACTCTTTGGCTGTATTGTAGCAGTAATAACAGTACTGCATTTTTCTGTGCTGCTTTAGTTTTCTTAAAAGTTGTCATATGTTGCATTTCATTTGATTCATAGGATTATCTGAATTTAATAGTAAACTGAAGTTTAGAGGATTTTGACCACTCAGTGTCAGAACTGGAGTTCAAAGTGAGGTTAACTTATTTCATTTGAGGGCTCACCCCCTTACTTTTTATAGCAGGAGTGTGCTGGGCATATGGTTTTCATGCTGCTGGGTCATCAGAATGACATGAATCTTCAGGAGGCTAGGTTACTCACTCACTCTTCAGAAAAGACGAGTTTCTCTGTTAGGCTTTGTTGTGCTTCGATACTCCTGTAAAGTCAGAAGACACTTCCAAATAGAATTTGGTTACCAAATTTTTGACTTTTGGTGAGAACGTATGTGTTGGAGGTGGGACTGGTGAGAGCCATGAAGGGGGCCAGTAAGTGTAAGAGGGAGACCAGATACCTGAAACCATTTATTACTCTTGTTCTCATTGCTTAATAAAAAAAGTAGGGAAAAGCATTAGCTGTACCTGTAGGCTTACTTTCTTTTTACTGCCGCATTTGTGGCATATGGAAGTTCCCTGGCCAGGGGTCGAATCGGAGCTGCATCTGCTGGCCTATGCCACAGCCACAGCAACTTGGGATCCAAGCTGCATCTGCTACCTATGCTGCAGCTTGAGGCAATGCCGGATTCTTAGCTCACTGAGTGAGGCCAGGTATTGAACTCACATCCTTACGGACACTATGTTAATACCCCAAGTCACAACTGGAACTCTTGTAAACTTACTATTTAGCCATATGCGTGATAATTGTTATTTAAAATGTGTGATACCTTCTGTTTTACTTTAATAATGTTAAAAGGGGTTATTACTAAATCTGCATTATAAATATGTGGTCACAGGATAAATTGAAACAGATGCTGAGCAAAAGTATTAGGTAGCTAAACTTCCTTCTTCCTTCCCTCCTTCTTTCCTTCTTTCTTTTCTACATCTTTTTTTTTAAAGAAAATATTTTATTGATTTGTTAAATGGCGTTGTTCAGACATTTAAGAACTTATATTTTTCTTTGGCATCCATACAACCAAAAACCTCATTCATGAACCTGATAACTCAAACAGATGGCCTCCAGCTCTTTGCCCTGGGGTTTTGTTTTTTCTTTTTATCCATTTTGATTCTCGAATTAACTTCTTTTTAGTTCTGCACACAGAATAGACTCTCTCCTTGTTTTGATTAAATTGTAAGAGATTAATAAAACCATCCAAACTAGGAAATATTTTAAGATAGTTCTTGGAGAATATTAGAAGAGTATTATACGAATTTAGCTATTTTCAAAAGAAGAGAGTCAGTCTCTCTCTTTTCTGTACTCCAGGATAGTTTATGTGCTCCCATCCTAATGGTTTTCTGTGTGAATATATGTCTTTATCTTCCCATTAGATTTCATACTCCTTCTGTCTAATTAGTGCAGGCCTATGGACACATCATCTCTAGCACTTCTTAGTTTTTTAGTGAATTTTTTGATGAATAAATATTATTTCAGGTGGCATTTCTTTTAGAGCAAAAACAAGTCTGTAATTTCACTATTCTCTATTTTAGTCACATACTGTGACATTCCAAATGAAACTGACCCCTGGGAGTCAAGGCATAAGGTCACAATTTAGCCAAGAGGCCGTCAGAATTTATACTAGCACTTGCAAAGTAAATAAGTTACCCACTCAATTGTTGAGTAAAGTATCCCAATTTAAGGCCAGTGATTCTCAAACCATGGTGAGTGTCAGAATCCCCTGGAGCTTGTTAAGAGTATAGATGCCACATCTCCCTAGAAAAATTCTGAAATCTATAGGTTTAGGATGGATCCTAGGCATTTGTGGTTATAACACTTTCTGGTGGTTCTGGAACCACTTTTCAGGAAAAATGCCATTGAGTCAGACATTTATTTTGAATGGAATCCTGTGGTTTTTTAAAAAAATGATTCCTCTAGAAGTTGTGAAGCATTCTAAATGTTTAAAAACCATTACGGGTATGCTTATGAATTCTCTTTGACATTGCAGAATCAAAACTGATTTATATGGCACTGCAGATGTAATTATAAAAATTTTTTTTGCTTCAGTTTTATTGGTTTAGTGTATATTCATATGTCACTTTAAGTACAATCTTTATTAAAAATCTCTTTTTAATGAACTCTCATCTATCAGAAATGAGAACAAGCAAAAATCAAATTGCGGTATTTTTGTGTTGTTAATTTCTGCATGCACAGTATTTACCTCCACTTAGTCCTGCATTTTCTATATGACCTTTTATTGGAGAAAAATGTTAGGTATTAATAAGATACAATGTAATGTGCCTTTATTACCTCTTATAGTGGTCATTATTTAATATTACTAATATTGAAGCTGGATGGAGTGCTGAATTTTTTAATTACTAAAGAGTTTCGTACAGTAGTATTTCAACATTAAATTTTTTGCACATGCTGTTTATCTGAAAATAAAAATGAATTGACAATACACAGTAATTTAATGCAAACCTTTATTAATTTCAGCTAAATGAATGAGTTACATATTCCAGAGAGGTCATTATGATAATGAAAGTGGATTACTATT